>JAKZZE010000008.1:1200000-1800000 GCA_024220505.1 Rhizopus arrhizus
TCACAAGAAGTTTATAGCGATACTGCTTCTAGATTATGAAACAAGTTTCATTTCTTTTGAAAAATACAAAAACAACCCCGAGACGTTGAATGACAGAAAACTTGAATATGCATATAATAATGCCATTTCACCCGACTTGGCTCCTAATACTCAAAATTAAATAAGGCGCTTTAAAGATTGGAAATTTTTTTATTGTGTACTAAATCTGAAAATAAAACATGGCATAAAATGGCCTTTACCATCTCATCTCCACCTTTACCATCAGCAATTGTGTCATTTTTTTTATTAAATTATTCTCAAAAAGTAAGCAAACACCTCCCCCATTTCTAGACCAAACTTGTCTGAAAAAAGCAATAAATCCTTTTAAAGAATCTGATCACTATTTCAAAAAAAAAAAAAAAAAAAAAAGAAGTCTACAATATCCCAACAAAACATTTGAATAACTGCCATTATCTTATTCTGTTGGAGTCCATCCTATAGAGCTCATAAAAGGAAAAGAAAAAACACACACACACAAATTGCTGACTAACCAGAGATGTAAATGAAGGGTATGCGCAGGGTTTCAAGTGTAAAAGAAAGGACTTGGGTACCAAAAAAGAAGTATGTGGGAGAGACTGTAAAACAATTGGCTTTTTTTTTTTTTTTAATATACTGCCTGCAGTAAAATCTTTAAATGTTTTATAACAAATACATGGAATTGTTTTGAATATGTTTGTGTTACACTTGTCGAAGAAAAAGAAAAAAAAAAACTGTTTTGTTGTGGTTATTATTATTAAGATATTTGCTGTAAATTATTTGTCGATCTTCATCAAAATATGGTCAAAGGATTCAAAACCAATGCTAAAAAGAAAGATAAAAATAAATAAATAAAAAAAAAAGGATCAGATTTTCACCTATAACTGTATTGTACTAATAATTAATAAACCAACAAGTAAATACCAAAGCGAGCTTTTTCTTTCTTTCTATAAGAGATTTAACATGCAAAAGAGCTACAAAAACGTCAAAGAGAGAGAGAGAGAGAAAAAGAGAAAGAAAAAGCCTTTGTTTTGTTTGGTGGTAACATATGGTACACATTCGCAGTATGTAGTGCATCGTTCATCGAAAAAAAAAAGGAACGCTAATTATTTATTACTACGAATTGATTTATATAAGATATAAAATATGTTAAAAGAGATTATAGGGTTTGGTATATGAAAAGAAGGAGAACATAAAATAAGGGTTTATGGAAATAAAATAAAAAAATAAAAAAAAATCCCGCAAAATGCATTGTGGTACAAGTGATTTAAGGGTAAACCATTGAGATTGATTCCATGCTTTCATTAGATTTCTTATATGAAATAGTTTTCAATATGTCTTCAAACAAACTCACAAAATGAAAGCTATCCTAAAGCATGTACCTTCCTAACTTGGACGTGCTTTACTTTTGAAACAAAGAAAGCATGCTCTTCCCTTGTTGTTTTAGAACGTTTTTATGCAATATGTTCATCATTTTGAAATGCTTTACTGCAAGACGAAAAAAAAAAAGAAGAAGTATTATTATTAATAATAATAATAATAATAGTGATAGGCGCTCATGCTTCATATAAAAAAAAAAGATATAAAAAGGGGCTTGGTTTTTCTCTTTGAAAGAAAAAAAAAATATTAAATCAAAATATATTTTACTCAACATGCGATCTCTTACTCTCTTAGCAACCTTGGCCTTGGTTTGTCTCTTTGGCAATACTTCTGCTGCTGTCATTCAGCGAGATATTGTTGCTCCTGAAGTCGACGATAATGTTGCTAGTGTTCTTAATCATGCCAAGACTGATGTCAACGTAGACCACAACAAAGTCGCCAATGGAAACACCTTAGACCTCCGCAAGAGAGATTTTGTTGTTGCTCCTGAAGTCGACGATAATGTTGCCAGTATCCTTAATCATGCCAAGACTGATGTCAATGTAGATCATAACCAAGCACTCAATGGAAACAAAGTAAACCTTCGCAAGAGAAATATTATTGTTATCCCTGAAGTCGATGGCAATACTGCCAGTGTTCTTAATCATGCCAAGACTGATGTCAATGTAGATCATAACCAAGCACTCAATGGAAACAAAGTAAACCTCCGCAAGAGAAATATTATTGTTATCCCTGAAGTCGATGGCAATACTGCCAGTGTCCTTAATCATGCCAAGACTGATGTCAACCTAGATCATAACAAAGTCGCCAATGGAAACACCTTAGACCTCCGCAAGAGGGATACTTATATTGTTCCTGAAGCCTCTAAGGATGTTATCAGTGTTCTTGATCATGCCAAGACTGATATCAACATAGATCATAACAAAGTACTCAATGGAAACAAAGTAGAGCTCCGCAAGAGAGACATCGTTGTTGCTCCTGCGGCCGACGGTGATACCGTCACTATTCTCAAGGATGCCGATACCACTGTTACTATAAAGGATAACAAAATAGCCAATGATAATCACTAGTTTTCTCTTTAACCTTCAGGTAATACTATTGATATTGACGTTTATAAAACCTGGTACTAATATTGTAACCTTAGATTCTTAATCTTAGCAGCTTAATTCGCTTTCAAGTTAATTAATACCTTGAGGTGTAACACTTAATATCATGTCTTTATAAAAATAAAAACCCAAACTTTTTAATGTATCAAACAGTTTATTTCTTTTCTATCCAACTATTCAAGTCATCTTGACTTTTTGTCACAACTAGAAAATATATTTATTTAATCACGTCCATTTAAAAACGATCGTCTATATCCATTGGCTTACTACAAACAATCAAGGTGTTATTATAAAGTGATATATATTGGAGAACATATTAAAAAAACATATTGGTGCATTAATAACCAAAAGATTATGTGTATTATAAAAGATACAAGGAGTAAATAGGGTTTTTACTTGCTTCGATCCTAAATAGCAAAAGAATGGTATTATTGTGCTTGATTCAGACGTTTCCTGACATAAAAAAGTAACAAAGGACACAGGGCATACTTTTGCACTAAATTTGTATATAGTTTACAAGTCCATTGTTAAAGGATAAACGACAAGTGGCTGTGAGATATTGACTGATTATCTATGAATAGTTCTGCTTTCGTTTACTCTTATTTTTATCCTTATATGCTTCCATTGTATGCTTTTTAAAAAGACTTGATTATAACACTGAAATGAATATGCCATGAGAAGTTAAAGGCTAACCAAAAGATGCTTGTCATTCCGGCTGTCATACACAAAAGAAAAGGAAAAAAGTAAACGGAGAATGTGAAGGTTGTGTTGGTAGTAACAATATAAATCTTTTGTTCAATTTTATTAGCACTTGCAAGTCGCTGAAGGAATGTATTCTTATTTGCAATACTAAATCAGCATAGTACTTGTATGTTCAAAAATACTCGTGCTTTCAAGGCAGCATCAAGCAAGAAAAAGCAAGCAATCCGAGAAAGTTTTCACAGCCAAAATCATGTTGTTTTATAATACAACCATCATTAACGTTACTTTACAAGTTCATTTTTATATACAAATGGTAAACATGCATATTTTTTTTCTTTTATTAAAAAGTGAGTATATAAAAAACCATGAGGGGGAGGGAGATGGTAAAATCTTGTTTATAAATTAGTCGGCATCGACAAACATACGAGGGGCAATGTTCATTGCCATCAATTCTTGGAACAAAAGTTTACAAGCATAAGGAATATGAATCTGTGAAATTCTAGTCTTGTTTTTACATGAACGACATTCAAAGTTATTCTTTTTCAAGTTGGCAATGGCCATCAAACCACAAATATCACAGACATGAACACGGTATGCATCGGATGCGTCAAACAAACGTTCTTTTAAGAATTGTGCAACACCGTGAGAGATCATACTATGTGCATTGAATTAGTTACAAGCATCCTTTTTTTTTTTTTTTTTTCCTTTTGCTTTTTAATTACCAATCTCTTTCCATTTCACCAAAACGTAAACCACCATCTCTCGAACGACCTTCAACTGGTTGTCTTGTCAAAATCTGAACAGGTCCTCTAGCTCTACTGTGAATTTTATCATCTACCATGTGCTTCAAACGCTGATAATAAGTAGGACCCAAAAAGACTTGAGCATTCAATTTGCGACCTGTGAAACCATTGTACATCACCTCAAACCCACGTTGCTGATAACCTTGAGCTTGCAATGCTTGTGAAATGGCTTCGACCGTAACATCCGTAAATGGTGTCGCGTCACCTTCGTTACCAGTCAACGTAGACACTTTACCAAGCAAACATTCAATCATGTGACCAATAGTCATACGGGAAGGAATAGCGTGAGGATTGATAATCAAATCAGGAGTAATGCCTTCTGCAGAGAATGGGAAATCTTCTTGACGGTAAGTGACACCGATCGTACCCTTCTGACCGTGACGGGAAGCAAATTTGTCACCCATTTGAGGCACACGTGTAGAACGAACACGGACCTTGACAAACTTGAGGCCATCCTGATTGGTTGTGAGCATCACCTGGTCAACAATACCCGTTTCTGTGGATCTCAGTGGAGTAGAAGCATCCCGTTTGTTGTGCGTCGTCGTCCTTTGGCCGAGTTCTTCGGATTCGGCAGGGATTGGGGCTGTTTTACCAATGATAATATCGTCTCCTGATACACGCGTACCGGGCGCAATCAAACCATCCTCTTCCAACTTTTCATAGGTGCCGTGTTTCAGTCGAAGTGTTGATTCACGCGTGGGTTTTTCAAATTCTTCCATAAACATCATACCCGCCTTCTTTTCAGCATCCATGTAGGTACGGAAAAAGAGAGATCGAAAGAGACCACGGTCGATACTGCTTTGATTCATGATGACGGAATCTTCTTGATTGTAACCCGAGTAACATAAAATGGCGACAATGGCGTTTTGACCAGCAGGTAACTCTCTGAATCGCAAAAACTCCATAGAACGAGTGGTAGTGAGAGGCTTTTGTGGATAATACAAGATGTTGGCAAGTGTATCCATACGCATCTGAAAGTTGGTCAGATAAACACCCATGGCCTGCTTACCCATAGCAGATTGATAGGTATTACGAGGTGATTGGTTGTGATCAGGGAAAGGAATGATACTGGCACAAATACCAAGAATCATGCTAGGATGGATTTCACAATGAGTCCATGTGTGGGCATAGGTACCCGTCTGTGACTTGACACGACTAGCCAAACTACGAGTCTGTTGAAGAGGTGCGCCGTACTGACTAGCCATACGAGACTCTGACAAATCCTCGGGTGTCATACAGATCATCGCCGTCTCTTCTTCATCTGCATCGACATATTCCACAATACCTTCTGCAATCAAGTCTTGCCATCCAAAATCATCATCAGGATCTTGAAGACGGCCTACGTCATCACGCGTCAATCGCAACTGCTGGTTTTCTACCAAGAAGAGAGGTCTGCAGCAACGACCTGCATCGGTATACATCCTCAGCTCCTTCTCACGGATATCACGCACGATGCTGACTTCGGGTGAGATGTCGACCGATCGTCTCATCTGCTTGAGTGAAGTGATCAGCTCTCCAGGATCTCGATGGATACCGATCCAGACACCATTCACAAACACCTTGGTAGAGTCTGCGATGCTTGTCGCGCTCAGTTCTTCCAAGTTTTCCATGGCCCATTCTTCCAAGAACATGATTAATGGATTCGCAGACGAACCAACAGAGATGTAAGACATGAGGGCCAAATTCTTGACCAGACCACACGCTTGACCTTCAGGTGTTTCGGCAGGACAGACAAGACCCCAGTGCGTGTTGTGCAGTTGACGAGGCTTGGCAATCTTACCATCACGACCAATAGGTGTATTACAACGGCGCAAGTGGGATAAGGTCGAGGCAAAGGTATATCTGTTCAACACTTGAGACACACCGGCACGAGCCTGCATGGCCTTCTTTTGGTCACCCCAGTTACCTGTGGCCAGAGAGTATTTGAGGCCGTTGGTGATCGTGTTGGACTTGACAGCCAAGGAGAGGTTGAACTCCCTACTGGACTCGATACATTTTTGCAAATACTTGGCTACATCTCTCGTCAACTTTCGAAACAGCAGTCGAAAGAGGCCGGCCATCAAGGGGCCAGCAAGATCCATACGCTTCTTGCCATAGTGATCACGATCGTCCAGTTCACGACGTTCGAGAGCAGCGAGCAATAAACGATGGATCATGTAACCGAAAAAATAGGATTTGCGGGTCTCGGTCTTGTAGGCAGTACCGACGTGAGGCAGCAATTCCTTTTGAAGAATTTCGGAAGCATACTTGATACGTCTCTCCCGTGTGGCGCCCACTGTCGTACCTCTTTTACCAATGAAATCCAGAGCGACATCTTGATCTTGAATCACAAATGCTTCCTCAATGGACGGCTTGAGTAACTCTAGCATTTCATAATCGTTACGATCGTAGCAAATGTGTTCCAACACGTCACGGTCCGACACTTGTCCAAGCGCTCTAAAGACAATGACGACGGGTATCTCGGATCGAATGTAAGGCAAGGCAGCACGGATGAATTGTCCCGCAGTACCTCGTTCAGCTGAAGGTCTCATCATCTTGATGAACAACGGCGATGCATTTTTGGAACCCTTTTCGGGTTGGGATCGAATCTCGGCAGAGAATGAAAAGGTGGCAGGCGGTGCTTTTGAAAAGACATAGACTGTGTTGGTTGCCATGCGCTCTTGGGCGATCAAGACCTTTTCTGAACCGTTAATGACAAAGTAACCGCCCATGTCAAAGGAACATTCGTTCAAATCGTGCATTTCTTTTTCGGGCATGTCGTGTAAAATACAATAACTGGATCTAAGCATCACAGGCACCTAGTCAGCCAAGTTAAAAACATGTCGTTCTATGAAAAGAATGCTATCTACCTTTCCCACAAACACTTTTGTTTTTGGTGGTGCTTCAGATCCTTCGTCTACAAAGAGATCATTTGGATTTGTTCTAGGATCATTTGGGTCTTGAGGCCTTGCTATCTGTGTCCGTTTACTCATATCGATATATAATGGAGCTGCATATCTAAAGAAAAAAATTGAAATCAAAATAAGTCTACATCTTTTTTTTTTCTTTACTGCTTTACGTCAAATTACGAATACGGGCTTCTTGAGGAAACATAGGTTGTGAACTACCATCCGCTTCTGTCATTGTAGGTTTTGATAAATAAATTTGACCAAAATCAATAATATATCGTTTCTATGTATCCACTATGTTAATAAAAAAAATAAAACAGAATCCTCATAAATACACATACAGTAACATCGCCATCACCACCAACATGTTGAAGTACAAGATTTGAGTTTTCGTCTACCAACTCTTGCATTGTATTCTGAACAAATTCATCAAAAGAATCCAACTGCTGTCGAACAAGACCTTTTTCCTCGAAAAAAGAACCAATGACCGTCCAACAATCCTCCTGGCTAATGAAAACGATCGTTTGTTTGTATGTGCTCGGTGTTTTGTGCTTATAGGTCAACTTACGTGATAGGTTCCTCCTCATACATTTGTTCATCAGGTAGAAAATATTCTAAATCAGTTCATAAGTCATTTTTACATGTTGAACTCTTTTATCCCTAACCATTTTCTGCCATCATGTAGCTGTCGTCCATTATTTCTGTCATTATAAGTTTGTTGCTGTATTAGACTGAGGTGGGTTGAGAGAATTGAATTAAAAATAAAAACTTTTTTCTATTATAAAAAAAAAGAAAAGCTTTAATCACGCTCGTGCACATATAATAATTAAAAACAATTTACTGCGTATAAAAAATACTTTTAAAAATGCGTGTTGAATCTAAATACACAAATACACGCAAACAAAAAAAATGAGGAAAAGAATGCAATGATTCTTTTTTTTAATGAAGAAAAGAAAAAAAAAAAAGTTTTACCATTCTGCGCTGCAGACTCATAAAATGCTGAAACAGTTGCGGATATTTAAAAAAATGTTTTTATCGCCTTTCTGTTGTTTGAGAGTATGCATTTTGAAATGAATGCGTTTTATGATACGTGTTGTCACTGCGACAATATTAATGACAAGTCAGAACACGTCCTTGAAGTACATGTAAAAGACATTCTATCGAAAATAATTCAACCTGTATTCAAAAGACAAATAACGCAACATCCAACACTGACCAGGCGACCGGTGACGAAATATAAAGCAGAATCAGAACTTCATGAAGAACAAGATTGGAAAAAAGATCACTATGTTTATATCATTCGATGGATAATAGAAGAAGCAAAGGTAATAAGAAAAGAAAAGAAAAAGAAGAAAATTAACTTTTAATAGCCTACGACACTTGAAGATGATTTATATTTACTTATCCCACCTGTATTGATTATATTGGATGATTTTGATATCCAATACAAGACAATAGGCGTAGACATGGTTCATACGATGATCACCAGAATGAGTCCATCTTGTATTATCAAAAGCCATTTGGACAATGTGTTTCTAGAGGTAGAAAACATGAACTTGTTTACAGAGGAAAGACTAACCAGCATAAAAAGTCACTGTTTAGTTGTCTATCTTATCTAACACAGGAGAGAGACGTTCCTCTCTTGGCAGCCACCTATCCCTGTCTACTGGATCTTATCGCTTGCACCAAAAAGCAAGGTCCTTCTCAGTGCGCCTTGTATGAAAGAGTACTCATCGATGGTATCGCCACGGGCTTACTACATGCAGGTGAAAAGATTCAATTTTTACCTATTTTGTTAGAGCCGATTCCTGCTTTATTTGATGGATTAGGAGTAGTAGGCGTACAGTACCTAAAGATGATCATTCCTCCGTTGTGTGAATCGGTATCAAGACCGGCTAGTAATCCAAAGATGAAAAAGATCAGTGTTCTTGCTGCCAATGGATTGAAGACCGTGATGAAAGTGTGTTGGCCAAGGTAAGTGAAGGATGAGGGTAGGATGGATGGATGCTGATAGGGCTTATAAGGATCTATGCATATGAGGGCGTCATTTTTCGCAGTTTAGCCAAGGCTTGGTCCTTTTATTATGAGAAGCAAGATACAGATATGCTGGCATTATTGAAACAAGTCTATCGAGTGTTTGAGGCCGCATGCCAAGGAAAAGAAAAGGTAAAAAGAACACGATGTGAATAAATGAAGCGTGCTTATTGGTATTTATAGGCTGATAAAGAAGCACTGTTGAAATATAAGCCCAGTGTGTTTGGTCCACTGTTGATGTAAAATACATTTTCTCTTCATTCTTTTTAGACATGACAATAGAATAAAACAAGTGTAAATAACTGTAGAATATTGTATTCAAACCATCTTTTACGATTCACTGATACTCAACTTTAAAAAAAAGGGAGGGGGGAAGAAAAGGGAGAGAAAGAGAAAAACCATGTGGAAAAAAGGAGGTCTGTGAACATTTGAAACCCCATTAGCTCTCTCCTTGTATTCAATAAAAATAACCTCATCCTTTTTTTTTTGACTATTCTTACTTTTTTTTCTCTCTTTGCTATCTGTCTTTTATATGGAAAACACAGCAGCCATTTTAGAAATAGATGAATCAAGCAACCCTACAACGAGTGATTCGTCGAGCTTTAAACAAGAGTGCAAGCGATCAAAAATGAACGCTAAAGAAAAAACATTTGCTGATTACGAACTGGATCATCGCATCATCAACAGCAGTAGGTTCACAAAAGAGGATTGCTCGAAAAGCAACGCGAATTTGATTTCTTTGGACCGTGTTGATATCAAGGCAATCAAGGCAAATACACTCGGTCCTCGAGAACAAGAAAAATCAGGCAATACACAAAAACGTTAAGATGGCAGTATGATTAATGCTTGATGTAAAATAGATGAACCTGTATTAGAAGCAATGCATTGCTTATTCAACAATCAGTTTATGAAAGCAAAAAGGATATTTGAGCAGCGGGCCAATAGGTAACATAGGTTTATAAAATCATTGCTTTCATTAACATGCTTTACAAGTGATCCACTTTATGCACAAGGATTAGGTTCAATGATGTTTTTAAAAGGTATAAAAAAAAAAGAAAAAGAAAAAGAAACGGATGTGCTCATACTACCTTTCTATAGCCATCATGGTAATCAAAATAACAATAAAAAAAAAGCAACTTGTTTAAATAGAATGGATATAGGCACAAGATCCCAAAGTGACAGAAGACGCCATAAAGACACTGGTCATGACATTTCAGATCGCCTCGACTCAAATCGATCGAGCCACAAAGCATCACTTTGGTCATGTAATCACCGAGTATGTATCAGCCTGTCGTCAATACATCCGACTCTCCCAGCCTCTGCCTATGCACATCAAACCCACCAGACCAAAGCAATTGGAAAGCCATCAGGCGGAGATTATGCCCAATGGTGTTTTGAGAGCACATGTGGTAAAGGCAGAGGCATGTCTTCAGATGGCCATACTTTATTTACTGCAAGAAAAAGTGACTGGATACATTAAATGTGGATTGAACTTGAGAAGAGGTATAGACAAAAGCGCACCACTGAAAGAGAACTCATGTTTGTTTAGCATATGTGAGCTACAGCATTGTTTGGCAAGAATACAAACGAGCGGGACAGTTACACAACGAATACATAGATGAAGATACCATCTCTGGCATTCAATTCGGGTAAAGACAGTTAAAAGGCATGCCAAATGAAAACTAAAGGAATACAAAGGATTGGCACAGTTCACTTGATTTTATCCTCGCTTCCGCCAAAGATACTACACGTCATCTCTGCCTTTGGATGGACCGCCGACCGACACCTGGGCTTTGCCTTACTCAAGCTCTGTCTCAAAGGCCAAAGAGCACGGTCCCCGATGGCTTCCGTCATGCTGCTGACGTATTATACCACCTTGACCTCGCTCTGCCCCCAGATCCTGGCCAGCGACTACACCCAGCCAGCGATCGAGACCTTGCTGGACGCCCAGCGGCTCTATCCGCACTCGATCCTTTTTCTCTTCCTCGCCGGCCGTACCTCGCGGCTGGCTCGGAACCTGATCCTTTCGACGCAATCCTTTCTGTACGCGAGCGAGATGAGCAAGCACGAGTGGCTCGAGGTCGAGTGCTTGCATGCCACCAGCGCCGAGATGGCTCTGAACCACATGATGGATCACCGCTGGCAGGAGGCCCTTGTGCTCCTGGAGCGCCTCGACCGCCACCGATATGCCTCCCAGGCCGTCCACCGGTATCTGGCCGCGGCCTGTCTGGACATGATGGGCCAGCGGACGGAGGCCATCTTGCGACTGGCCGAGATCCCTGCTCTGATCCGGCACGAGACAGCGGCCGAGCGCTACGTGCGCTCACAGGTCCAGCGGCTTCAATCGGGCGGATATCAAGACATGGACATGACGTTATGTGCACTCGAATACCTCTATTTCCTCAACGCGTACGAATCCGCCCCTCTCCAGTCCCTCGAACAAAGTCTGGAGCGTGTCGATTCGGCCCTGGACAGGCTGGTGGAGATCGAACGGGTCGAGTACGGCCTCCGTGCATGCGAATTGGTGCCCGAGACAGCGCCGGTCGACTGTGAGCCCCAGCGAGGCATCTTGCTGCTGCTTAAAGTGTCCATCTTGAATGCCTTGGGTCGCTTTCAAGAGTCGGTGATCCACTTGAATTGGATGATGGATCATCGGCAGCAGATGGTGTCCATCAAATGGATCGTGCCTCATACTTTTTGGTACATGTTTTTTTCAAAAAAAAAAAAGAAAAGAAAAGGGTGTCTCATGTTTATTCTACAGGGAAATCGGCATCACCAGTTGGCATCTAGAACAAAGAACGCAAGCGTTGGCCTTTTGGGAGACGGTTTTAAAGTATAAAGATTATGAGTTTGAGCATCGGTTGACGATGGCAAGTAGGAATCGTTCCATCATCGTTCACTGGACTGACCTCTTGTAAAAATAGAAAATAGGTTTGGCTGTGAGACATGCTCAAGAGCTTGGTATTCGCCCCACTCCAATAAGAAAACAATATAAATTAAACTCGTCCATTATTTGCACCAGCGACATGTTGTACGATAACACTACTACCAGGAGTAGTAACAGTAGTCAAAGCGAAAGTACAATTGATGACGAAGAGTATAACCAGCCTGTGATGCCAAACACAATGTTGAATGAAAAAATAATCGAGGATACTGTAGATCAGTTTGGCCTTATTGTATTGAAATAAACTTTTTTTGTAAAAACCATTTTTTGGAGGGGTTTTTATTTGAAATTTTTTTTATAATTTATTTATACTACATTTAATAAAAAAATAATATTTACTATTTACAATGAAGACAAAGTCTCGTAAGTTAAGCACTGCAGTTATCCAAGCTCAAGACGACAGCGGTGGAGACAACAGGGTGAATCCAAGAGTTGATGTTGACATACATGGTATAGGCCATGATACCAAAACCCCAGAGGACAAGCAAGACATCAACCACCTTCAAGTATCGATTCTGAGTGACCTTGTAGTGGAACAGACCGGGGAAGATGAAACAGAGAGGCATACAGGCGAATGAACCCACGAGGGAAACAAACTTGTTCAGGTTAGAGGCACCGACACCAAAACTGACGGCGGCACAGACAAGGGGTACCAAGGAACGGATAAAGTTCTTGAGCCACTTGACAGTGAGACTGGTCTGACCTGAGCGTTTGCCAAACACGGCGCGTTCGATGATGGTCAAAGGGGGGTAGAGCATGAAGGGAGAGGTCAAGATCATGGCACAGGCGTAAAGGATCTGAACGGTGGTCGAGAGAGGGACACGAGGAATGTTGGCGACGATACTGGCTTGAACGATATCACCATAGGCAATATAACCAATGGCACCAATTAAGGTAAAGACGACTGTACAGATAAAGATACCCAACGTCAAGACACGAGGAAACTTTTCGGGTTCTCGCATTCCTTCGACCACGGGCACGACCATGCCGATACCTTCGAATGAAAAGACGGCGGTACCGATCATGAGTGCGAAATCTTGATTGTTGACCATGATCAGGTTGTGACCGACACCGTGCTGAGCAATTTGGCTGGAGGTGAAATAGAGAATACAGATGAGACCAAAGGCAATAAAGATATCAGCCACGATAGCCACATAGGAAAGACGGGCAATCTTACGAACCCAACAGATAGGAATGATGGCCGCAAGCACAATCCAGATGTAATATTTGGCATCAAAGGGAGCATTGCAATTGTTGACTGTGTTGACGACGATGCCGATATTTTCAGAAATGAAAATCAGATAAGAAGCGACAAAGCCCATTTGAGATATACACAAAAAGAAGTTGATGAGCACCTTCAGATAGCGACCATAGAGACTCTGCGCCACGTCACCATACGAACCACCCACCTTTTGTTGGGCGACAACCAAGAGTTGGAAGGCAACAAGACAAAGAGAGGCCAAGATGATCATCAAGACGATGGATAAAGCTAAACCACCACTGGCAAATCTAGAATAGGGAGGGTCAGTGTGTGTTTGTTTAAAGCGTATCTTTAACTTACGATCCAGGCAAGAAGATGACACCGGTACCGATGAATGCTTTCAATAACATGAACAATGCTTTTCCGGCTGAGGCTGTTCCTTGAGGTACGTGTTCAATTTGTTCTTCACAAAGAGATGCATCATAATGATCTTCTACTTGCTTTTCATTTAATGAAGTAGGGTGTGATCCTGGCTTTGTTTCAGTGTGATTCATTTCTGATTTATTGTTCTGCCCCTTGATAAGTAGCAGATGAGTTGGATAAGAGAAAGGGGGAGGAAGGACTAGGAAGAAGAAGAAGAAAAAAAAAAACTTTTTTATTTACACCCCGTTCTTTCTTGAAAATGGGAACCCTTTAAATATCTTTTTCTTGGTAAAGTGGCGATTGAATTATTCATCACAGCAAATTAATTTTATTGGTTCCATTCGCTCCTTTTTCCCACGGCATAATATCTCTGATCGGACGTTTATTTGAACCTTATCTTACTTTTGAATCACCCATATTTTATTGTCAGAAACTTTAATGAAATCAAGTACAAAACAGTGTGATGTTATTGAATAACACATGTTTAAATTGTTTCAACTTTATTTATTTATTGAAAATAACATTGCAAATCAATCATCTTCTTTTTTTTTTTTTTATTTACCAAGTATTTCCCAGTAAAGCATAAATGACAAGTAGGTCCCTGACCATACATTGTCTGAAAAAGGAAATTTGAATTGGAGTTATTTACCAATAAAATAACAAGAGTGTTGATAGAACTTTTCTTTTTTTTTTTTTTTTTTCTCATGAAATTAAATAGTTTGAGTTAATGTCTTGCTCTGTACTTTCTTTTTTTTCATTTAATGAAAAAGTTAGGATGATGAATTCATTAGACGTTACACAAGTCATCTAAATAAATAAAAAGTCTGATAAGCTGTTTCAAATTAACGTCAAATTACTCAATCTTACTTTCTTATCATTTATCAGATAGAGGATGAAAAATAATATTAGTTCTCCGTTCATTACAAGATAAAAGTCAAAGCATTTGCTTTCCTCATCAAAACTTGAAACACTCCTCTTTTTTTTTTTTTTTTTTCTTTTTTTACCGTCCTTTTCCTTTTTGAAACAAAGGGAAAAAAAACATATTTTCCCGTCATTTTAACTATTCCTTTTTATTCAATATCCGATTAAAGAACTATCCGTTACAACACAATCAATAAGCGTCATTGAGTCGCACACAATGATTCACACTCATGCCTATCTTTTTTTTTTAAAAAAAAAAACATGGAATCTATTGTAACCCAAAAAAAAAAAAAAAAAAAAAAAAAACAACAATTTTTAACCCCACATATCAGTTAGACCATATTTAGAATCCAATTACTTTGAAAATATGCACGAGGACAAGGTTACTCAAAAGACATTCTTCTTTTATCTATCTTACCCCTCATCCCACTCAAAAGCATACAATCACTACTCCTCATTCAATCACTGGTAGATGTACAAAAAAGAAACAATCAAATGGATGAAAGTGGAATAAGAAATGAACTTGTTGTTTTCTGTTGATAACAGTGAACCTCTTGTAGTTTTATATGCTTCAAAGAGAAATTAAAGCGTCACTGTCGTTTGAATACATTGAAATAAGCTTAGCAGATTCTCAGAATTCCATCAAATCAATTCTTTTTTTTTTTTCAATACCGCTCAAAAGAAGTTGAATTGTGATGATTGAGTTTATTCAATAAAGAACTATTCTGCTCAAAGCAGCAACTATTTTTTTAGGGTACAAAATGAAGAATCGATTTCAAAAAGAAAATGAACTCTTTGATTCCTCAGTGACTTTTCCAATCTTATATAAATCATAGTGACAGCATCACAAAAGAATCATTGACCTCTCCTTTCTCCAGGGTTCAATCATCTTGTTTTCATGGCCCTGGACACAGTCGGGCTGTGAAAGAGATACTGTTCAAGAGATATCACTATCTTTACTACTTTAGAACCTTCTCTATCTTTTAAATCGTCTGATATTTTCAATCGTCATGTTCACTCGACATACCATTTTCAATTGTACACAACATATCGTATGATAAACAAGACTATATAAAATCTCGTAGCAATTTGTGTATCTCTTGTGAAACCTTGATCACCCATTCTAGTCATCAACGTTCTCAATATCAAGTCGCCGTTTTTTTATTTTAGCTTCATTTGCGGACCTTCATATTCCCCAGTGGACCCTTTATCAATCATCCAATCTGTTGCTTTTGTTTTTTTTTTTTTTAGTCAATCTTTAGCTATTTGAAATCAACATTTATTTTTTTCATGGACGAGGGCAGAATCATTGATAAGAGTGAGATCTAATGCTGTAGGGATGAGAGGAACAAGTGGAACCTTACAGTTTACAAACTTTGACTAATTTCAGTAAACATCATGCATCTCAAGTGCCCTGAATTAGACCCTCAATGTCGAAATGCTAGGGCAAAGAATAAGAGAAAGTGGTTGATAGAGTATCAAGAGGCAATCCAGAGAAGCAGTACAATAAAATGTTGATCCTTAAAAATACTTCTTTACATAAAGTTTGATTTTTTTTTATGGAAGGAATGAATCTGTGGAGACAATGATGAAAACAAGCAAAACCAATCTTAAAAAAGTCAATTATAGGATGAACATAAAGAGTTCCTTATCAACTTCTTTGATCACCCTTCTCAGACAAGAACATTCGATGCAGTAGATATCTTGACGAAACATGTTGAAAATTCTACGTTAAAGGATACGGACGTTGATGATTATTATTTTCTTCTACGGCAAGAGCATGATTTCATGAAAAGTTACATTTCATTCACTGACAAGGATTATCGAGGGATCAACTTGAGAAAAGTTTCTAGTCTGGGTAAAATGATTTGGGAGCAGAAAGTAATAGAGTTTTTGAATCTGACAGAAAAAGGAAATATAGGGTGAGGCATCCCAATTTAAAAGGGTACACTGCTGTTTACCAAAACAGTCCATTTTAACCACTTGCTGATGACGCACTATTGTTTTGTCGTATTGACACCTTCTATCAACCTCAGTATGGTGTCTTTGATCCATTTAACTGCCGTGAGACGTTCATCGTACATGCTTTTATTTGAGATGAGATGTGATCCCATGTTAGACTCTCCACAGACTTTCTTTCTGCTTTATTCTTTTGCGCATCTTTTTTGGTCACTTGTTTATTTTTTAGTTTGTATATCATTTTAAATATGTCACTGTTTCAATACAACAACACATCTTTGTTTAGAAACTAAGGATCGTTGACAATCACTACAGTATCGCTCCCTCTTTACTCCCCCCCCCCTCCAATTCTCTGAAAAATTTCACTTTCTAGAATAACGATCGCTGTCTACAATGATAGCTCGGGATTGGCTGTTTTTCATCTTTGTTGACCGTATTTACCACTTTCTTTGGTGTCTGCTCCTATCCTTAAATGGTCGATCCGCTACAATTCAAACAAAAAATCCAGCTCATATCACATACATGGTCACAAATAATATTCAAGCTTTCAGCTAAAGCTGAAGGTATTTTTGGGAAAGATTTTTTTAAGATTTCATTCGCTTCATGTTGAGACTTTATCTGCCTAAAGTCTTTTATTTTAGTATCGCTTAAACAGAATAGAAATGAATGGCCAACACTACAAGTGTTGAAGGAAATGTAAGGATTGGTTTACAGACATACATAAATTTCCAAAGATTTTTTTTTTTTGATAAAGGAAGTCTTTTGATACATGGCATCCTCAACACATCCAACTACTATCTTTTATTTCTTTTCATCTTTAAAGTTACTAAATATCAATTGTGAATCTGTTGACGTGGTACGGATGGTGTTGGTGTAGAAACTGATGAGAAGCTTTCTTTGTTTGATGACGATATTGTATCTATACCTGTGTTTATTTATAACAAGCACAGTAGGTTAGAAAACCGCTTTCAGTGTTCTCTCTAAATATGATTTCTCTGTCATCATTCTTGATACATCAAATGCTATGATCCACACATTATATGAAAGCTTTCATCGGCGAGTGTAATGCAATACAAGAATAGTACCACTCTTCATCATATGTTCATTAAAGGCTATCGAATTACTGCGGACGGTATATTAAAACGGTTTTTCAATCTCAAAAAAAAAAGTATCCAAGTGAAAATTACACAGCCTTCATTTTTTACATACTCTTATTAAAAAAAATCTGTAATGAATATCAAAAAACACATAACCAGACTTGCTCATTTTCATTACCGAATTTTCATAAACTATGACAAAGAATCAAAGTTAGGTAAGAAACAGTTGACTAGAATATTTGTTGTCAAGCTATTGATGGTTGGTTAGAGTTCATTCTGCAAGAAAAGCAAAGGACGGAAATTTTACAAATGAGTAAAAGAGCCGTTTCAATCATCCCTTTTTTTTAGATAACCCTTGTTTGAGATAGAGTTCATAGAATACATTATTGCTTTATTATGAAAATGCCAAACGACAACACGTAAAAAGGGACACTTGCAAAAAATAAATAAATAAAAAAAAAGTCAATAAATATGTGAATTATATATTGAAACAGATTTTTTAACCTACTGTATATTTGAACTTTACCTAATAAATTATTTCATCTTTTTCTTCTATACCAACTTTTTGAACGAGAGGGTTCCAATCTTGTTTGAATTAGGATGACTCACTGCTTCTGTAAAGAAAAATATCAAGTTGCTTTACATACAGTTTGATCTTTGCAGCAGCAGATGTAGTAAATAATAACAATAATGATAAAAAAAAAATCAAGCCTTAGAAAACATCTTGTGTTGTCATAGGCTTGCATGTTTTTGGAATAAAATTGTGTAAATGAATATACTACTTTGTGTTTGTGTATTCATATCATTATTTGTTTGTCTTTTTAGACAAAAATTTGTTATTGGTTGTAAAGTTAATGATTCAAGACTTGCCTTATTTTCTCATCTTTTTCAAACTTTTTTTTCTTTTTACCTTTTGCATTATTTGACATTGGTATGGAAGTTTGAAAAAAAAAAAAAAAAAAAAAAAAAAAAGAAAAAAAATACAGAGAGTGCCTCGAATGCTCTCTTGTTCTTCAGTATTGCTTACCTAAGTTGTATAATGGTTATAGTAATTGAGAAAGAGGTAAAAGCAAAAATAAAGATAAAAACCAGTTTGAGTACTTTTTGAGCGATCTTTATTTCAGTTTAAAAATTATGCTAATTGAAGTCAGTGTTGTAGAACAGTAACTGGTTGTAGTTGGCATTGATAAATAAAAGTCTTAATACAAGATCATAATTAAAATAAAATATAAGTTTACTTATATAAGATCATACATTCAATTCCATTTAAACATATTCTAAAAGAATATATATTGTATTCATGATGGTTCTTTGAT
Source organism: Rhizopus arrhizus (assembly GCA_024220505.1). Lineage (NCBI taxonomy): Eukaryota > Fungi > Mucoromycota > Mucoromycetes > Mucorales > Rhizopodaceae > Rhizopus > Rhizopus arrhizus. The sequence continues at coordinate 1,218,790 of JAKZZE010000008.1, forward strand.
AAGAAGTATCAACTAAAATAACAAGATCCTTTCATATTGTCATGGATCCAATTCAATGTCAAGAATATTTCTAATCTTTCACATAATTAAAATAATGTGTAAAATAACGTTATTCAAATCAGTGAGGAATTACAAAATAAAAAGATAATCTATGGCAGTCATACAAAAAAACAAATGAAAAGCTTTCTTTTTTATCTCCTAAGAACAAAAAAGACTATAAAATTCAACGAGACTTAAAAAAGTTATATTTTTATTTAATATTATTATATCTGGTATTTATATCCTTTTCATGAAGATTCAATTCAATCCTTTTCAAGATACTTTAATTAATTATAGCTGTAGATCTAGTATGAATAAATTTTAGTATGAAGGCTTGTTCCTGATTTTCAAGTGGACTGTTTATAATTATTTAAGTAAATCTATTTTTCATTTATGTCTCATTGCATCAGGAGCTATATTAAAACGACTTGTATTGAGTTAAAGGAGTGGAATTAGTTATGACCAAATAATAGAGAGAAGACTATAATAAATCTTTGTAAAGCATTCACTACTCTGATTTCTTATAAATTGAATATGAATCATGTTTAAAGTATGTTGGGATACGACATAGATGGATCAAATGATTCTTAAATCTATTTTACTTGGCATTGCAAGTATCCTAAAACAAGACACAGTACAATATATTGCAGTATGCTTGTTTAATTCAGCATCTTCCAGTTAAGATTTATATAGAAGTAAACAAATCAAAAACTGCAAGAATGTACAAGTGAATTCGCTTTTAATTTCGCTCTTACTTTTTATGTGCTTTCAAGTCATATGCTTTTTTATTATCATAGCAAGTGACAAAATTTTTTCAGTTCATGCTACTTGTTGTAAAGTTCAATAGAATTTTCATTGTTCAATGGACACATTTTCATTTGACCAAAAAATAAAAGGAAAACCCCTCTTCCCTTTATTATGGTTAAATAAATACAGATACTGAACAGCGGCTATATTGGTAATAAAGATACAAACCTAAAGGACAGAAGAGGTTTAACAATGTTCTTTTCTCTAAGCTGTTACTCTTTCTTTTTTTCTTTATTATTATTATTATTTTAGCTCGTTTGTATTTAGCAGTAGTTCCATAAATAATTTCAACCGTGACTTTAGAATAAATAGAATAGAAAGTCGAATGTAAATCTATCACTGTATTTGATTTCTTATGTCTTTGCTATAAAAAAAAAGGAAGAGAGAGAAGCAAGGAAATGGTAGATTATGTTTATAATTGATGACTTCGTGAAAAGTCTGAAAAATAATATGAATGCAGAAGACAATGTCTAAAAGTAGAAAACGATAACATAACAAAAAAAAAATTCCTTCATAAGTCATTATCAAAATCATGCTTAAATTAAAATGATCTGACGTACTTGATTACTTATCAACAGTAAAGATAGTTGATACTATGTATACTTGGTCTTTCTGCATGTTGATTTTATGTAGTAACCAACGATCTAATAGAATGTAACGCGATAGCACTATGATGTGTTTCCTATTACTTTGCTTTTAATATTTTCACAATCGTTAATTTTCACAGATAACAAGATACATTTGTAAAACATGTAACAGTTACAAGACAAATGTGAACACACATTGAAGAAAAACTTTTCAAAATAAGCAGAATATCCCTTTTATAGAAACTTACAGAGTGGACAAATAAGCCTTTTTTGTAGTGAATACAAGCAAATACTTTGTGCAAAAAGGATATTTTGATCAATTAGTACTGTTTCAATATAAGCAATAGAAATGTATAGATGCATAATATTGAACAGCTATAATTAGAGTAATAATTAATAACAAAAGAATTGAATAATAACGAAAATGATTATTTTATACACTTTTTATTGTAGTTTTTTTTTTTTTCTTTCTTTCTTTTTTTTATTCATAAAATAGACCTTCCACTTTTCTAGAATTCTTTCTTCTTTTCGTCGTAACTTAATCCACCTGGGCCAGTACTGACCAATAATAAGAAACCACCGACGGTACTTAAAGATTGGAAGAAATCATATCTTAAGAAATCGCTTTTATAATGACTGTGTTGAACTGACCAGAAGTTATTCACAAACACATTAAGAACAGATAAAAAGAGGACCAAAAACATGGCAGACCATTTTGCTTTGAAGCCAACAGCAACCATGACACAGGCAGCCAAACCAAAAATGGAAACAGTCAAACGAATTAAAGACCATTCACCATGGAAAGCAGATCCGATAAAGAGAAAAATGAGCAGAATACGACCAGCGAGTTGCAAATACATGCGACGGTTTGATTCTGATATCTGAGGAAGAGCAGCAAACATTTGCTTACGCTTAACCATTGTTTCAGATAAAACCATAATCAAACCACCCATCACTGATAAGTTACGTAAAAAGAAAGATAAATCAAATACTAAACCATATGCAAAAGCTTGGCTCACAATCACGCCCATAAGACCATAAATAGCGTATGTTTGATGCTTCTTGGCAATAATTAAAGAAGAAGCGGAGAGCATAACCTAACAATAATGTCAGCCTTTTGTTTTATTTCCCTTGAAGCATACTTACCAAAACATTTAAACCAAGAAATAAATGACTTAAACCTCTTGGAAATGACCTAACTTCTTGCATGAAAAGAAGCTGATCTTTCCATTGAGTAATAATACGTAAGGAGTCTTCAATGAATGTGGCAACAATGAGGAATCTTGACATGGCTGGAATATAAGGTTTTAAAGGCTGACCAATTCTATCAACAATATCTTCTGCCTTTGTACTAAAGGCTTCCATTTGCTCCTTAACGTTTGCCATTATTTGATATTTAAAATAAAACAGAAAGAAAAAAAAAAAAAGTATATTTGGCTGAAGAATAAACAAGCAAATAAATGTTGTGTAGATCGGTTACTAAATTAACATCCAATCATATCGCACCACACTCAACTATAAAAATAATATAAAAAAGAACTGTTATCCTAACATAATTTTTCTTTTTCTTTAATTTCGTTAATAGCTTTATGGTTTATCTCATATAATCTATTTGCTTCATACTTTGTTCCATATACTTTATTTTGCTTTATACTTTACATGTTATATGACTAAGTGTAAATCAACGGATAGTTAATGATTGACCTCCAGCCCAAGTTTGACCTCCAGCCAATTTAACCCACTCCGCAACGCTTCCTGGTTCAATACAAACCATGTTCTTGTATTCATCATTTACAAGATCGTTTATATTTTGAGCTTTTTCGATCCAAGGATTCCACACAACAGTGTCACGTAAGTTATTCTTTTCAATAATGATACAACTTCCGTCTCCAATTTCAAGAAGAAGGTGGTCTTGTACTTTTTTATAGATTCGATCCACCTCTTGTGAAATGGTCACTTTATCATTCTTTTCTAATTCTTGGATACTGCCTGCTGCTTTATCAATATACTCTGAGGAAATTAAACCTTGGATTTGTATCCTGGAAACATCCTATATACTGAATGGGTTTTATGTTATTTGTATATGTATATTGCTTACGGGTACACGGAAGTATGTATGAAGAAGAATATTGAATTCAAATGTATCTTCACCTTCATTCTTTAAATTACAAAATGTCTTTAGTGATTTTTCCGTTAAGATTACTGTATAAACGAGTCGAAATGAATGTGGCCACACCTTTCTAACTTCTGATGGAAGCTGTGTATCCATCAATCCCAAGCGAACCGAGACTTCATTATTATTATCAGTAATTATGCCAAGATATTCCCAATAAGAACTTCGAGCGAATCCTTTTAATATGTTAATATTTCTTTTATGCTTAAACATGTGTCTATTTACCATGTTGAGGAAGATGAATTATTTCTTTGGTTCCAAAAATAGGGAAACAAATCGGAATGCCTCCACGAATAGCTTTACTGCCATCTCGTCTTGCTTCTTTACTGTTGTACATTTAAATAAACAATATAATGAATTTAAACTTATCTTACCTGACGAATATACGTTCTTTATTATCAACTACCCAGCTAGTGACAGTTGAACCTATTTAAAGCAAGTTAAAATCAAATAATGATGTTTATATGTTTTTATACCAAAAAGTGCGATCTCGGCTTTTGAACCTGAAGGAAGTTCAACATAAATAGTTTTATTGTTTTGATAAGCAGGCATAATATATTTCTAAAGAAAAAAAAAAAAAAAGATAAAAAAAATTGTCGAGTAAATAGCTTATCCTCAATTTACATAAATCAATTTAATGCAGACTGTCAACCTTTGTTTGGAAACTAAAGGAAATATCTGTACTGAAGCTATTGTATAATTTATAATTCCCTTCTTTATCCTTTTTACCTTTTTGGCTATCAAAAAGGTTTTTAGTTTCTCTAACACTTCTTTGAACTGGCTCGGGCAATACAATATGTCAAATATTATGTGCTCATTTTGGGTTTTAAAATTTTTACAAATAAAAAATTATTCTTTAATCGTATAATTTATGATTCAAACCCCGCTATTTGTTATGTCATTGAAAAGGATTATGGAGTGTTGGTTTATGCAAGCTCGATCATTGGTTTGTAGATCTTCATGTTTACAAAGTATAGAAGCAAGCTATGCAATGCAATTCACATTAAAAGGCTAGATTCTTGGATTTGGATTGCTTGGTTCTGATTGTTCCAATACACTTTAATACACATACTCACATATCCTATCAATCTTTTCCTTCTATTTCTTGCTTTAAATAAAACGATATTCAACCGTTAAGTTATCAATACAACAAGCCTTACTTTTTATTTACAAGTTTATTTTAAAGCGTTTTTGTTATTTTAAGCCAGGTATGAATTTAGAAAAGCTCACATGCAGTTTACATTAATTTCATACATTTTTAGAAATATTTGTGTACAGTGGGGCTGGTAAATTTTGTCGGTTTAAAGAAAATAAACTTCGTTTAGCAAAAAACAAATGTCGTTTCCAGAAAAATAAATGTCACTAACCTAAATGAAAATTTCGTTTAGTACATTTATTGTTGTCGCTTTGTACTTGTTTTAATGCAATACCTGTATTAAATGACCAAAGCGATAACCTTGGTGGAGAATTTTTTGTGATTTTCCTACTTTTGTTCTACTTAAAGATGATCAGTCTAAAGGATATTTTCTGGTGAAAAGGCTAGGGCGTTTGCCAGTCTTTCTCAAACTATTTAGGACCTTGAGAAAATTCAATACGGCTGCTTGATCGCGATTCCAAAGTTTTCTTTTTATGCCTGTGGTTTGTTGTTCAAGACACGAGAGACTCTTACACCTAGTACTGCATTAGTAAACAAGAATTAATCTGGCTTTTTTTTTTCTTTCTTTGAATTACCTCAGCAAACCATTGCATAGCACGTTTGGCTTCTTTTTCTGTTGGTAAGGGCGAGGGTTTGGCACGGTTTTGAATTTTTCCAAGTCATTTTCATAGGTTGGACAATGGGAAGATGTTTTGTATTCATTGATTAAGTAGACAACAAACCCATTCTTCTTTAACATCCTGATTAACCCCTTGCTTCTTGTCGGTTCTTGATACTTGACATTAGGGGCGGACCAATCTCCAAAAACTAAGACAGCATCTTGACCAAACTTTGCTTTTAAGTTACACACCAGTTTTTGATCATTCTGGTCAAAGAAAAGTTTACTTGAAAATTTCAATTTTCGAAAAGGCAAAAGTTGTAGCTTTTCTAATGCTGTACTGATAGTCTTTTTGTAATTGCTTTGCTGTGGTCGTCTACACATCTCTTTTGCCAGCTCTAGAACTTTGCTTTTCTCACTATCATCTAGTCTTTCTGAAATATGCTTTTGTTGTAGTATTGTTTGTAGGTAGGTGGGATACAGTTGAGACTTTACAGAGCTATCAGTAGAGTAATTCTCAGGTTGAGGGAAAAAACCACGGATTCTTGCTATGAACAGATTTCCATAATACAAATTACATTTTTGATCGACTCGAAAGTCAAATTCGGATTCAGGGAAATATGTTTCTTTAGACTTTGTTGTCTCGTTTTCATAATATTCGTACAAAGTATTTTTTACTGATGCTCTTGTTTTAATGTACTGTACAAACTTTTTCAAGTCTACAGAGTTGGATTCAGATCTAGAAAGAATTGCTTCGGCTTTCTGGACCACAGAAGGTTGAGTACGCTTTCTTAAATATCTAAAGTGCCTTGAACATTTTGAGCGGTTGTTCTTGGTAAATATAAGTGTTTGTTTTTCTTCAGCAGTGCTTGTTTCTTTCATGCAGTACATCAAGTCCCGCCTTCCAGGGTCTATCAAGACACACTTGCCTTCAGTGCTCTTTAAGTTGGCTTGATCTAATCCTTCAATATGTTCTGTTTGACTACCGTCCACTTTCTTTTCAGTGTTGGGCTTAGGTGACTTTCTGCTTGTATCAGTGTTTTGCTTTATTATGGAGACACCGACTCCATCGGTTTCGAGAGTTCCTTGGAACCGCAAAGTCTTTTGAAATCCTTGATGCTTGAACGCCTTTTTATTTAAGTCTACGACGGCACCCCATGTCTCAAACTTGCTTCCTGTTTTTGGATTCTTTTTGCTCTTGAGAACATGGTGATGGATTATTTTGCTATCCAACGTCATGTAGCAAGGAATAAAGGTGGTACGTAGCGGGAAACAAGCAAACTGTTTCATCTGTTCAGCTTCAGACAATTCGGCAAGTCTGAAGAAGGCTTTAAAATGGTTTTTTGGACTAGCCATAATGTCATAGTAAATTGAGTTCTTTTGAAAGGTGTAGTCCTCTGGGTAGCTTGAGAGAAAGCCATTTAATTGTGTTCTTGATTGATCATCTAAAAGACCAACTTCAGGCATTTCTTTTTTTGCGATGGCAAGCTTCACCTTATTGCAAGGTCCATAAATCTTCTTTCGGATAGCTTCTTTTATCGCTTTACTACTAGACTTGTTTGCTTGCATTTCTCCTCTGAGACTCTCTGTCTTTTCCTTCTTTTTAAATAACTTGTTTATCAAACCACGCAGCCTGTTTCCAAAATGAGCTTTGATATTATTATAATAGGCCGTTTGGATCTTCGTACACTCGTACAAGGCTATTTGCTGAGCATATGGTAAGTTTTGAGGATTATAACCAGCGTTTTCAAAGTAAGCTCCTTTATATCTTGATATCAATCGCCTATAGTTTTTGGTCGTATCCTTCAGCCTTGAGCTATTTCTACCCTTTGAGAGAACAAGACTAAGAAAAACTTCAACAAAGAAATCTTTTGTCACAAAGTTGTTCAGCGCAAAATTTTCATTTGCTGCCAGCTCTTGTAAATATATGTACTTTGTGAAGGCAAAAGTATGTGTAACTAGTAAGTTGGTAGTGTGAACCAAATCATACAATGGCTGTAAATATGCTGGCTTCCAAATATTTTTTACAGTCGTTTTAATTGTCATCACACGCTTGCTTATCTTCTTAGGGCCTTCTTTAATGTCACTTGCCTTGTCAACAGGTACAGGACAAAAATTTGACTTGACAGAAATTGCAGCTGAATTGAAAACAGTTGGAACAGGTTTACTAGGCTTGGGGGAAGTTAGACTTGTTTTAGAAGCAACTGTGCTTAACTCTGCTTAACTCTGCAGCAGCAGAAGTTGATTTGGTTGATTCACTCAAAAAGGGTCTTTTGACGACAGGTGCATCAAAATCGTCACTGCTATATTCAAGATCATAATCATCAAGAGTGATCTTATTGAACATGATAGTTTCATCTGCTGTAGAGATACCAGTACTACTTGTAGTAGTAACTTCAGAATCTGTAGCTTTTCCTTTGCCTTTGAGTCTCTTTTGTAATCCACTCTGTGGAATATTTTCCCTACCTATGATGGGGTTTCATACGTTAGACTAGCTGCTTACCTACATCAAGTTTGACAATGCAACTTACTTTTTCTTTTCCTAGCTGTTACAGCGGGTTGGAAGTCGTCGTCTGAGTTGTTTTCTACATATTGTTCAAACGAGTCTATAACAGTATCAATTTTGTGGTCAGTAACATTTCGATCCATTATCAGATATGGAGCCTACCGTTTTCGCTCTTAGATGGCTTCTTTTGATTTGAAGAGAATAAAGTATCCTTTTGCTTTCCTTTCATTTTCTAATGTGTTTTCACGAGTGAAATGTACCAATAAAAAGAAAAAATGTCTTCAGAAATTGATTTAAATGTTAAAAGGAAATACTCCCATCCCATTTATATAGATTTATTCGAACACAGCTACAACCTAATAATAGCAAAGTGACTACAATAAGCTTACACCATGTAATAACTTGTAATAGAAGATACTTGTTTTCTAGATTCACATAGAATAGTAGTTACACATAGTAGGTAGGACTCGAAAAGTTATTAGCGTCTGAATGTGTCAAGCTTTTGATGTTTTTTCATCAAACCTCAATGATAAATATGTTAAGAACATACTTGATGATCATAAAATGTTGGACCGTTATCTTGTAATGGCACTGCATAATGATGATATATTAACTGATCAAAATATCCATTAAAAGTCCTTTGCTGAGACCAATAAAACTGTTTTAATCATATCAATTCTCGCAAGGTTTATATTCTAAAAAGATATGGTGTTTTGAAAATATCATAGTATAATTTTAAAAGCATGTTCACATGGGTGTTTTATTACAACAGTGGATGATTTGACTAGAGAAGCCATAAAGAATTTGATTATAACCATCAGGACTTCGACTCGATAAGTTTTCATTTGACGATGTTTGAGTTTTCCTTTAACTATAGCCTAAAACTGCTCAATTGGGTTGGGCTCTGGCGAAAAAGAAGGTAAGTACGTTACTCTATAACCTCTACTCTCAATTTTTATTACATTGGATGAGACTTATGGATAGTACAGTAATCCATTACAAGATAACTACCCATAAGACTTTCGTCCATGTCCATGATATCAAGAAGCTCACTTATAAATCTTACAAAGTGGGCAGTAGTTGTATTTTTTTGCTATTGGCTTGTTGTTCTCGATGGCAGTACTCTCCTCCACACCAGCGTACTCTATAGTAGGCTCTTCAATAATAATGTCGCCTCCTCGTATCTCGTTTGCAAGTTATTGTCAGAGTTTCTTATCATAGGGTCAAAGGTTGGCTTTATTGAAATGAGCATGTTATTTCTCAAGTGGTGGTTCATTTGAGACTTGAAATCTTCAAGTCCTCAAACTGCGATTTCAGAGAATCAATAATGTTATCAGCACAAAGTCGTGAGTCTTTTTTTACTATTTGTTGAATATACTGCTCATGTTCAGTAGTCAGTGAGTTAGGTCGGCCGGGATTTCTTTGCAACTTTTTGTAAACTACCTTCCCAGTTTCTTGATAGTGTTCCCACCAGCGCATAGCAGTACGAGGATTAATTCCAAGATCCTTTGCATGCAAAGTCACTTTTCCTCTTTCCGTAGGGCCCTCGATCATTCCGTCAATAAATATCTCTCTGGTTTGGTCGTTGTAGTCTTTGTAGACGCTGCTTTCTTGACCACTGTTATAGCCTTTTTTGTTGAATCTTTTGCAGTAGTTTCTTTCTCTGCTGGTTTGAGGCTCAGATAGGACTTTTGGCTCGTTATGGTTTCAAGTATTACGTTTGGATCACTGATTTCGGTTAACACACCTTCCATCGGGTCGAAGACTCTCTCTCCATCCTTATTGTAGGCATTATCGTGTCCGTCCTCATAAAAAATGTATTTTTTGTCATGTTATTCAATTGTTAGAGCGAAGGGAAAGAAATAAAGCCTTTACATCATAGCCGACAATAATCCCTCAGTAACCCAATTTGACTCGGCCCAAAAAGACAAAGTAAAGTTTTAAGAGCGACAATTATTTGCTAGCAAACAGCTAAACATTTATCAAGTAGTGTCGTTTATTTTTAGGTAACCGCCATTTATTTTTCGGAAGTTGCCGTTTATTTTTTCAGAATGGACAAAATTTATTAGTCGCACTGTATATATCATTTTGATATCAAAAAAACAGATACATTTGTACTTTTTTTTTTTTGAACAATAGCATTAGTAAACGAGAGGATTTTTGTATATCCTTACAGTTCTCTCACAGTATTTGCTTAAAGTGACCAAATTGGATAGACTTAGCATATTTTCTATCAAAGAAATAAACAATTATAATTAAACATCTTTAATACAATGTGCCAATATACAAATATCGCTATTTATTCTTTCGGTTATAATTAAGCTGTGTTCATTTAATTTTTTTTTTTTATCTGTCCCAATAGAATCCTTAATTTTTTTTTTCGCTTCAAATATCAATTCTCATAGATACAGATCAATACTGTTTTATATACACCATTTCCGGAAATAGATTTCACAAGCATAAAAAATCTTTGCATATAAGATTTTTAGATGGCCCACTAACCAGGCTTACTTTGCACATGTACAGTCAGACTTATGGAAATCGGCGTTTTCTTAAAAAATAATTGACCTAGTTTAGATTATTTTTGGTAGCTTGTCTAAAATAAAAATGGCGACTTTTTATTCACTCAAATTTTGATATTATTAAGGGATCATTATAATACACATGCAAGTTGTACATTGTGGAAGTGGTATACACAATAGTAGAAGATGGGCATAGGATATGGTCATCGTGGATAATTTCAACAGTATTATTTGTTCGTTCATTAAGTATATCGCAGATATAAGATGAGGTACTTTCACTTATGTAAACATTTCTGTTGGATGCAGTACAGTAGTCCCATGATAAATTCACCTTGAAGCTGACTTTTTTATAACAAAGCTTATTTTTTATATCCATATTAATATTTACAGTACAAAGAAGAACGCGGAGCTTTTATAGATAAATGCAATAACTTTTTTATTTGATCATAATGGCAAATGACAATGTAGTAAAGAGAATATAGGAAAAGTAAAGTTTTACTGATAAGCAAATAGTTACAAGTTAAAAAGGCAAATCAGTCGGTGATAAAGATTGATGCATACAATAAACTAATATCTTTTATTATTAAAAATATCACTTTGATGGGTAGTGTCCTGTGGTGTTTTTTTTTCTATTTCTTGTCTTATCAAAAATAAGAGCAACGTCAGTTCCTAATAAAGAGTCCCGCTGTCAAGATTCATTATTATTATTATTGTTGTTGTTGCTGTTGGGTTTGGGAATATAATGCGATTCAAATACATCAAAAACCTCCTTCAACTGACTGAATTTTGCAACATAACCAGATAATTCAGATATAGACACTGGGCATTGTACTCGGAGCAATTTGGTCATGGTATAAAGGCTATCTGCATTCAATCGTATTATATAATAGATAATATGAGGAACTACAAAACATAACAAAACACAGTGTAAATACTTGTTCTTTTCTTTCTTTTTTTCTTATTTTATTCATAACTTTACCAACAATATATATACTTAGACTTCCTCCCAACTTGTTTTGATCGATTGTATTTTTGCCAAACATTCCAAGGCGAACAAGGCCCCAGTTGACCAAATAATGATTGTTTGCTGTTGTAAGAGGTTTTACTTTCCTGTATCCAATGTTGACACCATTATCTGTTTCATGCATAAAAGACGTAATAATACAATCGGTATTGCCATTAAAAGTAGATGCATGGGTCAGTGATTTATCTGCTGGTTCTGTTAATGTAAAATCCAACCGAATGTTTTTATCATGATCATCAAAGAGTGGTTGTATCATTGGCAATATATATCTTGTGATATAGATAGTTTCAGAAATACATTCATAAGTTGAATCCATTGGAAGAAATTGAATTAACTGCAACATGGACATCATCAGCTTTTTGTCTATTGTGTCTGTCATATTATCGGCCAATGAAAGTAGGGAAGCACCTGCTGTTAAAGGATCGATGTTCTTGCGATACACCTTGCTAACGATATCTTTTTTATAAGGAGCTAGAAGCTCAGGTTTTTATTAAGTGCCAGACAAGGATGGCACGTGAAAATGTTTTTGGTATGGGTTTTTTTAAATTTTGAATTGTTTTTCTTGTTTTGTATTTATAGAGTCGAGCATGTACAGTTTAGTGGCAGTCAACAAGATGAAAGATACGATAACTGTAAATGTGGAAGAGGCGGAGGAGAAATCCCACTTGATAATAGCGATTCTTGGAGAGAAACGGACAAAAGTTGATTAACATATCAAATGGTGACATCAGTAAGGAAGGGATGATTATCAAAAATAACTGCTCAGTGATTGCGCCATATAGCCAACAAGATGATGCCAATGAAAATAGAGGGAGCATGGACTGTATCAGAGCGACATTTAGGGAAATCTAGGAGGAACAGTGCACGACGTAGCGAATATTTCGAAAACGGCTGTTCAAACTGTGAATCCCAAAGTTGCCAACGATATCGATAATATCTACTAATGATTTTGTTGAAAATTCGGAGCTGGTACAATTGAGATTTTTAATAACATGATCACGAGTTTTTCTATATAAACCATTTCCAAGAAATGGGATCCAATCCTGATGGAGTCAATTATTGTTCTGCAATAGAAGGATTGATGACAAGCTAAGAATTAGGTGCACATCGGTTTCCAAAGTCAAGCTATTTGTTTTACCAGATTGATATGCAATTTGCTGCATTTGGTAAAATAATTCTGAAATATCAGTGCCATCTACAAGTAATCTATCAACACCTGGTTGTTTCAAAGTCACCGAGAGTTCTTTTGATTTATAAATAGCTCTGAATTGGTCTTTGACAACTTTCTTTTTAAAATAAGTTTCCAAACGATTGCAGTAGGTTTTAACTGATTGCAGGACTTCTTTGTGATTTTTGATCTTGTTTAAGGCGTTTGTAGCAGTGGTTGAGGCTCCGGAACCATTGTTAGGAATAATCATAGGTAAATTGAAGTAAGGATTTAAGAGTTCAGATGAGTCTCCCCACTTTTCCAGTGCACATGTAATACAGTAGGTGAAAAAATATGAGCAACCTCTGCTCGACTTGTCTTCGTATCTTTTTATTTTAAGGTATACATTCGCTAGAACTTTGATATCACATAAGCTAATTAAGAAAAGCAAAAGTGCATATAATGCATTATAGAGATTGACTGTATCTTAAATATAAATCTTTTAAAAAGGGAAAGACAGCCATAAAAAAAGTCAAGGATGATTTATCAAAATTCGCTATGTTTACTTAATATTTTGTATATCTTCCCTTTGTTTTAGCGACTAGTTGAAGTAAAAAGAAACAGTAAAGAAAGTATACTAATTGGCTGCTTATGCTTTGTCGCACATATCAAGGCTCTGACAGGCTGTTGCTTAATTTATACCTTTTATCTCCAATTAAACTGGCTCGTTTCATTTCGTTCATAACTACACTGGTATTGTTGCTATCTATTCCATATTCTTTCTGTTGCTTATTGCAGTCGAAATACTGTCTTTCTAATTATGTCGAGAGCGCTGATTCCAAGGTAGGTCAAAAGAGATTAATTTTTATACACCATGGGTCTCTATAAGTCCTCTGCTTAAAATACATGATCTGTTCTTTATTTCTCTTCTTCTTTTAGTACTCAACTGTTTGTCTATCACGTTTCTTTAATTTCAATTACCTTTAATCTCTTCCCACTCCAAAAAAAATTCAGTCCTCATCTTCCCTCATCAAAGCATTTAAAGGGCTTGAATAATAAATCCAAAGTTTACACCCTTCCGAAAATAAAAGGTCTATATCATGTGTAGTATTTAAGTAATGTATGTAGGAGTTATGCGTATTTAAATTCAGCTGCGTATGATATTTTCGCTTTTGTATATCTTTTCGTTAAATATAGTTACAGAGACTTTCGCTTAATAAGCTAATGCAAATTCTAAGATCTTTTTTAAGTGAATGTCTAATTTATTATTTTTTGTCGTGGGTCTTTGGGAGTGTAAAATGTATCACTCGGAAAAGGAGAAGCTTTTCTTGGCGGGAAGGATCCATTGAAGTTACCAAAATGGGTCGAGAATCTTGATCTTCTATATCTTTTTGACGTTTTTTGAACTTCTTTAAAGGGCTTGGCACGGTATTCCTAGTGTAAATTTTAAGCTGGTGCATATACATAAAATCTTCCTTTTATAGTACATATTGCAGAAATCTGCACATGACTTCGCTTTTAATGAAATCTTCAAATTTGTTTTCGTCAGAAAGTAAAAAAAAGGTCTTTGGTGACTTGAACTGAAGCAACAACATCTTTGTATTGAAATATAGCTTACGCAATTGCATGAAGTCCTAAAAAAGAGAGCTTTTAAAAAAAAGTAGAAATGTGTACCAACAATATTCCTGTTTCAATTCTATTGGCAGTGGATATATACATCTCTCTCCTGGCGGGTTGCTCAAGTGATTCCGATCTATAAGAAAGCTTCAGCCTCTGATCCAAGCAATTTTTGTTCTATCAGCTTGAGCTCTGTCTTTCGCAAAATACTGGAAAAACGTCTGCAACATGACAGCCCCAACTCTCGACATCGCTCAAGGTGGATTTCGTGAAGCACATAGGGCCATGGGTCAGACTCTCTGTATTGTTGAAATCTGCTCGATTCTTCGTCGTTACGGTAATTTCACTTCAATTTTGGCACACCTCGATATCAAATCAGCCTATGACACAGTCGATCGTACTCAACTCTGGAATACACTGCAATCACCTCTTCCTCCTGCGCCACTGGGTATCCTCAAGCATCTTTTTGACGATGTCCAAATTGAAGTCCTTCTTCAAAATGCCACTTATTAACGTTTCATGTCAGCTATCAGAGTCTTACAAGGCCCTATTCTTTCACCGTTCTTGCACTCTGTATATATCAACAAATCACTCGGTCTATTTCGAGATCAGCTTTTAGAGGATGATAGACCCATCAGTGATGATGAAATCTCAAGCTTTGCTCAGTTGATTAACTGCCTCTTGTATGCTGATGACATTATATTGATAGTTCTTCTTACCAATCTACACACTTTACTTACTAACTATGTAGACCATAACCACATCCTCTGTTACGGTTGGTGTCTCTCCAAGGGTATCATCGTTGCTCTCTCGACTTATGATAAAAAATTTTCTCTTTATGGCAGTCCACTACCCAGTAAAGCCTTCATTCCCTTTCTTTATCTTGATTTACCTATCAGGCCTGGTGGAGCGCTCGACTATGCAACTCTGATATAACAAAACATCAACAAGGGGAAAAAACTACGCATCAGGTCACTGCAATTGGAGTCAATTCCAAGGGGTTCAATCGCTTACTCTCGTTACATTTCTATAGCCAAATGGCCCGTGATCAAAATGGAATACGATCTCGCTGTCAGTGCCATCAGACTTAGTCACATTTAGAAGCTTGGATTATGCCAAAATGGATATACCTGTCGCATCTTTGGTGGTTCCTCCAGGCCCTCAGCCAATGCCATGCTCCATCTCGTTCAACAACTGATCGTGTATCTATCTTGCAAGCTAAATTCTTGAAGCATTCCACTGATATCCCTGATGATACACTTCTTCAAAAGCTGTATCTTCAGCATTTCGTACTTGTGGTTTAACAGCTTCACAGATGCGACGATACTTCTTTGTTTTTTCCATCTTGTCTTGACAAGACTTGCTGTATCTATTCGTATGTGGTGCATCAGCAGTAGAATTTTCATGTACACAGTACAAAAGGTCTCGTCTTCCTGAGTCAATAGTAACATATGATCAGTAATATCTCCATGTCGTTGAGCATTAAGATCTGCTATGTAAGGCGTGGATTCTACGAAAGTGCTTTGAAAACCAATATATCGATGCTTTCTATCATGTCTTTTTTTTTTAGGACTGTGACATCCGCATTATCTGTTTGAATTGTTCCACGAAATCAAAGTACACCAAGCTCTTGAGGTTTCAAAGTTGCAGAATTCATAATCATCTCAGCCCAGAGATCTATTTTATTGAAACTATTAATCCACCGATGGCCAAATATTTTTACAGAGACTTTTACTATCAATTGTTGCATAGCCAGGTATCCAGGTTCTGCGGAAAGGAAAACGATTGATGATAGGAAATTTGAGAGCTTCAAATAAGCGAGCAAGTTGATAGAAGGTCATTATATGTTCACATGGATTGGCTTTGGCATCATAATAAATATTATTCTATTTGGATGTGTATCGGACAGGACATGAAATCAAGATGGGTATTAGCCTTTGCAAAGCCTGGTTGTAAATAGGATCTTGAAAAGGAAGTTCGGTAGAGGATGGAACATTAATTTTGGAAGCTAAAATTCCCTTGAATTGTCTTGCCGGAAGCGTAACTTGTTTATATACTTTGTTGGAGATTGCTTCATTATCCACGCGTTCTTCTTGCTTTTGTCTAATCAAGTATGTTTTTCTTTGGCAACTCTGTAATAAAGTGTAGATTGCTCGACAAAAATGATTGTCAAAATAAGCTCCAATATTATTGGTATAAGCAGTATATATTCTCAATCCTTCAACTGAAGATGACTGTTGAGCATATTTGAGTTCGGGCCTTTCATAAGTAGTATGATTGAGGTATCTTTGAATGAATTGACCAATAAATGTACATCTGCGATCTGTTGCCTCACCTACACGGCCACGACGGTAATGCATTAAGAATAACCATATCTCAGAAAAGAATTCCTTGTTAATGTAAGCAGCGATATAAAAATTGTCATCATCTTGAAGTGCGCAGAGAAATATGAATTTGGACAACGAGTACGTATGCGTTGTAGTAGCATGGATTATGTTTACTAACTCCTTCAATCGCTCTCGATACTGCTTGTTCCAGCCAATACCATTAATAGATGATTTTACAGATAAAATACGATAATCAGAAACAAGAGTCCCAGTAGTACTCATGGTGCCAGCTGAAGTACTCAGTTGAGAATCTTCATTCATGATGAAGGCTAGTATCACTAATTAAATAAGAAAGATGTGAGCGAACAATTATTACCTTATACCAAACATAATTTACCTATTTGGATATGTACGATTAAATAGCATTTTATTTATTAAATTTTTAATATAGATGACCAATGAGCATATAGTAACTTAACTGTACTGCACTTGCTTGGGTCAGATCTGAAATGATAAAAAGTAATAAAAACCTCTCAAGAGGCAAGAGAAAAAAAGTACAAAAGTCTAAAGAAATCAGAAACAGTATTGAAATAC
Source organism: Rhizopus arrhizus (assembly GCA_024220505.1). Lineage (NCBI taxonomy): Eukaryota > Fungi > Mucoromycota > Mucoromycetes > Mucorales > Rhizopodaceae > Rhizopus > Rhizopus arrhizus. The sequence goes on from JAKZZE010000008.1 coordinate 1,235,887, forward strand.
TAGCACTACTACGAGGACAATCAGTTCATCAGTTTAGCATCAGAAGCAGGAGGAGGAGGAGGAGGAGGAGGAGGAGGAGGAGGAGAAGGGGTTTGATCATGAAATAGATAATACATTTCATGCAGGATAATATAGATAGTGGGCCAACGGACAGACCAAGCAGATACTTCATGAAAAAGTCGAAACTTTTTGAGAGGGAGCTTATTCATAATAAAGGACATAGGATTTTTGACAGATAAAGGTGGCTGAAGACGCCCATGCATATGGAGACACTCGATAGAATGGGAGCGGGTGAAACTATTACTGGGATGGTACAAACAGTTTTGGGTTTACTGTCAGGGGGATAACTAAGACACCAACGAAGGACACGACTACATTCACTGCGAGTCATGAGTAACCAGAGGATTGGATTTTGAGTTAATGATGCACGACAGGCAGAAAGCAATTTAGTATTAAGGACAATACAGAGACTTGTAAAGGTGTCGTGTAAAAATTGACGGCACAACTGCGTGAAAGTTCGATCATCAAGATTATCCAGATGAGGCATACCACTTTGCCAAAGGGTGTTTTCTCAAGTCGATTCCAGTGGGAACGGCTTGCAGCATATTGCAGATGTGGATACTGTTGCTACTTCTCAATCTTTGAATCTATAAAATTTTGAGAAATACCTTAGAAGCCGTGCATTGGTTACTGAATTATTACAAAGGCATTATACTGAAACTACAACTAATCATTTGACTACTCATCCCTTGCATCGAAAATTGAAACTGTCCAATTACATTAGAAGGCAGAAAAATAACGAGGTTATGATCGCCAAATTGAAAAGCAAATTTGGAAATGACGCTGTTTTTGTTATGGGTAACTATTCTGCTCCAAATACCCGATATCAAAAACCTTTGAGAGGTGTCGGATTCAGAAGGCTGCTGAAGAAACATGAATTTTTGGTGTATTTGATTGATGAGTTTCGAACAAGTCAGTGCTGCCCTTCTTGTGAAAATCGTAGTCTGATAACCTTCAAGAGAATACCAAATCCACGGCCATATCAAAGACGAAACAATCCTGAATCTATTTGTCATGGTTTACTTAGGTAATCAAATACTCTGATCAACGATTATCAAAATTGTTTGCTGACTTTTTTTTGTCTCTAAGATGTACAAACCAAAATTGCAAAGTGACCGTGCAAAATATTTCAGGTACTGAAGAACTTAGTGAACGTTTATGGAATCCGGATTTGGCAGCATGCCTAAATATGGTTCATATTGTTCGTAACCTTCGCTTAAATGGTGATCTACTAGAGAGGTTTCAGTATGCTGGGGCTGAAAGAAGTGGCCCAACTAAAAGAAGAAATTCTGAAGAGAATGAATAAGTTTTACCTAGAACCCTGTAACTTTCCAACACAGTTACCACTGTGTTACACAGGATATACTTTGGTAAGCTTGAGCTTAAATAACTTCTACTTCTGCTTAAAATACTTCCTACTTCTACAATAAATTTACTTTTACTTTTGCACCATTTTTTTTATGAATTTTTTTTCTCGAAAGTATATCAATAATTTTGGAATAAAGTAGAAATACTGTACATTTCCAATAAAACAAAACAAAAACAGTAATGCGTGACTGTAGAACCTTCCTTTGCCAGTAAGTTTTGATTGTGAAATTTTAAGATTATCCAATGAGAGGCAGAGTAAACTTTCCAATACTTTCCAAATAAGGGTTAGTAAGCCACTGCCGTGTTCTTTTCTTATTGAGTCTTTTCATTATTATTAGAAATTATTCTGCTTTCTTTTTTTTATACTTTATAATATAATACTCCAGTAACTATGCCAGGCTTCAGGGGTATTAGAATGGTTTCTTTTGATAAGAACCAACAACAAGTAGTTATTCGTGCACCGCAAGCAATAGTAGCACCAGAATCCCCAGACCCACAGCTAGTGGAAGTGGAAATAGATTATTTAAAGTGGCCAGAAGTTGCTGTATCAACCCTAATTGATATTATGATTCATTTTTATGCACCTATACTTCACGAACAAGAACAAGCTCAAAAAGAAGCCTATTATCAAAAGGCATTTGATGCGTTGGCCTTTCATTTAATACGCTTGGAAAAGGAAAAGGCGTTATCATCCGAGTTTTTAGAAAACATTACAAAAGAAAAGATGTTTATAAAATGGCGGGAGTTAGAAGATAAATACAATGAGACAGCTCTTTCCTCAGTCCCTGGTGGCCCTTCCGGACAGCAAATGTGGCCGTATTTTGATAGGATGACAGTTATTTTAAAAAATGAGCGTAACAGACCTCCCGAAGTATCCAAAAACATATTGAATGAAGAAAAAAATTCCCCACAACAAAAACAACAACCTCGGATATTTACAATTACCCAATCTCTCACCTCTATTCCTACTCCTGCTACTTCACAACACGAACAGCAGCAACAACAAAATTTACAATCACAGCCACAATCACAACAACAGCAGCAACAAGAAGTTTTTACATGTACTCACGCAACTGCTACTTCACAACAAGAGCAACAAGAGCAACAAGAACAACAAGAACAACAAGAACAACAAGAACAACAAGAACAACAGCAACAACAGCAACAACAGATATCCGCAATTTCACAGTCACCAACTACTCAACACAATCAACAGTTGTTCATAGTTCCTTATGGTCATACTACTCCTGTTCAAGCACAGCAACAGAATATATCTACAGTCCCACCAACTACCATTCGACAACAATATCAACAGCATGTATCCGTGATTCCCCCCAGTATTGCTCCACAGCAACAGCAGTTATTTATCGTTCCTTATGGTCATACCTCACCTGTTCAACCACAACATCAACAAGCATCCATAATTACCCAGCCACCAGTCGCTTCACAGCAACAACAGCAGCAAAATCAGCAACGGCAACAAGACGTATCCATGATTCCCCAAGTTACTACTGCCACTGTTTCTGCTAACCAACCTATCATCAGCACCAACAGTCCTATGCAGGTATCTGCATCATCTCCAGATATCAGCCATGAATTAGAAGAACAGCGACTTATAACAAGCATCGTTGAAAGATCCATTCCACGGGTCTTGGAAGAATTGAAAGTGCAGCAACAACATATATCTTACAAAGAGCAATATGAACATGAGTTTCGAAATGAACTCTTGTCATTGATGCGTAGGCATGTACAATTGTTAGAAGAGCAAAGAGCAACACAAGAAGAAGAACGAACGGAAAGAAAGCTTATATTGAAGCGCTTAACAAATGTTTTAAAAAAGTTGACAGATAAAATGTAAAAATATGTAAAAATAAAGCAATCATCAGATAAATACATTTACTCAAGTAAATAGAATACCAATATTTTTTATTGTTGATTTGTATTTTTGAACAACGTGTGTATGTTACAGATTAAATCATAATAAAGACACTAATGGGTTACTAATCATTTTATTTCATTAAATAATATAATAAAGTTTAGTGTATATGACATTATTTAATGTTCTTTTTATAATTGCGTTTAATAACACATACTATTATAGTTAAAAAACCAAGGCATATTTAATTCTACATGTTTAATCTCAACTACCTTATTCGCTTTAAAAGGAAAAAAAAAACTGAAAAAGCATTTCATTTTTGAATTAAAAAAGGCTCTATATTCATGCTTGATAATGTACTATTAGTTTTTATTAAAAAACTCATAATTCCTATTTAATGCACACAAGAAATGTGTAAAGTTTAAAAGGAAAGTTATTAGAAACAGTGAATTTATTTCATAAAATAACAGGCACTTATTACAGTCTAAAATGAGATGGGAAATTACTACAAAGACGAGTTTTACAGCCAGCAGTTAAAATAGGCAATGCTCTTGATTCTTAATGTATCGTATGCCCATATTCATCCACTCCTCTTTTTTTGAGTCTGTCTAATACTTTTATTTTTTTTATGTAATGTATGCGCATTTAATGAAAAATAGATTGGTTAGTTGATCTATTTTATCTTTTATTTTGTTTTTCTTGAAAAGTTTTTATTGACTAGATTCATAGCGATATTGTTTGACACAGTAGAAAGGTGTGATTGTTCGTCTTTTTTATCATTATTATTTTGCTTTACGTCACAAAGTACTTTATTAGTGACGCTTATTATTTCTATACTGAAGTATTCTTTTGGCTTCAAATCCCTTTTTATATGATGGTAACCAAGTTTAACGTTAGGATTTTAACCATCTTAATTTCACTTTTTAAAAAAGTAATACAATTAAAGAGGAACGAGTGTAACTATAGTTTGATGTGGTATTTTAGTCTGAATTTTTATCCTGCTATACTCGGATTAGAAGTTAATTTCATGAAGCTATGGCTTTAGCTTAACAAAGTTCAAATTTACTATTTACAAATTATATGCTCTTTATTTTTCTATCATTGCTTAATTTTAACTAATACGTTTAATAATAATGTATTTATTGTAAAATTTTAATGACCCAAATTGAGCACATAATAATATGAAATTATTGCATTGCCCGAGCCAGTTCAAGATTTAGGTGGGAGCTAAAAACCTTTTGATAGGCAAAAGGGAAAAAGGGTAAAGAAGGGAAGAGGTGATAGACAAAGTAACAAACAATACTAGATTAATTAGGGCCAAGCCAATGCAAGAGTTTAGAGCCAAGGGGTGGGACCTCAGGAGCGATCTTGTCATGGTGAAGATAGTCAAGTTCATGTAAAATTTGGCAAATGGTTGGCCAACGTATAAACCAAGCAGCATATTTCGATCGATTTTGTGTCGTTGGCTTTTTCCTGGAAGTGGGCAAGATATTCAGGAGAAAAGATAAAGGATCAGCAACAGTGCTTGGTAATTGAAGACGTCGATGCATATTTAGACAAGTGATAGCATGTGACCGAGTAAGTAGATCATGGGGGTGGTATATACACGGCTTTGGTCTACCACCGGGTAACCAACCCATACGCCAGCGAATTAAGCGACTACGTTCAACATAGGACATCGGTAGCCAGAGGATGGGATCCACAATCAATTGGGGGCGACAAGTGGAAAGGAGGATGGAATTGGTATCGGTACGGCGTTTTTCGAGAGTTTCTTGTAGGTGAGCTTGACAAATAGTTTTAAACTGTCGTTTATTAAGTTGGTTTGGATCAATATCCCTACATCGACGCCAGAGTGGAGAAGTGGTGAGCTTGTACCATTGAGATTGGCTTGAAGAGGTGCGAATATATGGGAGTAATCTAAAAATAAGGGTATCCTCTGGTGTATTAGTACTACGGAGCAAGAACTTAGCTTGTAAGATATGGGTGCGTTCTTTCATCGTAGGCTGATTCACCAGATGTAGCATGACCTTAACGGATGAGCGTGGGCTGCCTCCAAAGATCTGACGTAGACACTGATTTTGACATGATTCCAGCTTCTGGAAATCTTTATATTTCACAGCACTGATTGCAAGACCGTACTCAAGTTGAGGACGCACTATTTGAGAGTAGAATCGTACTGAGAGAAGTTTGTTAAATCCGGTGGAATTAACACCGATGGCAGTCATTTGATTCATAGTCTTCAGGGCATTTTAACTAATACAGTGGGGCTGGTAAATTTTGTCGGTTTGAAGAAAATAAACTTTGTTTAGCAAAAAACAAATGTCGTTTCCAGAAAAATAAATGTCACTAACCTAAATGAAAATTTCGTTTAGTACATTTATTCTTGTCGCTTTGTACTTGTTTTAATGCAATACCTGTATTAAATGACCAAAGCGATAACCTTGGTGGTGAATTTTTTGTGATTTTCCTACTTTTGTTCTACTTAAAGATGATCAGTCTAAAGGATATTTTCTGCTGAAAAGGCTAGAGCGTTCGCCAGTCTTTCTCAAACTATTTAGGATCTTGAGAAAATTCAATACGGCTGCTTGATCGCGATTCCAAAGTCTTCTTTTTATTCCTGTGGTTTGTTATTTAAGACATGAGAGGCTCTTGCATCTAGCACTGCATTAGTTATCAAGAATTAATCTAATTTTTTTTTTTTTTTTTTAATATTTATTAAAACTCATCAAAGAATATAAGGATTAAGAGCGAATACAAGTGTATGAAACAGTGACTTGTCGCGAAAATACAAAAGATATTAGAATAAAGAGTTGTAAGCGGATAGTTTCAATAGTTCCTTCTGGATTTGATTGAGGACAATCTCATCCAAGACAGGAGTCTGTTCAAAGAATTGTTGCCAGTGGGCTTTCCAAATGAATCGAATAACTGTAGCAAAAAAATCATAGATTGTAAACTTGTCGTGGTAAATTGTTCTGCAATTAATTGAGCCTATCTTCATATCTATGACCTTATTACTATGATTATTCATAATAATTATTAGTTGAGTTTAGTGGAGGGCTGTGATGACCCTCCTGGCACAGAGTTATTTTCATAATATTCGTCTTCAAATGTTGCATTTTCTTCTACTTCTAAACTATCGTCGAAAAGAGCTGATTTTTTCTTGGATCTTTTCACAGCTGAAGTAGGTGTAAACGCTTCCGAGTTGTTACGTTTCTGTATATTCATAGAGAGGCTATTAAATGTGACAAGTGGATGTAGTAACCTCTTGGTGGCTTCTTTTCTGCCCGTTTTCTTTTGACTGGAATCTTCATCAATTTGAATAGGTAAGTTACTACCATCAATTTTCTCTTCATCTACCGAATCTAAAGTAGAAATGGCCTCCTGGAAATCATCTTTGTCTTCTGCTACAGATGTACTGTCGGGCTTACTATTATCTTCTTCTGACATTTCCGTATCCATTTCTTGAAGGTTACTCAATATAGCTGTATCTTTTTCAGTATTCACCTGCTCTATATTGGCGTTCATCACCCTAGAGCGGTGGATTGCCACTTGTTTTCTCTTACGGTTCCAAGGAACATCAGGACATTGGGCTTTTAAATGTTGAGTACTCTCACAAATAAAGCAGGCTTTTCTTCTACGGAGAAGAACTGAACAATTCACTCGCGTATGATCATCAACATGACAATAGTTGCAAATGGGCTTCATATTACTCCAGACAATGTGTAAATAGTGACCTTGTTCCCAAGATGGGACTTGAGGTGTAAGAGGCTCATAACTTTTTGTTTTATCCTTGACAAGAGTAACATATCCCCTGCCGTTAAACCATCCACCATCTACTGTATGATGGAGTCCTATTTCCAAAATACTCCCGTACTTTTCAAACAACTGTATCATCAACGGCTTCAACTTATCATCCTTTTCATACGGAATATTGGTGATCCCTATTCTGACCACCTCCGAGTTTTTATCCATCGTTGTTTGTACTTTAATTTTTCTATCGAGAATCAAAAACTCTTTTTTTAATGCGTCCATCTTATCTTCTTCATTATCAAAGTTAAGCTCAATGTACTGGTGGGTTCTACCAATTTTTCTTTCTCTAAGGCCTATGCCTTTAGGAAATTGGTCTCTGAGAACGAGGTTAAGACTTCTATCTTTAAAATTCAAGCCTTCAAATTCTGAAGCGGCGATGACGATGGAGTGTTTATCAATAGCTTGAAGAAAAACTGTTTGACTTTCCAGATTAGCAACGTTATTATTATCTGGCTTATGGTGAAATGATGCACTTCGTTTTTAGTTTTTAACTGTTTGTGCCCATGTTTTAAATTCAAACGGTTTGTTGTTGGGATTATGACGAGAATCGGCTACTCCAGGAGGATCATTAGCCTTGCTAGTAATGTCATGATTAATAGCGGAAAGAACCATGAGCTTTTTTCGGTAATTGATCTACAGTATTTTTACTTGGTTTTCGGACCTTTTCAAAAAAATTTTGGACCATCCTCTTTTCTTTTTGGACATTTCAATTTCAATTTCAGACGTTTACAAAAACAATTCAGAAGGCATCCTTTTTTCTATTGGACAAAATTATTTTGATTTACTTTTCTTTTCATCCTTCTCGCTTTTAGCGAACCTTTTATAATGAAAATGAAAATGAAAATATAAACGCAATATAGGCCAAAGAATCTGGTGCGCACACAGAGAGATAAACGCAAGCAGCAATGACCATGTTAAGCGCCTCTGTGGGGCTGGATCTCACATTGCGTGCCCATCTTGCTTCAGAATAGGAAGACTCTGACGATGAACCTGGTGAACGCACATATTCCATTTGATTATTATTAAAATAACAAAAATAAAAAAGAGATGAAATTTTGGAGGGGTTTTTTTTTCTTTTACGTTTGAAATTGAAGTCGTATTTGTCAAAAAAATTTGAAATCATCCGAGTAAAAATACTGTATAAACAAAATACCCACTCCATCAGTAAATCCAAAATTCTGTAGTAAATGCAATAAACCACGTTACCAGGTTATGATCACTGGACAGGAGCTCCAAGAAAAAAGCGATTCTAATGTATTCAACCTCTTAAAGCATCACTTGAAGCCTGTTGGTCTTATTCATGTCGCGAAAAAACAGTTGCATCGGTATTTATCCTAACTCCAACTCCAAATTTAACACATTGGATTAATTTTTTTTCTGCGTACTGTATTTATTAGTTGTGGCTTTCTTCATTTTGATTCTCATGCAAATGCTTTGTGGTATTTACACATGTAATAAAGTAATAATGTTTACTAAGAACAATGATCATCCAAATTGGGAATATTGGACATTGTATTATGCCACCTCAAATAACAAGTTCCTGGATCAGGATTAATAGTTACTTCTTTATAAAAAGTTGTCAAACAATACCAATCCTATAAATAATTTATCATCTGATATCAATAATCATATACTGTGACTACTATTATTTAGCCGTGGATAGAAAAGTATAAATACCCTCATATTTTTAACTTGAATAAAGGACTTATTTTTATATTTGTTGATTGACTTGGTACTTTTTTATATGATAAACCCTAAATATCACATGCTTCTGTTTTCTTCAATCTTTACAGGACCACTACAGCGTCTCTTGGAAACTTTGAAATTCAGGTGCAACCAGCCAAACAACAGTTGTCTGGCAATGACGTCATTTACAGTCAGCAATCTCTCTCTTTCAATCCACCAAGTACTTTTTTTTTTTTTTTTTTTTTTTTTTTTTTGAAAAAAACCCATCTTAAAGATAGTTGTTAGGTTGCCATTTTCTTTCCTGGAATTTACCATGAAATGGTTCATACAAAAGGTGCCCACCCATCATACTTTATGCCTGCCCATTACCATGAAAAATTTGTGAATTTGGTTCTTCTTCCTGCTTTGGACATTATCTTTGATACGTCAGTCGTACCAGTACCTTTAGACTACCAGTCAGCTGCTGACTTTGGGTTAGGGAAGGGCATTACCTTAAGTATGGAGGAAGTTTCACAACTGATATCTGCTATGAGGGGTGTCCTATCCCGTAACTCGAGCCTACGTGGTATATTCGGTGACTTCTTCTTTGTGACATGGGGAATGGGAATGAAATCTAGGTTTGCTGGAGAGGAAACTTTTGTTCATGCCTTATCTTCACAAGGGTTCATATGGGACAATATGGATCTTAATAATCTTTATTTGGACTTGGGCATCAACTTTGCAAGCCCTCAACGTGGGCTTACAGGGTTATGGTCCACCGGAGAACGAAACGACTTTCAGTCTATATTGGAATTACTCTTTGATGACACAAGCTTTAATAGAAGCATGTACCGCCATGATCCTTTTTGCGGCCACTTAGGCATTGGAGGGTTCAAGTATGGGAACTGTAAGTCTGGTTTGATCCGGGTCTCTGCCTACTCCCATAGCAAACAACCATTCTACAGCCGCAGCAGCTATGGAGAGAGACATGGCAAAGATTTTGATGCTGACGATGTGTTTAGAGTATCTCCTGCATTTATGAAGCATGTGGTAAGCGAGTAATTTATTATGTAAACCGTACTGCAGCTTACGATAATATTTAGACCAAAATGAAGCATTGCCTGTCATTGATGAAGTACAGGACGTACGGAGTGAGACTCGAGGTGCGCTTTACCGCAAGCCACTGGCATGTACTGTATGATCGTACTATGGATCTGGCCAAGTATGTAATTGACATTGTACAATTAAATATTTAACACTAGCTCTTTAGAAACCAGCTTCAAGTACATATCAACTGGTACAAGTCTGAAGCTCTTTCGTCCTTTGTCGAAAATCGATTAGACTCTCTTGTTGCAGTAGCAAAAAACTTACACTCCCAAAACGAATCTCGATATACAGCGCGACACCTTACAGGTGTCGCTTTCATCGCCTATATGCTCTCTTCCTTAGTACATCGAACTTCGGATCGTAGCTGGTGGAAACCATTTGCAGATCAGTTAAAATCACACCGGTGCCGCAAGTCTATGGCTTTGTTCACACCTGGTCTCTTTAAACTATCTGAGGATGGTTCCCGCTGGCTATGTACTGTGTCATTAAAGCATCATCTCCATGGTGTATTCCATAAGGACATAATCAACAAGATAGTACCTGAGCATGACTATGAAATAGAATTGCCTGCATGGCATTATAGATTGCCAACGCTCTTTGAGCATAATAATACACGCACCAATTTGAACTTTGATCTTGGAATTTATGCGGAATATATAGATTTGACGAACAAAGAGAACTACTACTGGGACCATGCTATATCTTATATGACTCACTATGGCCTAAGTAACGATTGCGTAGAGCCTTTTGTGAACTTGATTATGCATGAAGTTCTATGCAAGTTTTCGAAATGGGACAAATATTGCAAAGATAAACGATCTTACGAAAAGCTGATGGCATATGGCTCAAACTTTTTTTGTGACAAGGAGTATCTAAAGGATATTTTAAAGGTATCATCTTAAACCTTTGATTAGTTTTTCAGCTAAACCTTTGATAGAATGATCATTATAGCTTAGCAAATTCCCCTCACGTAAGAAGACAAATAGAAGACCAACTCCTTCCTGGCTATTGTCAAGTAGGAAAATCCTGAGTCTGTTGCTTTTCAACATGCATCAAGTTCATGGAAATTGCTACGGGCTTGGGCATGCTATATTATGCTATGCGTAAATAATCCACATCTAGTTGAAGGATTATATGAAAAATATCAAAAGTGGCCATGACAACTTGAAAAGTTTCGTTTCAAATTATCGCAATTCTTCCTTAGAGACAATCAAAAAGTCCATTTATTCTCTTGTCAAATTATTCGAAACAAAATGACTTTAATCAAATATTCAATCCAGTCACCTTCTACATGGAAGGTTGTTGAATGTCGATCTGCATCTGTTCCGTTATGTTTTTCAGATATTATTCAATATATCAAATTGTTTGAACTTTTCGCTTTCTTACACGTGAGTACAATCAATAGCTTATTTGATGCAAATACTTATTCGTAATTTATTAGGATGATATCAGCAAATAAAAAGAAGTATTTAAACAATTGAAGCGTGAAAATTTGGGGATAGTAACTGTTGATGAAAGTGATACCGTAGCACATTGCCTTCTTTAAATTTATTTGATAGTATTAAAGAAGAGAAATTTTAAATAATATGTACTGCTTTGAAGATTATAAAATGGTTTCGCTAATTTATGCAGTAGAGCCACTAAATCATATAAGGACCTTTCTATGTCTGAATTTCATCAAAATGGTGATGAGCTATTTGAAAAACTGTATAAGTATCAACCAAGAATAGTGTATTTTGTTGGGAGAGTTCATTTTGATGTTTTATTTACTTTTAACAAAGTAAAACAATACCATGGACTTCATTCGTTATAATCCGGCAGAGGAGCCTCTTTTAGCATACGATGACAGCTCTGATAAGATGGTTCTTGACGATTTAGTCAGTCAGTATGGTGAGGTTCAGATGTTCGTTGATATAGATACGATTCGTGTTTCTGAGCTTCAATCGACTGAAATAGAGGAAGAAATGAAGAACCTGGTTGAGTTGAAACGTTTCAAAAAGCTACTATTACAAAATATAAGAAATATGGCCTGGATCAAATAGGACGCTTTTCTCGAATAGTTCAAAGGGAAGGACTGGCCGTGCTGAAAACAGCAGAACTATGCGGTACATCTTGCAGTAGTGCTTACAAGCTACCAGTAATGAACTTGCAAAGAATGTGCCCGCCCATTGGAAATTAAAAATCCGAACATTGAGAAAAAAAACGGCCACTGCCGACTGAGAAAACAAAAACTGCCCATTGGAATTTTGTTTCTCGCCCCTTTTTAAAAAAAAAACCGTCTAAAAATAAAAACGACTTTGTCCAATAAAAAATCAAAATCGTCTAAGTTTCTTTTTGTAGATGTCTGAAATTAAAATGGAAGTTGTCCGAAAAAAAAGGAGATAGTCCAAAAACCAAGTAAAAATACTGTACTTTTCGCCAGCTGACAATTATTTTTTACAAACCGACAAAATCCACAAGCCTGACTGTAAACTTACCTACATGGATTTTTTTAGAAAGTAACTCAAACATTTGTATTACATAAATTGAAACTTTTGCTATAAAATGATTATATTTTTTTTTTTCTTTTTTTTTTTCCTTTTTCTTTTCTTCTTAGTAATGGGGCACTTACTTACTAAATTGAACAATGAGGATGATCAAACTAAAGATAAAAATTCGAATAGAAGTCATCACAGTAAATCTATAAATTCAGGGAGCCAAGTTTTCATTACTTCCGGGTTCCAGGCCAGTACTGAAAATTCATCATCAAGAACACAACGTGAATTTCATAAAGAAGAACAATCAACTTATTGGCTACCTAAAGATGAAGATGAACAATTAAGACTAACAGGTGTATGTTTAAACTATTTAATGTTTCCTTACAAGTCAATTAATTTTCCTTTTTATAATAGCAACATTTTGCACTTAAAGAATTATTTGGAGGGTACAATAAGCAATAACCCCTCTTTTTTTTGTGTTTAATCTAAACCAAATTTACTTTAGAAATATATTGTCCAAAGCTAAAGAAATTTTAGATTTTAAAAATGGAGTTTCAGTACTTGATATAGGATGTGGCTCGGGTGTATGGACAATGGTTGGTATACCCTATACATGGTTTTTATTTTATTAATTAATCTTTATTTAGGATATGGCATCAACTTATCCGAATTGTGCTTATGAATGTTGTGATATAGTTGACGTTATAAATAAAAAAATGATGCCACAGAAATGTAAATTCAGTTACGGTAATCTTGTCAAGGGACTCCCATATGCAGATAACACATTTGACTTTGTTCAAATACGATTTTTTGTATATGCATTAACAGAAAAAGAATGGCCAATTGCCATAAAAGAAGCTTTACGTGTAACGAAGGTTGGTGGTTTATTACAATTAATAGAGCATGATATCAAGGTAAATGAATTATAACAACACAGAATTGATCATTTCGTTAATTATTCAATAAGGATCATGGTGATCTTAATGCTACATATAGATTTACTGATGCAGGTAATTATTGAAAAACATATGATTCAATAGTTGCTATACTTACTTTTTTGATATTAAAAAAGTGCACAGTGTATCTAGAGCAAGAGGACAAGATACTCGAATTGGAAAAGAGTTGCAAAGGCTAGTGGACGAAACTGAGATGGCAAATGTAATACAAATGGAACGCAAACAATGCAATCTGTGTAAGTCTTTTTTTTTTTTTCCTTTTAGAAAAATATTAGATGTTTTTTTCATTGAATTGTTAATTTCTTGATAATAGGCGCAAATAATGCCACTGCAAGGAAGTTTGCATGGAATTGGCGTGAGGTAGCAAGTAGTATGATGCCAGCAGTTGCACCATATCTTGGATTACAAGATTCAGATGACGAGAAAAGATTTTTAAGAGAACTTGCATATTCACTAAAAACCAATGATTACTTTTATACAGTTTATGCTGTCATTGGTCAAAAGATTTAATAGACAATTATCTTAAAATATAATGATAGTATTTTACATATACCGAATAGAGTAAAATACATCAAATTGATTTTTTGTTGAAATAATAAATTATTTATGCTTTCTATTTAATTAACATCAATAAAAATGGTTTATTTATTTATTTTATTCTCATCAAAAATGCATATAACGCATCAAGTTTTAAGTGCATTGGCATTTATTGATATGTTCCTTTTATAGAATTTTGTCCTAGTTACAAAATTCATGCAAAAAAGTCACGGTCATGGCTTGGTCGGACTTGTTTATTTATAAGACGCGTTTTTTTTTTTAAAAACCCTTTTCTTTGTAGTTTCAAGCAATATGTCTAGTGAAGATATCATCGAAGAACAACTCCAATCTCTTCAACAAGAGGCTAGTGAAGTTATGGAAAAAGTACAAGTTTATCAGCGTAAAGTAATGACTCCTGTTTGGGAAAAGCGTCGCGAAATGATTAAAAAAATTCCTGGATTTTGGGGTACTGCTGTAAGTAATCTAATAGAATTTTTTTAAAAGAAACAGTTGAGCTAATTAAATTCTGTATGTAGATCGGTAACCACAGTGTATTTGGTTCTGCTCCTTCTGAAGAGGATGTTGAGGTATAGAAAGATTAATAATAATAAAAAAAAAGAGAAACTTAATTTCTAATTGTTGCTAAAGGCTTTGGAAAATTTAACTGATTTCCATGTTGAATTCGATGAAGCAAACCCTAATTATCGCAAAGTGATTGCCGTAAGTCTCTCTCTGTTTGGTGTAAATAATCACTCATTTTTATATATCTTAGTCTTTTAAGAAGAATAATGTTTTCAAGAATGAAACTTTAACTAAAGTACGTCAATGTTCTCAATGCAGTGATAAAAAATTAACTTTATTGAACTAGGAATACGTTTGCAATGCTGACGATGAAAGTTCTGTTATCTCAAAATCTACCATTGATTATATTGAAAAGAAGGCAAAGCAGAGAAAAAAGAATGAAGAATTTATGCGAACCCTAACGCTTAATTAAAATAGAACAATAAGCGTAAGGCTGAAGATAATGAAAGTGACGAACCTACAACTTACTCCTTCCTTGATTGGTTTGGTGATGATAGCATCGCTGCAGGTGTCGTACTCACGTAAGTTCTTATATAAATTACCTGGCGCTCAATAAATTAAAGTTAATATAATAAATAGTGATCATATTTTCCCTGATGCCGTTGATTTCTACAAGGGAATTGATGAAGATGATTCTGATGATGAGGATTTAGAACGTGAAATTGAACTTGTTTCAGAAGATGAAGAGGATGATGAAGAGGACGAAGAGGAAGAAAAGCCCAAGGCTAAGAAGTCTAGAAAATAAGCAATCTTTTGTAATTATAAATAAACTTCTTTTCTAATATATTTCCAATCAACGAACGCTATTTTATTACAAGAAAGAGGTATCTAAACCTTGAAGCCACGAGAAGCACGCTTACCACGAGCACGTTCAAATTTACGGCCCTTGGAACGAACATAAGGCTTCTTGTTCTTGTGAGGACCGAAACCAAAGTGTTTGACGGATTCACGAGCGTTCTTGGCACCACGGATAAGAATGGTGTTGGAACCAGTAGGGGCACGGAGGGCCAATTGATCCAAAGTCAAACATTCACCACCAGCCTTCAAGATACGGGCCTTGGCGGTCTTGGTGAAATGGAGAGCTGCAACAGAGAGCTTGGGAAGATCAAGAAGACGAGAGTCGTCGGTGACAGTACCAACAACAACAGTAGTCTTGTTTTCCTTGGTGTTACGGACAATACGGGAAACGGTGACAGGAGGACGATTGACGCGAGACATAAAGAGACGCTTCAAGACGACCTTGTTGAATTCGGCATCAGTACGACGAGCAAGGAAACGGTAAAGCTATTGAAAAGAATAAATAAGAAATCTAAAATCAAATTGTTCTTTTTTATTGTACCTTGACTAACAAAGCCAAATAAACGTTGTCAGACTTGGGAGCTGTGCGATTGCTGTTCTTAACATGGTGTCTCTTTAAGTCAATACCCTAATTTAAATAAATGTTAATTTTCTCATCTTTTTGCATTTCATTCGCCATCTTCTTTTTCCATGCCCCTTCCTCCCATCTCTCCTTCACTTTTTTTTATTAGTCAATAATATCTTGTTCGTCCGTCCATTCATCCATCCATCTGTCCATTCATTATCGTTATAATAATATATTACCATTGTAATAGATGTTTTGACAGCTGAAGTATTAAAGAAGGAATCCCTTATGTAGCCCTTTCTGCTACTACCCAAAGCATTCAGTGTGTATCACGCGCACCCTCCAAAAAGCCGAAAAAACTCTGAAAATACAAATCAGGAATATGCGGTCACAGCTTCGTTAGGGGATCTGCTACTGGATTTTTCAGCAAATTTAGTAGAACATCTTGAAAATTATGGCGGTCATTTTTGTTTTTTATTGGCAGAAAAAGTTTACTAAATTTGGCAGTAACCGTAGCCAAAAATGGCAATACATACGAGATATATTTGGCAGGAATTGTTCATGGAAATACGAATGTTGACGAAGACGAATCGAAAAATGTGGTAACAACCTCAAATGCCACGCTTTATTTTTCCTTTTTTGATAAATATATATATGATACTAAATGATAATTCCCTTTTTCCCCTTTATACCTTCAAAAGGCGTCTAAGTATTCAATTTTTTTTTTTTTTTTTTTTTTTTCAGGGGTGGGTGATAAATATATGAATAAGAAAATAAGTAGAGGGATAACAAATATAGATAGAATATAAGACTTGAGAGATATATAGAGAGAGAGAGCTAAGACCACCATCTGAGATACCATGGGCGGGTTGTTACCACATTTTTCGATTCGTCTTCGTCAACATTCGTATTGTTGGTCGAGTTTTCTTCAACAATCCTCGTTGACTCCGACTCCTCTCCAAATGTGGTAATGTTCTCCGTTGGTAAAAAAATTGAATTGGCAATATTGGTACTGGTGGCCTTTGCGGCAGTTGGTTTTAGATAATATTTCTCGAAGGTAAATGCCTGTTGACTCCAATTGCCATGGTGTTTAACGTTGGTTAAAGGAATCCCGTTTTCTACTGCCTTAGTGCTTGATGCTGAACGTAAAGAGTGAGGTTTGTACGCCTTCGTATTAATTCCAGCGTTCTTCATACAAGTCTTGATCCATGTAGCGACGGTTGAAGAGCTTACTGAACCAACTTTTTTCTCATCAAAGATAAATTTAAGGAACAAGGTGTGATCCAGAGATAACGATGACCGTAAATGTTTTGTCCTATCGACGAAGCAGTGTAAAACTCGCACCAGACAGAGATCCATATCCATCAGTAAGCCAAATAGTTGTGATTTCACCTGTGTTTCTTTTGCCTCTCGGAAGTGAAGGAGGACTGACGACATTTGACCTGCTTCATATTCAAAATGTATATCCTGATAGCGAATTTCACCGACATCCGATCTTGGTCTTCCAAAGGTAGTCATACACATCACCAAAACTGTTTTTAGTTGAAGGTCATACAGAGACATCGTTTCATGTTCAATAGCTGGCCAAGTTCTCTTGATGTAATTTGTTAAAATATTTAAATCCCATGTTTGAAATTTTTCTTTTGTTGGTATGATAAATTCAGACTTTCTTTTTGCTTCAAAAAATTCTTTGATGCAATCGACGTCCGCAATTGGAGGATGATTTGGGTGAAGTAACTTAAAGACAGAAGCAATGCTGGATCTTAATCCATTTAAATACTGTGAAGAGTAGTTGCGGTTTTCCATCAAATATCTGAAGATATTATCTGTGTTGTATTCTTCTGGACTGACCTGTGGACTCTGTTGTTGACACCATTCAGCCCATTTTTTCCATCCATTGTTATAAACTTTGTGTGTATTTTTTCTATGCTGTTGTAGTACGAAGGTAAGATCATCGTCTTCTAGACCGAGTGTTTCTTGCTTCTTCCGCTTGACAATCGCCATGCGACCATGGTCCATTTCTTGAGTTTGAATATCCACGGTGGACTCACCTGCTGCATCCGAGTTAGCATCGGAAACCAGAACTGTGTTGTCCAATATGGAGTTATGAGCACTGCTTCCTGTATCTTCTGTTGGTGAATGGTGTGAATAACAGCTGGTATGAACTTCCACGGTGGGAATAAGTACATCCCCCTCTTGGTCCAAGTTTGCTGAAAGGCATCTTGTTGTTGAGCTGCTGGGTCCGGATGAAGACTCCAAAATGTCGGAAGTTGTGTATTCGTTCTGCTGGCAAAAGCATCGATTGTTCGTTGGCCCCATTGTTGTTGTATTTGGTTGAATATCTTCTTGGTAAGTTTGGCTTCGTACAAGGGTTGTGATGCTTGTTGTTTCTGTTGATGAAGGCGACTGAGTCTGTCTGCTTGAATGTTTTGGACACCTGGAATGTGTTGATAGTTTACGTTGAGTTGGTAATAGTTGCACAGTTCTTGTATGTTCACCGCAATTTCTTGAAGAATTGGAGATGAAGTGCCTCCCGATTTCGTCACATATTTTAACGCTGTGATGTTGTCGGTGTAAATTTTTATAGCCTTCTTTTGAAATTTTGGCATGTGAAGCTGGAGAGCAAATAAAATTGTTTTTAGTTCTCGGACGTTGATAGATTGCAACTGTTCCTCTTGTGTCCATAAACCTGCTGTGTTGATTTGGTCCGACGTTACTCCCCATCCTGAATTGGATGCGTCGACGTGAATTACCAGATCTGGGTTGATTGATTTCTTCCGAATAGGTAAACCGTTTTTCTGTTGACTCCATGTTTTCCACCATTGTAATTCTTGTTGACTCTGGGTCGATATCGTGCAAATCGCTTCCCATTGTTGGTGATTTTGGTGTAAACTCCTCGATAGGTCGCGTTGTAAATATCGTATGTGCAAAAGGGCTTCTCCTATTGCTGGTATGACCGAAGTCATCTTTCCTATCAAGCTGGCTATCCACCTGCATGATCGTTCCTTCGATAAATTCAGTGCTTGGTTCACTTTCAGTTGGAGTTTGGATAACTTCTTGTTTGGAACTGATATTATCATTTTCTTCGAATTGAATGTAAACCCCAGAAAGTCTTGCTGTTGTGAAGGTGTTAATATACTCTTGTCTTTGTTTATCACAAAACCCAGGTTTTCTAAATGTGATATTACGGCCATTGTGTGCTTCTGAGCTTCCATCTGTGTCTTCCCCAAAATGCATATGTCGTCTAGGTAGAACACTAGTCGGATCCCTTGCATTCTCATAGGTTCCATAGCGTACCGCATTAGTTTGCTGAATATTCGAGGACTGACACTCATCCCGAAAGCCAATGTCTTGTATTGATACACCTTGCCTTTGTGTAAAAACGTTAGAAATCTCCTCGATTCTTGGTGAATAGGAGTGACAACATAGGCATCCTTGAGATCCAACTTGCAGATGTAATCCTTCTTTTCTATCAAGTCGCGAAGTGCCGGAACACCCTCCATCTTGAAATGTTGACATTGAATGAAGCGATTTATCATTTGGCAATCTAATATAGGTCGACGTTTGTTGGTCTCTTGTATGGTGAAAAAATTCGATAGGAAACCAGTATGTTGGGATGGTGATAATTCTATTATTTGTGCGTTCAAAAACTTTTGGACAGCTTCGTCTACCGCGTATTGATCTTCGATCGTCAGACGTAAAGGTCTCAACTTCCATGGAGTTGGTTGTTGATGAAATTGTATCCTGAATCCTTCCTTCACTACTGAGAGTGGCCAATGGTGTGACGTAATTTTTGTCCAGTTGTGGTAAAACTGTTGAAGTCTCCCACCTGGTGCTATACCATCTGTGGGGATAGTATAGTGTGAGCTGTCGTTCTTGTCTTGTATTATTGTTGGGATGCATTGTTGCTGTACTGGTTGTTGTTGTTGTTGTGGTTCTGATTTTGTTGGTTTTGATAATTGTTGTTGTGTCCCCATTTGTTTGGGGTTCCTGATCCAAAAAAAGAACCTCTTGATCCTCTTCCTCGGTTCCCACGACCTCGTCCACGTTGGAAATCGCCATGTCCTCGTCCTCGGTATGAATTAACACTTTGTTGAAGTAAACGTTGTTCGAATCTTGCTTGGTGAAAATTTCTGAGGAATTCTTCACTGTATGCGTTTTTGGCTTTGCTCTCTTCTTCAGTGGTTTCCAAATGTTTAATGCTGATGGGGAAGTTGAGCGCTTTATCTGCATAAGCTTTAGCTTCTCGTTCTTGGGCTTTGGCTGTTGCAAGGCCAAAGGTTGCCAATCGTTTGCTGCTTTCGATGATTCCTTCCAAGATTCTTCTGGCTTGTTGTTGGTCAGGATTTTGTTGTAATAAGCATTGTAATTCTTCAAAGATTTCCATTGCGACTCTTGCTTGGAATCGTGTGTTTTCCGTGATTTTTTGTATTGAGTTGATAACATTAATGGTGTCTGTACTGTGTTTTTTGATGTATGGTAACACACTCTTGTTGATCTTTTCAGGTACCAACCATTCATTAGATTGGTATTTCCTTGTGTCTTTTTTAAATCTTCTAAAGTTCTCTTGTAACTGGAGAGATGAGATACCTTCGAGTTCCTCAAGGATTTCCATAGGGATGTGGTTCTCGGAAAGTCTTGCAGTTTCTCTTTCATCTTCCATTTGTTCGACGATGGATCGTATGATATTTTCCATCTCGGTATGTGTATAGACTCTTTCGTTGTTAGTACCATCGTTATTGGACATGAATTTCTTAGGCTACGAATGCGCGGCTTTTGAAGGTATAAAGGGGAAAAAGGGAATTATCATTTAGTATCATATATATATTTATCAAAAAAGGAAAAATAAAGCGTGGCATTTGAGGTTGTTACCACATTTGGAGAGGAGTCGGAGTCAACGAGGATTGTTGAAGAAAACTCGACCAACAATCTATCTGTCAGTCTCATGCCAATGGTAGTGTCGTATTTGAGGGTAGCTCATACATAATAAAGCACCAATCAATAAGAAAACATTATCTTGTAAAGATTATCATACCAACATAGTCTAATTGAAGATACATAAATCTAAAAGTATAAATCTCAAATATCATAATCATATAGAATGATATGAAGTTCAATTACAATTATAAAAATTGAAATGTCTATAAATATTGTTGTACTTGGTTATAAAACATTTAATTAAAGCTGGGAGTTACATTATGGTATAATATACACTCACACTTATAATTACTACCAACGTAATGAAGAGGAAGCAATACGGATTAATAATGTTATGTATAGGAGACTAGCTACCTCATATATATTCCTAGAACAGTATATCTCAAAAGGCGGCTTTAAATGACTACATGTTTTTTTTTTTTTTTTTTTTTTTTTTTTTTTTTTTGCATTTCTTTTGTCATTATCTTTTTTATCATACAAATACAAAAGCTTGGAACGTGATTGAGGCTTTATGTGTTTATGATGAGAAATATCCTGACTGCATTTTTTTCAGTGTCCTCGAGATATTAAAAGCAGATTTAATTTAGTTTAAAGAAGCTCAGAGTTCACTAAAAAAGCATATCAATCCTATGTTAGAGAATATATTGGGCCAAAATCAAGAAGTTTTCTGGCAATTTTATGAATGGAAATGGATCAGTAACCGCAATATGCGAGCCAAACGTAAGGAACCTCAAATTGTGCTTTTAGCATCATTATTTACTTTTGATTTATTTTTTTAGAGCAGAAAGCGTTTGCATGAAATCACAAACTCTATACCCTCCGTCAATCAACAGATTTGTTAGTCCCCATCCAATCGTTATTGTAGTATTCTAGGGCTTATCCTCTCTTTTTCTTCTTTTCTTTTTACATATAGAGTGATATTGTTTTAACTGAAGGACAGAAGAAGTATCGAATCATGTCACCAGATCACAAGTCTGACCACTTTATTTTCAGAAATTAAAGTCGTATATTGTAAAGTTTTATAATACAATTTATATGTAATTGCGACAAGTCATGGAAATAGTGTATGTCGTCCAAAACTACGTAAAGCTCAACTGGACATACTGAAAGACTTAGTAAATTTTGGAACATCATTTATATCAGATAATCCTACTACAATGAACCAATACAAAAATTATGAGCGGGATCAATATGAAAATAAATCACTTCGCGGACATGGGTTGCTTGAACACATCGCAAGCCTTCTGGAAAATGATAATACGGAATCTTTTGTACAACAATTATAGACAGCTGAGATTGAAGGACTGAGTGATAAAGCAGTTGCTTTATTGGATATTATCCGATACATTTTAACCTCATTCCACCTTGTGTTTAGCGATGTGCCTCTTTTAACGCAAAATCATGAACAAACGCCATTTATTGACAACATTGTACCATCATTGTTATAGTTGTCAAAGATTATAGGCTTTATTGATTTTAAGTGGTAAAATAAAAAAAAAAAGGAAACTAAAACCTACTACTTAAATAAATATCCTTCTAAGTGTGAAACTGAATTCACCTCGAACAAGTATTTGGAACTAAGCGAATATGACTATAGATGTAGTAATACTAAGTACGCAGATGCCCTTGGTTGTTTGAGAACGTCTAGTAATATGGAAATTATTATTGTTGAAGCATCAAGGTAGATTTATGTATCTTCAATTAGACTATGTTGGTATGATAATCTTTACAAGATAATGTTTTCTTATTGATTGGTGCTTTATTATGTATGAGCTACCCTCAAATACGACACTACCATTGGCATGAGACTGACAGATAGATTTCCATGAACAATTCCTGCCAAATATATCTCGTATGTATTGCCATTTTTGGCTACGGTTACTGCCAAATTTAGTAAACTTTTTCTGCCAATAAAAAACAAAAATGACCGCCATAATTTTCAAGATGTTCTACTAAATTTGCTGAAAAATCCAGTGCAACTACCTACGCCCCTTGAAGACTTGACAGTGCGGACCTTCCGTTCTGTTAAGAAAGCATACATGCAACAGCGCCTCCAACAACGAATGACGGTTATGGATCAAAGCTCCTCTCGCAGTACCGTCCAAAATTATCTATTGACCCAATCCTCTGGATACCCATGACCCATCAAGAGCGTAGTCGCTGTATTCGTTGGTGCCTTGGCTGGTTGCCTGGAGGGAAACCACGTCAATGTCTCATACATCCTACTTGTATGCTCACCCGTTCACACGTCATTACATGCCGTTAGATACATCAACGACTATGCCTCCCAATCTCCATCTCGGATCCTCTGTCTTTTCTTCTCAATAAGCTTCCCACAAGTCCTCGCGTCTCCCAAAGGTATGCTGACTCTTGGCGGTTTTATTGGCCGACTATCTGTTCCATTCTCTTTGAAATAGACCAACTTCAACACGACTGCTTCCCCCAGGAAACCAACCCATCGGGTGAACGTTTTCTTCGTTGGCTCGATGGTAACAAATAATCCTTAGTCTCATTTGCCTTTATTCTTATCACACCTTTTTTACCCTTGTGCCCAAAGGGTTTTTTTTTAGATTCTTTTACAAACCTTCTGACCTCGTCCGGGCGGTCTTTCATTGCGCCCATTAGGACGTTTAATTGAATAAAATCCGTTATTTTAATCGAAAAATCCAGTATTTACCTTTTTGGTAACATTCTAAAATTAGAAAAATTCAATAAAGCAAGTGTTCATACAAGAAAAATAACATTTAAGAAATGTTATTGTGCTCAAAGCCCATCAATAATCATGGAAGTGCAAAGTAAAACTTAATTTATGCAACCAGGCTGCTGCTTTTATTTATGTTGGCTTAA
Source organism: Rhizopus arrhizus (assembly GCA_024220505.1). NCBI lineage: Eukaryota > Fungi > Mucoromycota > Mucoromycetes > Mucorales > Rhizopodaceae > Rhizopus > Rhizopus arrhizus. The sequence continues at coordinate 1,259,473 of JAKZZE010000008.1, forward strand.
AATATAGCTTAATAATATTTATTGCTGACATAGACCACCGAGAATTTATTTATTAAGGTAGCCTGTCTGTTAAGTTTATAAAATTACTGTTTGACAGCATATGATTAAAGATGGAAACGGTGATAAGATGAAAACCACTTTCCGCGAGCTGAATGCTGTTCGTTCTAAAAAGTCATATTTTATTTGTATTTCAGAAACTGGTCAATATTCAGGTAGCTGGAAAAAAAGGGGTACAGTTTTTTGTAGTTTGCTAATTTAATACCTTCTTTATTAGTGTCAAGATATATACCAGATGCTTTTTCCATACAACCTCAAATAGACAAGCTAAATTAGCACAGAGACTTATATGCATTCTTATTAAAAATGCGGCGGTTATTAAAAGCTGTAACCGAGTAAAAAAATCATATATAGCTTATCTTTCGTCTTGGTCTTATTGGCTTATTTAAGTCTAAAGCTTTACTTTGATTTCCTCCTGTTTTTAATCCTGCATTATCATCAATAGCTAACTTATTTTAGGCAATGGCTTCATTTTATGAATATCATTATGAATGGTTTGCGACACACAAAGCTAAACATGACATATATACATTCAAGCAATAGACAAATTTTCATTAAAATTAATAATTAACTCTAGAGATGAACTTGATCAAATAAAGATATGACCATGTATAAATTGTATTTGATCAACTCGTACCAGAAGCTCTTACTCATACATCAAGGACTTTTAACATAATCATAGATAAAAGAGTTGTAGCTAGCTGTTTAGGCATTAAATGTATATAGTATCACTCATAGTTCTTACTCCTCTTATTCCTGTCAGCCACTATCCCATAGCTTGTTTTATACATTGTCATTGACTATTTTAGTTGTCTTTGTAATGATGTAGTTGATAACATTCATTGACGTGACACTTTCAATTTAATCCTAAAATTGATATAAAATAAACACTAGTACCAATTGAGACAACAAAAACAATAAAATCAACCACAAAACTAACCAGAAGCTGTCCATGAGAATTTACAAAAAAATGGATTTCACTTCATTTTGTTTTATTTGATTTGTGTTGTAAAAATTGTGTTTTATTGCTGATCTTTGTATTGCTTAGCCCACTATATTAGATGTTAGTTTTCTTCTTGTACTGAATTATTATCTCTTTACCATCATGGAGGGGATCCAGCGTTTGGGTTGTTGATAACGAACCTAAAAAATATTTTTTTTTAATTTGGAATACCTTTAAATTATTTTTAAATTTACCTCTTTCTTGGCAGAAACATTCCAAACGAAACCAAGGGTAACAGCCATACCAATGGCAGCAACAGCTGTGTTAGATTTCCAGTTGCTTGGTCTAGACCACCAGCCACCAGCAGGGGACCTATATAAATAGGTGTCAAAAAACTAAAATGTCGTCTAATTTTTTCATATTACCAAACTTCTTTAGGATAGGGAAAACGACGGACAGCACCCTAAAGAAATTTTCTGAAATTCAATAAAAGACGTCAATATACATGGTTTGATTGTTTTGTACCATTATTTATATGTGATGAATGTAAGAAACAAAGCAAAAAGTTTAACAGAAAATAGACACCCAGGATAAGTGCGTTGTTTTAAAATAATGACGTCTTCCAAATTTTAAGAAGCGATAGAATCGTCTTTGGGAATACTCCATAATATCTTTTCCTCTTACACCAAATTACTATTCTGACTGTGAGATAGAAACAGCGGTAGTATATATAATAGATTGCATAGATGATAATTTTTACTTGAAAATGAGCATAAAAACTGCAGATCAGATGAGAAAAAAAAAAAAAAGAAAATTTTACTAAATATTTTTCGAGAGGTGGATTATACATTTAGATCTACAGACTTGGGCATCTATTCAAGTATAAATGAGACTATGAATGCTGAAAAGGGATTTCAGTGCTACTTCTGTTTTATGACATAATAGCTTGTATCGCGCCTTTTATTAAAATAAAAGGTAATCTTTCTCGATTCTGTTTGTGTTTATTGTTCATTTATATACTATTTTCACAAATTACATACACCTTCAGAAAAAAAATTCGTGTGGTTTAAAGATAAAAAATTAGTTCAAAATTCATTTAGATTATTTTTTAGTGCATGAATTGCACGAAAAAAAAAATACTACATTGGCTTACTGTTCAAACAGTCTTCGAATCTAACAGCTGAATATCTACAAAATACTTGAAGATCGCTCAAAAGGACTTTGCTGTTTGCACCTTCACTTTTAGATGACAATGTCTCTTCCTGCAAAAGCTCTTTTCTTTTAAGCTTACTTTTACAAACTGTCCAAAACTGTCCAATTGGGTTGAGTTCAGGGGAGTAAACCGAAAGATAAACACAACAGTAGCAGTATTGCTCAATTTATTTTATAAAATCAGTATTCTTGTGAATAGGAGTATTGTCCATAACAATGTAGCTGCTCTTCAATTATCCTTGCTGATACAAAATATCAACAGTCTTTGCAATGAAATTGTAGTATCTAATTACATTTCCCCTTTTAGCATTTTCAACAGCCTGAATACCATCTGCTACCTTTTTCTTCTTCGAAAGGACTAGTTCCCTTGGTCTTCTTTGATGTTTATTACACAATAAGGGAAGATAGCACCCAAAATAGTTATTGTTTTAATCCTTGTTTTGGGTACATCTGCAAAAGCATAGCCCCCCCCCCATTTTTCTATGATGCTACAGAGCACCTCATGATTATTTCGTTCTATTCATTTATTGATACATTCATAATTATGTTTAGTCATTAGCTTTGTTCAAATATATTCCATAACAAAGAATAAGCAATGCTATTGTAATCCTTTAGGAGAATTGGTAACCAAAATAAGTTACAAGTAATAGGACCTTTTTAATAGAAAAACGATAATTATTCTTTGTACATGTTTATTATTTCTAGTTTGAGAAGCTATATTTTCATTTCTTTGTCTTCATGCAGAATAATCGTAGCTTTTTACTATTTGGATTTTGGATCAGGGTTGATGATTTTATGTTTGTTTAGGCATTCTATATTTTGACATGTGTTTCTGTTGAGTCCTTTCAATATCTAACTTTTGTTTCTCTACTCATAGTGTTACTGCTGACACTATTAATCAAAATGATATTGATCAAAGTGATATTATGACCCAAAAATACTGTCTATGAACAAAGGAACAGAAACTAAATATGAATATGACCCAATGGAAACACAACATGATAGGTCTTCAGAGAAGTCCCGATTATTATACATCTCAAGGCAAAGAAATTATGATTAAGCCTCTTTAAAATAAACACACTTTAATAAAGAACATCTTGCTTCTGTCTAAAAAGTTCTATTGCTTCCGACTTATTTGGTTGTCACTAATTTGGAAAAATCATAATATTATATAAACCCCCTTTTATTTCCTTCTTTATCTTTATCAATCCTACGTTCATACATTATTAATTTGTGACATAGTTAATTATATATATTCAAACAGGTAAATCATGCTCGATATAAAATAATAACTGATCTCTCATATCTTTCTTGTTTCATTAGTGATACTAGCCTTCATCATGAATGAAGATTCTCAACTGAGTACTTCAGCTGGCACCATGAGTACTACTGGGACTCTTGTTTCTGATTATCGTATTTTATCTGTAAAATCATCTATTAATGGTATTGGCTGGAACAAGCAGTATCGAGAGCGATTGAAGGAGTTAGTAAACGTAATCCATGCTACTACAACGCATACGTACTCGTTGTCCAAATTCATATTTCTCTGCGCACTTCAAGATGATGACAATTTTTATATCGCTGCTTACATTAACAAGGAATTCTTTTCTGAGATATGGTTATTCTTAATGCATCACCGTCGTGGCCGTGTAGGTGAGGCAACAGATCGCAGATGTACATTTATTGGTCAATTCATTCAAAGATACCTCAATCATACTACTTATGAAAGGCTCGAACTCAAATATGCTCAACAGTCATCTTCAGTTGAAGGATTGAAAATATATACTGCTTATACCAATAATATTGGAACTTATTTTGACAATCATTTTTGTCGAGCAATCTACACTTTATTACAGAGTTGCCAAAGAAAAGCATACTTGATTAGACAAAAGCAAGAAGAACGTGTGGATAATGAAGCAATCTCCAACAAAGTATATAAACAAGTTACGCTTCCGGCAAGACAATTCAAGGGAATTTTAGCTTCCAAAATTAATGTTCCATCCTCTACCGAACTTCCTTTTCAAGATCCTATTTACAACCAGGCTTTGCAAAGGCTAATACCCATCTTGATTTCATATCCAATCCAATACACATTCGAACAGAATAATATTTATTATGATGCCAAATTTAATCCGTGTGAACATATGGTGGCTTTCTATCAGCTTGCTCACTTATTTGAAGCTCTCAGATTACCTATCTTCAATCGTTTTCCTTTTCGCAGAACCTGGATACCTGGCTATGCAACAATTGACAGCAAAATTCTCTGTCAAAATATTCTTGGTCGTCCGTGGACTAATAGTGCCAATAAATTGAACTTCTGGGACGAGATAGTTGATATGAATTCTGCAGCTTTGAAGCTACAAGAACTTGGTGTGCTTTGATTTCGTGGAACAATTCAAACAGATGATGTGGGAGTCACAGTCCTTAAAAAAGACAAGATAGAAAGCATTGATATGTTGGTCTTCAAAGCACTTTTGCATAATCTGAGCCTTATATAACAAGCCTGAATGCGCAACAACATGGAGAGATTGCTGGTCGTTGTGTTACTATTGATCCGGGAAGACGAGACCTTTTATACTGTGTACATGAAAATTCTACTGCTGATACACCACACATATATAGATACACCAAGTCTTGTCAAGACAAGATGGAAAAAACAAAGAAGTATTGTCGTATCTGTGAAGCCATTAAACCACAAGAAGTACAAAGTGCTGAAGATACTCTTGTAAATTCTCAATCTTTAAATCTGCAAAATTTTGAAAAATATCTTAGAAACCGTGCATTAGTTACTGAATTGTTACAAAGACATTATACTGAAACTACAACTAATCGTTTGACTACTCATCCCTTGCATTGAAAGTTGAGGCTGTCCAAGTATATTAGAAGGCAGAAAGCTAACGAGGATATGGTCGCCAAATTGAAAAGCAAGTTTGGAAATGACGCTGTTTTTGTTATGGGTAACTATTCTGCTCCAAATACCCGATATCAAAAACCTTTGAGAGGCGTCGGATTCAGAAGGCTGCTGAAGAAACATGAATTTTTAGTGTATTTGATTGATGAGTTTCGAACAAGTCAGTGCTGCCCTTCTTGTGAAAATTGTAGTCTGATAGCCTTCAAGAGAATACCAAATCCACGGCCATATCAAAGACGAAACAATCCTGAATTTATTTGTCATGGTTTACTTAGGTAATCAAATACTCTGATCAACGATTATCAAAATTGTTTGCTGACTTTTTTTTTTTGTCTCGAAGATGTACAAACCAAAATTGCAAAGTGACCGTGCAAAATATTTCAGGTGTTGAAGAGCTTCTTGAACGTTTATGGAATCGGGATTTAGCAGCATGCCTAAATATGGTTCATATTGTTCGTAACCTTCGCTTAAATGGTGATCTACTAGAGAGATTTCAATGTGCTGGAGCTGAAAGAAGAGGACCGATTAGAGAAAGAAGAAGATCTGAAGAGAATGAAGAACGACGGGTTTTACCTAGAACTCAATAACTTTCCAACGCAGTTATCGCCGTGCTACCCTAGATGCAATTTGGTAAGCTTAAACTTAAATAATCTGGTACTTTGTTTATTAACATTCGGTTACTGCACCTTTTATCATTTAATTTACTTTTCTTGTTATCGGTAAGTTTCATATTGATATATTATCTATTTTCGACCTACTATTTTTTTTTTCTTTTATTATATATACTCATTATTGCTACTATTCTTATTCTATCTTTTACACTAATCTTTCTTTTATTTTTGCTCAACATTTTTTCCTGCTTCTACGCTAAATTTATTTTTACTTTTGCACCATTTTTTTTTTTATTTGCACGAATTTGTTTCTCAAAAGTATACCAATAATTTCAGAATAAAGTGTAAATGCAGATTCGTGATTGAAAGTCATCCAAATTCACAAAATGGCTTCTTCAAAAGCTATTATTCATAGATATTACAAACCACTTTTTCAGTTACTCTTTAAATATTGCTTATTCACTTTTGATATTAGTATTTATTCAACAACAGTTTCTTTTTCAACATACTTTTTAATGTGTTTAAAAACACAATAATATTTAATTTATTGTTTTCGAAATATTGTTTTGGATGTGCCATAGGTTATCCTTTCTAAATATGTAACAACTAGACTATCTAATATTTAAAGCATTCAAGTAACTAATGAGCACTTTTGAAATAATTGCTATAATCAAGATCGATGAGCTTGTTAAGAGCAATTGCTTAAACTTCATCGTATTTTTTGGCAAATCCATTAAAAATAGGCTTAAATTGGTTGTATAAGGTTTAATGGCTGGTATGGTTTACGTAGAAAGTTAAATTCAAGAGATACTTATTCAACACTGATTTGTGAATGTGTTGTTAAACAAACCACCAACAATATTCCAGACAGTTGCCATAAAAATCCACCATAAAATGTTGCAAGTAAAAAACATAAATCAATCCAAAAAATTCAATAATGGAAAACCCTAATACCTTTTTTAATTTTTTTTTATACGTATGGATTATTCTTACGATATATGTCATTTGGTAATACATAATAACACTGGAAATAATAATGCCACCAGAAAAGAGCTAAGCAAATCTTTCGGCGAAAGTAAAATCATCGTACTCATGCTTTTCTTTCACTTTATAAACTAAAGTTATTGAAAACGATTGCGTTTATCAATGTGCTTTCTTTTTGTAATGTAAAATATTGCACAATTGTTAATATGATTATGCACAGTGTTGTGTGCATGTTCTTTCAAAATAACTGTTATGCATTCATGTTATGCTCATAAACTCAATGGTTTTTCAATTTTATTCTTTCTTTGATTTTATATGACGTACATCTAATTGTTGTTTAATGTTCATTTATATCTGCTTCGTTTGCAAGTACTGAAAAGTAACAATCAACGGTGATTAATTCAGATAGAATATGTTGACTAGAGCACAAAATGTAAATAAATATATTTTTATTCTACAAAAAGGAACCTAATAGTTTGAAAGTCCAGCCTTGCTTTCTAATCATGCTTGGCAAAAACATACAGACTCAATTTTGATGACAATTAAAATAAAAGTTTCAAGTTTCTAATTGAAGAAACTGCACTATCGATTTTTTAAAACACCCTAAAGGCGATGATTCACTGCCAAAAGTACTACTTGACGTGCAAATTTAATAATCTACTGCTTTAATACCATATTAAATTTAGTATTGTCTTCAAATATGTTGAAACCACCATTTGTAAAGATAACGTCAAAGCTTGATATCAACATATAGTAGTATTATTTTAAAATTGTGTATAATAACACAAAAGTGTATGTATTTTTCTCCCTTCTTCTTTTCTAATTTTCTCCAAATGTGCGTGTATATTTCTAATTTATTCATATGTGTACAAGTAATGATTAAGTTTTTATGCAATTTCTTCAAATTCAACATATTCCTTCTTTGCTAAATCTTCTGCATATGTACTACGAACATGTGCAACCATATCATACAAGTTTTGAAGACCTGTTTTTAAAGCATCGATGGATGTTGTTTTGTCTGAGAAAAATGAGTAAGTTACAAGATCGCTTCTATGTCTTTATACACATTTACCTGTAGTTTGAATTCGAATGTTCATCTTGGCTTCGGAAGGGTGAGGAATGGAATAACCGCAAAAGTCAACATCACGGCTAATAATATAAAAGCATAAGTTTTAAAGTAAAGACTCACATGTATTTATGTTTGTTTACTTTTTGTTAATGACATGTCTCAGTGAGTTGCCAAGAGTATGATCTTCATTTTTAAAGCAAAAAGTTAAAGCAGTAGGATCGCCATGAGAACCAACCTAATAAAGAGACAATGAGAATGAGGCGAAAAACGTTATTTTATCATTTACAATTTCTAATTTATCAGCAGAAATAGCAACGTCTGGTTCTTCATCCATTTCTTCATCGCTATTTTCTTCCTGTATTTCTTCAACTTCAGAAGCTGAATCAACTTCCATACGTTCTTCTTGGTCTCCAAGTGCAGCTGTTGTGTTTTCTTCTTTGAGTGCTGGTGCCATTTGATATCTTGTATAAACTAAAAAAAAGTGCTTTTTAATTTTGTGTGCCGTTTTTTAAAAAACACCAAAATGTGACTGTGGTGGCTTAAAGATATCAATTGGCTGCATGTTTACTTCCTCAGCTTTCCTTTACTTATTTGACAGGCCATTAGAAAATAATTGGATACAACTACATTCAATTCAGATTATTTATTTCTTATTTCGCCTCTTTTTAAATTTTCTATATTTGAAAACATGCGTTTGTTTATAGCGTTAACATTCAACTAATTAAGACAATAATAAATTATAAAATAAGTGGATTGAACATAAACTGTTTAATGTAAAACATTAGTACTTTTTTTTATTCTTCAATATTGAATGGTACATAACTGAAGCAGATACAGCAATGTCTAGCTAACAAAAGTTGGATATGCTATTGATAATAATGAGTAATTAAGTCTATGAGCCAGGTAAGAATAAATATATTATATTACATATTTTATTATTGTTATCACTGATTATACACACTTCTTTTACAAATCAAGATCTAACTATTATAAAATAAAAGAAGGGCATGTTCTGCATTTTTCATCTATGACAATATATTCATAGGAGCATTACGACTTGTTTTATATCTGGTATGAAGAATAAGGCAGATATAACATGTTTACGTTAAAGTTCCCAACCACTTTTAGCACATCTTGGTCCTTCTTCTTTTGCCTGTGACGCTCCTTGAACGATTTAGAGTACCAAGCATTAAAACAACTAAAGCCGGCTTCATAGTCTATCTCAGTACAGGCGGACATCATGTGAGCCAATGCAAATTGAGCCTGCCCGATTGCTCCATCTTCCTTATTCACATAGCTCGACAGACTTTCTTTTTTCTTTTTACGCGATGTGAATAGACGAGAAAGAGGTTTTCGAGGTTTGATCATGTAATCGGGTCTAACATGAAGGGATAGAGTGATGATCATGTCTGGGTGTGTGTCAATGACACATTCATGGTCAAAATGAATGTTTTGACTAAGGACTTCATACCTTGACATGTATTCAAATTGACCGTCACTGATCACGCAGCGAATAAAGGTACGATCTTTAGGGAGAGGCAGTAAGATGTCTTGTATGCTGTTGATGTGTAAATAAAGTCTACCATAGCCTTGTTTATGAAGATGAGGAGGAATATTGTGAACCACTGTAGACCTGGTTTCCTTTTCATGTCGTGTTACTTTCTTTTGAGACGGCCCAGCAGAGAAAGCGTCTTTATGATGTTCTGTGGGCATTGAAGATTCACGTTTTGGTATAGTATTTTCCATTTGGGAGCTTGTTGTGTTGTCTTTTGAACTGTTATTTAATTTTAAATCGCCATTGTCTAGCTTTAAGGGTATCGTGCTCTCCTCTGTCAGTGAGTTCAAACCATTCAAGTTGAACTCACGATCTAGCATAGCGGCCCATGAACTAATGCTCATGGTCCATGCAGCCTTTTGACTTCCACTTTGCCTTTTTATCTCTCGTCGTCTATCTTCATCATCAATTTTCCTGGGTACCCTATTATTATTTAAATAACAATTCTCTACAAGCGTAGTAGAGGAGGTTGGGTCATTTGTTGTTTCTTCTTCCTTATTCAAGAGCGTTGCTTTATAAACGGGCCTTAGGGCACGAAAGACGGTAATAGCCTTATGCTCCACGGGATCGTCATCATCATCACTATCGGATGAATCAAGGCCGTTTTCTTCGGAGGTGTTTTGTATTAAATTACCATAGAATTGTAATTCCTCTTCACTTGAACTTTCGTCTTCTGTAAGACAAGGCGGTGGCGTATGTTTATTGATCGTTGACACCTTTTCCAATTTTTGATAAAGTGGGTTGCTTTTTACAGCTGATCTTTTCACCAATTGTGCAACTTCTATCTGCTGCCTCTTGCCTTGTTGTTGCTGTTGTTGCTGTTGCTGTTCTCCAGTAAGAAGAACCTTTTTTTTATTCTCCTTCACAAGTCCCTTTCTAAAATATTGCTGCTCTGTTTTCTTTAACGTATTGAACTCATTGGATAACCCCTTTTTATCAAAAGATCTATAATAGATTGATGCCCTAAAAGATAGGCGAGATCAAGGATTGTTCTGTTATTATTCCAAAACCTTGTATTCAAATCGTGTAAAGTAGAGTGCTATAAAAAGAATTGTTAGAAATACAATTCAATACACTAGTATTCTGTATAATAGTACATTAACAAGAAAGAAAATAAAGTCTAAATTCTTGTGTTTATCAAAATAAAGTATACTAAAGTGAATAGCATAAAAGGGTGCTTGAAGTAAATGTGTCTTTTGTTGAAGATGGCCATCTTGCAATGGACTCCATAATAATTGAGGTTCTTGTTTTAATAAGCTTGAAGCATGATTTAAATCAAACTTTTCTATAGCCAGTGTCCAGTCTAAAATAGTCATAAAGAAGAGAGTAGAAAGGAAAGAAGAAAGAGAATAATAAAGAGTTGTTACACAGTGTATTTATTTAAGAACATGATCATATTGAACACCATCAAATGAATCACCAGCCATTGATTTCCTTACATTATTTTCAAATAATCTTCTATTGTCTCTTAATACTTCAGCAGCCACTAATCACAGATGATGTAAGTAATTACATAAATAAATACTATGGTGTTATACCTTTGTTTAGTGGATCATCTGCATTGGGCTCAAGAAATAGATATTGTAAGCCAACTAAGACAGCTTGAAGAGAAAGGACAGGTTTCCAGTCTTCACGCAAGATATTTAAACAAATATTGCCTTCCAAGTCGATATTTGGATGATAAATCTTTTGAATACAAAGTACTTTGGGTGGTTCATGAGGATAATTGTTACTAATATTAAAAGTGAATTTAAATACACCTCCTTTATAAAAGCCTTCATCTGGATGAATAGAAATGTTGAAGTTAAGAATATTAGAAGGATCAGGAAAGTCTAATTGAATGGTATCTGGAATGTCTAATTCAGCTAAATCTATTTTAATAGCGCGTAAGTCATTAAATAATATACTTGCAATAAAAAGAAACCTTTTTGTACACGAATTTGAGCAGCAGTTGTTCTTGGCTTCTTCTTTTCTGCTTCTGCTTCTTTTGATTTTTTTTCCCCAGATGGAATACATTGTTATAAATGAGTAATATAAAAAATAGCGGAAGCCACTTCGTAATAAACAGTGCATCCCCCCGACAGTTGCATCAATCTACCGGACGGAGTACAAAAACAATTTTCTTTTTTTAAAACTACAAGCATCGGCGATAAAATAGAAGATAAAATATCCAAAGGAAAAGATTAAACTTACAGCTATTCATGTTTATGGACAGGTTGCTGTAATAAAATCATTCTCATTTCATCCCAAGAAATCTACATTCAGCAGTAATAACCCCACAGCCATTCTCATACCGAGATGCTTTTGAGCTTTAAGAATTAATTAATATAATCATTAGAAACAGGTATTTCTATATCGATCAGCCTTTGAATTAAAAGAAGTATACCAGATATTAATGGTATATAGAATGATCCATATAGCTATAGAATCACAGCTTCAAGTCTTCAAAGAAGAAATATTTCACAAATTAAAACAAAATTAAAAAGAATCAGATAAGGAACAATGTAAATTCTTTCAACAAGGATTTAACTATTACAATCGACTACAGAAGTTTTTCTCTTTCACTCTATTTTTAATATGATCAATACTACTGCTTCTTCCTTAGATGGAGGTAATGATGCTTGTTTTAATCATTAGATTCCTTCATGCCTCCTTATTTGTGCTATTAGGAATATAATAGATACTTAGACAGACTATACTGTTAGATTAGGGATATATCTAGCTATTTAAAAGCTTGTAGAATATAGTACTTCTTGGAGAAATGAGAACTAATGTTTTCAGCAAATAAAACACCATTGATCATAAAGTTAAGAGAAAATCTTTTGAAGAGTCTGTTGATCCTTGAAAAGGTAATACATGGACTTAATCATTAGTATGGTCTTTATTTTATAGTAAAGAGACATAAATTATCCAAGTGCCACTACAAACCAAATGCTTTTTAAGATAGACTTGAACTCTAGGTTGTTGATTATAGACCAACTTCATTTATGCAATGTCTGGTTTGAGATTTTCACTCTTAGTAACACAAAAAAGCTCTATCATTGAACGTTATAAACATATTAAGGCTTTAAAACAGTTATTTTCTTTTTATTTTAAAAAATAAAACGCTTATTATTAAAGATAATTTGTTGATCAATTAATAAAATTGAATATTTATGACATATGCGTACATATGAATTTTTATTGACTTATTTACAACATATGTGTGTAAGTGTGTGCAGTATACAAGATTTATGCAGATACATTTTTGACCGGACGTCTCTTTTTATAATCGTTGATAGCTGATTTAATAGCATCTTCAGCCAACACTATAACATGCATGTTAAATTACAAACGTCATTGATATGATGAACTTACTAGAACAATGCAATTTGACAGGAGGTAAGCATAATTCTTTTGCAATTTCTGTGTTCTTAATCTGTCCAGCTTCTTCAAGTGTCATACCACGAACACGCTCTGTCATAAAACTGCTTGAAGCAATAGCTGAACCACATCCAAATGTTTTGAATTTTACATCCACTATTTTACCCGTACTATCGTCAACCTTGATTTGTAATTTCATAACATCACCACATGCAGGTGCACCTACTAAGCCTGTACCAATATTTGAGTCCGTCTTGGGGAATGATCCTACATTACGAGGATGCTCATAATGATCAATAACCTACACATACACAAATCAATTTACATGGTATAGTATTGTATTTTTTTTAAAAAAATACTTTTTCATGATATAATCGAATTCCTGAAAGAGAAAGAGGTCTTTGAATAATTTGAGTTGATCTCTTTAGAGTTGTAAAAGTTGTACGCAACATTTTTATATGATTATTTTTTTTTTCTTAAAAAAATTCACAAAAAAAAAAAAACTCCCAAAAATATGGTTTAATCTTCTTTTTATATTGAATCTGATTATTTATTAATGTGACTTTTGATTGGATAAAACTATTAAGCTAATTCGCTTTAAAGAGTAATATGAGAATGACGTTTAAATCTGATAACGAATCAAAGCTTAGAAAGAATGTATATAAATGGTAAATGGCAAAAAAGAAAAAATAATGCAGTTTTACTTGCAAATCAGAATCGATTAGAGAAAATATTATTATATTCATAAATTAGACTTGTGGTAAAAAAAAATATAATTTACTTCTTACTTTATACTACCAAAAGAATGGTTCATACATCGAAGTAGTTATTGTGCCCAATTCAAGGAAACTTTTGCATGAAAGTGTAGTTAGAATCTGTATGCGCGGATGCTCAAAGATTCGCAAAGGATCACACTTTCTGTTAATGTATATTATATTTCACATAGAATTCTAGCTTTGTTTTTATTTATTTATTTTTTTGTTAAAAATAAAATGATGAATATTGATTTATTCTATTTGACGGTTAAATCAAAAAATATTCAAAGTATTTGAGAAAGATAAAGAACAGTTCTCCTTTACGATACTAACATTACCAAAATGATTTAATAAATTATTTATGTGAAATATGTCTTGAGCAATTTATTACAAAGCTCTTCTCAGCTTACCTTTACATGTAAAGTAGTTTGTTACCCCTTTTTTCGGATCTCTATCAAGTGTGCTCTGTAATCATTATAGTGGTACAATCGGAGTATATATGACAGTAATTCATTATCCGAAATTTCCACTAAAAAAACACACCATCCAAAGAAACACGTCTTTTCTTTTAAAAAGTTAGGAACGATTTTAAAGGAAAAAGATTAGCATGGTCCCTGCTCAAGGATGACGCCATCCGATTCTATTTCAAATACACCAAAGACAAGCCGGATTCTCAAGACAACAAGCCAATCTAACCCGGGTTTATCTTTCTTTTGTCAACCTATCACATCGTTATCTAATAAATCAACAAAAACATCGACTACTACTGTAACTCAACCTATGGTAGTTAGTCGATTCAACTTGCCTCGCCCAAACAAAGAAGAAACAAAGAACCAACAACAACAAAATAAACCAAAAATAAATAAAGTAGGAGGAATAGGGACCTTTATGTTAAGAGGTTTACTACATTCACAAAAAGCATTAGATGAAGCAAAAACTCATCAGAAGGTAATTCATATGTAAAGCAAAGTAAAGTAGAAAAATAGCTAACAAGTGAGTAGATTGAAGACTTGGAAACGAAAAAAAAGTTATTATTAAATTTAAACCAAACACTGGAAACTGCTGTAAAAGAACAGACAGATACTATTATGGACTTACAGAAAAGACTAGATGAGTAAATAAACCCTTATTGCATGCCCAAACAATTATTAAATTATATACAGAATAGAAAGACCACTAACGCCAGGCTTAGATACAATATCAAGCAAGGATGGTGTTATGGTAAGCTCACCTATTCGTACAAAACATATCTTATTCATATAAACCATATAGTCATACAGTGAATTTGAAAAACTAAAAGAGGAAGAAGAAGCTGCATTTGAAAGAATAAAGCAAAAATTGCTGCAATTAGCTCAGCAAGCCCAATCGGCTGTTATTTCTACAGAAACTAATACTAGAAAGTCAAGAGTAATTGTTAAACAACCTTCATCTACTGTAAAAAGATCAACAAATAAGTTGTATAAAAGTACTTCTAGAACATCACTAAACAGCGTTTCATCTAATTTATCAGCAAAGTCTTCAAAGACACCACGTCAAGTAGTAAAAAAGTGGCAAACTTAATCTATGTATATACTCATACCCCCTTTTCCTCCTCTTATATACTGGTTTTTCATCAGATTTTGGTAAAATAACCACAATTTTTGGGAAATGTTTTACCTTAGATTTTAAAAAAATGACTTAATTTTTTTTTTTGAGAAAAGCTTCGTGAAGATTTTAATGGAGTACATGTGCATATGTGTGTGTGTGTGTGTGTTTTTTTTTTCTCAATTAATAAACGATGATTGACAACATGGATTTTGAATGCCTATCTCTCAGTGAACAAGTCTATGATGAAGAAGCAATTGGAAAAGCGATGACAAGCTTGATGTCGATGGTAAGAGTAAAATATGAGTTTGGTTCTAGCGTCATGGAAATCTCTGAAATACTTCTTCAAGAGCCTTCGAACTTTGAGAGTAGCAAAGAGGAACAAAATGTGTATGATCTCAGAAATGAGAGTGAAGCTGAAAAGCGGAATGATGCTCTTATTCAATCCAACATTGAAGTCTTCTCTAATGCTCTCGCCCGTAGGACTGACTTAAAAAAAGACCTAATAAGGCTGTCATGGCCAATATGAAGCTGCAATATACCGAATTTGTTGTTGCGATTGTAGGTAGTTATGCACTTTAACAGCATCCCAAGCTCTCTTTAAAGAATGTTAGAGATTGACTGTTTCATACTATCAAGATTGCTTTTTTAAGACATGCTCAAGGCATATGTTGGTGTAAAGTTGATACAATGTTATATCTGTACTTATAGAAAAACATATATTTTTTTGTTTCTTACTCAATACCCCAATAGTCTTTCCATTTCTGAAGAGCATATTTTGACAAGTAATTATTATAGCTAGGCATCCCAGCCTTAGCAATGAAGAGAGCTTTCAGAAGAGATTTACTGATGATAGGACCTTTTGGAGCTGGAGGATCTTTTTTTTTCTTAGGAGCCGTTCTGAACATGCTGCTGTTCTTCAGGCTCATTATGTGAGCATGCCAACCAACCATGTTACTGCCCTTCCGATTCACCAAAAGCTTCAACCATTGCTTTATTTCGGGAGTCAGCTTGCTGACCATTCATTGATTGCCAACTGAAGAATAAATTTTAGTGATAATGCTACCTTTATGATAGGAAAATAGTCTTCTCCAAACTCCAGGTTTCATGAGCCCACTCAGGCTGTGGATTTTTGAAAACTCCAAAGAAGAATGGCTTCCGAATTCTCCTGATTGATGAATTTCAAACAAGTGAATGCAGTCCACATTATGAAAAAAATGAACCTGAACACCTTTCGAATGGTACGAAATCCTCATCTCTAGAAGACAAGCACTTCTTCAAATTATTAGACACGGTCTATTAAGGTGTACAAATCAAAACTGCCAAGTGCCTGCGCTTAGTAACAGTGAGGATGTCAACAATAGGAAACCCTTTCGCCTCTAGAATCACAATTTACCTGCCTGCCCTAGCATGTTGCAGATTGTTCACTCACTTCATGCGAATGGCCAGATTTCCTAAAGGTTCAGATGTTATGTTCCTCAACAACCAAGAAGACCAAGTAGACCCAGATAGCATACTAACGACCTACAAGTCCAACATCCAGCACAACATCCTCAAAACCAATAATTTTTCTTGAAGTCTTATCGCTGTTCAGCATCTAGATGCATTAAAAGTAAGTGATAAACATAATAGTAGCTTTTCAGTTCTTATTTTTTTTCTTTTTTTATTATTTTCAACTCTATACATACATTGATCATTCTCACTTTTATATAAGTACACTAAACTACTCAACCAAAGACGAATCTAACTTTCTTCTACTTTATTTTATACCTATTCGGGTGTTTCCTTTGCTTTCCATTTAGGTCTCTTGTCAATTTTTATACTAAATTCTTTCCAGCAATTTCCACTCAGCCAACTTGTGATTAATAAAAGTAGTGTACCCACTCCTTCTATTTTAAGTATAAAAAAGTGCGTTTTTTTTTATTGATACAAGGGATAATAATAATAACAAAGTATAGATAAATAAGAATTAAAGCTTGTTGGAAGAAGCGCTCACGTTTTGAAGAGGCCATGTATATCCACTCGAACCATCACGATGATAGCCATATTTCTTGATGAAATCATCCAATTCCTCGGGACCACGAGAGCCATAAGCATAAGGCTTGATATCTACACCGGAATCATGTTTGTCAATTTTATGAAGCAAAGGAGTGAAAATTTTCCAAGCAGCCTGGAGTTCATCATTTCTTACAAAGTTGGAATGATCGTTACGCAAGACGTCTAAGATAAGAGACTCATAAGCGTCAGGAATAGAGAGGTCTGTATAACGTGTGTCATAAGACAGGTTCAAGTCAGTTTGGATTGTTTGGTAGGACAGACCGGGTTGTTTGTTATTGAACTTCACGTACACTGCCTCCTTTGGTTGAATACGAATTACCAACTCATTACGAGGAGATTGACTAAATAGGTTACCAGCCACACGGTGGAATTGTAAACGAACTTCAACTTTGGCCTCATTCAGAGCTTTGCCCGCTTTTAGAATGAATGGAACACCTTCCCAGCGCTCATTGTTCACAAAGCATACAGCAGCAGCAAAGGTGGGTGTCAAACTGTCCTTATTCTTGAGTGTTTCATCTTCAAGGTAACCAGGTTTGCCATTGGCAGCAGTGTATTGTCCTAATAAGGTGTCTTCAATACGAATGGGAGAGATACATTTCAAGACCTTGACTTTTTCATCACGGATGGCTTCAGCATCAGTAGAAATGGGTCTTTCCATAGCAATTAAGGTTAGTACTTGAAGTAAATCTATTTGTAATATAAGAATTTCTATACAATAAAAGCTAAAGGAAACCTACGGTTCTGCATGACATCACGAATGATACCAAACTCATCAAAGTAACCACCACGTCCTTCAGTTCCAAAGGGCTCTTTAAATGTGATTTGTACATTATCAATATAAGTACGGCTCCAAGCATGAGCAAGTAAGACATTAGCAAAACGAAGGTTCATGATATTCTTGACCATTTCTTTACCGAGGTAATGATCAATACGGTAAATCTAACTTATTTGATGAGTTTAAATTTGAAAAAATTCCTTTTGGTTTTACTTCATTTTCAGTAAAGAGAGCACCCAATGCACGACCCAAATGATCGGATGTTTCAGAGTCCATGCCAAATGGCTTCTCAACCACCAATCGGTTATTTCCTTTGGTCGTGTACACGTTACGCTTGAGCCCCTGTGCTACAGGAATAAAGACAGAGGGTGGTAATGCCATATAATACACACGATGTTTACTTTCGCATTGTTCAATTGCCTCATTCAGCTTTTGAAAGGATTCGTCATCATCATATTGTCCTGAGACATAAAAGGTCATTTTCTTAAATGCTTCTAGGTGTTGCGAGTCTTGCACTTTGATATATTGAGTAATGCGTTGAAGATAACTTTCATGCGACATCTTTGTACGCGCATAACCAATGATTTTTGTGTTCTTGGGCAAAAACCCGTTACGATAGAGGCCAAAAAGAGCAGGATACGTCTTTTTCTTTGCAAGGTCACCAGAGGCACCAAGGACTAATTTTTATTAGACATGTTATTTGATCAACTATTTTTTTTTTAAAAAAAAAAATCTTACCAACAATAGTAACAGAGTTTCCAAGTTCTTGAGTTATTTGTTTTTGAAGAATGTCTATAGGAGAAACCATAATAAAATTGAAAAAGAAAAGAAAGAAAAAGAAAAAAAGAAAGGTTTTATATCAAACGGATAAATTCTTGCTCTTAGTAACCGTTCATTGACAACGATTATTCCATGTGACACACAAAGCACTGTAAACTTTAATTTTTGCATAATATTTTTTTCTTAATGAGGTAGATTATGTAATGGCTGGTACGAGTAAAAGAATGGATAATATTGGCTTTTATAACTTTTGACTTGTATTTTTCAATAAAATAGTTTGCTTTAAATCATTTTCCGCTTTATTGCTTATAAATTAAAGTGATAGGCAACAGATTTTTCCGTTCAATGTCTGATTGTGAACTAAAACACCAGTCTTGTTCACAGTTTAATTTTTCTTTGGAGTGTCTTGATGTTTCATTTAAATATCTAAAATATGGTTCTTTTTTTTTTGCTTATCTTATAAAGATATTTATTATAATTTTCTATTCTAATAATTGTAGAATCCTTTTTTTTTTCAGTTAATGCATATATGTTGTAGTATTATCAAAAAGACATTTCTATTTATATCAATTCAAATTCTCAGCATATAAAATTACTAGTATTTCATGCCATATAGATTGAAGGCATAAATTAAAAGATTCAAATCACTTTACTATTTTAATAGAAATAAGTCGAATAGAAAGGATGAATTTCCTTAGTCAGTCTTGATTATCAATCACAAAAAAGAAAAAAAAAAAAAATAAACACCGCCTTTTTCTTTTTCTTTCCTTTTATTTGATAATGACACAACAATTCAAATACTTTGATCAACAAGTGGCAGGACACGACAAGCTTATGCTTTTTACAACTTCTACTGATGACTTGATTCTTGTTAAACCTTGTAAGAAGCAAGAAATAGAATTTTATCAAGATGCACAGACATACCCTTCATTTCTTGACCTCATTCCTCAATGCTATGGTACTTTACGAACCGCCACTGAAAGTGATCTATCCATGTTGGAATCTCCTGGTGATTCAATACCAGATTGTATATTTGTAGACAGTGTGCAGGAAGAACAAAACATTTGCCTAGAAAATATCTTGCATGGGTTTACTCGGCCGTGTATCATGGATTTAAAGATGGGTGCCTTATTGTATGATGAGCATGCAACTGAAGAAAAGAGGAAAAAGATGATTGAACAATCTATCAATACGACATCTCATTCATTAGGTTTGAGAATATGTGGAATGAAGGTATACTTGTATATACACATAGCCTATATACTAGTATTATTGAATGAAAAAGTGGGGGAAATATAGGTTTATGATACAGTAGAGCACAGATATGCATCTTATGGCAAAATATACGGAAAGACACGTACAAACGAAAACACATTAGAAGCTATCCTTGCTTATCTATTCCCAACTTCACATTATGGATTGGCCACAGAAGATTATAGAACATATATACCCGATGATAATGAGCAAAGACAAATCCATAATGAACCTGTGCCGAGCAAATATATGCAGTGGATTATTGAGTGTTTTATTGATACACTTGAAGAAATAAAGGAGACTTTGATATCTCTACCCAACGTACGACTGATCAGCTCATCTCTTTTGTTTGTTTATGAAGGAAGCCGTGAAGCAGCAGAAAGAACTTGGAAATATATGTTGGATGAAGATCACAAAGAATCAAAAGAAAAGGGAAAAGGGAAACAAAAAGCAGAAGATCAAGAAGAAGAAGAATTGGCGCCTAAAATGTGTGACTTGCGTCTAATTGATTTTGCTCATTCAGATTTTCATGCACCAAGAAGTGAACAAGATCCGGATTTGATTAAAGGATTTGATAATATGATTCGTATTCTGTCTGATTGTTTAAAAGTACAACGTCAAGAAAAACTATGATTCAATACAAAATAATAGAGTAAATGAATTCTGAGAATATAGATTTACACAGACACAATAAGAGTACTCAAAATAAAGTTTATTGTTTCCAAAAGAGCTTTATTTCACATGTAAAATGGCTGAATGAAGTAAAATTTGTATATTATTTGTTAACTTTGAATATAGAATGAATTTGCGCTTTGAGTGCTAATCAACATGAACTAAAACTTTAAGGAAAAACTCAGTAAAATAAATTAACTGCAGGTTTAGCTTCTCGAACTCGAATTTAATCTCGTGTTGTATTCAAAGGTATCCAACTTGATTTTTTTTTCTGTCGTTTTGTGTCATCATAAAGTATGTGTTTAATTGAAAGATTAAAAAAAGAAGGTGTACTATCAAAGAGTTTTATTTTATTTGATCCAGCAATAGCAGTGTATAAACAAGTAAAAAAATAAAAAAACAAAAAAAAAGAGATAGGAATTAAGGAAACATTAAACAGATAGAGAAAAGATCAAAAAGGAAACACCAACCAAAAAGGTCAAAGAGAATGAATTGAGAGCCAAAGAGACAGCAGAACTTGTATGAAGCATGACAGGACGAGATCGCATAGTGATACCTTGAGCATGGATGGGAGTCTTTGCATGTTCAATCACGGTCAAATAAAATGTCTCATTCAATCCATGAGGCACCTTCCAGGTATATGTATCATTGTATACAAAATCAACGTGTGGACCAGAAGAGTTTCCAGACTTGATCTCATGACCAATGGTAATATTATCAATAAGGACTGAAGCTGCTGCATCTTGCCATAATTGAATATCTACAGTGTAATCACCTGTGCCTACATTTTCATACTGGAAAGAAATTTCAGTGTTTTGACCCACTTGAACAGTATCATTTTGTTCAGGAGAAAGAATCTGACCACCCAATTGTGCTTGTACGAGTGAAATAAAGAATAAGACAAGGAAAGAATTGAAAATCATTAAAGGCGTAAAAGGAAAGGAAAAAGGACAATAAAAGAGGAGAAAAAGAAAAGAAAAAATGTTTTTATACTTTTACCGTGGGGTAATACACTAGAAGGTATACAAGTGTAATACAGTGGGTTTATTTATAATTTGTGTGTGAACTGCAAACATACTCTGTGAAACAATAAAAAAAATAAGAAACATTAAAAATGATAAAATAGCAAGAATTAAAATCTTTATTACAAAGTGTATTTGAATTTACCAGCACTGTTCAAGAGACCAAAGCTCTTTTCAGTACCTTCAGATTTCCAATCAGAATCTTGCCATTCAAAATAGTAATAAGGAAGGGAGGATTTTAAAAGACCAGTGACATACTTTTGACCATTGGTCTCGCTAGGAACTGAGTTGCCCAAAGCAGATCCACTACTAGGCCATCCAGTTTCAGTGATCCATACATTCTTAGAGCCAGCTACCTTTTTGAGGTTGTTGTATTGTGCTTTAAGATTACTGATTGCAGTGTCGACGTTGACATTAGAAAAGAAAGGATACATATTGGAAGCTACCATATCACAGGCAGTGACAAGTTGATTTGTATAGCTAGATGGAATTTCAGCTGTTCCAACATTGATATTACTTGCAAAGGCCTTGACTTGCTTGATTTTATTGATCAAGGTACCATCAGACATGACGTTGTTAAAAATCACTTCGTTACCAACCAAGATACCTTGAATATATTGGTTACCGTAATTCTTAGACAAGACAGATTTGAGAGTGGATATCTCTTGATCATCGCCACTAGAACCATCAAGCCAGACAGCAGCCAATACAGTCATTCCACCACCTTGTGCCTTGATAGCTTTCAGGATAGAAGGAAGTTGATCACATTCTTGAGAATAAGTACGAATATGAGTAATACCGTTGGACTTCATGAGCTTAATAGAATCACTGACTTCAGAGGCAGATTGACAGGAACCATCAGAGTGTCTAGCGTTGTAAGTCACACCATAGAAAGTGCCTGAGGAACGAGACTCGATAGGAAAAGCTTGAAGACAACCAATTAAGGTGAAAATGAGTGTAATGAGAGAAATAAACTGCATTGATTTAATATATAAATGAATGTATTGGGCTGAGCCTGCAGCAGTGAATTAAAAAGGATGTTTTGATAAATGAGAAAAAAAAAAAAAAAAAAAAAAAGCTCTGATCTTATTTAAACTTTTTCGTCTTGGATATGTCCGCGATCATCTTAATGGTGTCCCTGATTAATGCTTGTGAATATGATTTGCCTTGTTTCTGAATTTATTTATTGTTTGCAAACCTGTCCAATCTTTATTCATATTGAATGTAATCAAATGTTCGGTTCTTTGCTTGTTTAATGTCCCTTGTTGTCAACCCTTTCTTTCTTGGCTAAAAAAGAGCTAGTGAAAAAAAAATTTGCTATGCACTTTTGAGAGCAATGTAGATAACAGGACTGAACGAGACATTTTTAAATATGAAAAAGAGTGGAAAATTGATTTACAATATAAAATTTTCGCATTTTCTATTCTTCTTATTTGGTACCTGAACTTTTTCTTCCTATTGTGAACATGAAATCTAGATTCCTTATATTGTCGTCATTTCTTTTTTTAGCCTTTGACGCCGACGAGATACCTTTTTTTAGGTAGAAGGGGTAACCCAGGCCGTAGAAGATCAAGACTTGGCCAATCAAAACCCAATTAGCAAACGCGAAAAAAAAAAAATGAGATGATTGTCGCGTTTAACCGCGTTAGCATTTATCAAAACAGCGCTAAAATATTTTTATCAACACAGAAACCATTGTCTATTTTAATATATACGCCTTACTATATTAAACTCCAATACCTATAATTAAAGTGAAGAATTTTTTTTCTTAAAAAAAGTAAAAGCTCTACTTGTAATCTCTTTTTCAAAAACAGTAGGCTAGTCCTTTAAAAATTTTTATGTATCACAGCGTTCCTATATTTAACTACGGATAAAAAAAAATACTAAAGAAAACCTTAAACAATGTAGCAGGTTGTCTAAAAACGTAAAAAATTAATAAAAATGAGTTTATTTACTGTAATGATTGTTTTTTGTCTATTGTTTAAAAAAAAAGGAAATGCGAGTAAGCTTTTGTATGACTGAATTTGGTCTCAGATGCTATTATAAACCATGGTAGGCGATTTAGCCATTCAGAGATAAAAAAAAAAAAGAACATTCGCGATTGTCAAAGCAATAATCCAGATAGTCTCTTGTTTCTAAAAAATATTTTCTAAAGTCATACAATAAGGTTGTGACATGATCTTTTCTTGTTTATGTAGTTCAAAAAGCAACAGCAAGCCTTGTAGTAGTTATTTACTAAAAATTACATATTTATCTTGTGCTTATTCATGATGACTTAACATATCTACTGTAACTCAGCAAAAAATGTGTATGGAAGAAGATAAGAAAATTAGACTGATCATATATTATTAATTTTACGCAGCAGCCTATCTATAAATTCTTTTGCTTGTAAAAAGAAGTTATATTATTTTAAAAAAAAAAAGGAAGAAGAGCATTTATTTACAGTCTAGAATCTTTTTGATTTGTTAGGCCCATTTATCCTTCCTGGCTGAAGACTTGCTTATAGCACATTCACTCCGCACAGTTACTACCGTTTTGAGCAGTGATTCCTAAAGAAAACTATATGTTAGCAAGGAGGTTGTTTCTAATGTGTTCCTATATTTTACTACCTTCAGCCGCAATGAGCTCTGCCAGCAGAGTGCGCGACACTAAAATTAGACGTGCTTAGCGGTATATAAAAACCTTACAACTATATCATTCTATATATGCTATCAAAGGCCAAATTCGTTTTAAATGTGAAGAGCCCAAAGCTTTCTTGCGCTAGTTTTCTTACGTCTTCTTATGAAGGATTTTGTTGAAAGGAAAAGAAAGCCTTTTAAGTATATTTAATAACAGACATATCTACTTTATATTATTATCACTGTTATTGCTGACAACATTATCCTGTATTTACGTACAAATTTTATTAAAAGTAATTTATAAATAAAATGCCAGTTTCAATAATGTAAAAGGCTCCCAGATAATTTAATAAATCGTTATTAATAAATAAATATAAGTGCCTTATAATAAGTAGAGAAAATAAAATATATAATGTATAGAGCATATTCTTTATATATTATTAGCTTCTATTTGTTCGTGTTGAAGATTCATTTTTTGTGATAAATGGTAATTTATGGCTTGTTTAGTGAGAAAATCAGCAACATTAGAGAATAAATAAGACATACTGAAATAGACTAGATAACTCTCAGCTTGTCTTATAACAGTCTCATAGTAAACCTCGAAATTATACTCTGACTGCATGAATATAACACTTACATTTATTATTATAAATCAACATCTTATTATCTGTTTATATCTCAGTTACGAAAATACCAATAATAAATTCTACTTTAAGCTATTATACTCTTAACTTGGCTTCATTTAACAGTAGCCCCTTTTGTTCTCTTAAAAACTCTGGCTTAATGACCAATTCATTATGATGTATATCACATCCTTTTTTTTTTGAAATTGGTAAGATGAATCATGACGTTGTGTATTTTTACATATGAATAAGATATAAATAATTCCTCATTTGTATATAGAGAGTCATGAGTACAATGCACAATGATAGCCTATTGTTAAATATGCCTTATCATTAATAACATATAGTCTGTTTATGATATCAATGCACGATATCTTCACATCTGTATAATTAACAGAATTATGCGACCCGACAGTTGATTCTTTAATGGACATTTTTCATTCTTACCTCTATCACATTGCTAATATAATGAGAGTATGATATATGAACACATTTTTTTTTTCGCTTGTAGGATTCGATGATTTCTATAATCTTCTGATACGAATTATGTAGCCACTAGATATATCCATACCTAATAAACTATTATGCTCTCCTATTCAAATATGATCATAAGCTTTGAAAACACTGCTATATGTAAGGGAAATTACAATCTTCTAGGCAAATAAAGATTTGCCTCATCATATGTACTATAGCTTATTATGTTTTTTTAATTAGAAATTGAAGACATATTGTTACTGATTTTCATCAATATATCTCTCATTTCAAACTGTCCTGTTTCATGTGGTGTATCCATATTTGTTTGCATCTTATTATTCTATCTACAGAAGTCAGTTGTCTTTGGACTGTTTAAATTCGACTTGCTACTAACAACAGCAGATGATCGATAAAAGCAAATAGGAAAAACCTTATTACACATTCAAGCATTAATTGTGAAGTATAGGCTATTTTCTTGCTTAATTGTATAATTATAGTCGTGAGCTGAATGCCATAGATATATAGATAGGAAAATAAATTAATTGAATAGGATGAACTCTATTACAACAGGAAACTATTGAACCAAGTTTCAACACGTTTAAAGAGTTATTCAGCTTGGATACTAAAAGCGTCTTTTTGAAGATGGGTATTTTTTTTTACTATACCACCCTGACAATAGACACAAAGCTTCGCTTTGAGTTATAGACAAGAACCCTTTTTGTTAGATCAAGCTCAGGAAGATAAGATTGAAGATGGACACTTGTAATAAATACTTGTCATTTGATTAAAAGCATTGAATAATAAGATGAAAACCTTACATTTCTGAAAAATTGTCTGTTTCATCTATGTTTTTGAAACCAACTTTCAAACAACGGCCTGCTGAGATTATCTTCATTGCAGTCGCTTTTCTCTTAAAATCTCCCAGCAACCTTTTTTTTCCTTTTTTTCCTTTTTTTTTTGACATCATTCACAGTACTGTAATACTTTGAACTCTAAGCCATAATAATATTTCGAGGATGTGCTTTGTATTGAGTAGGTTTCCTCTCTGGTTATTATTCAGTAAATAAGCTCAAGAAATGCATAGGTTGTTGTGTTTTTGGTTTTATTAATGATAAAGATTAACGCGCCCATTTGCAGAGCATATGCCTTGACATTAGTATCTCTCCTTTGAAGTTGCAGAGGATGAAGCAGCAGATTGGATCATGTTTAACTGTGACTCTGTTTTGTTTCGAAGGACTTTATTCCCATAGAAAGTAGTAAATGTGTTCAATTCATGATCAGATACTTGGAAATGATCTGTCACTTGGCAAACATGTTTAATTGTATAACATGTCTAATAGCTTTAGTTTTATGTATTTATTAATGATGCAGATATGTAAATCAGACGAACAAGTAACTGATTGCAACCGGTAATATCATTCAAAAATAAACATAAAATATCTAAATACCTTATTTTCTCTTTATTGCTCTCTTTATTTCATTTATATCTTTCAAAAGGAAGGAGAGACACAATACAAAGATTTCCAAAAGAAAAAGAAGAAAAAAGAAGCTTCTTTATCAGCAAACACTTGTGCTCACTTGCATAGTCAATAGAAACATATTGAAAGGGTATTTGAACAGTGTATTTTACGTCATTTCTATCTTTTTTTCAATCATCTTTTGTTATTATTTTTGTATGAAAGTGTCACCATTCTCTCTTTTTTTTTTTTTTTTTTTCTTTTTTGAATGAATATTTTGGATTTGCCTGCTGAACTTTTACTACGTATTGTGTATCATATAAACAGTATTCAAGAAAAGTGCCAGCTACGTCAAACCTGTACTCAATTAAACACATTACTTTCAAGTCATCCCACATGCTGGTCTCATCTTGACCTTTCACCTTTTTATAATATAAACAACACTGCACTTTTAACCTTTTTGAAGAATTGCGGCATTGCACTGGCTTCCTCTGACGATTCAGTCCCGAACACTGTTACGACTTTAGATATCAGCGGCTGCAAGCACCTGTCGGAAAACATGTTGGTTGCTTTATGTAAAACCTTTACTGGCTTAACAGAACTAGGCATCAGCGGTTTTCAATTATCAAAGGAACCAGAATACATCAAGGGACAGCAGTCAAAAGTATTCGAACAACTTCGTGATCATGTCTACCAAGTACAACCTTCACACGGTTTATCCTCCATGACCATGGATCTCTCCAAAAAATCTACTCAGCAACTCAGGATTCCTTTTGTCCTTTTGTCTAGTATGCTTAAAGAGTTGCCAAATCTGAAATCAATTTCAATGCAATATCAGGAATTGATTCCTCTTCCTTTGTTAATGGACCAAAGGCCTTTTAGTTGTCTTGCCAGCATACAGCATATAGACATCTCGTCTTGTAGGGTCACTCAGCCTTCTTTACAGATGCTTTTACGGAATATTGGTCCACATTTAATAACACTCAAGATGCTTAATATCCATGTGAGTCATTTAACTGCTCTGTGTCTACAGCATCATTGTAAACAGCTCGAGTGTCTTCATCTATCATGTAACGATCAAGGTTTACTGCATGCCATCAATCATGCATTGTCCAATCTAAAAAAACTTAAAGATTTTCGAATGACTCGTACCTGGTTTGGTTCAGTAGACTCAGTTGTTGATCAATTGAACATTGATATTTTAGAAAAACTGGATTTATCACCCAAGATGAATATCTATGCAAAAACTGTGCCAACAACCAAAACACCAGCTGCACAAATCAAATTGGCTCAACATATGAATAACAATACCATTACTAGTAGTAACAAGCATCCTATCAAGACATCTGTTTTACCAGCAGCCATTGATTATGCAACAATAGAACATTATTTACATTTTACAGATCAATCCCTTCATCGATTAAGCCAATGCCAACATCTTACTGAACTCAGGCTATGCTTTCCAATGATATCTGCCAAAGCCTTACTTCACTTTTGTCAATCAGAGGCAGCGTCATCTTGTCTGCAAGTTTTTGAATTGAGACTCAAGTCGGAACAGGGAGATGAAGAAAACCCTGATTATTCATTGGGTATTCCATATCTTGTGAATCTGAGAGAACTCTTTCTCTACTCTGTTAATCTACCGACAAACACCATCCTTTCAATCACATCCAATTTAAAAAAATTAAAGTATCTAACTATTTCAGATGGTGGAGAGCCAATCCAAAGACATGACCTACAAACCGCCTTGTTACGCGATTTACCTCTTTTGAGAATATTAAGGCTGGGAAAATTAAATAAACCATTGTCATGGCCAGAGACACTGGTTGGATTGGATCATAATCAACAACAACAGAGTAACATTATATTTACTAAATCCTATCATCAAAATAAATGGCATGTTCAATAAAAAGAAATAGAATCCCTTTTTTTTCCCTTTATTGTAAATCCTTTCTTTATTTCTTTTATACAGTATTTCTAAGAACTATTAAAATATAAGTTTTCATCAAGGCAATAGAGTCTACAAATTTACCTAATACGACTGTATCACCACGAAGAAACATTTTACTAACAAAACGGTCTTTGTTAACAGGCTTTGCTTTAGAGCCCTTTCCAGTACGAGGTGTTTCGGTCCACATCTAGAAGAACATTTAATAAAAATTACAAGATTGCGCGTATTTTTTATTTTACCTCCTTAACATTTTCAAGCACCATGTTACAGTGACGATCAAATGCCTTTACACGAGCTAAAAGTTTATGGTTATTACGACAACTAATCAATATTTGATTGTTGTTTTTAACAGATTGCTGCAAAACAGAAAGAGGACCAGTGTTAAATTCGAGTTCTTCTTGTTGACGAAGTTCTTCTTCTGTCATTTCGGATTTTGGCTTGCTAACTGTACTGTTTTACATTTATTAGTCTGTGTGTACAAGTGTTTTATAGGATGATGATTACCTCATTTTTATTTTTATTGAGGTGTTTCGATTAAAAAAAAAAGGAAAGAAAAAATAAAAAAACAGCTTTCGTTCATAAACACGTCACAGTGCAAAACGGCCAATAGGAAGAAAAAAAGAAAAAACCTCATTCTATTTGAGTTTCTTTTAAAGATCTCATCATCTTTGGCTTTTACAAATCTTGTTTTACATTTGCTTGTATACCCTTTGTTGGCAAAATAATAAAAGCTTCTGGGCAATTTTTTTGTAAAAAAAACATCAGAGCATATAAAATCCTTTGAATTGCTTGTTATAAGACTCCTTTGTCACAATTATATTAGTCGGTAATCCATCTCTCTAGACTAATCAACATCTACTATGAGGACTAAATAGATACTCTTTCAGTTATGACTGTATTTTTTACTTAATGTAGGATATGCAAAACATCTACTACAAACTATTATAGAAAACTGCTCACGACATTTCAAGTGTATATTTCGCTTTCAAGTCATCATGTTTATAAAATGTCTTTTATTTGCTAAACTCCACCGTAAACCATGTTACGGCTTATATGATATTAATATAAAAGTTTACTTTTAAAGTAAGACTACTTATATGGAACGATTCGATTTCCCAAGGTGACTATCGGCTGTTTCTACGTGCCAAAGCTTATGTTACTTTTTCTGTGTCACGAATCAGTTTATTAGTTTACGCGAATCCAGCATAGAGAAAGGAATAGAGTAGGATGTCTTATTGTTTCCTTTTTTGGTACGATAGTCACCTAAAGAGGACCGTGCACAAGCCACTTGACAGGTAAAGCAGTAAAAAAAATTGTCATTTTTTTCTTTCAACAAATTCAACAAAATGGAAGAAAGTGAACATGTACACGAAGGCATTGTAGGAGGAGAACCTATTGAAGTACCTGCCTTCTTGGGAATGACTGAGCAACAGTCTCGTTTATTAGTAGCCTTATACAACGAAACTGATCCTGAGTTTGCTAAACAAATGCCAACAGCTTTGCCTATTGCCGCACAACAACTTGCTAATGAATATGAAAAGCGTAATAGTGTGGGAAAGAAGGTAGGATATGAAAATAGACAAGAAAGAGAGAGAGAGAGAGGGACTGAAAAAGACACGCTCTTTTTTATAGCTTGAACGTGCCAATATCAAATGGTCAGATGAATACAAATTGTTTGATGAAATTCAACGAGAAGCTGTTGAAAAACTATCCACGACAGACATGAATATTGACAAGGCAGCTGATGGCTTAAAACTGGAAGAAGGACAGGATAGTCCGGTACATGATCTTGTCATGGGTAGTTTATTATATGGCGGTATTCGTCGAGAGCCTTCTGGTCCTGATGATCGTGCCTCGATGAGCCCTGTGGCAAGCCCCAATTTTGAAGGTGCTAAACATTTATTGGAACGTGCATTTGATAAAGGGTATACAATGGCAGCTGTTCAGATTGGTTCAATTTATATGCAAGAAGAGAAATTGGCAGGTGGAAAGAACATGAATGGACAAGATCCAAAGGTCTTTGCTTATGAGTGGTATAAGAAGGCAGCAGATTTACTGAATCCGGTAAATATTTGAATAAGAATAATAAGAAAGGTATTTATTATGAGCAGATGGCATGTCATAAAGTTGGTTACTTTTTGGAGCAAGGTATTGGATGTGAAAAGAATCTTGAGTTGGCTATTGGCTATTATAAAAAGGCTTTTGATGAAGGTAAGACGATAAAACCCATTTTTTGGGATTTAATATTGACTTTTTATATCTTAGGTTACCCTGATTCAGCACATAATTTGGGTTTGATTCATCAAGGATTTATGAATGAGACAGCTGCATTTAAGGATATTAAAAAGTCTATTGAATACTTTGAAAGAGCTAAACAATGGGGATATTCTCCATCTTGTAATGCATGTATGTATTATATAAAAGAAAGAGAGATGAAATTAATAGTATTTATAGTGGGTAGAATGTATTTATTGATGTCCAAGAATGCAGAATTAGCTGAAGAAGCAGGTAACCCTGGTAGTGAACCTGAAGATTATGTAGTGACTGGTATTGAATTAATGGAGGCAAGTATAAACAAATAAAGAATACAAATTTGTTAATAAGAAGGGATTATTAGGATGCGGCTAATAATGGAGATGCGGATGCGATGCTGATGCTTGGTTTGATTTTTGGGTCAAAAGATTATGGACTTTATGACATGGACAAGGCACAAAATTATATGGAACTTGCTTTAGTTCGTGGAGATCTTCAAGCCTATAATTATTTGGTGCGTATATTGAGAGCCAAGATGGCAGCACGTGTCGCATTGGAAAAGGAAAACATGGAGAATTTTGAACAATTGAGTGCAGAAGACAAGGAAAAATTGATTCGTCAATTAGCCAAAGAAGGAGATAACTCTATTCATAAACAATGTGCTAATGGAGTATGTGACAAGAAAGAAGAAGAACCTGGAAGTTTTAAAAGATGTGGCAGATGTCAACGTGTGGCTTATTGTTCCCGAGAATGCCAAAAGGAACATTGGAAGACTGGACACAAAATCATTTGTAAATCACCAGATCAAGAATAATAATTATGAGTTTGTATACCAAAATAAATAATATGGAAATTAGAAAAAAAAAAAAATTATATTGTTTTTTATTATTTTACATCCTAAAATATAAAATGCTGAATTATTTACAAATAAGTTATGAATCTGACGTTGGTTCTGGTGTTGTTTCTGAGGATGAAGTTATAAATCCGTCACTTTCATCATAACTATCGATTGATAATGTCATTTTATCAGTTATATTTACAGAAGTTTTTATGCTTTGAATTTCATTTTTCATGTCATTGTATTGTATTAATTTAAGTAAATCTTGTTTTATATTCGTTGCCTTTCTCCATTCATCTACTAATTCTTGTCGAAATGAATCAATTCTTTCTCGTTTTACTGATTGATTTGATTCCAAAGTTGATAATACAACCAAGAGTACTTTACAAAGTTGATTAAATTTATGAATTGATTCATCCAAATATATTTTTATATGCCGAGTAAAATCATTTGCATTTATCTGTATTTCATGCTTTATTGAATTTGGTAGGTAAAGTGTTGGACCCACTGTGGTACTAAATATTTGTAATTCTTGAACAACTGACTTGGCTTTATATAAACAGCGTGTAAATTCAATAAGATTTTGATCACTTTTTGATAATGTAGATGAGCTTAAAGACTGTACAGAATTTGAAGTAATACTATTTAAAGTGTACATTAAAAAGAATAGAAAAGAAAAAAAGAAAGAAAGAAAAAGAGTTTATATAAAAAAGAAAGTTTTAGCTTTTCTCCAATAGAAATTTAAAGAAACTTTTTATGAT
Source organism: Rhizopus arrhizus (assembly GCA_024220505.1). Classification (NCBI taxonomy): domain Eukaryota; kingdom Fungi; phylum Mucoromycota; class Mucoromycetes; order Mucorales; family Rhizopodaceae; genus Rhizopus; species Rhizopus arrhizus. The sequence goes on from JAKZZE010000008.1 coordinate 1,292,053, forward strand.
AGAATAAAGAAAAAAAAAAAAGAACGAGTTTCATCAAAATAGATTTTTTTCTTATTTCTTCTTTTTAGAACAAAATAGAATAATTTTTCTATAAACCCAGACATGAAATAAATTACGCTATTTGCTAAATTAGGAAGTTGGCGGGTATTTCCTATTTTAATAAAAAAAAATTTTGTAAACAGCGTTTTTTTTAGATTATTGTATTACAGTCATTCCGCTCCTTAAATAGCAAATTTATAAAAAAGTTTGTTGAGGTTCAAAAAAATTTGAACTAGTCTAAACTCAATGATGAATCTCTAAGGGACAGATTAATGCAAATAGATTGTGAAGAATAAATAGTTTTATTATTATTATTATTATTCTTGTTGATTATTTATTGGACAAGAACTTAAACAATTACCAAATTGATTTTTGAGGTGGTGAATAAGAATTTCATTAAAGTATCTTTAATTTTTACTTCAAAGAGTTCTATGTCTTGTTATTTGTAGCGTTTGATTTCTCTTTTCACTAGAGCCTAAAGTTATCTGATTGGGTTGAGTTCAGGCAAATAAGGAGGAAGATAAGCATGCTTTCCGACCTGGTTTCTTTTATGAACCATCTCTTCTATCTCAATTGACGTATGTATAGTTGCAAGTCTATAATAAAATCTTTTTATATCATCACGTTTATTCGTAGTACCCATGGTACCACTGAGAGATTACAAGCAATGACCAGCTGTAGTATCTTTGGCTCTTTCTTGAAACAATCTCAGAAGTGGTCTTTCTTGTCTTAGCACCTTGAATTTTTCTTATTTAGGTACATGAATACTTATGTTTACAGCTCCTATGGCTGAAATGACCCCCCCCCCCCAAATAATTGAATACGAGGGTGTTCTTGTTATAGGAGTTGTAATAACTGCCACTTTTCCTTTAGACGCCCATGTTCGTACTTATTTCAAATTAACGTTGAAACCAGATTTGTCAATAAATACACAGTTCTCGGAAAAGTCTATATTTGTCATGTTCTATTTCTCTATTCGCCCCAATCTCCTGTTAAATACTTATTGTTGTTTCTTATTTCTGGCTGAAAATTATCCTTTTTTTATGATAAGGTTGTAGTCCTCCTTCATAAGTTGATGAACTTTCGATTTTTTTTTTTTTTTTACGTCAAGGTCTGGAATCTTCTTTATCAGTTCCCCAACTGCATCTTTGATCACAGTTTGCGGATGTTCATCAAAGAATTATTCAAGTGTTGCTGGCGCTCGTCCTATAACAATGTGAAGACCTATTTTGGTGATTGATTTTCTTGTGAAGAATAAACCTATTAGAATCTTTATTATACTTGTTCTACCAGTTAAGAACAACACTTTATTTTGCGTCTTCCTCAAATATTGCTGCTTAACATCAGTTTTTGCAGTTCATGCTCGGAACCATTCCTTTTGGTCTCAAGCCATAATCATTTTGTTGAAACAACAAGAAACTTGTTTTATCACAGCATCTTCAATCTCTTTACTATGTCCACTAAAGTCTCTAACAGTCAAAAGAACAAGCTTCTTTTCTAGGTATGCCTTGAGGATAATTGAATATTTTAGTGTTCAATTTTTTAACTCAGCCAAACCTTTCGCGTATCTACTAATTGGGTAGAGGAGTGACTTTATCTGTTTTAGTAAATATAATTCCATTAAAGTCGCACTAAAGCTTATTTTTCTCCCGTTCCATACCCTTCCTCCTCTCTCATCTTTTTTCTTTTAATTTTTACTTGGATTGCAACAATGTCTTCCCCCTGGATTTTTCTCACGCTTTTATAATGCAGGCTATTGAATGACAGTGAAAGACATAGACTTAAGAAAAATGATAGAACTTTAAGATTTGAGATGACGTTACATTGCTGATATGAGTAGCAAAATGAAATTCGCTGCAAAGTTGAACATTCCATAGTTGGTTGTACGAAAGTTATAAAGAGATTTGAATGAGGTACAACATACAAATGGTTTGATTACAATACGGTCAACTACGCCTCAAAACCTGCAGCTGTAAGCAATTTGGCGCTCTCAGGCTTTAGACATACTATAATGCAGTCAAGTCGTACATGTGTATCAGTGAAACATGCTGATTAGTGCGGGCGTCAGTGTTTTTGTAATACTTTAAGTGATGCTAGAAGTTAAGAACACCATGGCTTCACACAAATCAAGACTGATAAAAATGTTTCCTTTTTTTTTTAAAAAAAAATAAGGATGGTAAAGACTCAAGTTAATTTGGAGGAAAACTTATCGTCAGAATCCTTACTTGTATAGCAGAAAAAGAATTGTAGATAACACTGGAAGCACACTTATGAAGGACCTAACATCAACACGAGACCTCCTGAGCTTTCATATTCAGCTTGACGAAATCGAAATGAAGCAGCTCAGATAGGTTCCATCACCAACGCTTAACCTTTTTGCATAGTCCTTTTGAGATTGATATCCTGTTTTTTTTTTGGTATTTTACGTGAGTATGTGATATAAACTTATTTGTAAAATCATCTCACTTTATTTGAATTACTTTCCATTTAAATCTGAAGAGCATGCAAGTAAATGCTTGGCTATAAAGCCTAGATGAAGAAAAAGATTTATGACAGGACTGTATTCTAAGTATACTCTGGCTTTGTTAAATTTGAATGTTATTTCTTGATGGCTGCTTTTAAGACATATAATATGAACTGACAGAAACAAAGTGATTTCTTCTTTTGTAGAGACAAATTGATTCTAGTTTGATATACTTTGGCAGATTAATAGCAAGATCCTTTGAGTGCGTCGTGTGCTCTATGCACATCTATATTTGCATACATCGATTCGAGAACAATTTTTGTAGGATTTCAAACATTATTATCTGCAAGAAACAATGAAAGCTGATTATGCAAACGTCATTTAGGAATACAAGCACTTTTCTGTCTAAAAACAAGATAACAAAAGCACATATTCAGCAGATTCTGTCTATTTCTCATCATAAAAAAAAAAAACAGTTGACACTGCTATCAAATTCAACTTTGTCCTTTTTTTAGAATATTAATAAAGCTCTCATACCCATATCTTGCCCCATCTATAATTTTACCAGCAGAGCTTCATCTTCTGCTTCTTCTTATTTACTCTAAAAAATATTAAGCAAAAGTAATTAAATTGTTTGCCTTTCTTTTTTTTTTTGTCTTTAAATTGCATTTCAGGAAGGCCCAAGTCTCTCTAGAAAAAGTCAGAGTTCAGATCATGTAACTATAGCTTCCTTTTAGACATGAGTAAAAAATAATATTCAATTTCTGCTTTAAATGCATCCTTTTATGTGATGTCTTACTTATCACAGGTAGAAATAAAGAATGTAAAAACTTGAATACATTTGTTCATCAAACTTTTTTTTTGTCTCATGCAACCATGAAGCACTGCTCAATTAAAAGCGCTATTAATTTTTTTTGCTAAATTATAAAAATAGAACCTTTCAATGGGCGCTTAATAACAAGACAAGAAAATCATCCAATTAATACATATGTTTTGAGAGGAGAGGAAAGGGGAACAAAGTCAATACACAAGTGATGGAGTTATTTTTAGGGAGTTTTTTTTTAAAAAAAAAGAAAACATTAAAGCTAATCTTTTACTCCTGTACCAAATATAGCACTATGTATACATATTGAATACACATTAATAATTTAAGGGAAGATTATTGATTACTTTTAAGAGCACGATATTATCTAAAAATGCTTTTATATATTTTGTATTATAAAGGTGAATCCTTACACCCAAATCGTTTGGAAAAAACCAATGTTAAATTTTAACTTTATTCAACTATAGTTTTAATTTACAGAGTTTTTTTTTTTAAAAAAAAAGGACTCTGTCGTTCCTTTTATTTTACCAACAAAGATTCCTCGTTCAAATCGTGTGGTTGCTCCCTGGATCCTTCGTTTATCAGCCAATGTTCTATACTAGCTGGGCTGGACCGCTTTCACTGAAAAAAAGATATTCGTACTATTCCTTGATCTCAAAGGGATTTTTCGTTTTTATTGATTTTTGTTATAGTTGATCTGGTTGGATAAACAGATGTAAAAAGCATCACGCGTCTAATTGGACTTATAAATTTGAAAATTTATTAGGTTTTTCTATTCTAAAAGTATATTTTCTACTATTATCTTATTCTATCAAGTTGTGAGAATGATTCATAAATAGCAGGTCTAGTTACAAGTTAAAAAAGAACACAAAGTACACTATTTTGCTCTATAAAATAAATTTATACAAGAAATCTCTTCTGCTTACTGTATACAATTTTATGTGTAAAAAATATCTTTATTATAAAAGAAAACACTAGTCTTCTATTTTCTTCTATTGCGTGGAAATGCGCATTTGTTTATTGTTGTTGTTGACCACCCATTTGTTGCATCTTTTCTCCAACCTTAGAATTAACTTCAATAAACTTTGCAACACAGCGATCAATGCAAACAGACTCTCCTTGAGTTAAGTCAGCTTGGTTGTATTCTGTTGAGATGCACTTTTTGTGACATGAGTCAGCAATTCTGTTTTTTTTTTTTTCGTTTTAGATCTATTTGATGTAGCGTTTTTTATTTTTTTATACCTGTTGAACAAATCAGTAACCATTTCCAATTCTTGCTCTGCCAAAGCAATGTTTTGGGGGTTAATAGACTGTTGTCTAGCTTGCATGTTTCCTCCACCAAAGAATGACATCTTTTTTGTTAAAAAGTTTCAGCATTTCTATAACGCTAGGGTTTACTAACAAAAATTAAAAAATTCAGTAAAAAAAGTAAACGCTGTCACAAGTAGCACGTTACACAAATCCTTCAGAAGCTTGCTTGATCTCTCTTCTCTTTTGGTTTCTTTAAAAGATATAAACATCATTAGCATCATTGACAATATAACTCAAACATTTTATATAGTTTAATAAAAATATAATAGTATTTTATGATATACGTGTATATTAATAAAGGATGTAATGTCAATAAGATGTAAGGAAGGTCTTTTTGCAATTTCATTCACTCTTCACTGTTCAATCACATATCAATAGCTTAATGTTTTAAATCTATTACTTCCGACACTAATATGCGATCCTATATTAGCTTTTATTGGATTTTAAATATCAGCTTGCAAGAGCCTCTACCAAAGACATGCATCGTCTGTCGCGTCTAACAATAATACAAGAACAAATAAATCCATTCCAAGTTCGTTCTTTCACACTACCTACAAACACTCTCTGATAAAACTCATGCTAGACATATAGCATTACAGGCATCAATAATAGCATAAACTATACAAGCTTCACTTAAGAAAAGCGTCTCTCTGCTGTCAAAGAGCTCAATATCAATACTCTCAAGTCCATCAAGAAACTTTTCCTACAGTAGGATCTGGATTCTCAAAAACAATATAAAAATCCTACACTGATTTCCTGCTGTCGGCCAGTATTTTCTCTTGATCCAATCCTTTGGTTATTAATGAGAAGAAAAAAGCATATCCGTTGCAAAAGTTGACATCCTGGATGGTCTCCTGGCGGCAAATCCAAGCTCTGTCCTCTCCATCCGACCTAGACATTCACAAACAAGCATACAGTTCATCGCCTCAACATGCACAACTAATTGCAAATACCCAGCACTATTTCAGAACGAATTTCACAAATGTATGGAAATTTGAATAGAGCTTAAAATTAAAATCTTTATGAAAAAGATGCAAAGTTAAGATCAAAGAAGCACCTAATCGACTTGAAAAAAAAAAGATGTAAATAGTTCAAATTTGGATGCTATACAAATGGTTTAATCAGCATTATATTTCATTTATATAGTATCAGCTGAAAAGGACCTCACTACGGCATGCTTAAAAATTGAAATTAACTTGAAAGGGGTTGCTCAATGAGCTTTGCTATGCCACTTCTCAGAGGACTGTTATTTATGATATCCTATTTGACTTTTCGGAAGAGTTCAAGGTCAATTTACTAATCATAGTTTGCGATGTTATTCAAAAGATAGACTTTGGGCTCAACCTTCAGTTCCTGTATTGAAACCTTTCTTCCAACAAATTTCCCAACTACCACCGACAAAAACCAACTTGCTTCCTGTGCTCATCTGGATTGAATTAGTTTTTACTTTCTGGATAAAGCTGGCTCAAGGTGGCTGATTGCCCTTTCGATTTTTTTAAGCTTTGTGAACACAGTGATTCCAGTAACATCAAAAATGGGTTCATATCTTTTTGTGCTGCATGAAATTGATCAGAGTTTAAATATTGTATGGCTGCTTTACCCTTTCAACCCATAGCGTCATTTTTATTCTTAACTACAATATTTTATTTGCCATTTTCATAAAGAAAATGCATCAATCATTTACGAATACTGCAAGTAAACAAGACGTAAATTAGAGAAGAAACTGCTGATTGTACGTAAGAAATTAGCAAACTGATATTCAAAAATCTATAAAAAACTTTTGTAAACCGGAAATTGATATCGGAAGACTTGCAACCTCAATGTGTTCCATAATGATCTTTTGGTAATTCTTGTAGTACATTTACATAAATATTTTTGCATATGAAATCAGTCCTCTTGATCTTTCCTTTTCGTTCTAAAACTGCATCAAGAAAATATTTCCAAAAAGTTCTACAGCTTCACTTATTTTATGATTAATTTTTATGAGGACGATTTTGAACATTTTTCTCAACAGATAGTAAAGCTGATGTTAATTCTAATATTTCATTTCTCCACAATGCATTTGCCAAAAATGTAGCAGCACAGATAAATAACGCCACAACAGTCCTAAAAAATATACAACCTAATTTGAAATTACGTTAGAATGATGTATTTCTTTGATCACAATATTTGCATTTTAAATACAAATAATCGTGTTTTGATACTAAGCTTGTGTTACACATGATTTGTGTCGTTTACCTCGTATACCTTTTTCTCTTTAGAAGGCATTAAAATAGTAAAGCAATTTTGAAAATTATCTTATTACGTCAGAAGTCATGATTTATGAAACAATAGGAGGTGATTTTATCTCAAAACAAAAGCTTCCCTTCACCTTTTGTATCAGAGCAGTCTCATCCTCTGTATTCCCCTTTTATTTACTGTACAAAGCTTGTTCAACAAGGCAAGGGTTATTTTATATTACGAAAGTTTCTTTCTAGGTTTTTTCCTTTAAATCTTAATCTTAACTTTATGATCTCCTACGATAGCAACTAGTACTTTTTGAGTTATTTTCACTCTTGTTTACAGTCATGCTATCCTTCTGTCTTTCTAATATGGAAAGACAGGAAACAGGAGGCGTACTGAGTATAGTCTGTACTTTGAATTGCGCTGAAATCTTTTACAGAAGGAAATAAACCCATTATAAATACATGAAATAAATAAAATCTCTACTGTTTTAAAGTTTTTTTTTTTGGTTGTAAACCCTTTGATGTATTCTAATAAAAAGCTTACAGACAGTAAAAAGCAAATTTTCTATGCACATTTTTATTCTAATTTAAAGGAGGATATTCTCCCAATTGGTTTCTTCAAGTGATGTTGCTCTTGTGAAATACAAAGTGAAAAATAAACTGTTGACTCTCGTACTATTTTGCGACAATACAGTCCGGCTGGTGGATTGGATTTTCGGACTAAATATGCATATCCTCTTTTTTTTTTTTTTTTTTTGTTTTCTTTTTTATTATTTTTATTTATAAAATATAATAGGAGTCACACGTCTAAGAGCGGTGTGAACCAAGAGAAACAGAGTTTAAGCGATAGAACATGCTAGTCAAGGTCGAGTCTGCTCCTTTTGAGGGTGGCAAACTGCGACATAGCACGAATGACCAACTGTTTATCAATAAAAGGAAAGCCGTCAATAGTAAATCTCCAATGGGCACACCAGATAACAGAAAGCACACTGCAGCTGAGAGTCTAGAGATCAATGTTGTCAACAAAAGGAAACCGCTAAAAAGACCAGAGGATTGAGCATACATCATCTTGGGTGAAAGTGAGGTGTGGACTAAAGAAGTTGAAAGCATCTAGCCATACTCTCCATTTCTTAGGACAGCGGACGAAGAGGTGCTCTAAGTCTTCAGTATTAGCAGAGCAAAATTTACATTGTGAAGAGGTCAAACTGTTGTCAAATCTTGAAAGAAGTGATTGGCTATAGAGTTTACGGTGGAATAGACGATACCATTAAGACCGGCTTTCAGGCGAAATAGACATTTTCCACAGATCATTATCAAGCTAAATCATTTCAGTTGTCTCTCATACAGCAATCTCCACCATCATCCGCAATGTCACAAGTATCAACTTCCAAGTGGTCAATTTTTTGGAAATATATCAACGACTACTTTGACAATAAGCTCAAAATGAAGGAATACCCTTTGGATGCAATTGTCACAAATACCTTCATTATCATTAAGAACACGTTAGACCTATCGAATGATTTTAACGCTGTTAAAAGCTATATCGGAAAAATGAAAATCAAGCATGCAAGTGATATTGGCCTTATGAGGGTGTTTAGTATAATAAAGCACATACTCAGAACAATGAATGATTATAAAAAGATGCTCAGTAATGCCAGTGATATCAACTGCCGTGAAAATGATTACTTTCGAATCCTATGGTCTCCTTTGCTAGAGTTATTGTTCCCTCCTTCAGAAAATGTCCGTATAGTCTCAGCTGAATCTGAATACCCACTCTCAATCAAGGAGAAGAAGGTCCTCTACCCCAAGACAAAGCACATTCATGGCTTTAAAATTGATATCAGACTGGTCATTGATATTAATACTGAAGAACTAGATCTTGCTATTGGTGAATGCGCCAAACGTAACAGTGACTCAAAGTCAATTCAAGATGAAGACAAACTATTACAAGAGGCAAAGGATGCATTGGATGGAATCATTCAAAATACCCATGGTTATGATTGCCGCTTAATGACTTATTTTATTCAAATTACTGGTACCCATTGATCCCTCTCAACTATGGAGCTTGCCAAAAATGGCCATTATGTCTCAAAGTACCGACACAGCTTTAACTTTCCATCCACTATATCCGATCTCTCCAAACTCCCATTACTTTAGGCCACTTATTACAAATGAAAAAGGAGATCAATATTGCTGCCGATAAGATTCTCCAAGATCGTACAACATCAATTGGTGGAGAAGAGTCATTTAACTGTCCTTCAGTTTCCAAGAAGAACAAAAAGCTTGCATGGATGCGAGATACATGGTACACTCCACCCAGAGAAAAAACCACCCAGATTCCTGTACATATGTTTATTCCGCCTTCATCTCCTTCATTCAAAGAGCCCAATGATGAACCAAGCGATGAAGAAACAGCTGCTGTTGGTTTACCTGACAAGATTGGTTGGGTAAAGTGTGCTGAAAATGACTTTTTTAATGTGTTTAGCAAAGAGAGTTCAACTGAGAATACTTACGAGCGATGGATATCCGAAAATGAAAATACTGTAAAAGTTCGTTTTTAACATCATTATCACACTGATACTATTGCATTATAAATATACCACTCATCATTCTTAAGATAATAAAACACTCTTTTAATAGCTTTTTTTTTTAAAAAAAAATCGGATTTGAAGCGTTTGTCAAAAACCTCAGAGTTATCATTGGTTTACATACTTCTTTAGGATCCTGCCTACATTTTGAATCATTTTTAACGTCTAAAAAAACTTGTTCCCCACCATCCAAAGCCCCGATCTTAACCCATCGAGAACCTTCGCGGCACCATAAAAAGGGAACATGAAAAGTATAGGTCCGAGATCAAAAATACAAAAGATTTGGAGTATTTTGTAAAAAAGATGTGGAATGAACTGTCACTAGACCTTGCTGATAAATTCGTCGGAAGCATGGGAAATAGATGCCAAGAAGTAATTGACGCTAAGGGTTTCTATACTCATTATTAAAACAAATAAAACACATTTTTTACTCTATATATCATGCTTTATCTATACACGAAGCTTGATAGTGTTTGCATTTGTAGTTTTTGAACGAATGTTTATTGAATTCAATGTATGAAGCTCTTGATTCCAAAATTCAAAATCTGCCCGTTTATTTAATACCAGGAAGTTTATCATCAAGCTTTTGCTTTTCTTCGTTAAATTTTAGATAATGGAAAGAAATAACTAAGAAGAGTAAGCAGACGAGAATCGAGCACCACCAAGTAAAAAAAAAAAAAGCGTACCGTACCAAAAAAAAAAAAAAAGTAGATGTTGCTGGCTACTGGAGGAAAAGATGCTGCTTGGTTTAATTCATAGCGCTTAACCATATTTTAATTAATAGAATCATATAATGTTTTAGTTCTCGTAGCACTTCAGTTGATTTGTAGTTAAAGCTAGTAGATACTTTATTCAATGAAAGGCTTAGAATGGAGTTCGTTTAAAGCAATTTATAATTTGATGTTTGGAATGGAAGCAAAAGCCATAAAGATCACTAAACCGAACGTCATTACATGCATCACCAATTCTAGAAGATAATGTCTCTTCTTTCATCAAACAATGGCGCTTCATTTTTCCTTTCACTAAGGCCCAGAACTGTTCAATAGGATTTAGCTCAGGCGAGTAAGGGGGAAGATACATTACGCTATAACCTCTAGCCTCGATTTTTCGAATCATTGGTTTCGACTTATGGATACTAGCACTATCCATCACTAAATAACTGCCCTTTAAAGATTCATCCTCATCCATAATATTAAGGAGCTCATTGATAAACTTAATAAAATGAGCAGTTGTTGTACCTTTTGGAGCTGGTTTTACATCAACTACACTGATGTCATCCTCCTAAGTTCCTTCGTCGTCGTTAGTCTGAACTACACCTCTTTTCTTTCCACTGTTACCCTTTCTCTTCTTTTTGGCAACAGTGTCTAATTCAGGTTTGGGAGGGGGCTTTTTCAAAACGACATGAAGCACTGCAGACGAATGGATGGCTCCAATAACCGAGTGAGAAGTTATTCTTGTTTTTGCAGTTTTGACCACAGCGCGAGTTCCAGCTGGTGATCTAGCCCAGTTATTTCTCATATTTATATGAAACCCGGCTTCATCGATAAACACGCAATCTTCTGTATAGTCCAAATCTTTGTCCTTCCAGTTCATAAACCACTCGTATCTTGTCTCCAAATTGTCAACAGAGTTCCTAACTTTGGCTTCAAAATGAGGCTTTTTGACGGTAATCTGCATAATATTCCTCAAATGATGATTAAGCTGCGACTTTGATATAGAAAAGTCCTGGAATTGTTTAGTCAATTTTTCTATAATGTCATCAGCAAAGAGCTGAGAATCATCATCTATCAAATTCTTAATATAGTTCTCATGTTTCGCAGTGAAAGTGTTCTTTGGACTACTATTATTTTTTGATTTTTTATAGGGCACTTCTCCCGTCTTTTTATATGTTTTCCACCATCCTTTCGCAATATGTGGGTTAATCAAGAGTTCTTTGGAAAATTTAGTGATATTTCCTTTTTCTTCAGGATTTTCAATCATTTTATTAATAAAATCCTCTCTTTGCTTGTCTGTATAAGTATTGTGAACTGCTGATTTGGCAGATTTATCGTCTAAAGTGTTTGTTTCTTTAGCCTCTTTCACTACAATATTCTTTTCGACAGGCTTATTAGCTAAATAACTCTTGCAGCTAGTTATTGTTTCAAGTACAATGTTTGGGTCTGTTATTTCTGTTAAGACACCTTCCATGGGATCATAAGCTCTTTCGCCATGCTCATCGAAAAGGTTGTCCATTCCATCTTTGAAATAAAAAGTATTTGGCATTGTAGAGATCTCAAAAGTTTGAAAAAAAAAAAAAAAAAAAAAAAAAAAAAAAAAAAAATTAAATATTGTCTTTCGACAATTACTTTTTTTGTAGCAGACAATATCCACCGACCGGACTGTATACGTTTAAACTTAAATATAAATTGAAAAATCAAGTTTAAAGAGCTAAATAGTCTCGATTTTTAGATTCAGTAAGCAATGAACAAACTATTGAGTTTTGCATTGAGCGGATAGAATATTTACTCAGCATCCCTAGCTTTAAACTATTTATTTAATTTTGTATTAGGGACCAAGCAGGGTGAGATGGTATTATGATATGCATATTCTACTCAAGTTTTATGTCTTTCAACAACTCAGGATTGTTCTTGTACTTTCCAAAAGAAAGAAAACTTGTTTAATCATCTAAAGACAATGATACTATAAGCTTCTTGTGATTCCAGACTGTTATTATCAGGTTTTCCAAACAATGATTTATTCACAGGTTACTTCTTACTTTCCCTTGGTCCTTTTCTTTTTTATCCTTGCTTCCATAAGGGATTTTTTAGCTTCTTTCACATCTAATTTGACTTGGCTTGGGCAATTATGTTATCTTGAAACGCCGCGTGTTTATTTAAGCCTGTAAATAAAATATCTTGTTTAAGCGTATTTATTCAGGCATACAGAATAAATTCAATATTATAATAATGCTTAAATGGGAGGTTTAGAGCGATGACAGATGTTTATATAAAGTGCATAGCTCTCTATATAGATTCTGAGATGGTATATTTATTATAGAATACAATTTCCGCACTGTATGTGATGTAAACAGGCACTATTCAAATAAAAAGTTTGGATGACCCAGTGGTCATTTTCTCTTGTTTTATTTGTTTGAATCTTTCATTTTTTTTATACGCATATATGCTCAATCAATAGTAGATAATTTTGAGAAGTATTTTAATTGAAGCTTTATTTGGATTAATTTTTTCAAAAGATTCACCATTTACTCAAACAATGTTACGTATTCAAAACATCCTTCTTAAATTCGACTTTGTCATGACTTTAATATGAAAATAATTTATTTTGTCTTGAAAATAAAAAAAGAAAGGCTTGTTATTATTATTGATATTATCTTTTCTTAGTCAAACTTACACGATAAAACATCTGTCTATATAGAGTGAGCTTAGTGTGTTGTGGAGTTAGAGAAAACAGCAATCATATTTTAAATGCAGACATGAAAGTGAGTATATTAAATTTTGAAATTACTGGTATATGCTTCAATAGCAATGGTGAATAGCGTAATTGCTTGGTTAAACATTTTTTTTCAAAGTAAAAAAAAAAAAGAAAAAAAGAAAAAGGAAATAACACTGCCGCCTGCACGGTATTAAAGATATTAAATAAACGTTATGCTTACAGCAGAGTTATATATTATAAAAGTTAAAACATTCGCTACTGTTGCATTGTATACTATGAATAAGAAACAAATAACATGACTTCTAGAGAATGCTAACATATTAACATATAGCACTAAGTAGTATATATATTTATATTTTTCATTTGCATTGGATTTAAAAAATAATTTGCCTGGCCAAGACAAATTTTAAAAACTAGTCTGCTCCGCGACAGTTTTTGGCAAAAAAACTCCCACCATCTAGGCGTCCCTTTCAGGCAGGATGAAAACATTCTTTCTCCTCACCTTCAGCTGCAGCCTCCAGTAATTCAAAAGGTTTTTGATCCACCATCCAAACCAAAAACAAACCATAAACCAAACCACAAACAATACCATAAATCTGCTATACAAATATACAATATAGTTTATGACACAAACCTTTACGATAAAGTAAGGTTAGTGGTTAGTGATTAGTTACGAGAGAAAAGAAAAAAATCAGAATAGCGATCTTTTTTATACTTTTCAAATATGGCTTTGACTGCTTTTTTTTAACTTCACAAGTGACGGTTGTTATGGGAAAGACATGTGATATTTATGCAGTGAAAGATACGTTTAGGATAATAGGTTATATTATTTGTAAAGATGATAAGGAAGAATATGCTCCCTTTTATTGAAACGCTTTACGAAAAAAAAATCCATTTATATTATTATGCCGCTACATTTTCATTTTTCAACTTCAACAATCTCAGCAAGGAAAAGTTCTCGTTTGGTCAAGTGCCTTGATGTAATAGTCTTTCTCAAAGCAAGAAAGATTATTTATGATCAACATCTTATTTAAGCAAATCAAATAGCTTCATGACCAATAGTATGAACTATAACATAAAGGTTTTTACTATCAGGGCAACGCATAATTTTAACCACATCCTTGTCAATTTTAACATAATTATCTTTAAGCCCTATTTTTTAAAACGCTCAAATTTATTCCTCTGGCAAACTTAACGGCCACGATTATAGAACTTTTTTTTTTTTGTAAATAGGTTATTTTTATTTATAAAATATAATAGGAGTCACACGTCAAAGAGCGATGTGAACTTTGACGTTTTTGATTCTGTTGGCACTTCGACTGAACCAATACAATTGGTCACATAAACCTTGCTTGCTGACATAAATGCTCTCCAAATCCTGACCTTTGTTGCTGAAAAACACCATAAAATAAAACGTTAGTGGATATGTCTTTAAAGAAAAGAGAAAATACAAACATGTCGCCTGAACAAAAAAAGAGCCAATTTTTTTGAAAATTTCAAAATCACCAGTGGAACTTTCGCCCGATGACATGCAGTATGGCGACAAGACCGTATCCAGCCTTGATATAATCTTGAGTTTCCTTTAGATCATTTTGTTGAAGTAAGGGGCCTGTTGTTTCCAAGATTGCTATTTCGATCTCACTTTCTATATTTGAAATGACACCATCAGCATTATAGAAATGCTGATTGTCAGTATGGATCAACTTTAGCTCCTGGGATACAGCTTCTAATCTCTTTTCACCCAATGAAAACTTAGTCTTCTGAATTGATTTTGATAACCAGTTCAGAATTGGCCATAGAATATAGTAGTTATAACTTATTTCGTTGTTGTAAATATCACTATCGTCAATAAACAACCCACTGACGCTATAATTAGGAAAGTTAAATAGACGCTACAGAACCTGAATGATCGATTAAAGACTTACAATGACTGCAGAATGGTATGAAAAAATTTCATGAATGGATTGTTTGACTTAAATACAAGCGAGGCCGCTTCGACTAGTACTTTATTTGAGGAAAACTCATCCGAAAGAGCCTACCAAACACTTGGGGTGTTAATGGATATCACTATTTTACAATGTTAGTTGATATTTATACTCACAATAGTATCAAATATGTTATTGTAGAATCCATTATCTTCAACGAATGAGCAAGGCATCTCTTCAAGCGTGAGTCCAGTTTTTTTGATGAAATTTTTGGGGTAATATTCTCGTGTTATCTTGGAACCAAGCTTGTTTCCAAGTTGAACAACATTTAAATGTTCCAAGCTATAATAAAACGATATACTCAATATAGATGTCGAGCTAAATTAATTCCATGCATACCTATACTTATCGATATCACCATCTCTCTGCATAGTGTCAAGGGTTTTCTTCCATATATCCTAGACATTCATCTCGATATCTTCTACTACTATTTTTTTTTTTTTTTGTATGAGGATTTCATTCGGATGCCGCATTTTTAGCTGATCATCATAAGAAACATTTTTTAATAACAGGGCTTAAACCCACGAACAAACAAACAGAAAACGACCATGGAAATTGGAACTAGTGCCACCAGACGAGAGACTAATCCAGCAGAAAGAACTTGACCACTTCGCTAGGGGACTTTGCCCTTATTTTTTCTTCACTCTCCTATCAGCGGTAAAAAAAAAAAAAAGATTGAATTATATGGATAACCACTTTGAAAGATATGAAGAAAAGGGGATTGAAATTTATTATTATTATTATATATGAGAAATAAAGCGTAGCTCTGAGAGCATTTATCACATTTTTAGCCTTTGCTTTGACAACATTTTGATTTCGCTAGATTTTCAAGACTTACTGAAAGGCTTTTTTTTTGTTACTCTCCTTTCTTTTTTAATAGTTACCTCATTTGATTCAGATGGTTCACCAAAAGATAAGCCTTCTGATACTGATACGTTGGTTGCTTCTTTACCATTTTTGTTTTACCGTGCTCACATATAAAGTAACGCGTCTCCTTTGGCAACAAACAAGGTTTCAATACTTCTTTGGACATATGGGAAACAGCAGTATTATTTCTTTTATGAACACGAGTCTGACGTTTGATCCAATTGGCATGATGGATAACAACATTGGTAAGCTAAACGTCAAATTCCACTGCGACTGCAAACTGGGATGTTAGGCAAAGATTCATTATAATATTCAAGAGTGCTTATTTGAACAAAAAGGTATAGAAGATGTTGATAGATGAAGTGGACAGCATTTTATATGTTGTTGTCAGTAAAAGTATGTATCTGCGAATAAGGTAATTGATAAATCTAGAATATTACAGGGATTGTGAAAGAAAATTACGTGTACATAATTCAGTTGCTCGGTTAGAAGAAGTAGAAATTGCCGGTAACAAATTTGTTGGTGACCTTCTTTGTGAAAAAGTTGAAAAGAGAAAGGTGATATATTCTGATGCAAATGAATTGCTTTATTCACTATTTTCACGTTAGTTGAATGGTTGATACAAGACCTTTAAAAATTCAAATCAAGTCAAAAACATACGACATCTAGTCATCACAGAACGTGGCTGTATTTGATTCTCCAGTCATTGAAAAATCTAATATGAATACATTGAGTAGGAGAGTTGACATCTACTTGAGGAGTACAGAGGACTGCAAAATGATCATATAAAAAATCTAAGCCTTTTAAAAGTGGATTATCCTATGGACTTTTTCAGCAAGTTCCAAGAATTTGATGAAGAAAGGCTCTTGGATAGTATAGCGGAAATGACATAGGATGACTCATTTAACAGATTCTTAAAATTCTCGTTAATCAACTTTGCTGTGAACATGAAGAGAATAACTCCCACGCCTGTCATGAATGAACGAACAATATTTGTTGAGATAGTTTCTTAAATGTTTAAGTATTTTGAGAATATTACTGGGTTATTGTCGTTCAATTGGTAAGTGCTACAACTGCAGATAAAGTAATGTGTATATTGAAATGGTTTTTAGGTGCGAAAAAAATAAAATAAACAATCAGCAGCAGCGATTTTTTTTTCGTACAACAACAGAAGCCTGATACTTCTTCACTGCTTGACGGTATTGGAATCAGTGAGAATTACAATACAAGTATTATAACATAAAAAAAATATCTAATGTAATCATACTTCATAGCTTGAACATATCAACTAACTTTGTCCACGCTCTTGAAGATTCAATCAAGAATATAAAAAGTGGAACTGATGCACTAAAAGAAATAATGTGCAAATACCCAAATGCGACAAGAAAGACCATAGAAAGAGTACATGTTATACAAACACCCATGGCTTTGATTCGATACTCTTTAAAAAATGCAAAAAGTTGGAAAGCTGTGGAATGTGGTTCGGCTATATTGCCACTGATCTTTATATACTTTATAAGAGTATGTATCGTATTAATAATAATTCTTTGATAAGGAGTATCAACTAAAATAGCAAGATCCTTTCCTATTGTCAGAAACCCGATCCAATGTCAAGAATATATCTAATCTTTCACATAATTGAAATAACGCGTAAAATAACGTCATTTGAATCTGTGAGGAATTCCCAGAATAAAAAGGTAATCTATGAAAAATTCTCACAAACGACGTACAAGGTCTAAGAAATGAGTTTTTAAAAGTGGAAAGAGACATCACTGTTATCAGCAGGTTTTTGAAAAGAGTACAACCATGTCCTTGCGATAAAAAAAAAAGCCATCAGAATTTAAATGGAATAAAAGCATACATATTCAAATGGTCTACTATCTATAAATTCAAGTTACATGTGTGTTATTGTGTTGGGTTATCGAAAGCAGAGTGAGTTATAAATTGCTGTATAGATAAATTATATTTATTATTTTAAACATTTGAATTAAAGAGTATATTAAAATATGGGGAATTATTAATATTAATATCTAAAAGTATTCTATCCTATAATATATAAATGTATGAGACCCGCCCATACATGAAATCAAATAAATTAATCAAGAATGAATTGATTCAGAGCGGTCATTTTGAGAAGACATTGTCAGTGATCGATCGAGAGGAGGGCCATCAGAATCGAATGGTGGGAAGTGGCGAACGATACTTGAGGAGTGAACAAGATCCTCACTACTACTTTCTGCATATTCATCATAAGGCATGACTTCATCACTACCGTTATACACAAAGTAAAAGGGTGCTGTACCAGTTTCCAAAAGTGATCTGTCTCTCAAGGTAACAGGAGGAGGAGGTTCTGACAGACTGTACAGTTCAGACACTGGAGAGTCAAGCCATCTCTCTTCGTGATTTGTATAAGAGTAGCCCTCAAAGGCACGATCCAGACTTTGACTGAGCATGTAATCGCTCGAGACGGGGGATAGACGAGGAGTGAGATGCAAAAACTCACTGTCAAAATGACTAAAATCAGTTTCTGAATAAAGCGTGGGTACGTAGGGAGGCTTGATGCGTTTGGCGTAAATGAGATCCCAGTTGATATATAAAAAGTATGGATCGGAACGTACGTCCAGGGCGCCATTAGGGCCAGAGCCCAAACGACGTGAGGGATCACGTTTTAAGAGACGAGCGATAAAGGTAGCCGTTTCGATATCAAAATGAGCTGGAAACTGAAGTGGATCCTCTCGAATCTTGCGATACATTTCATCTCGATTTTCATCCCAAAAGGGAGTAATCCCTGTCAGCATCTCATACAAGATCATACCCATGCTCCAATAATCGACCTCATAAGAATAAGGTTGCTGATTCAAGATCTCTGGAGCCAAGTACTCTGCTGTTCCACAAAATGTTTCTGTCCTTTGTTCATCAAGGCTAAGGCCATCATAAAATTGCTTTGAAAGGCCAAAGTCTGTCAAGACCAGGTGTCCATCTGCAGTCAACAATATATTTTCTGGTTTGAGATCTCTAATATTCTATATTGAGAAAAATTGAACTAATCTTAAAATAGAAATTAAATATCTTTTTTACCTATAAAGGATACCTAATCGATGAAGTTCTTGAATACCTAAAATGATCTCTGCTGTATAAAATCGACATCTTTCAGGCGGTAGTATATGATTGATACGAAGTTGTGTTGCCAGATCACCACCGACATGATAATCTAATACAAGAAACAGTTGATTGATGTCTTGAAATGAATAATGCAATTTAATAAGGAATGGATGTTGTATGGAAGAAATATCTGATAGGATTTGTTGTTCTGTTTTGATATGAACCACCTGTCTTTGTTCGATCACTGTCTTTTTACTGATGGCTTTCAATGCCATTAAACGTGCTGATTTGCGATGTCTGACCAAGAGTACCTACTGAACCGGTCAACAGGCTATCCTTTTTCTTATTTTTATCATTACTTTTCCCATGCATCCTCTTCCTATCACTTTGATGAACTGAAAGTCTTGGATGGTAACAGGTAGGTGAGAAGAGATCACAGAAGCAATGCTTTCTTCTGATGGTTTCACATCAAAAGCAGACAAGTTCCTGATGGAAGAAATGTCGCTCAAGTTGTTCTGAATGACTTGACGAGGCATTGTCAGAAGATCGTTGTCATGACGATGGTTGTTATCCATCGATTGTTGTACATAGGACTGCACTTGGTGTTTAGGTATAATGTGATCTTCTTCTCGCTGAGGTTGAAGGAATTCTTTTAAAAGAGAACACGATTTAATGTTTACATCATTCAAGCAACGATGAAGATAAAATTCGAGTTTATCTGCATTACTCTGTTTTTTACTAGAAAGAGTATGAAAGATCTTTTTCAGGGCATGATGATGACTGGTATTACTATGACTGCTGCTACTGCTGTTACTATGACTACGTTGTCTTTGGTACATCAATTGATCACCTTTATGTAGTTTTGGTAATTGAACATTGAATTTACGAGAGTAATGTTTTATCTGTTTTATAAAATCAGCAAGAGATTCATATTATCCTATTCTCCTTTACTCTCTGATGAAGTTCTTGAAAATCTTCATAATAGCGTACAAGGACTAAATGTCTTGATGCTTCTTCAACAAATAAAGTAAAAACCTAGTATTTAAAGTTGGACATTTGTTTTCTCACGTGAAGATAAAAAAAAAGAGGGGAAAGTGTTACCGTAACTAGACGATCTTGAAGATCTTGAGTTGAATGGTACATTAAAGTTGTTTCAATGACACCAACATGAGACCCTTGAGGTTTTTTTTGTAATAAAAAGTTGACTTTCTTTTTATACAGCATCAATATAAAAGCGGAAAGAAGAAATGTGAGAAAGGGAACTCGTGAAAGAAGAAGCTTTTTTTTTTTTTTTTTTTTTTTTGGTAGGACGGAATTGGATGAAAACGTGTCAGTCAATTCAAAGTCGATCCTCCCCTTTTTAAACAAAAAAAAAAGTATCTATTTTTTCAACAAGTGGGCGCATTTTTTTTATTCTTTGGATAGTCAAGACGTACTTTAATAATTAGTTAGTTTAATAAAAGGTATAATATTTATATTTACAAATTAACTTGTTTGTTACACTTTTTTACTGAGTTTCTTTATTTATTTATACAAACAACAAAGATTTTGACATGTAAACAAGAGAAAAAAAAAAAAAAAAAAAGCTGATCTAATTCGTATTCTTTAAAATAACAAAAAAAAAAAAAATCATGTTCAAACACACTTTAAAATTCATTTAAAATCTTTTTTTTTTTGTCCTGTTGGACTTAAAAATACAATTTTCTGAAATGATATACTATTTTGAGGAATAAATGTCGCGCTGACTTGTCGTTTTTATAAAAATGCGATGTATTTGAAAGCTGTATAAAATGATAGTTCCATATTTAGAAGTTTGATTTTATAAACTCAGGGGAATGATATGTGATTGGAGAATATTGTTTATGCGATAATTTGATTAAAGTTTGCAGATCGTATTTTTTTTTTTTTTTTTTTTTTTTTTTTTTTCAACCTGATCTCATATCCAAGCAGACAGAATGGGATAAAAGAATGAAAAACCGTTATGGTTTGTCTCAATTTTGGTCATTCTATTCACATTGGATTCAAACGGTCAAGTCATCTAATTATGCTCTAGAACTAGAGTCTGTACAATATAATGTTGGCAAAACACACTAAAAATGAGGTCAATTGAACTGCTGCGATTAGTTTAAAGACTTTGATCGTGTTTAGACTCAGATAAGAGGAAAAGTAGTGAAATACGGTTTGCTAAAAGACTGGTTTCAACAAGTGTAATGATTTGTATATCACCTGTTTGTTTCTTGATGGTATCGTAAGAAACTGATTTGAATGTATTTGTTTGTTGTTTTACATCATTTGCTGCTGATTGAAATTACTTTAACTTTTATAAAGCATTGAATATTCTCGGTCAAATTCGTTCCAGTGAAATCATTTTCAGTGTTCGGAAACCCCGTCCGGCTCTATCTGCTTTCTTGATATGGTTTTCAACTGTCCGTAAAAGGACAAAGTTCGCTCGTTTAAAGCTGCATTCAGTCAGCAAGACTTTTAAACGATGATTTTGGTCTCTTTTGGACTTTGGATGCTCACTGAATATCAAATAGTAATCTATTCAATCTTTATGTTCCTTCCTCTCAATTTGTTTTTAAGCTCAAGTTGACAATAGAATCATTCTTGTTTATGGTTTATTTGATATCTTCTGCTCATCACAGTTTACTTTGCGAGATTCAACTGAGTCATGAACAATTAGCAGTCACTATTTCGTAATTGAGTCCAATAGCACATTTTATAACTGATAAAACACACACACTTGTAACTAGGTTCAAAATGGTAATTTTCATCCATAACAAGACCAATGAAAACCAAAACATCTTTACATTCTGACTTTAAAGTTTTTAATCTAACCGCACGGAAATATTTTGTTTATGCAGTCATCCAGGTCATCTGAAGGCCGTACCTTTCATCAGATGACCTTATCTTCCTCCCCTTTTTTTTTCGTAAATAAAAAGAAAAAAAAAAAAAGAAAAAATTTCCCTTTTTTTTTTTTATCGATTTTTAGAATGAAATTTAGTATTATTGCCAGTGCCTTGTTAGTTGCTTCTGCTGTGAATGCAAGACCTTTTACGACGAATGAAGAAGGAACGATTGCACCACTTTTTGTTCCACCCAAGGTTGAAACTGTACAAGATTCTTATATTGTCATCCTCAAGAATCATTTGGCTGGACAAGATATTGAAGAACATGCTCAGTGGATTAATTCGATTGTAAAAGAAAATCAAAAAGATGAAATGATGCTTGATTGGTTAAATCCTCATATGACTTCACATGGTATTGAACATGTTTATGATACACCTTTTATTAAAGGTTACGCTGGTCGTTTTGATGAAAACATTTTGAATGCTATTCGTCAATCAGAAGATGTAAATTGTGAATGATGATTTGATATGTTTTTTTTATTCATTTTTAATTTAGGTGGAATACATTGAAAAAGATTCTTTGGTTTATGCTAGTGAATTACAACGTAATGCTCCTTGGGGACTTGCTCGTGTTTCTCACAAGGATTCGTTGACTTTTAAGAATTTTGAAAATTATGAACATAATCCAAATGGTGGTGAAGGTGTGAAGGTGTATGTGATTGACACTGGTATTAATGTTGATCATGTTGATTTTAATGGTCGTGCTATTTGGGGTCATACTGTACCTAATGGTGATGTTGATTCTGATGGTAACGGTCATGGTTCTCACTGTGCTGGTACGATCGCAGGTGGACGTTATGGTATTGCTAAAAAGGCTGAACCAGTCGCTGTCAAGGTCTTGAGATCCAATGGATCGGGTACGATGAGTGATGTCGTCAAAGGTGTAGATTGGGCCACGGCTGAACATATCAAAGCAAAAGCATTAGCACGAAAAGATGGAAAGAAATACAAGGGTGCTGTGGCCAATATGAGTCTGGGTGGTGGTCGATCACCTACTTTGGATCGTTTTGTGAATGGTGCAGTTCAAGCTGGTATCGTGTTTAGTGTGGCTGCTGGTAATGATAATGATGACGCATGTGATTATTCACCTGCTGCGGCCGAATTAGCCATCACAGTCGGTGCATCGACCATAAAAGATGAACGTGCGTACTTTTCAAATTATGGTAAATGTGTGGATGTATTTGCTCCTGGTTACAACATATTGTCCATCTGGAAAGGAAGTCGTTATGCCACAAACACAATCTCTGGTACATCCATGGCTGCTCCTCATGTCGCTGGTCTCGCTGCTTATTATCTAAGTTTGGAAGAAGATGCAACGGCAGAAAAGATAAAGGAAAAGATATTGAGTACGGCTACTAAAGATATCTTGGATGGTATTCCTTCTGATACTCCCAACTTGTTAATCAACAATGGTGCTGAAAATAACACTAAAAAGAAGATTATTCATGGCATCGATAGTGTATTAAAGGACTTTTTTGGTGATATTTAATCATCAAGCATCATTTCAGTGTAAATCTTTTTTTTTTCTTGTATTAAAATACTTTTTTAAGTATATCAATGATCTCATACTGTATCCAATAAACAATGTATAAAAATCATCCTCTCTCTCTCTCTTTTATTTTATATATTCTGATTGGATATCTGAGTTTATTTTGTAGTATTCATCCAATCCTCAAATTGATTGTTTTCAACTTTGGATCGTTGCCTTGGTTTCTCTTTCTCTCTCTTTATTTTCTATTGTTCTTTTAAATAGAGATTAATAAATTAAAATAAAATAAAATCTTAACCAGTAAAGATGATGTATTCAATATTTATTGTAAACTGTATTTTTAAATATAATAAAAGAGAGAGAGAGGGGGAAAAGGGGAGGGGGGGGGAAATAACCTTTATGATGGAACCAATCGATGGAATCTCTTTATAAAAAAAAAGGAGAGAGAGAAAATGAAATAAAGCAGTGGCTCACGTACGTCATATAAACACAGTAGTTGATCTTGTCTATCAACACTTTCTCCTTAGTGAAAGAAAGTCATCAAGTACATTCCACTAGACTGGAACGTTTCTAAACCTCAAATAATAATACAGCTGATGTTTATTCGAATCGTCTTCTTCATCACCTGCTCCTTTATTGTGTTTTATGTGATCTTGTATAGACATGCTTGCATAGAATACGTTCACTATGAAAAGTGTGTGATCAATACTCGTCATTAAAGGGTAATTGATGTTCCTTTATTTTGCCAAGTGAAGCTCATACATGCAAGATGCAGGGAGTATCATAAGGGAATTGAGGCAATTATCAAGCTGAGTTATTATTGCTAGAAATAAAAAAAGTAATGAAACATAAAAAAGAGAGAGAAAGAGAGACTAAAGAATATGTATTCAGACATATGATTTATAATAAAGAAAAAGAAACATTGTCAACAACAGATTACGTAGGATGAAATGAATATAATAGCTGACTTGATTACTATATTAAGATTCTAAGGAACTCTTTTAAACCATATAGTTTTCGTTTTCTATAAAAACCATAGTTTTATAATCTTATATTCTCTCTTTTTCTTTATTCTCATCATGTCTACTCTTCAGGAACAAGAATCAAGTACACCCAATGAATCTACATCACTCTTACTACCTTATCATCACAAGCAGACAAATTACCAAGGTTCCACTACTCATCCTACAGGTCAGATCTATCACTACATGAAAAATTCAACTCTATTCCAACTCTTGCCTACTCTGGCCATTGGATGTTCTATCTGGTTTGGAATGACAGCTTCAGATGAACTGACACTGACTTCGATCCGATTATTAGCCGTTTTTATAAGGTAAAGAGAAAGGGGTTTATTGAATCCATCGATTGGATGATTGACTGTGTTTTAGTTGTATTTTTGCTTTATTAACCACATCACTCAACATCTCTGTCCTCGTCCTGACCTCACTCACCTTCCTATCACTCACTCAGTCATTTCAATGTCAGGATCACATCACGGGTCAAAGTACGGAATGTCGTCTATGCGGTGAGATCAATCCCGAAACAGGCAGCCTTTATGACTGTAGAGGAGGACCTGATGCGTTTCAGAGTGCCTTGATTGGTTTTTCAAGTCCAGTGGTCTGGTTGATCTTTGCTGCTTTCCATTTAGGTAAAGCGGTGGAAGTGACTGGATTGGGTAAACGGATGTCATTATGGATGATTCAATCATTTGGAAAACATATCACTGGATTAGCTTATTCTATCGTTTTTTCGGGTAAATCACTCCCCTTTTACCAACCTCACTTTCTTACTCTCTGAATTCAATAGAATTGATCCTGGCTCCCTTTGTGCCCAGTAATACCGCACGAGGAGGTGGTATCGTCTTACCCGTCGTTCGTTCGATCGCGACCAGTTTGGGATCGACACCGACAAGTCATCCACAAATAGGAGGCTATTTGATGTTGGTCGGAGCTCATGCGAATCTCTTGTCTGCATCCATGTATCTCACCGGCATGGCTTCGAATCCGATCGTGCTCCAAAAGGCCAGCACGTTATTCCCAGACTTGCATTTTGGCTTTGTGACCTGGATCACCGGCAGTATCGTGCCTACCTTGATTTGTGCTCTCTTGCTGCCTTTCATTTTGTCAAGAGCATGTGGGCTGCATAAACAAGACGAAAAAAAGAATACGCAAGGAGATGAGGTCATTGAACATGCCAGAGAACAATTAAATGAGATGGGTACCATGTCTCTAAAGGAATCTGTAAGTGTCACTGACTTGATCAAACATGTGTACTAAGTCTCTCTTTTTTAATCGTACAGCAACTCTGTCTTGTCCTTTTCCTCTGCTTGATCTTGTGGGCCACTTCTGCTTATACATCGATCGATTCAACCTTGGTTGCTCTCTTGGGTATCGTCACTTTACTCTACATGGAAACCATTCAGTGGAAAGATGTAGCTCAAAATACAAATGCTGTAAGTTCACTTTCCCCTTTCTCTCTCTTTTCTCTGACCCGTTTTATAGTGGGAAACCTTCTTTTGGCTCGCTGGATTCATTACAATCGCCACTCAACTTTCACAAGCGGGTGCTTCTGCTTATTTAGGAAATCAGATTTCACTCATGATTCAGCATCTTCATTTACCCGCTACACCTGCTCTCAGTATCGCTTATTTCCTGACAACCTTCCTGTTTTCTTCACTCAGTGCTCATACCGTGGCCTTTGTGGGTACCTTTCTGGATGCTGGTCATGCCCTGGGTGTTAGTCCAATGATCCTTACTTGTTTACTTGCCTATTTTAGTTCTTTGGGTGGTTGCATGGTAAAAAAAAAGTACATTCTATCTAGTTTATGTCTCTCATCATTTTTCAGACAAACTTTTCTACAGGATCATCTGCCATGTATTTCTCTCCAGGTTATGTCTCTCGCAGTCAGTGGTTCCTTATTGGTGCTCAACTTGCCTTATTTTATATCCTTGTTTATTTCACTATTGGTTTAGGTTGGTGGCATTTCTTGGGTTGGCAATAACATTTGTACATTTTTTTTATAAACTAGATACTTTTATTCACAACTATCCTAAATCATTTTAATTCTTATTTCATCCAGTTCTTTATAATCATCATTTGCTGTAAATAATAACCCTTTCTATCCTACCAAAGACAAATGACGTAAGGTCTGAGTGAGTAATAAATTGAACTTTAATAATCCTTTATTCTATTTTGAGACAAAAGGGAGATTCTTATGTTGTATGAAAAAGGGATAGAGTCCTTTTGAAATTAAATGTACAAAACCACAGAATCCTTTTTTTTTTTATCTTTACTCATCACATTCAGCAAGCAATGTGTGTGTTTTTTTTTAAAAAAAAGCAATAAATAGTCTTTTATATAGTTTATACACAAATTTCTACTCTTCATCTTGTAACTTTTCTTGAGGTTTCGATTTACCGTGTCCAAAACCAAAAGCAGAATTTATATCTTCAGGGTCCATCCTATACAGACCTGTTAATGACTTATATCTTCTTTTCTGTCTTCTTACTCTCTAAATTCATAATGTCCTTCTCCATCAAATCGTAGCAAGTATTCATGATGACGAATCAAAGAAGTTCTAGACAGCCCACGTTAGGATATTTATCTTTTTAACCCTTTTCATTTACCTGTGGGAGACAGTAAACAAAGTGATGCCAACCTTACGAGCATGTTCATACATTAATGCTTCAATATCTACGCTCACTGCGCTTGTACATTCATCAAGGATAGCCTAAGGAGAATGTTGAGTATATCTCTCATTCATCTTTGACTTTAACCTAGCTTACAAACTGAGGCTTATGATAAAACAAACGAGCCATAGCAACCCTTTGCTTTTCACCTCCAGACAAAACATCAGCCCAGTCATGCACTGTATCCCAGCCGCCTTCTCTTTCAACTAAATAGCCAAGATGAACTGTATCTAGCAACTTGATCAACTCTTCATCATTGTATCCCTTTGCAGCGGCTTCTTTTTGTGTATCAGGATAGATGACTTGATCTCTAAAGGTGCCCAGAGGAAGATAGGGCTTTTGAGGTACATAAAACAACTTGTCTGAAGTAGGTTTAGTCACACTACCGCCTGTGTTTTCAAAGCAAAAGAGTGAGAAACTCGATAAAGTCAATCTAAATATACATTACCAAACAAAGGCCACAAATCACCCAAGATACGGAACAGTGAGCTCTTACCACAACCGTTGGGACCAGAAATCAAACAGTTCATGCCTGTGCTTACTTTGAAAGAAAGGTCTTTGATCTGATAAGGGTATCAGTGGATGTAAGGTTCTAAAGGGTCGTTTGTAACTTACCAAAATGTCACTGTTTGGAGTGACGATAGGAACTTTATCAAAGACAATAACACCATCACGAACAAGTACCTTTCCTTTGGTAGCATTCGTATCTACCAACTTGCTCTTTCCTGAGCTACCTTCTTCATTTGACATCATCGTGCGTTTATATTTGCCTTCACGTACATCAGTCAAGACATCAAACAGTTCTGCAACACGAGACTAGATGGAATCATTCATCGATTGTTCTCTTTCATTAAAAAAAAAAAAAAAGTACAGTCTACTTACAGTATAACCAGCAAAACGAGTTAAATCTCTACCAGTCAAAATAAGTCTACCCACTGCTTGAGATAAATTAATCAAATAACTTGCTATTGTTTATAAATTGTCAGTGCCTATTTCTTTCTAGAGAAAAATTTCCTTTCTTACAATTTCTTGAATAATCTTCCATCAATTTTGTAGGATCACTGTCTCCGCCCATATGCTTTGTAGCTATACAACACCGTCAGTTTCTCTACATCCATTTCTTTTCTTATTTTATACCATAACGAGGATCAAACACAGGTCTTGCTAACAAACTTTGATTTTGTTATTAAAAGATGAAAATGAAATAGGTTGCACTTACTAGTATGCAGTCATTGTAGCGCAATATTTAACAAGTACTGAATCAAAGATACCATTGACAAAACGAAGTGTGTACACTTTACGAACATGATCCGAAATCTTTTCAAACGTATTGTTCACCACCTCCTTCTCTCTTTGACCACCACGATAGAATGCGATTTCTTCCGAATGCGTAATAATACGGGACTAAGGAGCACATGCAAACATCGATTAACGTCTACTTTAAACATGATTTCAAACAACACTTACATGTGCAAAACGGAAATCACCTTCCAGTTTTTGTTCCGTGGCGGTGTCTATTTTTATGTGTTACCCAGAGCATGATTTACAATTGTGCTTATGTAAAAAAAACTTACATCGGCCAAAAGGTGGGGAAAAGGCACGGAGCAAGACACCAGAGATGACAAAGTAACCGATCATAAAGAATGGTGCTTCATTACCACTATAGAATAAGAAAAGAAGATGAGTACAGAGAGAGAGATGCAGGAGAAGAATGATCAACTTACATGGCTTCACCTAGTTTATAAGCAAACAAAAAGATATCTACAACAGGCTTGGCAATATCAGAATAAAGATGAGACAGATTTTCAGAGAATTTATCAATATCTTGAGTTAATAGCTGGTCTGCATTTTGAAGTCTGTTATCAAGATTGGATATTTTATAAAAAGTAATGCCATCTAAATATTGATTGTGTGCATGCTAATATACATTGGTTAATTTATTAAAAATATTAATTCTTATCTTACCTTTGTTAAACGTTGACGGAAGGAAAGAGCGAGTGCGTTAATAGTCAATTTGAGTGAATTGTTGACGATACTCATTGGCCACTATAATACAGAGTTATGTACATGGTCTTATCACTGATATATAAATACACATACCATCATTAAACCAAATTCAACAATGGCTCTTGCAATAAACTCTTTTCGGTTTCTTGATACAATAGACTTTACAACTTGACTAGAATGAAAATAAGCACTTTTTTTTTTTTCTTAATCCACTATAAGTGTGTACCCATTGAAACCAGAAAACCAAATATCAAGCCAAGTTCTTGCTATCAATACACTTGCAAGTACGACTAATAAACATGATTCCTTTGAAAAAAGACCTACAAATATCATTTGTCATCCTTCTTTTTCTCTATAAGCATTTTCTTCTTCTCTTTTTACCTGGTACACAAATAGGAAACAGTTTCTTCATTTGTTCAAGGAATTCAGCATTCACACCCACCTTTTTGTGCTTCTTCTGATTAGAAGAAGTTGGCTTTTTTGAAGCGTTATTTTTAAACTGGCTTCTTGATCTATAGATAGCATAAAGCAAAGAGATGATGATAAAGCCCGATAAAGGTTTCTTTTGTCTTAAGCTTGATAATACTGGAGCCATTGAAGAAAAAGAAGAAGAAAGTAGGGAGGAGTTTTCCACATAAAAATATTTATGTAATGCGAAATTGAATTCATCCTGTTTGATTGGTCATATATCTGTGAAACAAAGTGTGACAGACAAAAGAGAGAAAAAAAGGACACATTGACTAAAGATAAATAAAGTTGCTGCTACTGCAGCTTTCGATAGGATACTACTTTTGTATTGCTTTATTATAGCTTATATGACCTGAAAGCTTTACTTTGCTATACAAAACTCACAGTAACTTGTTGACTGATAACAAATAAATAATATTTTTAACTAGTGCAATATTTAATTGGATTACATATGAAAATAAAAGCATATACAAGGTGACTCGTTCAATGTTAAAATAAAGCGGGGAATAACACATAATTTGAAATATGACAGTTGCGATAAATTCACTCTGTAAAAAATGCTCATGGGACACTCAGCCAACTAGCAGAACGACAGATGAAATTTAATAAGCAGTCATCATACAAATGAGCACAGCAAAATTATTTTAAGACCTGTATCATTCTTTATGCCATATTAAACATCTGCCATCAGTCCAGTAGCAATCTACTCATTTTCCTTACAAAAATATTATGACAACCCTCACTTTTGCCTTCTTGCTAGCTGTTTCTTTTTTTTTTTTTTTTTTTTTTTTTTTAGCAAGTTCAGAGCATTTTATGATCCAAACAAGGTTTATAAACCAAGAGAGGTTCAAATAGCAATCGTTCATTCAGCAAAAACCGTAGTTTATGTATTTTCAAATTAAAATACATTTGAAAGGGGGTGTTTTATTTTTGAAAAGTCACACAAAAAAAATTTACATGTTCAATGCCAAAGTCGATTCATCTTCAAACTTGCAATATTTCAGCGTATATTCAGTAAACCCGGCTTTTTAGCATCAGCCCTTCAATTCATAACAAGAAGAGAAGGACTTTATTGATCTGAATGCTTGCGAGAGGGAGCCAATATATACCGCTCAATCATTTCATCTGAATGGAAATAATCTTGCTCAATTATTAGCTAAAGTCGTCACAAGTCATTTTTTGGTGAGTTTGGCTGTCGGATGAGCGGCTTTTGTTAAAAATCACTCACAGACCTTTTCGAGACTTGTGGGTTTCAATATTGACGAACATTGAAATTTTCAAAAAGTCCTTTCTTTGTTGACCTAGTGGTTATAATGCTGTAACTGGTATTCGCACTGAGTTATCAAAACATATTTTTTTCTCGACAAAGTCACCTTGCAGGGGTTGTCATTTGCTATTTGATTAATCATAATATTTGATTCATGGCCTGCTTATTTATTCTTATTCTCATTATATTGATTCTCGAGCTATTTGTTTATCGCTTAGTTTCTTTTATAAGAATATCGTCATTTATTAGATATATTAATCAAGAAGGTTATTAGAAGGGTGAGGGGGAAGGGGAGGTCTGTTTTGCGGAGGATATTGCTGCCACGTTGGCTGTTGGTATTGGGAAGGATAACCTTGGATAGGCTGTTGTTGTTGTTGTTGCTGCTGCTGCTGCTGTTGCTGAGCACGATATTGATCATGATAACCTTGGCTGTAATTAGGCTGCTGAGGAGCAAAGTTTTGTTGAACAGGTGGAGGAGCATAACCTGCTGGTGGTGGTTGATGAGCAAGAGGAGGAGGAACATAGCCTTGCTGCTGTTGAGAATGTACAAATCCGTGTTGAGGAGGGACAAAATTCTGCGGCAAGACTGAAGTGGGTGCATAGTTTTGCACTTGAGGAGAAGGCGCTCCGTAATTTGCTTGGTACATGGGCGGGTTATTGTAAACAGGACGTTGAGGTGCTGCTTGTGTATATGTGGGTGGAGTATACACAGTAGGAGATGGCTGTTGATAAGCCTGCTGCTGTTGATAGTTAGAAGCCCCGTAAGGAGCAGAAGGTGTCTGTTGTTGCTGAAGTATCCCCTGAGGTTTAGGTGGTGGTGCTGGTGTATATTGATATGGCGTGCTGGGTTCGTTCAAAGACATCTGTCTTGTTTGGCTTGCAAGCTGTTCCATTGGGGGAGCAGAAGATGGCAGTGGGGCTGCAGCTGGAGAGACGTACTTGTTTAGTGTCTCTTTCAACATTGCTTGTTCTCTTGCACTCTTTGTACTTTCAATTTCCTCTGTTAGTTTACTTCTCTCTGTTGTTCGTTCAGAAACAAATCGGTCAATGTTATGTTGCAGGGCCTCAATAGTTCCTTGTAATCCAGTGTAAAATTGAATACCCTTTCCTAATCCCTCCTTAACATCATTATAAATTGCCTTGGCTTCTTTAAAGTCGCGAGCTAAATCTTTCTGGAGCTTTTCTGCTTTCTCGTGTTGTGACTGCAATTTTTGTGCTTCAGCACCTTCCATCAATTCCTTGAAGGCTAACGTCAAGTCCTGGATCGCTTGCTGTTGATGCTGAATGGTAGCAGAGATACGGTGCTGATGAGGGCGGAATTTTTCCAATTCAGTAGCGAATATTTGCTCTTCAACGTTTGCTTTTTTGTTCAAAATGAGCAATTGAGAAATATCGTCTTGAGTTGTCTATTTTACATACAAAAATAAATATCTACCTATGTTATTATTTGCCACTAGTTACCTTTTCCTTTAAGTCTTGGAATGTCTCGTTTCTATCGCATTCGATTTTATTTAATCTTGCAAGAATAGTCTCTACTTGTTGCACCTTCTCACTTAAACCATCTTTTTTTTCCTCAACCCCAAAATTAACGTCCAATAAACTCATAGTCGATGCATCATTGCCTTGATTACTGTTGATACCATTGGACAGGTTGATGATTGAGTTTGCATATGTCTTTTCCAAATTTTGTGGTTGTTTTAGAATATCAATGTTATGTTGATTGGATCCATACTTGGCAAACAGTTGTTGATCAGATTGATTAGCGTCATCTAGCATTTTACGGTGATTAGCGATATCATGTCGGAACTCTGTAGTGAGCGATCCTGAAGGAATTTGAGTCCAGAGATCGCCATATTTGACTCTTCCTTGTTCACAGTCTCTCATTTCTGTATCTAAGCTCAAACTGGCCTTATCCAATGTCTGTCTTGCCTTTAGCTTCATTGTATTAAGCGTTTTGAATAACTCTCCAATAGAGTGCGACTGTTCTTCTGCAGCTATTTCTTCTGACCATGCCTTTACTTCACTAGGAGGCGATGCAAACATATCCAAATGATTTTGCTGTTTGAATTTAGCCAACGATCCTGGAAGCTTCATGTAATCTAATGATGCATTTAATTCTGCTTGAGCAATATCACATCTTTCGTTTTCAGAACGAAGCAGTTTGGCTTTTTCTTCAGAATAAAGGGATGCACTTTCGTGGATACTGATAGGGATTAATTTGGAAAAAAGATCAACACCAATGACTTTTTTAATTTCGTCAGGGCCATAGAGTTCAGAAATAGGTATTGTCTTTACAGCCTTAAGGCGATCAATGGGTGGTAATACAGATTCTTGGGGTACAGCGTCATGGTAAATCATGTCATTATCTCGAGTTGCTAAAGCCATCTTTTCCGTGCAACTTGCACTCAAAGGTTTACAAAGTTCCTGAAGTGCGCTTGTGCATTCACTAGACACAGTTCCATTAGCGTGGTTGGAAGCATTTAAAAGAGAGCCAAGGCTGTTGGATAATTTAATAGCTTCCTTTGCAGCTGATTCGGCGGCTGTGTATCTTGCCACACTTTCACCGTATTTAGCTTCCGATTCGCAGGCAGATGCCTTGTATTGTTGTGCTAAAGCCGCATAGTACTTTTGCTTGACTTGACAAATAGTAACCCAGGATTTATCTACACCAGCTCCTCGTTGGATAGCATCATTGAGAGCATCTACAAGGTGTCCGTATGCCCAAGTGGCATGGCTTGCCAGCTTGGCAATCAATCCCGCCTTTTTCTTTTCACGAATACTACTTTCCAAAAAACACTCATGTGCTTGCGTCAACATGAGCTCGGATAACATCTGAACTGTTTCTCGACTCAAATCCTCTGAAGGTGCATGCAAAAAATTGTCGTTGATGTATTGAAACATGCCTGCTGAAGCTTGGAAATAGTGAAAAGCCCTCTTGCGACCTTCTGCTTCTGCTCGATTTTGAGAACTTGCAATAGCTGATAACGTGGACGCTTCGTTAAATATAATACTAGCTTTTTCGAAAGCTAATGAATATTGAGCAACAGCTCGGTTATTGAAAGCATCGTACCTAGTTAAAGAGGTATTAAAAGAATTGTTTCTTTTTGTTGTTTTCTTCTGTGTTTACCAATTAAATAGAACTTTAACATGTTTCTCATCTACAGGAAAGCGTAGATCAAGCAATTCCAATTGACCAAAGTAACGGTACAATAAGTCTCTTCCTGTGACATCTTTTCCTGCACCACGAATGTCTTGGCGTAATCTATTGAAAGACTGTGTTTCTTCGTTGTATTTTTCTGGGTCGTCTTGGTAAAAGCGAGCAATGTATTTCTTTAAAGGTTGAACCCAATCTACGTCGTCAGTCTTTTTAAATGGTGCTGTTATAAATGGAATTTGTGGAGTGGCCATATTTAAAAGTGAAAAAGAGAAAAAAAGGAGGGGTAGGAAAGGCCACAGAATAAGAAGAGTGCATATCATGAGTGTGCACCCCGCGCAAAGATAATTTAACTGAGATCAAAATATGGTAAAGGATTTGATGTATACATTTTCCTAGAGTTTTATTTAAATGAAATAAGCAAACGATTATAGCAAGTTTCTGAGGAAGTTTTTGTTCCTTTGAATAAAAAAGCTTTATTGTGCTTGGAGACGCTATGATGGACATATTTTTGGTTTATGTGATGATTTTCCAAAGTCTGTTATTTTTTATGTATTCCTCATATTCAATTGTTAATTGATTTGTCGATATAACTTTGTATAAGAAAAAGAGGGTGAAAAATATTATGTTTTTATTTTTGCTGCCTTCAAAATATCAATAAGATAGCAGATTAACTATGATACTTCAGGTGTTATGCTATTTAAATTATACGACAGTCCTTTTTCTTTTCAAGTAAAAAACAAACTTGTTAACATTGAGCATATGATAATGATCAGAGAGAAGAGTATTTGTCTATTATCAGCCATACAAAAGAACGTATATCTTCAGCTGCGTTTTTAAGACGATAAATTATCAGCAATCAACTTACTACGTACTTGGATGAGTGGCACCTTCATTTTTTTTATGATAATTAGTAAATCGAATGTAAAATACTAACATTATCTTTTCTAAGTGAAAGGAAGCCAAAAATATTATTTTGAGACTTTTGTAATGAATTTTATGTTTGCCATAACGACCAAAGGTTTTCAGAATTAATAAGTCAAGATTTGTACGATTAAAGAATGAATGTTTATTTATAAATAAATTTATAAAACGACCCAAATGAGCACATAATGCTTGCGTATTGGATTGCCCGGGCCAGGTCTAGAAAGTTGAAAATTGTACGAAAAAACCTTTTGATGGTTCAAGATTTGTACTGTGCTTCCAGTCTCAATTTACCGGATGTTTGAAACCTCCGCTCAATTGTGTGAAGCTAGATTGCCCAGAAAAAAAAATTAGTTTGCCCAAATGTTTGAACTTAATTTGCCCAGCTTTTCGAAAATAATTTGCCCACTTTTTACAAATAAAATGGCCAAAATTATGGTTAAAAAATATTATAAAAATTCTTTATTTAAGCATTTGGGAAAAGCATTGATAGACTGTTGAATAAAATTTTGTAAATATTCAATGGGAACATCGTGATATCCTTCAGTTATTCTAGTAGTCAGGGTCTCCAAATTGCTCAGTTTACCACGTCTAACCTTATCCTTTAACACTTTCCAAAACATCTCAATAGGATTAAGCTCAGGTGAATAAGGAGGAAGATATACGGGTATCCTTGCGCTTAGTGGCTCCTATCACCTTTCTTCTCTTTACATTTCCTGGATCCCTGATACTCAGATTCACAACTCCAAATGATGATACCGCCCCGATGACAGTATGAGAAACCCCTCTGACCAAGCTCTTGAACGGCACATATTTATGTCGAAGCCAGATTCGTCAAGGAACACAATTGTTCATAAAATCCACCCCTTTTGCTGGCGATTTTGTATTTTTTCTAGACCAATTAAATTTATTTCTGGATGAGCATATTTTTTTTGGAGATGAACCAACGTGCCTAATTAAGAAAAGCACATTCTAAAAAAATAAAGTAGCGCATTTTTCTTCAAAGAGCGATGACGTAATAGTAGCGGTAGTGGTATCGGTAGCGGTATCGGTAGCGGTGTGACTCTTTCCTCTTCAGTCGAAAATTTATGTTTTTATTTAAAGATTAATGCAATCGACCTTTAGGCCATTATTTGCTAATCAAAGTACAAAAGAGGATATGCATGACGCGAAAAAAAGTCCTAGCGACCATTTGATGGACCAAAAAAGAGGAGAGAGTCTTTCCTCTTCATGAATACTTTTTTAACTGCAAAAATGCGTCCAGGCACAGACCACATGTCTAAAGCAATCATCCAAGATCCAACTGTGGTGAATTATACAATTAAAACCTTAACAAACACTGAAAATGACTACGTCGTGGGAAACTGTGAATGAAGTGATGGAATTCGTTTCGACGTGGTCTTGGAACCAAAATCGTCTGATCTTGGGCTCCCACCAATTATTGTTGAAATACAGCAAACGGTTGATAAAGCCTTTATGAAGAGAGCAATTGGTTATTGTTTACAAGCATTCAAGAAATATAATATCGATCCGATTATTGTGATTATATGCGTTGACAACCTAGATAGCTATATTGCTTCACGAACAGTGACCAGTCGTATTTCTGGCAGGTATGATTTTCCCTGCGAACCTTGGGCGGCTGATTGTGTTATCCTCTCTAAAGAGAGTCTTGATAAGGACAATGTAGACAATCCTTTGAACCCGCTGTTTGCCCTTGGATTGTTTTTCACTAGCCAAGCTCTTTGTATTTTGAATGCTCCTTTCGCTGATGATCCAACAATGCAATATCTATATAATTTGGCTTTAAGTCGTGAGAAAAATCGCAGTAATAATATTATGTTGTCAATACTTGAATCCCAACATCGTGAATATGAAAAATTACTGACACTTGCTAATACTGTCGTGTTTGGTCATTTATGATGGCTTTATTTATTATTTTATTATTCATCTCAGTCCAGCCTACGTCAGACTATACAATTAATAGTCAGACGACGTAATCCAGGATTCATTCTAAATTATTAGTTCCTCTCCTTTTTCTTAATAAATAATAGTTGTCAGCTATTGACTTCTTACTGTTTTCATATTATAAGTACCAAATATCTCAAATACAGCTATATATTCTGATGTATTGGTTCAAGCAATCATTGATGCAAAAACCCAAAACGGTAAATTGAAAAGAAAATATGGTTCTGATCCTACGTGTTCTTCGTCAAACAAAAGAACAACTGAAAGTAACGCCTCCTCAAGTATTAATGACGACAAAGATATATATGAAAGAGGCATGAATTTCGTTGAAAACTTTAAGCAAACAAGAATGCAAAAAGGACATACAAAAATGGATTGGATAACATGCTTGGAAGGTGGTAAACGATTGGGCTTGCTAAATTATAAAAATCCTGACGCTCTTCGTAACCAATTTTCGAAGTTCATAAAACAAAAAAGCAAGAATCTGAAGTAAATAGGGTATATATATGATATACCTATTTACGTCATTTATCTTTACGATACATATACCATCCTTATAAATTTCTTTATGTTAAAAACCTCTCTTTATTGACCAATGGCTTTATAAACAAAATAAACCTAACTATATGTCAATAAAAAATCGTTATTATTATCATTTGTGCTTTTGATTGTTATTGGTACCAAACATAAGCTCACCTTTTTCGTTCCTGTTACAGCATGTTTCGATAACTCTGTCTTTGGTCTGTTTAATTTTTTTATTGCTCAGGTCTATCTGACATTGACATCACGTTTATTAGTGTGTTTTTTCTAGATCAAAGAAAAAAAAAGATTATTTATCACCCTCTTTTTTATTATTTCTCGATGCATTATTTTATATTCACTGACCTTTATCACTTAGCTTAATAACAAAAGAGTAACATAAAAAGCTATCAATAACATATGTGGAAAGATAAAGGAATCATAATAACATCATTTGCAAAACCCAATAATACGAAACAAAGAAACATAGTGGATATAAGACGATACTGATTAACTACGGTCTATACAGTCCCACACTCTCTCACAGGTCACCAAAAACTTCTCATAACTGTACTTGATTTCAACAATTTACAAAAGAATAAAATGATTCGAACTGTAAGATTATGATTGATCAAGAAGGAGAGGGAAAAAAGTGGCCCTCTTAGAAATTTGAAAAATAAAAAATAGGGAAGTTTGAAAAGAAATTCCTTCGACACCACAAGCATAATTTAATCTTGTCAATGATATAAAGGAAAACAGTTGCGTTGCCAAGGATTTCAAGTGACACTAAAAAAAACCCAACAATTAAAAAGATGTCGTCAAAGCAATACATGATATATATTAATCAATCCATTACAAAAGTATCATAAATGGTACTACGTTTTTAGTTAATATAATTTTTTTTTTTTTTTTTTTTTACAATTTGCCTCGTCAACTGGTAGAAATATAGAAAAAGAAAAAAATGTCCATAATGTTTTATTCTATTATCTGATTACATCAATTTTTACCTTTTAAGTAAGGTATGTATAAGCTGCAGTGTGGAATCGCCAATGTTTCGCAGCTTCATTTTCTGCTCTTCATCATCAGAAAAATACAAAGCAAGTACTACTAGAGGATTAAGGTTTTGGCTACTTTCCTCACTGAAGTTGATTCCTTCTTTATTAATAACCAGGCACTTTTTTGCCCATAAATAGGTGCAGAAATAAAAAGAAATTGACCATTATCGCTTGTATACGAAAAACTTTACCAGACTGAGAAATTTTCTTTCATAATCTACACGTAGACAATGTAGAACAATTTTTTTGTTGCTAATAATGATTAATGAATTGCAATAGCAAGAAACGTGAATACATTTGAAGTGCTCAAAAGTTATTTTATTTTTACAATACGATACAGTACTAATATAATGTTCATGAGCTGTATGAATGCTTGATATTATATTTTCTTCAAGTGTAGCCATTGCTTTTTATATGAATATTTGAGAATTTTTGCACTTGTTTTTGCAATTTCTTCAACAAATGGAACACATCATTTCACTTATCAAAATAGTAGAGTATCCTGTCGAGTAATTGTAATATGATATATGGTTGTAATAAAAGATTAATAGCATTCAGACTTGCAATCTAAATTATAACTGAGGTATTGACCAGATCTAATAAGAAAAGATTCATTTTGTTTCTGGTAGCTTTTATATAGAGTAATAAATATGTGTACTGTTTATTCTCTTATTAATCATATGATGAGTTGTATAGTGAGTGCTTTAAAACCTAAGATTAGTTGGAAACCATTGCGAGATTTAAATGTAATAAATGTACCTGGTTGGTATTTTACGCACAGACCATGATACTTGTACAGGTATATAGGAAGGAAATACTGATTGATTCTTATGAATCCACTATTTTCTATTAGTACTTTGTATGTACTGAAAAGATCAGTAAAAAAGGGGGTGAGTGTAACAAAGATTAGATTAAGAACGATGAGGATTCAGATTGTTGATTTCTCAAATACCATGTGGCGGATAGGTTGTCCAATTTCATTCTTCAAGAAATTTAACATATTAAGTGAAATGTTATGAATCAAAACAAAGCTAAACAGTTTTTTTGTATATTAGTTTAGCACATCAATAAAACACTTTTTTATATTCAATGACTCTAGTTCAGTTGATTCACCTTGAGATCAATTGCATAATGTGTGGACAGCTCACTATATATTTATATCACAAGTTCTTACATCAAGACGCGTACTTTTCCAATATACTTTTTTGACATATTTAGAAGTATAAAAAGTTTAAGACAAACTCGAAATAGCAATAATAAAATTTCCATAAATAGAAAGAGACTAAAATTAAAAGTAGTGCCAGTCTTTTTAATTTCTTTCCCTTATTTTCCCTCTTCATACAGCAAAGAAAAAAAATAAAAAAATACATTTTTTTTCTGATTCATCTAAAACCTATGCTTTATCTTTTCGTTTAAAAAAGCTACAGAGAAAAGAAGAAAGATAAAGAAAAGAAAAGAAAAAACAGTAATCAATGCTATACCATGTCTTTCATAGAACACTCATTTTGCGTCCGTGGATACAGTGTGCCAAAAGAAGCACAGCGACCGCATCTCAAGAAAGAGTACGGAATAATCTCAATGTGATTGACTTTTTTCACCCTTCTTTATCGTCTAATTCGTATCGTTATACCCTTCAGCTTGGCGTCTCGGGTTACCCTAAAAGAGGAAAAGTGGTTGAATCTCAGGACGACGGCATTTACTCTAGTGTTCAAGTAGGCGATGATGCCTACTTTAAAAGGCACGATGCTTTGGGTATTGCGGATGGTGTTGGCGGCTGGCGAACTCATGCGGGTAAATAATATTTTTTTTGTTTAAAAACAATCACCCCTTTTTTAAAATTTTATTTATTTTAGGAGCAAATCCGG
Organism: Rhizopus arrhizus; assembly: GCA_024220505.1. Taxonomy (NCBI): domain Eukaryota; kingdom Fungi; phylum Mucoromycota; class Mucoromycetes; order Mucorales; family Rhizopodaceae; genus Rhizopus; species Rhizopus arrhizus. The sequence continues at coordinate 1,332,200 of JAKZZE010000008.1, forward strand.
CTTTATATTCTAGGAAATTAATGCACTATGCACAATTAGAGTTGGATCGTATTAAAACGAATGTAAGGCCACAACAACCTCGAGTAAATCCAGATCCAGTTCAAGTGTTGGAAAACGCATATCATTTAACTACATTAGATGCACAAAACGAGGTACAACAAAAAGTAAACATGTTTAATTTTTTTTACTCAGACACTGTAAACAAAAGGGTATTGTAGGGTCAACCACAGCATGTATTGCTATTCTATCCCAAGATGAATTAAAGATAGCAAATATTGGTGATTGTGGAGTATCAGTGATTAGAAAGAATAATTATATTTTCAGGTCTGAAGAACAGCAGCATTCATTTAATTTTCCATATCAACTAGGAACTGCTTCATTTGATTCACCAAGTGATGCACAGGTACAATGAAATAAAATAAAAAGGGTAAACAAATACTCAAAAAATGTATGCGTGTGTATAGCAATTTACGGTAAAAATCGAAGAAGATGATATTATTGTTCTTGGATCAGATGGATTATTTGATAATTTGTTTGACGATGAAATACTAGAAGAAATCAAAGCCTCAATAGAACATATTGATTCAGATCATCTCATCGCAGCACCTCAATCAATATCAGATGCTCTTGCTCACAGAGCAAGGATCGTAAGTGAGGATCCGGATAATCCTACTTCCCCTTTTCAAGTAAGAGCTATGCATGAAGGCTTGTATTATCAGGTAACTTATAAGAGTACATTAGTTGAATGAATCTAAATATACTCTTTTATAGGGTGGAAAAGCAGACGATATTAGTGTCATCGTGGCTATTGTTAAAAAAGATGATCAATTACCAGAGCCTTCACCACCTCCATTACCTTGATTCATTTCTACTCATAAATGTAAATAGTATTTCACTCTCTCTTTCTCTTTATGCAACCATTATTGTATATTTATAAGCACATTAACCTAAGAATTAAAATTTGACTTTATGTGATCAAATGAATATAAAGAAATAAGGTGATTTATTAAATGGATCAGGGCAGTGTAAATATTTTAAAAGTTAGCTCATAGGTTGATAATTTCTAAATTGATAATCTGCTGCCTCTGCTACATAATATTCTGGAGCATCAATTCTTTCCTACAATTCACACTATCCATTTCAAGATTTTGAGAAAGAATAACGTTAAAAAATGAGCAACGAAATACTTAAGGGGGTATAAAAAATAAAATAAAAAGGATACTGTTTATCATATCTTAGAATTTACTGTCAAAGGCTGAAAGGAAAGCAACCGAATATATAAAGAAGAGAGTCAGTAAGTGTTTCAAGTAGATAGAAGGGATATTAATAGAAAGAACTTTGTTATAAATACCTAAATCCTTCTTGAGAAAGAAGCCTTGTTTGATATGATGATGATCAAAGATATTGCAACTTTATTTTCTTTTGAGAACATTTGGTTTATCTTGATTATCTATAACCATCTGATCAGTTTGTAGATGTTTTTGAAAGTGTCAAAATCACACTGTAATAATCTTATATAGCTTTTATAAACTTGAACTATATACCAACGAATATCTGTTCATTTCAAAGCTTTCTTACTACAAGAATGGCGCGCCCAAGAGGTAAGGTATTCGTAATTACTCTCGAGATAGAAAACGCAACGGCTTTGACAACCCGATAGCTCATCAAATATCTGCCTTTTGTTTAATTACTCCACAAATTACTGGTTACCCCTATTCTATTCTTCTTAATTGCCACAGTGCCTGTATTAAATATATTATCAAAAGTTTATTAATTCTATCAGTCATAATGTTATGCTTTAAACTAGCATGAATAAAGTTGACATTTCTACAAGAACAAGTACACGAAAGAATTTACATTTAATACCATTATTACATTTCTTTCAATATCTTTGTCTTTTCATCATTTTTATAAAATGAGGTTCTATGTATTTTTGAACTCTTTGCTAGTTTAGATTATAAATTAAAGAAAAAACAGCTTATTTTCTTAATGAGCACCTCAGTGATAGAATATTTTACTCGAGTTACTTGGATTATTTTTTATTCAAATATTTTGCTATTGTATTGAAATCATTTGGTCTAATAGACCTAAGAATGATGTGAAAAGGATAGAGTCTCTGAATAAAGTTTATTATTTTGAAATTTCTATTAAATTACAGAATATACTTTTTTTTTTTTTTTTTTTTTTTTTTTTTTTTTTTTTTTTTTTCTTTCAAAAATGTCTTCAACTGCAGTACCAGTAACACAAATATATAAAAAATTAAAAAAGTAGGAAAAGGAGCTTATGGCTCAGTTTATAAAGGGTACACCAAAAAGAAATATTATGTTTCATTCCATTCAGCTTATTAATTATATTAAAAAATGTGGCCAGCATCAACACACAGACCAATAAAGTAATTGCCATCAAAGTATTGAATTTGGACACTGAAGAAGACGATGTAGATGACATTCAACGAGAAATCAGTTTGTTATCTCAATTAACACACGCTCGCTCACAAAACATTACTCCTTATTATGGTAGTCTTTTGGTAGGCACAAAGCTTTGGATTATAATGGAATATGCCGCTGGTGGTAGTGTTAGAACAATTGTAAAATGGATATATACATTTGTATTTGTATAAAAATGATCGATTTGACTAACAATTTTATTAAAGATGAAAGCGGGAAATATTGAAGAAAAATATATTGCAGTTATTATTCGGGAATTGTTATTAGCTCTTTCATATTTGCATAAAAATCAAATCATTCACAGAGATATCAAAGGTAAACAGTACGCACACGAATTAAAAAAAAAGTACTCACATAAGGTTTTGAAGCGGCCAATGTACTGTTAACAGCAGAAGGGAATGTACAATTATGCGATTTTGGTGTGGCAGCTTCCAATTCTTTTAGACAAAGTACATTTGTGGGAACACCGTAAGTGAGATAGTCAAGGAAATAGATACAAACTTGTCAAACTCACTTTAATAGCTTAGTTACTGGATGGCGCCTGAGGTCATCAGGGATGGTACTTCCTATAACTACAAAGTAAACTATTGGAACATACAGATACAAAATCTGTCATTCACTTTTACATCAAATAGGCAGATATCTGGTCTTTAGGTATCACAGTCTATGAAATGGCTACAGGAAATCCACCATTAGCTAATGTAGAACCTATGCGTGCGATATCTATCATTCCAAAATCGATACCACCCAAGCTGCCTGATACATATTCTCCCGCGGCCAGAGAATTTGTTGATTCGTGTTTAGCAGAGGATCCTAACGAAGTAAAGTATCTATGCAAAAATAGAAAGAAATAGAATAAAAAATATTAAATAATTTGTATACAGAGATTGAATGCAGACGAATTGTTAAAATCAAAGTTCATCAAGAACGTCAATAAAGTACCAAGGTCAGCTCTGAGGGACTTGATTGCTCGATATGACACGTGGAAAAAGACAAATGATGCAATGAAACGATGTAGTATTATATCGAACGACATTAGTGAAAGGTTATCTATCTTCTGGTGCTTACTAATGAAAAAAAGAAGGAAAAACTAACAGAATGTTTTAGTGAAGACGACGATATAACTGAATTTGATAACATTGATGAGGACGAATGGGAGTTTGAAGTAAATCAATTAAAGAAAAATCAATGCGCTTAATTCAACTCTTTTCTTTTTGTAGACAATTAAAGAAAATGGATCGAGCGATAAACCAACGCTATCCAGCAGCCCTTTTGCAATAGATAAACCAAACATGTTTGAACAAGCCTATACCCGTAATTTAGAGTCATTGCCACTTGCACGCATGTTTATGAACCCCGAAAAATTACCCGACTTGCTTGCCCCTCCTTCTGGCAGTAACAATTTAGTTTCAACTGAAATATCCTTACCTTCACCCATATTACAGCCCAAGACCCCTGATTCGCCTAAGTTAGAGCATACTTCCGTTAAAATAGATAATCAAAAGCCTCCAGAAACAAACAAGATAGCACTGTCACGCAATTTACTAAACTCTCCTGTTTCTAAACTAACACCAATGACACGATCCGGATCAAGCGATACGGGAAAACCCACCTTGCGCGCACGGTCTCATTCTGAGCAAAGTCACGGACAGCAGCCTACCATGTATGATGTACCGCCTGTGCCTTATCTCCGAGATAGTGATGCAAATGCTCTTCCACTTGCACGTCGTGTTAGATCGGCCACTACTCTTCGGCCTCCTGAAGAAGATAGCGCAAAATTATCTAGCAAGCCTCTGCGGCCTATAAACGATAAAAAAAAGAACAATAGTACAGAATCACATAGAAGAAGTATCAGTGCAGATAACACGAAAAATACAGAAAAGGTAGACAACATGGCTTGATACTTTAGAAAGTTAACGTTGCTTTTTTAATAGATGGTGCAAGATTCTTTGAATAAAAATTCTTTTACATCAGAAGCAGAAATGTTTAAACAAAAGCTGGAAAGAAAACCTTCTTTTGATGAACAAAAGATGTCTTTAGGAGATGCTGTACCATCTATTAAACCGCTTGAACTTGACGGCATACAATCTCAGCAGCAGTTTTATGATGCAATATGGGCTACTTTGGGAGAACTGAATGGATGGCTAGACTCTATGGAAATAGCACTAGAACATGTTAATGAGAATTGTCTATAAAAATATGCTTCAAGTATAAACTGTCTACTTTTTTTCTTTGTTTTATTTCCTTGTTCAAAGGCTTTTACAATGTATTTGATAAGGCTATTGAAGTAATTTCCCCCCAGCCTCGTCATGTTTTATTCTAATTTTGATTCTATTGGAGATACAGGAGATTTTGACTTTATGGGATAACTGGTATGGCACAGTTGTATTCGGGATAGGCTGGCTTCATCTTCTCTATTAATCTTTGTTTTTTTACAGACTATAACCATCTTGTTTAATACCAAGATAATAAAATGTGACTATGTATACTTGCCATCTATGTAAACGTCTGTTTCATCTATGATTTCCTATTAAAAAAATCAATGGGAGCTGCAAAAAAAGGAAATGGAATATAAAATTTACCTCGCCAATTAAGCTCTCAATCACATCTTCTAAAGTAATAACACCTAATGGTCTTCCTTCTGAAGAGTCCACAACAAGCGCCATATGACCTATAAACAATTGTCATTTTCTATAGTCTCATACTCTTCTTTTCTCTTACTTGTTCCTTCTCGAAAAAAGTTTAATATATCCAAAGAACTTGTTTTAGGATTTGTTTCAGGTAAAGGACTTAAGGGTAGTTGTGATACAGTGAATTGTTCATCATGATCTTGTCCTATGAGATTTTTAACAAGAAGCATTCCAATAAAATCGTGCTTGTTGCTTGCTGCCGTAATTGGTATACGAGAATAACCCTGCTTTAAAAGCTACCAAGAAAAAAAAAAGGGCGTTATTGAATGCAAAGCGGTTGCCGACCACCTTTTACCTTGTTCACGAGAGTTTTATCTAACACAGTGTCGATGGACAAAGTAAATACATCTTCCAAAGCTATCATGATGTCATAAACACGTTTTTCTTTCAAATCAAGAACAGATGAAATGATGTGTACTTCATCTTCTGTTAAGCCTTCCATGTCGTCCGATTGATGCATAGATACTAAACACTTGAGACCTAATTCAAAATAAGCAACAGGCATGTGCTTATTTGAGGATTTTACCTGCTTTTTTGTAAATTGTTCCACCAGAAGCACCCAAAAAATAATTCAAAATAAGAGAGGTCGGATAAGCAATAGGGTATAATATGTACATGATAACAAGAACAATTCTTTGCATGGTCAATAAAATGTGTGTTCATATTTCCTTTTTGTTTCTTACTTTGAGGATTTTGCACCAATGGCTAAACCATACCTCACACAAATTGCTATAGACATAGACATGAGAAATGAATCGAACTATTACTTGCTTAAATTGGTCTTACATTGGGGTATTATTCTGTAGTAATAGTAAGAGGTCAGTTGTCAGCAACCTTGTTTTGTTGTCAACTTACTCTCCAAATATGACAATCATTGCTGTCGAAATCAATATCGCCCAGAATCCACCTCCGCCGGTAAGGGAATCAAGTACGATCGGCAGAGTTTCGTTCACGATGACGTTTGAAAATAATAGTGTTACCAAGACCCAATATTTACCTCTACTTAATAATGAAAGCACCTGAAGCGCGTGGTTCTTTTCTGATTCGGATCCAGTTTCAACCAACACCTGAAGGTTAGTCTCATCTAGTCCCATCAAGCCTAAGGTTAAACCTAACAATCATTCGTTATGAAATCAATACATAATGAAAACAGGAGCCTTTCTGTCTACGAACCTGCAAAGAATCCTCCGGCTAATATAAGCATAGCAGATGAAATAAAGCGATAGATTGTCGTTGATAAATGGTTATCCTCATTAATATACACAATTGGACTTGGCATGACGTTTTGTATCACAAGTAATAGTATAGTGGCTATTTTCATTATTGTTCTCATACTGCAAGTATAAAAAATAAAAATAAAAGAGAAAGAGAGTGAGAAAAAGTGCTTTCAATTATTTATTCATGCTATTTTTTTTTTTCTGACGGCAGAATTTTCTTTTTTAGGAGATTATAGTTGTACAAAACTTTACAAATAATTATGAAGTTGTCTGCTGAAGTCGTTTTACTTCTTCTGGTGAGAATTTAAGCATCATTGCTAATACAGGAATAAGTTGCGCCTAATCAAGTGAAATTAATAATCAAATTATAATTAAAATAAAATTACTTTACTCTTGTAGTCTTGGATTCTAAAAATTTAATAATAACATTTCTAAGGTACTCCATGTTAATTTCTTCTTCCTCTTTAGCAGAATTACCACTCAAAGATGATACAGAAGTTCTTGATGAGGAGCGGGGAAAGCCATCTGAATGTCCCGCTAAGCTGTTTGAGTTTGGGCTTGTTGCCTTTGGTGATTGTGGACGATCAGAAGAGGCAGCTGTCTGCTGAGCTCTAGAAAGTTTTCTTATTTCATCCTTCAATGTCTATCACTCGTAATTTATTTTTCATGAAAAATGTTTATCTGTATGTTAATTTACCTTGTTTAGTGTTTTCAAGTAACCTTCTCTAGTCCTCAGGTCTTCTAATTCCTTGCTTTGGTTATCTTTAAGCGCCTCAAGCTCTCCTTTTGCTTCTTCCAATTTAAGCTAAACAAGCAAGAGATAATTTAGTATTTGTCTACAGAAAGTAATATGATATCCTTTCCTTTACCTTTAGTTCATCTTTTTCTTTTATTTCTTCTGCATTCTTTTTTAGCTCGCTTTCTACCTGTTCCAAGTCTTCAAGTAACTTTTGTTTATTCAATTTCAGCTCGTCGATATGCTTTTGTCTTTCTTCATATCCCCTTTGAGCTTTTTCAATATCTTCTTCCAAAGATTTGATGTTTTCTTTCAGCTTTTTTATTGATTCCTCGGACTTTAGCTTGAATGTCTGTAATTCACTGACCTCTTGCTCTTTTTCTTTTAGTTGTTGCTCCAAACGAATCTGCTCTGTATTCCATTGTTTTTGACGCTTGTCCATTTCACGTTTGAATTCTTCATTCATCAAACGTGTCTCTTCCAAGGCAGCAACTTTCTCATTCAACTCTTTCAAAATCTGCTCGTTTTCTCTCAATCGATGTTGCAAATTCTCTGACATGCTCTGTGAGCTCTCAAATTCAGCCTGCTTGATTTGTAACTCATCCATCATTTTATTTTTATCATCAACAGCTTCTCTTCGCTCTTTCTGAAGGATACTGATTTCAGATTCATTTGACTGTAATTTAGCATTCAATCGATTGATCTCTGCTTTCAATTCAGTTTCAGCCTTTGATAGGGAGTCATGGTCTTGTCGTAGCTGTTGAAGTTGAGCCTTGTATGACTCACCCGTTTGTTTGGCCTGATTCAACTGTTCTTTGGTGAGTTTGAGTTCTGTGGCTGCCTCTGTCTTTTCCTGCTCTAATTTTGATACTTGACCCTTGGTCTTGTTCAGCATGGTGGTTAGATTTTTTGAGTTTTCCTGCTCTTTTTCTAAATGCTCTGCTGATTTACGCGCTTCTGCCAAATCTTGATCTCGTTCATTGAGCGATTCCTTAGCCACTTTAAGTGCTTCATCAGCGCCTTTTAATTTATTATTCAGTGTCTTCAGTTGAGCTTCTAACGTTTCTACTTTTTTAGGTAACTCCTCAAGTTCTTTTAGTTTATCAAACGTATCTTCCAAATTGACCTCTGTTTCAGAAAGCTGTTTACTAAGATTCTCTTTCTCTTTTTTTAGAGATTCATTTGATTCAGTAAGTTTTTTAATAGATGATTGGACAGTTGAGAGCTTTTCGTTCAAGTCGATCTGTGTTTCTGAAGATTGTTTTATTAGTTCTTCTTTTTCTGCTTTCAAATTTTCCAACGCTTTATCTGCTTTTTGAAGCTTTTGTTTTGTTTCCTCTAAAGCTTTGATTGTCTTTTCTGAAGCTCCTTGTGAGCGCTTCATTTCATCAAGATCTTTCTTCAAATTATCTATTTCTTTCTTTGATTGATCTAACTGAGCTTTTAAATTGCCATGTTCTTTTTTCAAAGCATCGCGTTCCTTTTCTATTTGCTTCTTTTCCTTTTGTAGGGTCTCGATTAAACCCGTTTTTTCCTTCATCTTATCAGATAAGCCTTGCTTTTCTTTATCAGCTGTCGATTTTAATTTGGCTATCTCCTGATTGAACTTCTTCTCATTCGAATGAGCCTTTTCCATTTCTTTTTCAACTGCTGCTATTTGCTGATTCAAACGCACCAATTCTTCGCTTTCTTGGTCCTTTGACATTTTGGCGATATCAGATTCAAGTGTTGACTTTTCCTCCATCCATTTAGCCTTCTCTTTTTCTAATTCTTGTTTTTCTTTCAATGCTGTTTTTAATTTTGCTTCCATCTCGTTCTTTGCCTTATTTGCAGCATTCTTGGATTTTTGTCTTGGTGTTTCATTTTGCTTCTTCTCCAGCTCTTTGATTTTTGCTTCAAGCTCCTTCTTCTCCTCTTTGAATCTCGCATTTGCTTCCTCTTTCAACTCTGCCAATTTCTTTTCTTCTGCTTCAGTCTGTCGTTTCATTTCTGCTTCAAAGTAGGTTCTTTGTTCCGATTCTAATCGTAGTTTCTCTTGCAGTGTCTCTTTTTCTTTAGACACTATATTCAGATTATCTTGCAGATGGCTCAATTTATCGCTTAACTCCTTTTCTTGCTGATTCAGCTTTTCCTGAAGTACACTGTTCTCTTTTTTGAATTGTTCTGATTCCTTTCCTGTCTGAACTTCCAACTCTTTTAATCTATCCTCTAATTGAGACCTTTCTGAACTGACATTCTCCAATTTTTTTTCCAAGTCGTCTTTTGTTTGTTGATACTCTGCTTTTTGTTTAGAATATCCTTCAAGTTCTTGCTCAAGTTTTTCCTTGAATTCATCTGTGCTATTCATAAAGTATAACAAATTCTTTTTAGTTTCTTCCTTTTCCAAAAGCAATTCCTCTACTTGATTTTTGAGTGTAGCAATGGATTTTTTGGATTCAGTGTCCTGCTGAAGTAGTCCATCACGTTCTTTTTCCAGAGTCTTGATTTTCTTGACCAAGCCCTTCATCACATTGCGATCCACAGACTTCTCATCATCTGCTGATTTGGCCATTGTGTGCTGAATGTACTTTTGTAAAGAAAGCCCAAAAAAAATAAAGGAACAAAAGACTAGCATTCTTGTGGAGTTTAAATGATGCGTTTCACATGAAAACAAAAAGAAACGATTGAAAAAAAAAAAAGAGTTTGCTTTATTTATCTTTATTAGCAGTCAACTGGGAAGTTTATCGTTTGAAAGCAAAAAGGTAATCACGGTATACTTGGCTATTGAAAGGAGGGAATATCACTGCATATAACGTTAGGCTTTATTGAGTATTGATTGGTCAATCATTTCTGGGGTGTTTTTAGGAAGATTTTGTTTTGGTGATAAAGAATAATTTATAGTACAGATATACAATACTTGTCATTATTAACAAAACAACACTTATTGAATACAAATATACTTTTTTTTTTAATCCACACTACATGATTTACAAGATGCTTTACCTGTTCATCAAGCAGCTCTGATATCGGATGCTAAAAATGAAAATTATACTCCTATACCTGATGCATCATATATGATTGATTTGAGAGATTATAGTGCGTTATATAAGAAAGAATACAAGAAAACGAATTTACTTGTTCGATTTTCATGTGCTCTTGAAGAGACGATTGGATGTCCTTATACAATGGATAAAGTGAATGCAAAATTCATAAAGAAGTTGAGTAGTGAATTGAAGATGACTTTGAATAGATAATGCATGAAATTTAAGAGTATTGCAAAAGATAAACTACCTTTGTTTCACTTAGCATATTATATTTGATATATTCTTTTCTATTCATATTTATGATTTTTAACCATCCTTCTCTTTCAAATAAAACCAAGAATATTCAAATTTCTATATTTAATTACTTTATGAAGTAGATGCCAGATATTTTCTTTTTAAGCTCATGTACATTCATAGAGCTGTCTATCATCACTGGTCACAGCGTAGAAAAAGATGATTAAAAGAAATTCTGATATTCATCTACGACTTGAAGACATCTACAAGAATCAGTAGGACTCTTATGTTTTCGTCACTATGAAATAAAAAAAAGTACAAGACGTGTAGATCGGCAATAATTAAAGAAATTGAGTGCACTTTGTACAAATATGGAAACAGCCAAAAGTCTATTTGAAACGTTTACCTGTAGAGAAGAGGTGAAAAGAAAGGCATTACTGCTTGAGCATGAGATGATCAATAAAAAGGTGTCGGTTCTGAAATTATAAACGGGCCTTCGACATACGAGGTAACCCTGCAACACCTGAAAGACAAACAAAAACTGCACTTTGTTTTTGTTCTGCTTGACGGATAAAAGAATACAATACGTAGAGTTTCTTTTAAAAATCATTTAAATCAACGTAAAATTAAAAAAAAAAATTACTAAAAAGATGTCTGAATAATTGACTGCTGAAGAAGAACTATAAAAGAAACAAAAGATAGATATTGCTTATAAAGATGTGGCTACAGTAAAGAAAATGTTTAGTAAAGTCGAAATACTATGTTTGCTTATGACAATGAATAAAATGTGTGTAACCAATCATCTGCCCTTTTAAAATCATATCACAGATAACCCCTTTCCAAATACAAGTCATGAATTACATAGAAAGCGTATGGGTCATGGCAGACATGTCGTTATGGACCGTATTGAAACTCAAATTCCTTTCTGTCTGTTGAACAAATACAAGTTTAATCAACCAGATGAAATAAGCCAGACAAAAAGTAGAGACAAAGAAAAAGATGACAAGTTAATCGAACCACAGAATTCGGCTTCTTTCTAATATAGAGTTCCACAGTCAAGAAATATCTTTCCGATTGCAATCATTTAATGCAGTTGATACGTCTGCACAAATTCTTTCTATTGTTACTGATCTAATGGATTTAAAATTAAGAGATCTTGTCAAGTAACAAATAGAAAACTAATGTTATTTCATTAAAAGAAACCTTTGTCAAAGAATAAAGAATGTCATCACTAAATTTATTTTAATCGATAATGATTGGCTATGGTATTAATACAACGTACAATCTTGTATAATTTATTCAAATCATAACATCTAAAAAGAACAAATTGTTTCACTAACTTTAATTCTATTAATTTTATTACGCATAAAACCCCACTTTCTTTTTATTTTCTTTTTTAATTTCTTTTTATATGCTTTCAACATGCCCTTGTTTTAAAAATCAACAGAGAATAGTCAACTCATTGTTATTTTATACAGAAAATAAAAAGTTATTTGACTGAAAAAGGAAATCAGTAATTAAGTCATTCATGTGAGACAAAGTGACGATAAAATAAAAATAGGATAGTCTATACTTTTTATTTCTTTTTCTTTATAGACATAATAGGACCAAGACTGTTCCTAATTTTATAAATATTTAATTATGTTCTTCATTTTAAATAAAGGAATAAAGAGTTCATTTTAAAAGCAAAAAGAACGCTTTTTCCCATGAACGCCTTTAGAGTTGCATGAAAAGTAAACAATGAGCAATTAAATATTATCGATTAAAATCTATTGGTTCAAATTGTATCCCTTCCCAGACCCTTTTTTTAGCTCAACGACAATCAAAAAAAAAGGGATAAAAAGGGTCCTTTTTTGCTTTATTTTTTTTATTTTTATTCTTTATTCTTTTATGTTTAATCTTTCTATTTACCAATTCTTTAATATCTTTTCATGGTTCTTTGGCATGCTTCAACAGCCTCGTGTTCACTCTGGTGATGAAACTTCTGGTAATTAGACCTGTAGAGCTCGCAGAAGGTAGTGGAAGAGCTGCTGTTGTCCCAAAAGGTGTCAAGAAAGGCTCTAGAGTCTATCCAGAGGGTCACTGTGGTCTCGGAAGTGTTGATCTTTACTGGTGGAGGCCGTCAATACCTGATACCGTTGTAGTCTAGCGAAACCTTAACAGACCCCTAACAGGCTTGCACATCGATGAACCCAGCGAGTGATACAGGAGGAAAGCCCGATATGAAGAGTGATCGTGCCTTGTTAGTAACGCTTTCATGAACTGGTGGCTTTGGTTGGTAGATGGTCATCTGCAGGGTACCTTGGAGCAGCTTTGCAAATTGGCTTGTCATGTTTTGTCGTGGCAACTCGATTGGGCCAATCACTCTTATTTGAAGCCTGATCAACTTTAAATAAGAGTGAGAGATTAAACATCCTTTTTTTTTTTTTTCCCTTCTCCTCCCCCTCTCTGCTCCTTTCCTTTTCCTTTCCTTTCCTCTTTAATCATTTCTTGAATGCTTTACGTGTTGACTTTGGCAGCACAGATACTACAACTTTATTTATTTTTGGGATCAGATGTACTTTTACCTTCTCGTGGTTGATCCTGTTAATCAAAGTCTAAAAAGCTTTGAGAACTAAAAAAAGTACTTTTTTTTTTTAAATAAAAACCTTTTTTTTTTATCTAATAAATTTCACTTGTTTTTGACTATAAAAATTCTTTTTTTAATACATCTTTTTGCTATAATTCATATTGACCTTCAAATATAAACCTCATGTTATCATTTAGTGTGATTTATAATAAATGTGCTTAATGCTTATTGAATGTCATTTAATTATCTTACTCTTTTCTTACTATCTTTTTATTCAATTGTCTCTAGCAGTTTACAGTGACTTTAATTGTTGAACAATACAGAAACATTGAGAAATCCTTCAATAGCCACAAGGACTATCCTGGACTATCCTAGCTGTTTAATGAATATACTTGGTTATATTCAGTGACCAATAAAGCACGTGCCTGATTCCAGCTACAACGACAGAAAGGAGAAATACAAATACTTTTGCTAATAATACAAAAATGGATTTCATGCTTTTATCAAGTGTAGAAATTAAGAAAATAAAAAATCAATGCTTATTCATATTCTAAACAAGTAATCTGATCATAACACAAAAGATTTAAGCGTGTGATAAACTGTTTTGATATCTTGAATCTTTATTGAACTTTCGTTATGAACAAAGGTATAAGCATGCGAGGAAATAAATTTACAAAAGTTAAAATATTTCCCAGTTTTTATTCAATCTTGAAGAGAAATCTCATAATGAGGCACTTTGCCACGTTCTAATTCGAACACAGTAAACAATATCTCACTATTCATTCACCATACACACATCTGTCACAAAAGATACTTTATAGCCTGACTCTTTCTTTCTCTCTTTTGACTGTCTTACAAATTCTTCATATCCAAATTACGTCAAGTCTAATCCATTCAAGAAAGAAAAAAAAAGGTCTAATTCTGAATTAATGTGCAACAATCAGATGAATTACCGTTTATAGGCAAGATGATTTTCTTTTGTGACACTCCCTTTTCTTTTTTCTTTTTTTTTTTCCCTCTTCTGCAACCTGTTTACACTTTTTTTTTTTTCTTTCAGAAATGACACTAGAAGAAATGTATTTGAATACTTTTATTGTAAGCCTTTATTTACTTTAGTGAATACTTGCTTAAATTTCCTATGCATAGAATGAGCGACCAAGACATACTCTCGATTCAACTCATATACGACTCACGTCAGCTTTAAAACTCAATGACGAACTTGCTGACTATTTTCGAGATCGGTAACTTGTCAATTTGTTTTTGTACATGAAATAGACTAAACTATGTTTGTGTAGTGCACAGGTAGAAGATTTGTACGTAAAGAACCTGTTAAAACTATCAAAAAAACACTACTTGACAAACAAAGCAGCCATGGGGTAAGTCCGTTCTCTTCGGCCTTTATTCCTGCTGAAAATATTCACTTTTTTTTTTTTAGTACTTTTCTTCCTCTATGGGAAACATTACATGAAGAACTCACTGCTTTAAGCAATATTCACGCAAACTATTCAAAAAAGATACTTGAAGATATCGAACAACCGTTTAGACAACATATAGTTAGTAATTCAGATTTTGATGAAATCCAATCCATGGAAGAATCAATAAGCAAAATATCTCGAGAATACGATGAATTGGATTCAAAAACCCAAAAGGTAATATTCTGGATAGTAAAAAAAAAAAAAAAAAGAGAAAAGATTCATTTTTTCCATTACAGCATAAAAAAGCAGGCGGGAAAGGTGAATCAAAAGCAACGGAATTCATGAAACAACAAGAGAAAAAGATGCAAGAATGGCAGAACGAAGCACCGGCTTATTTAAAAGTAAAATAGTAAAATTATATAAGAATACCATGGCTTATTCTTCACAGAAACATCAAGCATTAGACGAATATCGTTGGACTGTGATGAAATCCCTTGTACACAATTTCGAGTCTCTTCAGCAAAGTGTTTTGGAAAAGAGTTTAGAGGTTAGAGAAAGATGAAAAGGGATGAGAAGAAAAGTGAATTAATATCAAATAGCTGACAAGAACCGCATTGGCAGTAACGGAATCACTTTCTGTTGAGAATGAAATTGCAAATTTTTGTTCTGTTGTACAGCATGAACCTAGACAAGATCTTTTATCTAGTCATGACGCTGTTGTACCTGAAACATCTCTATCCGAATCTAGTTTAAAACAAGCGGCATCACCTAGCAAGAAAAAGAGATGTAAGTAAACAGTGATGATCACAAAAGAGGCAACTAACGATATCTGTAGTTTTCCCCTCGTTTGTCAGTATTCGACGTAAACCCAAAAATGATCAACACCATAACATAGAGTCCAACCGTCAAAGAAGCTTTAGTCACTCGGGTAGTTTGGCTGAAGTAAACAGTATTCATTCAGTTCAAAGTCATGACAATGGCTATAGCAACCAAGGAATTGAAGTGGCAACACCACATCTTCGAAAAGCAGCCAGTTTCACTACAGCTACAGTTTCGCAACAACAACAACAACAAGACACGGTAAAACAATTTATAATGATCATTGTATACCTATCCTAAACCTTTGTATAGCCACTTATTGTAGTAGACTCAGAAGGTTACTCCATACCACCTCCTGACCGAAATCGTACCTGGCCGTCAGAAGCTTCTGAATCTTTGATAGAAACAGAAGATATGAGTTCAGATGCTGGCAGGTACAAAAAAAAAAAAAGCTTTGACTAATGAATTGGTTCTAAATCAAATTATTTGTTATCCAGTCTGTTCAGTAATAACGCAAATCCTCGTATCAGAGTGGACATTAAAAACGAAGCTGTGACAGAAGAAGATGCATCCAATGCAGCTGTCGCGCTCACTCGAGTGGCTACCTTGTTAAAAGAAGTACGTTCCGTATCATATTCTTTAAATGCTTGTTTCTTACCTTTTTTTTAAAAAATAATAACAGAAAAACGCAAACCCAACTGCTAGAAGATTAAGAGGACGTAGAGAGTAAAAGATATAAAAGATAGTATCATTTTTTTTTTATCTAACAATTTTGTATTTCAGAGTTCGCGCTACACAACTGTATTCTGTTATGGAGCAGCCCAACAATGCCTCACCCTTTTTACAATCATTTGAAGAAGAACAAACCTCTACTAGTTTACCAACAATAGATGTGGCCATCACTGAGACGTTGCACGTCCTTTCAAAGTCAGGACAGGTTGAAAAATCTACTGTTATGGGTGAAGCACGTATCCGATACACAGGACCCACCGAGAGCGCCTCACCCATCTGCTTCCAATTGAATCTTCCTCCTTCAACCCACCTTGAACTCTCCGAACACATTAGTCTAGTGTCCGATAACACATATCAGCTTCTATCGCTCAACTTGACCAGCGACACGATTGCCTTTAAATATGAGGTGGATTTGAATGAGTTGCCATTGTTGATTAAGCCCATGTGGAAATGTGAGACAGATAAAAGCAGATTGTTGATAAAATATCAAAAGCAGCATGCAGGTCCATTGGAGAATGTCATGTTTGTCACCTCAGTAACGGGCGATGTGCAGCACGCGTTAAGCATACCCGCAGGAGAATTAAGTTTAGCTCACCACCGCATCAAGTGGGACATTGGTACACTAGATAGCCAAGATGAAGCTACGATTAAGGCGCAATTTGAGACCAAGAATCAAGGCACACCTCAGCCTATTGCTGTACGTTTCGACATTAGTAACAATGTGTTGTCTCAGCTAGAGATCAATCAAGGAAACGATATTAATGTATTATGGGTCAACATCAGAGAGGTTAAAAAACATAGTAAAGCTGGTAAATATATTATCGGTTAATAAAACAATTTATAATACAAGTGTGAAACTTTGTTAACGTGTGATTAAATTAAATGCTATTTAATTCCATTTGATGCTGAATCTGGTTTAATTATTCAAGATGTTCAGCTTCTAATTTATGCTTTTCTTTTTTTTAAATTTGTACAAGGTCTTACATTGCTTTCTGTTTTTATCACTGTAACTCAATTTACTTTTTGTTGAAATCAATCTTTTGCTTATTTATGTTTTCTAACAGCTAGACATGTTCATTTTGTTGATATTCAATTGCTTAACTCTAATTTTTTCTTTATTTACATTGATAGCTGGCTCAAGATGGTTCACAATTTACCTTTTTTCATGATAAACTTTTGTATTGCATCTTTTGGAAAAGGAAATACTTATTTGTGATACAGTTTCTACTCTTTGAGCAAGTGTAAATTAGCAAACTAAATCACCATTAGTCATATGAATTCTTATAGTATCAATTCCAGGCTTATATTATTCAAGCAGTAAAGGCTCAACTATTTAATTACTTCTTTAGCATAGTATAGGCTTCTTGTATATTGTCAGAGCACCACGCATCACCAGTTTCTAGCAGTGATCGTTCCAAACACATTACTTGACATACGAGTCTAAGAGCTAATTCTTACTTCAACAGTAGAGCAAAAAAAAAAAAAAACAATCGAAAGAAATTAGCGAGAATAAAGAAGCTCTTAATATAAAAATACCCTTGAAGGAAAGGAAGAGAGAAAGCGCATTGATCAAAAACTCTTTTGAGATTGCCTAATTTGGAATCTGTCCTACGAATCAAAAAATGACATTTTACTTTTTTTTTTTATTATTATTATTTCAACATGGACACTGAAAATGAGACAAGCGGTTCTTCTCAACCTGTCAAAAGAAGGGCTCGCATGGCTTTATCCTGCCAGAGGTACACATGATTTCTTTGAGTGTTTACTGCTTTTATTCACTTTATTCCCATTAATGTGCAGATGTCGAAAAAATCGTTCAAAATGCTCAAGATCAAAACCCGAATGCGAACAATGCATAGCTGCTGGTGTCGATTGTACTTATTTGGAAACACCAGGGGATTTGGAAAGTACTGCTCTACGAGATCGTTTCGCAGGTCTCGAAGATCAGATCCATTCAGTAGTTAATGAGTTTGGTCAACTTGAAGACCTTTTTTACGCTGTTCATAAGCCTAGTGAGGATATTCGTATCAATTCTCTTCAAAATTGGAAAGTTTATAAGTCGGAAGCTGGGCTCTCGATCGATACAAACATGTCACATGTCACAGAGATATATCATACACTATTACAGTTTGCTCAAGACAATACTGTCTTATACCCTCCTCCAGAAAAGAAACCAATTTGGTTGACGAGAAATCATTCGATATTTACTAATGTTCAACTGAGTCATTTTACTAGCTTGAGACCCAAAATATATGGTGGTGAAGATAGCAATAATCCAAGTCTACAGCTACTAGAGGAAGAAGTCGAAGGAAATGATCAGGACATACCCACTGCATTACCTGTCACATTAGTACGTCACTTATTGACACTCTACAAAACATGTCTGCTGTATGGTGCTATTGGTCCTTTTGACAGCTTATTTACCAACATCTTATCTGAGACTGATTATACCTCTTTATCACCTGCCTTTCAGCTACTGTATGCATCCGTTATATGCCATATGCTACCGCACGCATTTTATTGGCACCCTCAAATATTTGACAACACAATGGACGAATCCAGTTGTACACAAATATCAGCTCAGTACTACAAGTGGGCAAAACGGCTTTTATCGAGCATGTATTTCGATTTACCCTGCTTGACAACATGTCATGCAATCTGTAACCTCGTCCTTTATCATATCGAAAACGGTAATACATCTGTTGTTTACATTTACTCTGGTATGGCTGTACGCATGGCGCTCTCTCTTCAGCTATATCGAGAGGATGCCCTAGATAGGATTGCCGAAAACCAAGCAGCTATGTTTCCACAGAAAATGGATGTGCAGTCTATAAAGGAATACGCAAGATCCTTGCTTTGGTTCATGTATTTTTTGGACACCTCTTCTTCACACTATCATAATAAGCCCTACGAAGTTCATTTAGATGATCATGTAAGCACCACCACCTATTTTCAACATAGTTTGACCAATGATCAAGCTCTTTTTCAGTGGATTGAGTTTCACACCTGTCAAATCACACGAGACATTCGTCGAACGATCTTCACAGAGGAAGCACAGACAAATTATGAAGCGATTGAAAGGATCGAAAAACGATTATTAGAATTTCAAAAACAGTTACCTCCTTTGACGATTGTATCAAATGACATTTGGCATCGACGATGTGTTTATAATCAGTGGATTCGACACCATGGGCAGTGGATCCTGATTCATCAAAGCTATTTGCCAACTCCCATGTCTGTGCAAAGGTGTACGCAAGCTGCTTTTTCGCTAGTAGAGCTATTCGATGCCTGGATTGTTCAAGTAGATTGCTATTTTAGACCATGCGTACACGAGCTGAAACAAGCTTGCGAGATTCTGCTTTACCATGTGGATCAAAATACACCAATAAAGGCCAAAGCCCTTGAAGGATTGTCAAGATTAATCAAGGTACTGCTACAGACACCTGTGGGTGAGATTGCAAAAACAAGGCCTTTTGTACAACGTGTGCTGAAGGCAATACAGAACAACAACCCTTCTTTATTTAGCTTTTAATAATAGTATTCCCTTTTTATTTATTTATTAAAATTAAGCATGCTCCTACATGGCTTGATTTATCGCACAAGAGTCTTCTTTTGCTGATAATGTGAACATAATGAATGTTGTATAAGCAGATTAGATTATAAGCTCGTGTATAAAAAAAAACTTCTTCTACTGATTTATATACCATTTCCGGAAATAGATTGGATTGCACAGCAATCAAAATCGCTTTGCTGTGGGTGTCAACCCTAATGGTTTCAACAGACTTTTATCCACTAGATTCTATGCACAAATAGTTCGCCCTCGGCTAGGATATGGATTAGCGACCAATCGGTTTGCTGCTTCCTAAATAAAAGCGCTAGAAGATGCTCAGAATGAATTCTTACGACGAATAGATGGTGGATCTAAACGAGCTTCAACCAAATTTATGAGTCACTTACCGCGTTTGCTAATAATGAAAGAACAAATAAGCATACTCCAAGCTCAATTTCTCCCTCAATCTTTTACGCTACCTGAAGATGCTCTCCTGACAAAAATTATGCTACACATACAATACGACAGACACCAACAGTGAAAAAAACTGTCCAAGTCCTCGCTTTGAAAAAGCATACCTCCTCCAGTGGAAGAACTCAGTATCCATACTTTCAAGGCCATCAGGAAACAATTTCTGCAACTGGGTCTGGATTATCAAAAACATCATAAAAATTCAAAACTGCTTTCTTGCTGTCGACCAGCAGTCTCACCTGATCCAATCCTTTGTTTGCCAATGACCCAAAAAGAGCGTAGACAATACATAAGGTGGCGGCTTGGATGGCTGCCTGGGGCAAACCCAAGCCCTGTCCCTTCTACCCGATTCAAACAATAACAAAAATGCATGCAATTCAATGTCTCAACATGCACAGCCGGCTCAAATGCTTAGTACTATAGAAGATCCTTTGTCGTTTCTTTTAAATCTTCTATCAACAAAAATTCCTCTTTCAAACCGTGCAGTTACCCCTTAGATCCTTCGTTTGCCAACCATATGTTCAACCCTGTTTGGACTGGAACATCTTTACCACTCTATAGATACTTGTACCAGACCTACACATGGTCAGCTCCTTCTAAATTGGCTCCTAAAGCATCAAGGATGTTACCATGTTCCAAATACTGTTCCATTGACCTTTTTTTTACCCTTGATCCCAATGGGTTTTTTACCCTCACTTTACTTTACTTTATATTGAACTAGTCCGGACGAACAGATGTGATAAATGCCCCGCGCTCAAATGGACTTTATAAATAATCTTCAATTTTTTTTAAAAAAAAGTGTCAGTTAGCAGATCAAGCAGCATAAATATAGCCTATTTTCTATGTAGTTTTGTAATCTTTAATTAACTTAATAAAGCTGGGAAAGTCTTTAAACTGTATTTTTATTCATTTGCTACTTTTGATTTTTTTACTCTTTTTTTTTGGATATAATTTTTATAAGAGAGAGCAAAGTAACCAAATAATCAGACATGTAAATTAACAAGTCATGACATCAAGGATCGTCGTACTGGAGCAAGGCGACAGTAGAAAAGCTGAAGTACATTCTTATCAAAAAGGATTTGCTCCCTGGTAAAGCAATAGACTTCGTTGGGAGATTCAATGTTGTCAATCACTATATTTTTCATAATCTATAATCACAAAAACAGTTGCATTAGATGACACAATAATTCAAGCATATGATTGTGTTACTAAAGCAATTGCAGCAAGACACTTTTATTCGTTGTCAAGAACAACTAGGATGGCGTAACATGCTTTATGCCAATCGCATAATTCAATAGCATGACAACAAAGAATCGACTGCTGCTATCTATCTAGGATATCCGGGGCAAAATCCTCTAGTGAAGTAGTCAAGTTCTTTCTGCTCGATTAGTCTCTCGTCTGGCAGCATTAGTTCCAATCTCCATGGTCGTTTTCTGTTTGTTTGTTTGTGAGTTTAAATTCTGTTATTAAAAAATGTTTCTTATGATGACCAGCTAAAAATGCGATATCCGAATAAAATTCTCATACGCATACAAAAAAAAAAATCTATCTAGGATATCTATTCACGAGCAGTACACAGCAAGTATCCAACTATCTTGGCAGCATTATTACAAAAGTTGAGCAACACGCTGATATCCTAGCTCAACGAGGACCCTTCATACTGAGGCACAGCATGATTGCAAATGCACTCCTACTCAGTCACGATGGCTCACTCCGATGCTTCAATCGACGTACCCGACTTCAACTCAAGATTCCCTTGCTACAATTCTTATGCGACATTATCTTTGTGTTCTGAAGTCCTCGCCATTAACGATTCTGCCTTTACTTCTTTCAGAAAACGTAATACTGACATTAAAAAAAAATTAGTTGCTTCCAGTCCATGTTTCGTACTCTAATCATATAGACTATGAAATCAACTGGACTGATCTGGATACTAGTACAGCAGAGGAAATGCATTTATCTAGAGTATGCCCAGCCTTGTTCACAAATGATCAAGCTTATAAAAACATATATTGGAAGTCACTCTTAGTAAAAGATATACATGGATTTAATGTTATCGATGGTAAGCTTACTACTAGAGGATCTTTTCTGTCTAGTCAGGGCTGAAACATATCTTGATCTCCTGCGTACAGGCAAAGTAGTAAAAGAAAACTCTTTTGACGCCCTTAAAAGCTCACCCAATTATGTTCTTGGAGGATTTATACCCTTTTTTGGTTTTCAGCGTCCTGCGCCTCAGCTTGCCTCTCTATCCAGCTCGTCATCCCCAGATGGCACACCAATTGAAAAATTATACACCAAGTGAAACCAAAATCTTGAAATACTTCCTCTAGAGTGCCTCTTCTCTTCGTACCCTGGAGCAAGCAAATCTTCCTGGAACGAATTTTGGCACGCCTCAATCTCACATCCAGGACGGACCATTCTATGGAGGCTTTATCATTCAAAGCTTCCTACACGATCTCGTCTGCATAAAATCATGTCTAACTATATCACTGATGAAGGATGCATGATGTATGGTGCAATTGAAACAGATGAACACTTCTTGCGGTTCTGCCCAGTTAAACGATCTATATGGGATACATTAGCACAACGATGCCTCGCTCAACTTTCGCTACTGTCTTTTGATCAAATATATCGACCACTTCAAGCAACAGCCAAAATACTACCGCATTGAAAACTTGACCTCCTTCACCTAATTGCTTATGAGGATTTGAGCTTAGGAAGATTATACTGAAAATCTATTTTTGAAGACACACCTTTTTGACCAAATGAAGCAGCAGCAATAGCCACAGTGCTACTTAGACGAATCCACAATAAAAATTTATATAGTCAAGAAATGTAGGAATATTACAATTCAATATGTTAATAGTTATTTTATTGTTGTAACTTCCCTTAAGTTGTAATAGTCCTCGTCTGGAGATAGCACTAGAATATAATCATACAAAAAAATTCCGGAAATAGTTACAATCACTAAATTATTTCTTTAATTATGACAACTTCGCTCATTAAAATTGAGCAATTATTAGAACTACGTAAAAGTATTAGAACCCTATGTAAATAAGAAAACAAGTGATATACAGGCTCTAGTTTTTTGTGTTTATTTGATTTACTGCACAAAAGATTGATAAAAAAAAACTTGTGATTTACTTTATTACAATACAACAAAAAAGTCAACTGTATTTTTTTTTCTTAGTTTGAGATCTTGAAGGTGTTTGATTCAAAGGTACATGATGTATCAGATTTCTTTGAGGTGACTTGAAGCTTGTAGTGATAATCAGCGCTGGTATCCACATTATTCAATTTAAGATGATCCTTGAGAGTGAAGGAGTTTTGAAGAGCTTCACTACCAGACCAAGCGATGTCAACCAATTCATCTCCCTTGTACAACTCAACCTTGGTCAAGGAGTCGGTTTGAGAGGTGCTGTCACGATCGACTTGGATATGAATGTGATCGTCGACATTGAATGTACTACCAGCTTTAGGATAATCAACAGACAAACCGAAACAACCGTTATAGTGTTCATTGGAGAAAATGTTGGCATCATCAAGGTGTTCAGCATATTCAGTTACACCAGCAGCATTGGTGTGAGATCCAGAAGTGACCTTGAAAGTGTGAGATGTTTCTAAACAGTCAGGACCATGTTGGCCATTAACTAAGTTTGTAACCCAAACACTAAACATTAATTAGCTTTTTGTTGCTATTTTTAAACCTTGATTTTTTTTTTTCTTACCGATAATAGTAAAGACCAGCAGCAGCACTCTTGGGGATTGTGTCAGTAATAGAAGCAGAGGATTGCAAAGCATATTTTCCTTTCCAAACATTCTGAACATATTTAGCTTTTCCTTTAGAGTCAACAGAATATAACTAATTGAACTTTTTTTTTAGAATTTTGCTAATTTAAAAATCTGGTGTTACATTACATCTAGGCCAGTAACAGTCTTTGTGCGTTTATCAGCTTTTCTAGCTTAAAAGGCAAATCATTAAAAACTAAAATCAGGACTATTTCTCTATATACTTACTAACAGTAACCTTGGTTTTACTACCAGCAACTACGACAGTTGAAGCAGTAGGAAAAGTGACATCAAGGCCTAATCATTGTGTGTCAATTGTATTCATAGCAATAAAAATATTGCACTTACCACTACACCAAGACTTCATGGCATCACTGTAAGAATCAGCTGTAGTGAAGGAAACGGCTGTGGACAAAACGAGTGCAGAAATGGCGGCAACAGAGAACTTCATGATTTAAAAATTTGGTATATGCCTTTGAATGATAATTAAAAAAAAAAAAAGAATAAAGAAATTGAAAGAAAGAAAAGTTTTATCTTTTTTTAAATAGTAAAAATAAATGATGGGAACTCAGGTAACGTTTAATTAACATTTAAAAGTAGACAGGGTGGTACAGTCAATAAAATGGCAAATGAAACAAAGCTTTGCCCTTTAAAAATATGGTCCCAGACTCTCGTCCACAAGGTTTATTTTTGTTTCATTCTCCGCTCAACATTTGAATTGCATGAGAATAGGCGGATGGAAGTGAAAGCACTGCAGCCCTGTCTTGACCATCTCGTAGAACATTGAGTATTCTAACTCTGTCTGTTTGATCAACTTTATGAGTTTGAATAATGCTTTTCCATGCAAATTCCATTGCCTCAAAATATTCTTGGCAATCCAATGACTTTTTGGTTTCGTTGAATTCATCAAAAACATCATGAAAATCACCTGTCAGATTAAGCAAAATTTGAATGCTGCTTGATGTCTTTAAATGTAAAGTGAGTTGAACTACATGTGTAAAATCTTTCCAATACTCTTGTATTGTGTCATAGCCACCAGGCTCATTCCTTGTCAATGTTAAACTTACAATTTGAAAAATGAACTTAAGCTTACCTTTTATGAAATTTACGCTGTATTTGGGCATAGTCATGTTCAATTTTCTCAATCCTTGTTGTTTCATGTCTTTCTTCTTTAAGTATATCTTCTGTTTCCATTATTAAATATAATTATGAAAAAAGAAAAGAGTAAAAACTTTTATTTTTTTTTTCACGTCAAATTATATACACAAAAATTAATGCTTTTCAGATCTATCAATGGATATTGTTTCTATGCCTAATGTGGAGTCGTTTTCTGCTCCTAATATAACGGTTGGACTTTCGTCATTTTCTTCAGTTGCTTGATGGTGCTTCGATACATCATCATCTTCGAACTCATACTCATCTGCACGCCAATCAAATTCTCTTCCGCGTACTTTTGCAACAATGAATTGCATCCAAATGGGCATAAATGATCTGCTAAGTACAGCTGTCCACCAATTTTCACGCTGCGAATAATCTGGATGTATGCGGCCACGAGTACCCTTGTCTATTAAATAAACTGTACCATTTAAAATGATATAGGCAAAGATGCCACCGATAACACCATAAGCAATAGAGTAGGTAAAAGGCATAACGGCCATCGTGATGAATGCTGGAATAGCATCACCAGGATAATCCCAATTGATATTACGTACACTAGATGTCATCATAGATCCAACTAAAATTAAAGCAGGACCTGTTGACCAAGGTGGAAAACTAGCAAAGATAGGTGAAAAGAAGATGGAAATAAAGAAACCAAAGGCTACACAAAGGGCTGTGAGGCCTGTTCTACCCCCTTCAGCAATACCTGCGCCAGATTCAACAAAGGCAGTACATGAAGAGGTACCAAAGCAAGAGCCAATAGATACACAGCAGGCATCAGCCAAAAATGCCCAGGTTGAATGTTCAAAATCACCTGCCTTGTCTGTAAAGCCACCATAACGTGCCATAGAGTACATGGTACCTGTGGTATCCAAGATATCGACATAAAGGAAGGTGATCAAGGCAATCCAGATATCTTTTGATGTCAAGTCAAAGTTGAATCGGCCCATCACATTCTTTAGGTTGTGTACAGTGACCACCTTTTTGAAATAGTTAAACATTTGGTCACCTTCTTCAGTATAAGGAAAGTAGGTGATAGGACTATTACGTGGCCAAGAAGTGATAGCAATAGCAATAATACCAATCAAAATAGCACCTCGAACGCGAAACATGATGAGAAGCGCCATGAGCATTAAGCCAAGAAGACCCATGTACATTGTAGGGGAAGTCATATGTCCCGAAAGACAAGAGCCATTTGCGTCCAAGTCAGCAGTAGGACAGCCACCAAGAGTGACAAGCGTAGAATAGTCTAATCGTACCAGGCCGATACCAGCAGATGATTGTAAACCAATAAAACACAAATAAAGTCCAATACCACAACCCATGGCAACCTTGATACTCATAGGAATGATACGAGCAAGCCACTGTCGGACACCAAATAGAGAAAGTACGAAAAAAATGACACCTTCAATGAAAACAGCAGCCAAAGCAGTTTCATAAGGTACTTTACCAGAGCCGTGGTATCCAACAATTGTATAAGTAAAATAGGCATTTAAACCCATACTGTTACAATTAGGTTATTAACATAGTAATTATATGTATTCTTATTTACCCAGGAGCCATACCAAGCGGCAAATTAGCAAAAGTACCAATCAAAATACTTGAAATCATAGCACAAATGGAAGTTGACATAATCAAGTCAAGTCTAAAACTATATACACATTGTGTATAAGCAGGATCGTTGTCACAAGTGGTATCGCTTCCTGTAGGGGTACAAACACATGTACCGCCTGTTTCTGAGATAATAGAAGCATTGACAGAAATAATATAAGCCTGTATAAAAAATAAAAATTAATTCAACTTTTTTTTTTTAAAAAAAAAAGCTGTGGAATACTTGCCATAGCAAAGAAAACGGTTATTCCAGCACGTATTTCTGTCATAAATTTTGTGCCTTTTCTTTCTCTTCTATGTCCAGAGTTTTCTAATTGAAAATATTTTCCAACAACTGACCGTGCCACTCGATCATTTATTTTATCTACCCAATTTGTCATTTGTTTTAGTTGAATAAGAACATACGTCAAAATTCTGCTCAGAAAAAAAAAAACTTTTTTTATTATTTTGTAATTAAAATGGAGCACAAAAAACGGTAGAAAGTATAGTCAACGTCACATCTTAATCCCTTATTAGTTTAATTGGAGGTTTCCTTTTGACTGCTGAAAAAACTTTAGGTAGAGAGAAAGAAAGAAAGAATGCTGTTACAATGTGTTACTTGAAAGTCAAAAATTAAAATGTAAACAATGAACAAATGTTCATACTACCATACCGTGGGTAAATGTATTAGAAAACAAAAAAAGAAGGGATTCGGATGGGTCCCCGAACACATCCGAAATTGAAACAAGGTCAATAAAATACTTTGTTCGTGATATTAAAAGAAGACATAATGAAGCTATAAATAACGATGTTACTTGAAGTGAAGTATTACACAAGAAAGAAACACTTGGAAAGTAACTTAATTTTTAATATAAAATGCTCAAGTGCAATATTAATTAAGTGATTATAGTAAATACAAATTTGGTAATTTCGAGATTAATTATCTCTCCGATCTATTCACTTACACATCTTTTTTGTTTATATTTAATAGTGAAACTGTCTATAGCATACTATGTGTGGGATATAAGACTAATTCTATTCTTATGGTATATGGCTTCTATTAAGACTGTATAACATAAATGTAAAGTAAAGGACTTTGTTGAATTTTCTTATCCTTGTAGCATGGAAAACAAAGCCTGCTCGTGATAGCCAGAGATTCAACAAGCGATTCCTGAGATTAAATAGCAACCCCGCATATACACCTTTATTATTACGTTCTTTTTTTTATACAATAACAACCAATATGATGAGAAGATGCTTTTTTCAGGTTCTCCAACAGCGGAAGTCTATTCTACTCAAGCCCTTAGTAGCTCCCCGTGTATACTATACAACTACCTCTGTACCTAGAAGATTACCTGTTTTAGCTGAAAGAACCAGTAAGTCTTTCAATAAAGAGAGTTTCAATAGTAACACACTTTCTTCTTAGATAGCAACTCTTCTCGATCGCCCGGCCAAGAAGCTGCTGATAAAAGGTTGGATACAGCAAATAGAAGTCTGATAATGTTTTAGTTATACTTATGATTTATTAGAGCAACAGAGATAAAGGACGCAAAATTAATATTTAATCAAGCGTGGAAAAATATTGAAGATCATTATGGAAGAGAAAATATTCAGTTGCCTAGAGAATTTATCTTTTTGATGGGTGCACCAGGGTAAGTATGAGACAACTTGTTTGAGGCAGTTATCATTAAGCCTATAAAGGTCAGGAAAAGGTACCCATACCCCTTCTATATTGAGGGCACGTGGTATTACCAATCCTCCTATTTCAGTATCTCAATTGCTTCAAACACCAGAATGCAAAGAACTCATTAACCAGGGACAAATGATATCAGATAGATACGTTATGGAACTCATATTACATGCTATGTTGGATTGTGATCCTACCGTGGGTGTCTTGGTAGATGGATTTCCTCGAACAGACATTCAGGTTGAGGCATTAAAATTGCTGCATGATAAAATGACCGAACTTAGAAGGGAACATTGGAATACCGATAGAACAGATCAATTTCCGTAAGTCATCGTGTGTATCCCTGTTGATCTATATTAATTTTGTACATAGACGACCTGTATTTCGTATATGTGTACTTTATGTAGATGAAGAAATTTCTGTGCAAAGGCAATTGACAAGGGGTAGAATGATACGTGAGCATAATTTAGAAGTAAAAAAAACTGGACAAGGTGTTTTGTGGGAAGAGCGTGTAACAGATAATGATGAAAGTGTAAAGAAAAGAAAAAAGCTCATAATTCGACATTTGCTAAAATGATATTTATAGTTGATTCGTGAGAGATATGCCATCTTCAAGGCACATTATGGATCTCTATTGAAGTTATCAAAGATGTTCCCTTTTCGTAAGTAAAAGTGCATAGACTTGATTTGAATACAGATTTATGATTTCATTAGATTTGGTAAATGCAACTGGGTCCATTAAAGAAGTGCTTCAAATCATTTTAAAAGAATTTGAATACCAATCTTCATTAGAATTGGATTCTGATACTTATGATGCTATCTCTCATATTCCATTGGCAACACAAATTGGTGTTCATGCACGTCAGGTACAAAAGTAAAAGACTGTAAATTTCAGTTGATGTTAAAAAAGATTGCTTATATAGGACCTTATAAGCAGACTAGAGCATTATCAACAAACTGAACCATACAATGTTCAAAAGGCTATCAAATTCATTGACAATCATGTCATTCCGCAAGTGAACAGACATTCCATTAGTGGACATGCAAACATTAGAACGTAAAATAGCATCAGTTTACAATGATATTGCACATGAAAGCTAAATATTTGATGTAGTGACGATCCTATGTTAGGGGATGATCATTTTGCTAATATTGTAATGGATGTTTTATCTGAAAGAGGTTACCATGTTTCTTTAGACCGCAGAGCTCATCATGTTCCTGTTCGTTTTGATATGAAAACAGGAAAGATTGAACTAGAAACTCACCATGTTTATTTATTAACCGTTGAATATCCTAAGCATTATATTCGACCTTTAGAACAGAAATTTAATTAAAATTCTACTACTAATTATTACGCTATTTTTAAATATTATCTTTATTATACGAAAAGTAGAACTATTTTATGTACAACTTTTTTTTTTAAAAAAAAATCATTCTTCATCAGAATCCAGAAAAATAGATCTTTTCTTTCTGCGTGAATCTACAAAGGTATTAGTAAAGCATAACAGTAATTAAAGCTGTATATACCTTGTATCCATTCTTTAGGGCATGATATTCCTATTGATCCACCTAATTTTGCCATATTTGCCAACAATTTTTTATTAGATTTAAATGAATCTGTCATGTTCATATTTAGTAAAAATTATTCATCTATTTGCACTTTTCTATTACCTGGTATTAATTTCTGTTCCCACCAAATTACAAGTGTATTTATCAGGGATTCAGTAACTATTGGCTTTGAATCCTCGTTTTCTATTTGATCAATCATTCCATTAATAATATCAAATAAAATTGTCGCAAATGTATCCTCTGAATTTATTGACCAATATTGCAACATAGCCAATACAAACTGAACTTGAGGATTCGAGTTTTTAGTATTTTGAGGAATAATGGAAACAATACCGCATAATAAGTCTTCTGTAGGCTTAACTGAAGAAATGATAGTAAACAAAGATGGTATTATCTCATTTTTGACTTTACAAAAAAAGGAGCTTAGTGTTACCAAAATCAATAGAATATTACTTACATTGTGTCTTTAAAATATCAATGGTTTGAGCTTTTGCAAAAATGCTTTCTACGACTTTTGTTTTTCCTTGTAACTCAGCGGCTAACAATTGCCAAAAACACATTGTTTCATAGGATGGAATCTTAAAAGATGCATCAATAAACATTGGATCAAATTGGTCACCAAACACACGTATAGACCCAAAGTGTAGATCACAAACCATTCGTCCCAACTATCAATAAAATAACATTTAGTATTTGTGTGCTTTCTAAAAGTCTTACAACTTACTTTATCCGGCAAAATCATCATAAGAACTAGTTTCAATAGATCCAAATTACCTACCACAACATGTGGTAGATATCGATATAGTAGCGGTATAAGATGGTTGAAATATATTACATTTTGCTCAGCAAGTGACTACAAACGAAGTGAGTAAAAAAAGGCTTTTTTTTTTTTTTTTTTTTTTTTTTTTCAAAATATCAAAAATATGTACTCTTAAATCGTTTATCAAATATGCTTTTAAGAAATGCACAGAGTCTTCTTTTGATTCTTCCATTGTACGAATATGCATAACATACATCTCATAATAAGATACTATAGATGGGAACCATTTTTCTGAATTTGTATCTTCTTGCTCTTCTTGTCTTTATATACACAATCAGTACATAATCTCAGTTGAAAAGTTACTTGGATGGCTTGTTACCTGGAAATAAAAGACCACCACCGCATACCAATCAAGTGTCTCCTACTCTTTTTCTTTGGATTATGGGCAATACAGCTCAAAAGCTTGATCAACTTTTCTCTTTCGTTTTCCTTCTCAAGTAAATTCCAAAAGGTGATCATGAGAAGGTCAAAGACATCTTTGGATGTATCTGATATAACTGCCTCTTCTGATACTGTAATTTTTGCTTCTTCTGTTGTTTTCAGAAATGTAAATGGAAAGCGATTCAAATAAATGATATTGCGAATGTAAGGTCCAATAGTACGCTCAAGCACCTCTGCAGGAATAGCCTGATGAATTATGTAAATATATCTGTTATCATTATTCTCTTTGGCTTACCATTCTTAAAAACACAGCTATTATGTCTTTTATACTTCGTTTGGTTATAAGCAACTGAAGTATATACTCTTCTTCATTTTTATCTTTTTGAGCAGTTAATAAAGCAATACTAGCATTTTTAAATCTTTTTAAAGAGTCTCCAAAAATCCAATACGATTGATTTGATTGTAAACCTTCATCGTCTACTATTTCTTCCAACTCTTCATCGCTGTCTTCCATACTTTCTTCCATACTTACTACACTATTTTGTAACTCGATTTCTGGTGTGCTACTATTCTCTTCTGTAGATTTATCTTTTATGATAATGTCTGCAGGTGCAGCTTCTGCAGGTGCAACTTCTGAAGGTGTAACGTCTGGAATATCGGTCATATTTTCATCTTCATCCTCTGACTGCAATGCTATTGCCTGGTTTGTCACAGCATTCTTGTTTTCAGACTCTCCATACAAAAATTCATCAACATCTATATCGTTTTCCATGGATGATTGTTCCGAGGTCCCTTTTTCTTCTTGTTTATCCTCTAATTTATTAGATTTATTTTCTGCTGGAGCAGTGACTGGTTGAAGCGATACAGAATTGGGCATAGATGGTATAGGCAAGGATGGTATAGATGGATCCTCTGTCAAGAACTCTGAGAACAATATCTGCATATACTCTTTAGTATTGGGATCCACACTTGGACATTTGTAGAGGGGCATTAAGCTCCTGCAATTTTTTAAAAAAGAAATACAGCTCATAAGTCGATGATCCTTACTGCTTGCTTTATATATTACCGAATAACACCTTTCGAAAGCATAACTCTCATACCACAAGATACGCATCTGGTAATATAGTCCTTCATCGGCGGATAGTATTCCTCTACTGCATACTTCAAAAACTCCATCAGAATAGCAGTGATGTAAGGGTATCTTTCAGCTGATCGTTCCATCAATAACATGGCCGGCTCAATAAACATGATATTATCGTTGGGCGTAAAGAAAAGCCAATCATAAATAAGAGCTAATTTGATGTTCGCTGCTACTACGCTACTCTATTTAAATTGGTAAGTTTTTTATCTATGTTGTAAAGTCAGATATAATACCTTGACAGATCGTATCATGCTTCCTATGACCACATATCTTGGTACAATGTCACTCTGTAATATTTGATTTGAAGGGTACCATCCTGCTACTAAATATCGAATGACATCAACATAATGTGGTTCCATTTCAGGGGTGTTCAAATATCTTTGAATGAACCAATTCAAGTTTCGCTGATACATGGTTATTTTGAGCTAATAACATGGATGAGTTTTCTATTTTTCTTTTTTACTGACATTTCTATTTATCCTTTACATTTTGTACAATATAAAGCAGTTTGAATTCCATATCAGGTGTCAATCGACTTCTTAAAAACTCTTTAGGTGTAGGCTGTAATAATAGCACATCAAGCCCTAATATCAAAAATTATTCAGTATACAGCCGAATTCAAAAATATAAAAACCTTTAAAGCGTGGTGATAGTTTTTGTGGTTGCTTTAATATATCTTCCCAAAGTTGAGAGAATTCTGGTATTGATGCTAAATCATGTAATACTCGTGCCAAGTCTCTGCCGATAGGCGCGCATACCGTCCACTATACAATCAATCGGATTAATATGCTTCTATGTTTGGTGTCTTTTCAGTGCATACTTTTTCACGCAACAAGGAAATTGTGATTCGAATTTCACGTTGTTGAAGTTGCTGTAATTGTATTTGTCTATGATCTGGTATCACTCGCAAGTAAGTATACACAAATGTGGCGATTACTCTAGGATTCATGTCAAGCCAAGACTTTTGCGATTCGCACAATTTCAGAATTTGATCGCACAACAAGACATTTCGTTGACTTATATCTCCACCTTTTATTTGTCGTAACAAAGATAAGTAAAGAGAGTCCACACTCTGAACACTCAAGCTGGTTAGTTCACTCACAAGCCAAAAAATCTATAGAGAAAAAGAAATGAGAAAAAGAATGAATAACAACGTGTTTTTACCTGTTCTCGCACAGCGAGTTTTAGTTGCTGAAATTTTATAGAGATGGTTAATGCTTGAAGTCTATTCACAATGACAGAGAAATTATCTCTATTCACAAAGCTGATGGATTGAAAATACTAGTGTAAGTACTGTTAGAACAAGTGAGCTGATGCTTTGAGAATGTAAACATACAACGCGAGCATTATTTGGTTCTGTCAAAACACCGTATAATAACGCAGAAACGACTTCATTGTATTCTCTTTTATTTTGAGAGGCCTATCAGTAAATATAATTGCTCGTCAATTATGAAAAAATGTCCTTTTTCTGAACGTTTTCATCATTTTACTTTTTCTTGGAGGTAATTGTGAAATTCTATTTCTGACTTATTTTTGGCTGCTTCTTGATGTTTCGCATAAAGTCTTGTGAGTTCCTATATCCATATTGGATTAATTTCAAATGGAAATACGCATTTAGAATAATTTAATTCCATACGACATCAAGCTCATCTTCTGCATCTATCACTGACAAGTCATAAATTTTAGATGTTGGTTTTTCAAACATTTGTCACGCGTGTGTGCAGAGGGAAAATACGTCTGTGCATGAAAATAGTGGGGCCAAATTTAATTCAAGCATGATAAGCCACTGACAAAAACGACTGCTAAATGGATGAGATTGAATCTCAGTTTGACAAATTTTTTTAAGGTCAAGGAAGCTTCCTTCATCTAATGGTCCCTTCTCTTTCTGTTCAGCAATGCAACTTTTCGTCAAGTCCCTTGCCGGTAACACCCTCGCTTTCGAGGTTGCCCCTTCCGCTTCCGTTGAAAATGTTAAGGCTATGATTGCCGCTCGTGAAGGTATAGCTAACTTTTCTAATTACGGAACGAGAGGTTAATAGGTATGAAACACGTATTTAGGTATTGACACCTCTTTCCAATGTCTCTCCTTCGCCGGTAAGTCTCTCCAAAACTCTCAAGCCATTTCTATGTATGGTGTTCAAGATAACTCTACCCTTCACCTTAACGCCGAACTCCTTGGTGGTGGTAAGAAGAGAAAGAAGAAGACTTACACTACCCCCAAGAAGATCAAGCACAAGCGTAAGAAGGTCAAGATGGCCATCTTGAAGTACTACAAGGTTGATGAATCCGGCAAGATCACTCGTCTCCGTCGTGAATGTCCTAACGCCACTTGTGGTGCTGGTGTCTTCATGGCCAAGCACAAGGACCGTCAATACTGTGGTAAATGTCACTTGACCTACGTTTTCCAAAAGGTAACCAAAGAATATATTTTTTTTGTGAGCATCAAAAATTAACAAGTTAACATAGGATCAACAAGCTTAAATTACTTTATTGTTTTTTGACTGTTTTAATTCTCCTTAATAAAACAAAATCAAAAGTACTAGAAAAAAAAAAAGATTGTTTATGGCGTTGTTTTTTGATATTTTCTTTATTAAACGATAAAAGCTTTTAGAAAACAACTTAATGGTTAAGATAAATTTTAAACAACATCAAAAAGGGTTACAAACTTGTAATTGTCTTTTTTTTAAAAACTAGATTAAACCGTGCATGAATCTGTACTTTATTTTTCGCACGAAACAATGACCAACTGTTTAATATATTTCTCATATCGTGTAACTCGATTATTTTTGCTCAATACAAGAAGTGTGTGCATATTCGTTATGTTTAAAGATGTATACAGAATACGTTCATTTACTAATATTCTAAAATGTACCAGACCCAAGTTTTGAGTTCGAGCTTTCAAGCTAAAAAGAAAGGCAAAGACTAACGGAGAATGAATCAGTCAATGTGGCTTGTTTGTTTATCGAAACTTTATATAATCGAATTTCTATGGAACTTTTGGTTCTCCCTCTACTTCCCTTTAAGTAAAAGGTAAATACACATCGAATCATCCATCCATCGATTCATCTTGTGCATCCATCCATCTAAACAATAATTTACTCTTTAGTTATTCGCCATGGGTAAAGATAAGACTAACATCAGTGTTGTTGTCATCGGTCACGTCGATTCCGGTAAGTCTACCACTACTGGTCACTTGATTTACAAGTGTGGTGGTATTGACAAGCGTACCATCGAAAAGTTCGAAAAGGAAGCTGCTGAACTCGGTAAGGGTTCTTTCAAGTACGCTTGGGTTCTTGACAAGCTTAAGGCTGAACGTGAACGTGGTATCACCATCGATATCGCTCTCTGGAAGTTCGAAACCCCCAAGTACCAAATTACCGTTATTGATGCTCCCGGTCACCGTGATTTCATCAAGAACATGATTACCGGTACTTCTCAAGCCGATTGTGCTATTCTTATCATTGCTGGTGGTACTGGTGAATTCGAAGCTGGTATCTCCAAGGATGGTCAAACTCGTGAACACGCCCTTTTGGCTTTCACCCTCGGTGTCCGTCAATTGATTGTTGCTGTTAACAAGATGGATACCACCAAGTGGTCCGAAGCTCGTTTCAACGAAATCGTCAAGGAAGTTTCCTCCTTCATCAAGAAGATTGGTTACAACCCCAAGTCTGTTCCCTTCGTCCCCATCTCAGGTTGGCACGGTGACAACATGTTGGAAGAATCTACCAACATGCCCTGGTACAAGGGATGGAACAAGGAAACCAAGGCCGGTGCCAAGTCTGGTAAGACCCTCTTGGATGCCATTGACAACATTGACCCTCCTACCCGTCCTGTTGACAAGCCTCTCCGTCTTCCTCTTCAAGATGTTTACAAGATCGGTGGTATCGGTACTGTCCCCGTTGGTCGTGTCGAAACTGGTGTCATCAAGGCTGGTATGGTTGTCACCTTCGCTCCTGCTGCTGTCACCACTGAAGTTAAGTCCGTCGAAATGCACCACGAAACCCTCACTGAAGGTCTCCCCGGTGACAACGTCGGTTTCAACGTCAAGAACGTCTCCGTCAAGGATATCCGTCGTGGTAACGTCTGTTCCGACTCCAAGAACGACCCCGCCAAGGAAGCCGGTTCCTTCACCGCTCAAGTCATTATCTTGAACCACCCTGGTCAAATCGGTGCTGGTTACGCTCCTGTTTTGGATTGTCACACTGCTCACATTGCCTGTAAGTTTGCTGAATTGATCGAAAAGATCGACAGACGTTCCGGTAAGTCCTTGGAAGCCACTCCCAAGTTCGTCAAGTCTGGTGACTCTGCCATCGTCAAGATGATCCCCTCCAAGCCCATGTGTGTTGAAGCTTACACTGACTACCCTCCTCTCGGTCGTTTCGCTGTTCGTGACATGCGTCAAACCGTTGCTGTTGGTGTCATCAAGTCTGTTGAAAAGGTCGACAAGGCCGGTAAGGTTACCAAGGCCGCTGCCAAGGCTGGTAAGAAATAAATTGCTTAGCTTAGCCATTTCTTGATTGAAAAGTAAATAATACTTTTGTAAAATAAATATTATATCTCTTTACATATTAAACTTATGTCTATAATTGTTATGCTGAAATATTCATAAAAATTGTATTGTATCCACACAATTGATAGAGTGAACATTTATGGATAAACTTAAATACTACGGAATTATAGCCTAACCAAATCTCTTTAATAAATGTGAGATTTCTGCAACAGCCAACTTTGCCCTGTTGTCAGTATTAGTGTTCTAACGATTATAGCGGAACCTGATTACAACAACGGTAGTTCAATCCAACCCTATTCGATAATTATCGTTAGATCAATAATTTATCTACTTCATTGTTCCTTGATTCGTCAAGAACACAGTGGCTATTGATTATCCACTATCCTTCCTTTACCTTCTATATACTTCTTTTGATTCATCAATTTAAATAGCGGTAAAGACCCAGACATCCAAAAGGTATAAATAGCCTCAAATGTTTTTTATTAATAAAGCAATATATAATCTTTAGTTTCACAACTATTGTCTTTTTTAGTTTTTGTCTCTAATTTTTTAATACTTGGCAAAACAAATGGATTTATAAGCATGTTAAGCATGGGGACAGGGCAGCGAGTGTAACGCCATTTTGGCATCTCCTGAAGGTGCTCTTCTTTGAGAGCTACAATTGTACTTACAGTCTCTTTGATCAAAGCCTATATTGTAATAATGTAAATATTATCTATTCGTCACATTTAGCATTTGTAAGACTATAGTTACCCGCATATTCCAAAAAAATTGGATGCAGCGAGGAAGGAATTTCATTCGATCATCAAAGAGTGGACTGATTTCAAGGAGCTCCTCCCTCCACAATTCAAAGTGTCCTTCTTCACAGTAGGAAATACTCCACAAATGCAAATTGGTGCCTGCAAATTATAAATTAAATCAATACAATAGGTATTATTTAACTATAAATATATTTAATATAGTCTTGTACAAACCTGCAGCATGTAAAAAAAAAAAAATTTAACGCCTTAAACTTATTAAGAGAAGCATAATTGAATTCATCTGCAATTGTCTTTAAAATAGCCAATGAGCTAAACGTTCCTTTGTGGTGATCAAAATTGATTTTGACCCTATCTTTGTGGTTAAAAGAGCCAGATGTTTCTAGTAA
Organism: Rhizopus arrhizus; assembly: GCA_024220505.1. Taxonomy (NCBI): domain Eukaryota; kingdom Fungi; phylum Mucoromycota; class Mucoromycetes; order Mucorales; family Rhizopodaceae; genus Rhizopus; species Rhizopus arrhizus. Next base: position 1,369,895 of record JAKZZE010000008.1, read on the forward strand.
CAGCACTTCAATCTCTTTCATTTTGAAGAGCTTTATAATGCCGTCTGCTTTGTATTGGCTCTTATCGTCTTCTTCGATTTTCAACTCCTTCAATTGCTTGCTCATTGATTTAAGGGCGCATTCACCCACTTTGAATTCAGCACGGTATTGGTTCAATGTTGTGCCAATTGTAACTGCTTCTAAAAATGGATATATCAATAGCGAATTGAAAGTAGCTTCTCCGTCATAAACATTCTGAGTTGCCGAGTAAACTCTTGAACTAAAAAAAAAAAAAAAAAAAAAAAAAAAAAGGAATTAGAAATTGCATCGACCGAGTTAAGAATTTGACTTATATACTGATTTTCTTACAACCCACGAAAAATTTCCTGTAGAAATTCATAGTCTTCATTGTCTTCTGACAAATTTTTTAATGATTTTTTAAAGCTGTTAATATCAACCTATAAATACTATTATTGTCAAAGGTTTATTTCAGATTACTATATTCAAAATTTATGATCCTACGCTGTCTATCACTTTGTCAATATATTCAGTGCATTTGGATGGTATAGGGAACTCTGTTTTTAAGTGAGAGTCCAGATGACTACTGTAAATTGTTTCATCCAAAAAAGGACGAGGCGAAACACCTTGACCGCAACGAATGATGTCGTGTGCTGCTAGCTAAAGTTTGGTCGAAATATTAATGGTACGATATACTTTTAAATGTAAACTATAGAATAATATTTAGATATTACCTGTAGGGATGAAAGTTGTGTTTTTCCTTTTCAATAAATTTTATCCATTTTTCACATAGATTTGATTCTTTTTTTTTTTGCTGTAGAAAAGTATTAGTAACCTGGATTTGTACTCTTGAAGATAAAAAAGTACTAACTTCAACAATCTCTTCATTTATGTCTGCCTTTGATTCATCATTATTTACAGCCGTTGTAGTATCATCCCTAACGTCCTCACTTGCTGATTTCCTCTTTCTTGAACCCTAAAACCCATTTGGTAAAATTAGTTATTTAGTTACTTTTTAATCTATTTAAAATTTGCAAAACTAACATCCAGATCGTTTGACTCTCCGTTGATTATATCTCCCGTCATTGCATTATTATTGCCTTTGATTAGAATCTTCTGCACATACGAAGTTTTCCTTCTTTTGTTTGCATCTTTTGACAGCTTCATTTTCATTTCTGAACGACTAGGCTATAATATTTAGGAGGTGAGAACTTCATTTTGTGTTGAAACTGAATACAATTACCTACAAGAGTTTCTGCTAAGAGGAGTTTTGCATGATCAACTACTTCGCTTGGAATATTTTCTTTCATCGAAATCCAATAAATATCATTTTTGAAGTTATTTTTTATCAAGGCAAACTTCTTTGCTTTATGCAAATTGTTATGTGTAAGTCTATAATAATTTTCGAAAGTTCATTCCTTGATTGAATAGTCGTGAAAAAACGTTCTAGATCCAGCTTCTTCTTCCGGGACCTTGAAATCTTTTAGATGTTCTGGAAATGACATTTAAAACGCGTAGCCATGTTCTACGCCTGGTACACCTACCAAAGGATTTCTTCAAGAGGCTTCGGTCCATCGTGTATCAGTTTGTTTGGCGAAATTGCAATCTCACTATCAAATATGCTCAATTATGCTCTCCTGTTCAATCTGGCGGGTTAGGCTTGCTTGATCCGATGATTCAACAACATAACCTTCAAATTCGCTGGATTGAACAACTAGTTGGCGATTCGTTACCTCACTCATGCAGTCAACCTTTTTTGTTGGATCATTTACGTCGTTTTCATTCAGCAGGCTCAGTGTCACGTCTGGCTATGTTCTTCCCTTCCCTCCGTGCTCCTATCGCCGCGCATTCAACTAACTTTATGGTCAACATCTTTGCAGCCATAGACTCGTTTGATCTAGAGGATTTACAGTCGGTGTCCTGCAATACAGCCACGCTTCTCGTTTTGCCGCTTTCTTCTGTTTTCACTCTGACTCCGGAAGACTACTGGACCACCAAATCTCGACACAGCAAACTTAAGGTTTCCCAGTTTTTTACTTTTGACCGCTCGTTTGGCTGTATCCATCCTCAAGTGTCCGTAGATCGTCCTACTACTCCACGTTTAGCAGCTCTGTTACTTCGAGATGTTCGAAATCGTACAGTTAAACTCAACAATCTCATTTGGCCTTTGACCTTACAACAAAATCAATCGGTTGGTGACATTGATGATACACCATTTGTTGATCTCTTTACTTCATCGCCTCAATGGATTGCCTATAAGCCAAAAATATTTCGATTGTCCCTGATCCAGAAGTTATTGCCTACAGGTCCTTCTATAGCAGCGTCTTGCTCTCAATGGAAACAATTTTGGAAGCTACCTGTTGAACCTGCTCATCGATCTCTGTGGTATCGTTTGATGCACAAGAAACTCTACAGCCAAACATCTTTATCACACATGAACACCCGTACTACTTCAGCTGAATATCATTTTTGCTCGTGCGCGGTGGAAGATATACAACACCTGCTCGTTCGATGTCCTCGCAAATGGGCAATATGGATAGAAGTATTTAACTATTACTGCCCTCATCTTTCATTCACTCAAGATGACATTTGCTCTCTCCTTTGGTCTTTCAAAACATTTCACTTCGTCGATAACCCAGAATTGTGGTCTATGTGTTGCAGTGTTCTTGCATATATTTGGCGTTTTCACTGGCGGTACATTATCCAAGGCGCACCGTTCATCGAAAATACGATCGTTGAAATTGCCATGTTACGTTTTGCTATACTCAAGCGTAGCCTGTCCGACATCGACTAACATTCATCATCCATTTTCCGTTTCTCTTGGTTCACATCGCTCTTGGACGTGTGACTCCTCCATATTTATTTATAAAAAAAAAGTGACTAATTGACTTTCAAAGAAGTAACCAATTGACTTTCAAAGAGGTGACCAATTGGTTCTCCGAAAAGTGACCAATTGACGCTGGAAACACAGCACTATTCAATAAGTCAAAGACCCCAGTCTGGCAACGTTGCTGCACCTCTTCCAACATTGAAAGTCTAAACGTTCGTCAGTTCAATTCAATCTTTAAAGATTTCCGTTTAGACAATCTTCAAAAACAACGTGATGCCACCAATTCGGTCCTCATTTCCGCCTGTCGCCCAACTTTAAGTGTTGATCCAATACTATGGCTTCCCATGAGCCCCGCTGAACGCAGTCGACTTGTACGCTGGCGCCTTGGGTGGTTACCGGGTGTTGTTCCCAAACCCTGTATTTACCATCCCAACGATCTGTTCACTCGCTCACACTCCATCCGCTGCTTACATATGCATCGCTGTTTACAGATGCCATTTACAGAACCGGATCCCCTCTCTTTCCTACTCAATAAGCTCCCAGCTAAAAAACAACAATATGGTATTGCATTTCGCCGACCAGATCCTCATCGATTCTCTGCTTGGAAAATCCGTTGGCCTAATATTTGTCAAATTCTTTTTGAGCTCGACTACCTGCATCATGGCAAGATCCCCTCGGTGACCCCCCCCCTCTTGGTACCAAGTTCATTACCTGGCTTTGCAAGGACTAATCTAGTATTTATAATTATGTCTTCTTTGTCCACTTCCCTTCCCTTCCTTTTTCCCTTTTTGACTATCAAAAAGGTTTTTCGTTCATTTAACCCTTTTTTTAATCTAACCCGGGTAATGCAATCCTAAAAGTGATTATGTGCTCACATGGGGTTTTTAATTTTTATAAATAAAAATAATCTTTAATCGTACTATTCAATAATTATTGTTAGACCAATAGTCTATCCACTATCCTTCCTTTATCTTCCATATCATTCTTTTAACCGATCAATTGAAATAGCTGTAAAGACCCAGACATTCAAAAAGTATAAATACCCTCAAATGTTTTTTATTAATAAACCGATATAATCTTTAGTTTCACAACTATTGTCTTTTTAGTTTTTTGTCTCTTATTTTAATATTTGGCAAAACATATTGGAAGTTGATAACGTTAAAGATATCAAACCATGATTAAATGTCCTTCTGGAGAGAAAACGAAGGAGTGTTTAAATTTTTTAAAGAAATACCAAACTACATCTATTTTAAGTGAGATTAATTTTAATATATTCAATATCCAAGATAGACGACAAATCAAGGAAAGGTCTCTACATTATCTCAATCTAAAAAGTAAAGAGAGTGAAAAGAAGAAGGTGTTTCTCAACAATTTGGAAAAACTAAACATAATAAGCTTAATTTTGATCGAAAAGGGCAGACGACAAGGATCTTCCCTCTTCGAGTTCATATTGTAAACAAATTCCACTTGTACTCTGGCACTTATCTGAAGTTGAAAAAAAGTATATTTGCTAAGAAAACAAATATACCCAGTGTTTTCACGCACACAAAATCATTTTCTCACTCTTCCGCTTTTTATTTTTTTTTTTTATTTTTTTATTTTTTTTTTTTTACCTTTTATCAAATGAGTCAAATATTGTCTATTAAAGCATTAAATGGAACAGACTTTAAAACATTTATTGAAAATGTGAATATTCTATTTGAAACAGCTCCACCATTGGCCAATCGATTATATGAAAGGAGACCTTATTCAAGTTATGATGCACTCATTGAAGAAGCTCAAAAGATATGCTTTTCTTCAGAATTAAGTAAACAAGAAAGAATTGAAATCATCAATGCTCATCCGCGTATTGGGGAATCCAAGGTCAACTTATCAGCTATGTCACAAAGGGAACAAGGCAAGGGAGGAGAGGATCGAGAGGTAAATGAAGAGCTGGGCACGTTGAATGAAGCTTATGAAGCCAAATATGGATTTAAATTTATTGTGTTTGTGAATGGAAGAAGTAGAAGAGAGATTATACCTGTTTTAAAAGAGCGTATGACGAGGAATACAAAAGAGGAAGAATTAAAGATTGGCATAGAAAGTATGATGCAAATAGCCAAAGATAGATTAAAAAAGCTTATTTTTATTGAGGACAATAGTCGTTTATAATAAATCATTTTTGTTGCGAAAAGTCCATACTTTTTAATTTTGTTGCTCTTTTAAATGTTAATCTTTCTGTTCGATATTGCTCATAGTATTGTTCCACTGTGTCTAATTGTAAGAATCTTCGATGAGATGATAGTAATACTTGCTTTAGTTGAATAAAGTCTGAGTATATTTCACTCAAACAATCAATTGTTCCCCATCCAAAATCTCTTCCAAGTGGTACATTGGGTATCTCTAATGGTTTACCAGTGCTTGGTTCATCTTCGTAAGATATAAATGTAAATGGAATCACTTTGAGATAATCTAACATGATTCGTGTCTCTTGATCTTCTTCTTCATAATCAAATTGTTCTATAAATTTTACAAGGTTTTCAGGTTTCTTTCTGTTTTCTTCGTCCTCTTCTTCTTCATTTTCTTCATCTTCTTGTTGGGCTGGTATACCATAAATAGGTATTTTATTATAAATGTCCTCTGTGATCTTTACTTTTAATCGATTCTTTTGTGCGAGTGTCAATTGGTCTGCTTTTCCAATGACTGGTATCACATTAACCCTATTGGACAATTTGGTCAAGATCCGGACATCATATTCATCCAAGCTTGATTTCTTTGGATCCATAAAATAAAGACAACAGTGTACTTGGGTATCCACTGCCTTGGGATTACGCTTCACTTTACTTTCCTATTTTGGTTGTCTATAATTTAGTACATCACGTTTTTTTTTTTTTTTTTTTTTTTTTAATTGTTATTACCTCGGCTAAAGTCAAATCAAATTGGTGTTCAATATATTTCATGATATCATGTAATTGCTTGTCCACTAAGTACTCTGCTTGGAACCCTGGCGTGTCAATCAATGTGAGCAAGATACGTTCTTTATCAACTTCAATCTCTCTAGACACTGTATAAGGCTGTAAAGTCCTTTCGATAGGTCCTTCAGGTTCAATATTTACAAAGGATGTTTCACTTGCTACCGAATCCCTTCTTTTCTTTGTAGTTATTGGTGATTGTGCCTGTTCTTGTTCTTCTTCTTGTTTTTCATCCAACTTCAGGGCTTCGATTAATGTTCTAATAAAGCTTGTTTTCCCTGCCCCTGAAAAACCAACTACCATCACATTAAAATGGGAAACAGCTTGTTTTCTTGATCGCGGTGCCATAATAATTAAGAATAATAAAACAAAAGAAAAAAAAACTTTTTTGATAAAATAATAATAATAATAATAAAATATTTGTGTAGCATATATAAACTCGTGTGTATATAATAAACGTGTCGCTAGGTGATAAACTACATGGTCTATTTAACCTGTTCTCTCTTCCTCCTCCCCCCCTCACCGATTTACGTAGACACAAAAGTAACACAAGACTAAATTATTTAATAATAAAATGTATTATATAAATACTCACAGAATAATAGAGAAGGGGAAGAGGATATATACATATAGTGATAATAATAATAGTAAGAATAAAAAAAGGTATAAAGAAAAAAAAAGTTTTAAAGATAAATAATAGAAGACTGCTGCTGAGGTGAAGCAGAAGGCGGTGGAGTAGGTATACCAACGATAGGTGTTTGATAATAATAATAATAGGTTTCATTACTATTATTATTATTACCTGGTATAAAAGGTGGTGCGTGAATAGAAGTAATAGAGATCCTACGTTCTTGTCGAGGACTTGTATTATATTGACAAAGGTTAACACTTGAACGAGAATGACGTGGTAAGTGATGTATACTATTTGTCTCTTGAAGACTATTTGCACTTGTCATCCTACGAACACTTTTCTTCTTGTACTTTTTATCTTCCCCAATAGATAAACGCTGAGTATAATCAGATAAACGATCCACATCCAAAGAAGAAGAACGAACATGTTGACGGATGGGTCCCATATAACCTACTTTAAGTAGTTGATCTCCGTAACGTTGAAGTTCACAGATAGGCACAGTCAAATTAAAGCTATTCAACTTGAGAAATTCAACTTCTAAACTATTTAATTCTGTTACTGGCAAACCACCCACCTTATTGTAACATTAATACTTTCTTATGCATACAAATCTATATTATTGTTACCTTGGCATAGCGTGTGTTGGTATAAAACACGTCACTAAAAAACTTGGAGGCCACCATGATACCAGTGATAATCAAGCGATGAATATTAAAAGAATCAATCGTAAATGGTTTCCCAGTTAAGGCTAATGCATTTTTAGACATTCGATCAAAATAAACTAATAAGCTCAAAAAGCATTCATTGGCGCATGGACAATATTTTAATATCCTAGATAAATATGAAAAAATATCAATCGATGGTACAAGTCGAGCATGAAACCGAGTATAAACCGGTTGTTGTTTATTTAATAAATCGTTCGCTGCTGTCATACGTTCGAGTAAGGAGGCTAATAGTCGTATGGTATCTACTGTTGGATATTTAGCCAAGTCGAATAATGGTGTGGATGTATTTAGCATTTTTTAAAGAAAGAAAGAAAGAAAGAAAGAAAAGTAGGAGAACAAAAAAAAAAAGATTTTTTTTTGTATTGATCATTTGGGTTGCACTTTTATTTGATTGGATGACTAGAAAGCTTTTGAATATATTCAATCAATGATCGAGTAGGACGGCCTAGGATAATGATAAGTAAAATGATAGCAAGCATACTTTTAACTTACCGCTCATTCCCTTGATATGGTATCCATCGGTCGATTGACTATCCATCACACCAGCAATATCGATATGAGCCCAATCTACATTTTCAGTTATAAACTCCCTCAAAAAGGCAGCTGCTGAACAAGCACCACCTGATCTTCCTTTTCCTAAATTATTCAAATCTGCAACCAAGGACTCTTGCATCTCTTTAAGATAACCATCATCTAATGGCATTCTCCAAAAAGGGTCATGAGTAGCACGTCCTGCTGCTTCTAATCTCTGCCACATTTCATCTGAATTAGTAAACACACCCGCATAGACATCACCCAAAGCAACATCCATGGCTCCAGTAAGTGTTGCAAGGTCAATTAAACTAGCTGGTGAATACTTTGAGCTCACATAATGTAATGCATCTGCCTACTTATAATGTAAATATAAAGTGATAAACAGTGTTATTTTAGTTTACCAAAACGAGTCGACCTTCAGCATCTGTATCCAAGATTTCAATGGATTTACCATTCATTGCTTTAATGACATCACCTGGTTTTGTAGCATGACTTGATGGCATGTTTTCACAAAGTGGTGTGACAGCAACCACATTGACTGGTAACTTCAATTTAGAAATACCATAAAGAGCACCTGCCACTGTTGCTGCTCCTCCCATGTCACCCTTCATCAATGCCATATTATTCGAAGGCTTTAATGAAATACCTCCTCTACACATATACATCAATCACATGTAGTTTTCTGTGCATATCTGTGTACTTACGAATCAAAGGTGATACCCTTACCAACTAATCCGTGTGGTTTATCACCTTCTTTTCCTCCTTTATAATGGATTTCTAAGAATCTCAGAGGTTCACAACTACCATAGTCAGATTGAGCGACAGTGAAATATGTATAATGTTTTCGTCTTTACCTTCCTTTGGCAACAGATAAAAATGCATTCATATTTTGTTTCGCTGCCCACTCTTCATCCCTCACAATCACTTCTACATTTTCTAATCCTGCCAACAAATAAGCTACTTCTTCTGCAAACAACTTGGGTGTCATCAAATTACTAGGGGAAGTCATAAGCATACGTGCCACATTTTGTGAGGCGCCCATGATCTGTCCCTTTTCCCAATCTTGGTTGGCCTTGAAAGGTTCGACTTGTAAAGCATCTGTCTTTTTGGTCTTGAGCTTGTCAAAACAAAACTGTGTCAAGACAGCACCTTCACCTGCACCTTGAGCATTCAAACAAGACAAATCAATGCCAATCTTTTTCGCACCCAAATTCTTCAAAGCTTGTAATCCAAGTGCAGTCTATTCACATTATGGATTAGCCTTGTTGTAATAAAAGCTAAATATCTGACTACTTTACAGCACGTCGAGCAGTTTCCATGTCGTTCTTTTTTGCCTCATCTACACAAACAACTGCCACTTGTTTCATACCCTTGATATCATACAACACACGTACATCGTCGGCTTTTTTAAAGGCAGAAAAAGCAAGCTGACTTTCGACAAGTTGTTGAGTCTCGGTTGAGATGTCAAGTGTTTGTAGTTTGGGCTGATTGTTACAAACAGAGGCACCAACTACAACAGCATCAAAGCCATTTGTAGAAAAGAATCTTTTTGATAGCTGACTTTGTCTTGCTGCCAATCGAAACATGATTGCAAAAAAAAAAAAAAAAAAAAAAAAAAAAAAAATGCTCCGCGTACAAATTTTTTATGCCAGGGCTCTCTCGGACTCTCTGTTTGAATTGTTGGATGGAGGTACAAAAATGTACTTGTATTTTAATTACTGTTATGTTCCTGGAGACATACGTCAAAAGATTATGCAACACTTACACCTCCCTTTATTTAAAACTCCCTTTTTTTTATATATCATCAATTTACATGTGAAATTTTTCTTTTTCTTTTTTTTCTTTATGTTTACAAAGATAACTCAAGACCCATTAAAGTATATCGTTGTACCTATTTTATACTTTTTATACAGTTCTCTTTTAATCATTTATGGTTATCTGATTGAACCATCCATGGTATACTTGCTATAATTATCATTATCACTATCCATAGTAACCTTCTAACAGGAAAAATGGCGTAAATATAAAGAAAATAATAAACCAGAGAATAAATTGCTCAATCAACTGGCAAATGCGAAAACGTTTGATGAATGGAAAGAAAGAGCAAAGGCACTGGATAAATATCTAAGTAAAAAAAAAAAAAATATACAGCCTGCATACGAGCATATTTGAGCTCATTTAATATTTTAGAAAACGATGACTGGATAAAAAAGTCAGAATCAAAACTGTACGATTATAAATTAATCAAATCTAGATTGGAACATTTAAGAAAGGCGCGCGAGATAGGTGATGTTGATAACATGACATATCTTTTGAGAGGTGGTTTATTAAGAAACTTTGGTGGTATCTGCGATAGAAGATTATTCTCCCATGCCTACCTAGGGTACTTGTTCACATACATAAAGTCATATTCTAAAAAGTCTGTTTAGTACAAAGCAATTAATCCAAGATTATATGGAAGAAGTAGTGACACAGATTGAATACATTGAATCCACCCCGGATTTTGATGCCCAGGCCAAGTTAAAGTTCTTTAGTGATACACGGCAAAGCTTTGGCTGCTCTGCACTTGTTCTTCAAGGTGGTACTGCTCTAGCTCTGTATCATATTGGTGTGGTCAAAGCCTTGAATGAACAAGGCTTATTGCCTAGAATTATCAGTGGTACTGCTATTGGTGCCATGATTGCTGCACTCATCTGTATTCACACTGATGAAGAATTGCCTGTAAAATGATTAAATTATTATGTGTGTGTGCATGCAACAAATTAATTGTGTTATCATATAGACCATTTTACAACCCAATGGCATTAATCTTACTGCCTTTTCAAATCAAGGTGCAACTGGGTACAACATACAAGTAATATTGTGAAAAGTGAACTGATGATTCAAATAGTCACTTTAAACGACGCATTACTCGGTTCTTAAAATATGGGTATTTGATGGACATGAAGGTCTTGCAAGAATGTGTACGTGCAAATGTGGGTGATCTGACATTTGAGGTAAAGAGAATATGATTGTTCTTTAGGAAATGTACTAAAAGTGATGTATAGGAAGCTTATGCTAGATCCAAACGTGTGCTTAATATCAGTGTATCATCCAGTCGAACACAAGAAGTCCCTCAACTACTAAATTATTTAACTGCACCCAACGTGGTAGATATCAAATCCTATTTTTTATGTTTAAATCATTAACTATTTTACAAAGCTAATTTGGAGCGCTGCATGCTGTTCAACTGCTTCTGCTGGATTATTTGGTGGTTGTCATCTAATGGCTAAAGATAATAATGGAAATATTGTCAAATGGATCTCTTCGGCTGTCCAGTGGAATCATTGGTCTGAAACATCGCCTGCAGAAAGTGAAGCACCCTTGTACAGACTATCTGAACTATTCAACGTGAACCATTTTATTGTATCACAAGCCAGTATTTATGCAATTCCATTCATCGCAAAAGCACAAAATTTGCACCATGAAACACTGCTTCACAAGTTGGCTTATATCATTGCTTCTGAATTTAAACATAGGTTGTATCAATTGGATCAACTTTATCTTTTGCCTCAAATATTTCGTGGAGTGATTGAAGAGAAGATGTCTGGTAATGTGAATGTGGTACCTGAACTTAACTTTTCTGTAAGGTCAATAGATGACTTGAAGTGTATTGTATTTATATTTATATAGGACTTGAACATCTTATTCTCAAATCCATCTCATCAATCATTGGCTTATTGGTAAATAAACAAAATAGAAAAACTCAAAGTAACCCATTTGTTATAGGATCTTACACGGTGAAAGATCGATTTGGCCAGTCATGGCATTCATCAAGACAAGGTGTATGATTGAACTTGCTCTTGACAGAGGTGAGCATGAAATAATTTTTTCTTAAAAAAAAGAGAAAACAAACAAACTAACGATCGTGTAGCTGTTTTGAGATTGAAAGCAATGAACGTAGAAAGAGAGCCAGTTGTAGTTCGAAGTCGTTATATTGAAAACAAAAAGAGAGCAAGTTCTATGCATTAAAATAAAAAAAAATGTTTTATGCTTTTTTTATAAAAAAAGACATTTGCGTGTGTGTGTTTCTATGTCATCACTGCCTCCAACCCGCGTTTAATTGCATCAAAGTTAAAACAGCATCCAAAGGAAATTCTGTATGTTCTGCAGCAGGTGCTGTTGAAGAGGTAGAAGCGGTGCGCTCGGGCCCCTCTTCTTTTGTTGTGGCTGCTGCTGCTGCTGCGTGCAGCGTGGTTGCCAAGAGAGCCGCCAGTTTTTCTTCAGGCCGAGTGACTTCTAAGCCTGGAAATGTAGGTAAAGCAGCTAATTCGGAAGAGGTTGAAGAATTATTATTTTCGATGATATGTTGCTGTTGAGGTTGGTATTGTTGTAAATGATGTAAGAATTCAAGTAGTTGTAAAGAGGCTGCTGATTTATTTTGATCTTTATTTTCTACTTCATTATTGTCAGTCACTGCTGCTGTAGATGATGACGGTGATGGTGACCCTTGTGCGGCCATGTTTTCTTCACTCGTGGCAGACAAAATAGAATCATCTGTGTTGACATTTGCTTCATTCTTTATTTCTGGCCTAGGATTTTCTTCAGTTTTCGCATCAGGCTTTGATTCAATTGCCACATTGTTTGTTTCTGAACTTGAGCTTGAGGCTGCTGCTGTTGGTGTGCTAGTATGGTTAAAGGCAGCAGCGGCATTACCTATTAATGCACGGGCAGCACCAGCAATACCAAGACTATTACATAACATTGTCAAATAATTTATATCCGGTAGTTGCTGTTGTTGTCCATGCTGTTGTGGAGACAAAAAGTGTTGTGTGAGCGTGTTGAGATCATTGGGTTGAACGTGAGCAGCAGCACCTAAAGAATTGTCAATCATTCCTTTCCTTCTTTCCTTTTCTTTTCTTTTTTGCTGTCTCTTTCGGAACTCTTCTTCTATCCAAGCTCGTTTATGCTCATTGTCCTCTTTTCCAAATAATTTATGAGCTCGTTTATTCACACGGCAACGTAGGTCATTATCTTTATCTAAAAAAAAAAATGTTTACATTCACATGTTCATACACATGTCTAAAACTTACTTCTTTCTTCATTCTGCTGTCGCCAACGCTTTTTTCTCTCTCTGTTATCTGCTCTAACCTGTAATGTAGTTGAACATAAATGAACTTCATGAGACATTCCCCTCTCCTTCCTTTTTGAGTTTAGAGATTCTTTACCTTTTGATTCATCAATTCCCGTTTTAACAAGTCTGCAGGTAACTGACTCAAATCAACTATCTCTCTTTTCCGTTTATTACTATGGCTGTTACTAATACTACCACTACTAGTACTTGTTGTTCTTGCTGCTGTTGTCTCTTTTCTTTCTGCTTCATTCGTATTGGTAGCTGAATTAGCAGATGCAGCCGCTGCTGCAACAATGGAAGCGGCTAAAACAACATTGGTAGAGTCCAGTGTAGAAAAAAACTGTTGATGATTGTTTGCACCCATGGCTTGGGCAGTTGCTTGAATTAAAGCTTGGGTTTCTGCGGCTGTCAACTGTTGCAGTTGCGAAACAGCAGCAGAGAGTGGGTCGTTTTGTTGGTCAATAGTATCTTCCACTTTATCTTCTTCTATAGGCGTTGCTGCTTCCTTAGAATGTTCTTTCTGTTCTTGGTTCATTATTACTATTTTTTTTTTATTTCCCAGAGAAGAAAAAGAGAGAGAAAAAAAAAGTAAAGTATGTTCTCAGCGTTTTTTTTTAATTGGAGACGGAGCTCAAGTTGATTACAGGTGATGATGTGTTCGAGTCACAAAATTTGTTTGCCTTACTTGATGGTCAGATGTAAAAAGAGAAATTATATAGCAATGTGCTTCTAGAGTGTATAAAAAGCAAGAGTCTTTTCCGAATTGTAATGTTCAAAGTCAAGTAGTGATATATGAGAGAAACAATGGGCCTTCACTTGAAATTTTAGTGATCAATAAATTTATACCAAAGTATATGTTTTATAGTTTTCTAACGTCATGGTCTTTGTATAAAAACAGTTTGAAAAATTATTTTATATATTTCTTACGTATAAAACTTAGCCTTATGGTGTAAACTACTTGACAGCTCAATACAATCTAAAAAATGAAATATTTTATTGATGATATCCACTTACATGAACTGTAAAAAACACTTTTATCAATTAATTGCTTTATTGTAGCTGTCTGGAGCTCATTAAACAAGAAATTGTAGAGCACATTTGTAATTTTGCTCTAGAAATTTCTTCATCCTTGCTTTTTTTTTTATGTCTCTATATCTGAGCAATTAAGCTTGAAGAGTATCTCATCTTCAATGGCACTGTCTTCATATTTATCAGAAATACCAAGAACTATCATTCTCACCATTATTATTGGTGCTGCCATCATAATAATTTGATACAAATAAAAGTAATCTTTTTAAGCCTATTTTTCTGACTTGGAGCCTAACTTATGCATTAAATACTTTATTACATATACTCATAATCAGGTAATCACAATGAGGACACCTACAATATGATAGTTACAACGAAATAATTGCAGTAGGAGAATTTCTGTAGCATGTATTTTATAGTATAAATAAACTCGTTCGTTGTAGACATTTATGCTTAATTATGGCTCATTCCAGTGATTAGACAATGAATGCTACAGTATACAACATAGTATCATTAAAATTGTGTGATGAGGTAAGCATCATCGAGGCAAACTAAATTTTATTGAAGTAGTAGATATTTTTGTCAAGAAGAAAGATAAAATCAGTGCTCAATTCAGTGCTAGCGAATAGCTTGTAATGTTTGCTTTGATCCAAAATGATCTAACCAGATCTTTACAGATCACTGATACCTTTGTAAAGAATTTTTTAGACATGTTATACACATGTTATATATTCATCTATATGAGGTATTTAACCTCCATGAATAACAATGATGGAGCTAGAAGAGGTGATTTCGTCGTTTATCATGTTATGTATATTTTGTAGTTTTGCTGGTTAGAAATCCTTGTATTCCTTTCCTTGCACCCTTCTTTTAGACAGGTTAATTTCAGTTATCTTTTGATAAAATCAGATGCTTGAAGCACTCTGGAATACCAGCATCAAATGATGTGTTTATCAGTATGCTCTAGCGCTGCTAATTGGGGACTGCTTTGAAGCAGATAAATCTTCAAATGGGTAGAATAGTGGGCTTTTTTAATAGTAAAATGTGCCAATTGGTACCATCCTGACTGTATCATTTGGTCTGCTCAATATAGCAAACGTCATTTGTAAACCTGGTATTCATCCTAAGCAATCGCAAGTATATCGGATTTTGTATCGACATAAGCGGCAATAGTAACAATAATAAAAACATCAATAAAACTTCATTAAACAGCATAATCATGCCTGGGTTTTGAAAACTTATTGCCTTATTTCTCCTATATGCTTAATACAGTAAGGGTAATGAACTAAAGCGGCATTTTTTTTGCGGTACTTTACATGCATGTCTGCACAATACATTCAATAAAGTGTACAGTATTTGAAAGCATTTTCTTTAATTTTCATACACTGAATGTACGATTAAAAGCATATCACTTAATATTAACTTTTGAATTAAAAAAAAGAAAATACAACAGAATGCGCTACTTGCACATGAACTAAAGTGTTAAAAATCACTGACATGTAAATATTTGTTTCTTAGTTGATGATCGTGTCAGCATTTATGACCTTAGTGTTTGACAAAGTTAATTATTTGTTATTATACTAACGAACTATCATATGATTATAACTATTTAAACAAATAGTGTCCATGGGTCATACTGTAATGCTCCGTCCCCATCTTTCTAGGATTGATAATAATTTAATATAAACTCTATGGCATTCTTTTATCTTTGTAATACGCAAAGAGAACTTGATGTATAAGATACAGTGACGATTTCTTTTTAGTATAAAACGGGATATTTATATAATCTCTTCAAAATAAAAATTGGATAGGAAAATAAGCGGTATAAGTACCCAGTAGTTTCACATCTTATTATCAGTGGCGTAAGTAATTTGAAAATTGCTCTTCGTAAGGCAAGATACGTGAGCATACCACTTTTTTTTAAATTGAATTAATACCTTAAGTAAATTTGAATGAAATGATTGAGCTTTAAGAAACCCTCAAATCCAAAATTATAAGCATTGCAGCAATATTAACAACGAAGCTTCCTATAGGTAGCAAGCGCTACAAATAGAACATGTTTGCGAAAGATTACTAAATTGTTTTTGTTCCTCTGATTTGCTATATGTTCTTTCATAACACAATGATAACTTCTTATAGATATACTTGATAATCATGCTAATAGATTATCACTAGAAATAAAAAGAGGGAATTTATTGTTAGAATACAGCTTTCTTAGGCATATAAAAAAGTGTGTTTGACAAGAAATGTTTCTTCTTGTGCGATCATCATCTTGGAACTATCTCTAGAAATTTTGCTATAGAATAACTGTAAATCTTTAAATGAATAATTGATAGAAAACTGATTGTATTCGCTTGCACATTATTTTACCGCCTCTTTTTTTTTTTTTTAATAAGGAGAGCTATTTTTGCACATACTTTTTAAATGGCTTCAAAATTCAATGTAATCACATTTCTTATGATAAACCGTCTAAATTCGCTTTTATTTTTATTTTTTACTAAAGTCAAATTGTCCTTTTGTTGTATTCTCCGAAATTGCCTTGGTTTTGTTTGTAGCTTCAATACATTAAACTCTTTTTGAATTTTAATATATTCTCACATTGACTAAAGTCTCACACTTTAATAAGAAAATTAGACCAGGATTTACTTCAATAGAAAATGAAGTATTCTTCTCTTTGATTGTAATAGAGACTAAAAAAGGACTTTTTTATTCATTGTCATATCGCATTAAAAATACATGAATATTTCCTCATATACGCACATCTACACCTATACCTACACAAATATAGCATAGTTCGTCCTGTACGACACAAGTTGACTTTATTAAGGAGATAAAGCATAAAGCTTGTACAAAAAGTCATCTGATAAACAGACTACATTTAATCTCCAATATTTTTATTATTATTTCCTTTTTTTCTTTTTCTTTTTTCTTTTTATCAGCATTTAGTGTGTGTGTGCTTACATATAATAACTAATGAAGGCATGGGATTATTTATCTGGTTGGACTAACTTTTCTATTCCGTCTAATATTCAAAAGCGTTTATATAAGTTTATATTAAAGAAAGCCATTGGTCCATTTCTTCAACATGATCTAGATCTCGACAACTTTGACATTGAACTTGTCAATGGCTCAGTGGAATTAAGAGACCTCAACTTAAATCTAGAAGTAGATTATACAAAATATTATAGTATTTATGTATCACTGATTGATTTTTCTACTAGAAATTAAATGAGTTGATACAAGATACGCCTTTTATGGTTGAAAAAGGACAAGTATCCAGTATTCATGCTTCATTACCTTGGGCCAACCATTGGAGCGGAGTATCTATTGAAATTCATGGACTTGAAATAAATTTAGTGCCAGTAAAACATAAAGAACATAATAGCAGTAAAAAGCAAGGTAAAAAAAAAAAAAAAAAAAAAAAAAAAAAAAAAAAAAAAAAAAAAGAGCAAGAAAGAATAAAAAGTACTGAAGCTATAATAGCAAATGATAAAAAACTAGAAGAATCTATCATGTCCTCTTCACTTCATTTCGCAGATGATTTTATAAAGTCAGAAATTGAAGAAGATGAGCAAGTAGAAGAAACACTTCAGCGGGCAGACGGCATTTATGTATTAACACGTACTATTGATAAACTGTTTGCTCAACTAAAGGTATCTGTTACAGATACAGTGATACACATCATACATACATCAGCTGCTTCATTATCAGATGACGACAACGACGATGACGAACAAAAGCAATACAGCATTGATATTTGTATACCTGGAATATCTTATTTTGATGAAACACCAGAATTTAATAAGGACATAGACCAACAAAAATACATTGACGAAAGCTCATTACTTTTACCTCCAGTGCCTAATGAAACAATCAAAATTATTACTATAGAACCACCTAGCGTTTGGTTAAGATCAGTGAACAATCACGTCATACAGTCCACCGAGATGTTTTATGAAGCAGAATCCAGTCCATCGAGTCAACCAACTACGCCCACAAATGATAACGGTTCGTATGAATCACTTTTATTTACCACTTTGGATAAAAACAATTGGATAAGAATAAAAACAATTCCACTGGACGAAAATGCCTTTCACATCAAACAAGTCGATTTCTTACTCACTCACCTTCGCCTTGTTCTTACTCCAAAACAAATTGCCTTTTTTCTAGACTTGGTAGATTTTATCCAGGATTCATTCACTCCAACACCAACAAGCAGTACATCTAGCACAGATATCTTGGGCGATCTAGACGTTCGAAATCAGCAAAAGAAGGATACTTTACACAGGGAAAACACACCTGAACAAAAAGTCAAGATAAAGATTTCACGCGTTGAATGTTTTCTACTCACACGGAATAGTCAAATTATATTGAACAGACCTAAAGTTGATTTACACCAAACCCACATCCGATTTGTCATGGATCAATTGAATATTCGAATGCAACGTTTCATCAACCAGGATCACTGCATCAATCTCTTATTCCTCAACTTAGAATTAGATGAATGGGTTCAAAGACCAAGTTTTGTAGTCATTAAGGATAAGGCACACCGAACACGATACAATTGCTATCAACCTATTATTCAATTTGATAACAGCATCATGCATAATTACTCTGATGAAGATACATTTCCTAGCTTTTATGATGTAAAAGAACAAGAAAAAAGTGTAGTTGAAGTGATTAGGGTTAAAGTAGATAAAAAGAGATTATTTATGAATGGTAAACATGTTGCGTTGTATCATTTAAAACCACTAAAAGTATTTTTAGGAAGTATTTCATTAAATGAAGATATACATGTTGATATACAAGCATTCAAACTATATTTTGATCCTCGTATTATAAATAGATTCGATACTTATATACATGCATTCATAAACAGAAAACCACTCTCTCAACCATCAGAATTACCGAGGTAAACATATTCATAACGTGTAACAATCAAAAAGTATAAAACATTTTTTATTTGAAACTAGACTACGTAGAAATACATCCAATTTACTAGAAGATTTGTTACCAAATAGAAGAGTACAAGTAAAATGTGCTTTCATTCGTCTTGTGCTTCTTTCTCCAGATATGAGTCAGGCAACAAGTCGGTACGATTTCAATGATAAAAACCATGAAAATCAACTAAGCGTTGATGTCAAAAAAGCTGTGGTTTTTTGGTCAACTTCGCCTACTGCTGAAACTACAAAAGACATAGACGAAAAAGAATCTGCTCACATAAATAATGCGACACGCATGAATATTGAGCTGAATTTTATCAACATCTTTATCAAAGAAGGTAAGAGGAATCAAAAGTATGATAATGTGTCTAATTTGTTTCTTAATATCCTTGAACTAGATACCACTACTCAATGCTGGTTTACTGCTAAAACTATTCAAGACATGCAAATGTTTTCTGAAGCTACTTTATGCCCAAGTATTGAAATCACTGTGAGAGATCCTCAATCAATTTATCATACTCGTTCAGATACAAATCATGATATGCCTCATACTCTATTTGATGGACTCAAGGAAGGAAATACATCCATTGAAAATCAATCAGATTCAGCTCTTATATTTAAGCAAAGAACAATTGAAACTTCTGTAAGATTCTCAGGTTTGCAAACAAAAGCGTGCGTAACTAATATGGCTTTCTTTTAGCAATTCGTAATGAACTGCCACTTACCAGTCACCCATATGAATTTGACTAAGGAGCACTGGGACAAAATACAAATCATTCAAAACGATCTGTTGCTGTGGCAACCAAGATTTCTGCTAAACGTGACTGAAAGTGATACTGAAGATTACAATCATCATTACCACCATCAGAAGGAAAAACCGAGCTTGCTTTCCCTCGTAGCTGTTCTTAGTCAATGTCATTGGCGCTTGCATACATCACCCACTGATCTTTACACACTCCAATTCTCTGAATTTAAATATTTTGCTTGTATGAAGCACATGGGAAAAAATGAGAATATAACTACTCTAGATATTGAGGAATTAGCATTGTATGATAATCTTATCGATCGAGAGTTATTTTGTAAAGCAATGCCAAAGATAATAACAGTAAGTTGCTCAAGTTTATATATAAAAAGAAAAAGGTTGCTAAAGAAAAAAAAATGACTGGCTTTTTGTCTAGCCTAGTAGAAGTAAATCAATGGTTTCCATTTTTTCTCGACTTTCCTTATATCCTGATATCAACAAGATTAGTAAAGAAACAAGCATTGTAGCAGGCGGCCTATGTTGGAAAGCAACGCCAGATATTGGTTTTATAGAACAACTTGTCCAATTTCAACAAGCACCTGAAGAAGTAAAGAAAAAAAAAAGTGACTTACGATCCGTTATTCATGCTTTTACTTTACTATAGATGGTATTTATCGATCCTCCAAAGCAACACATAAAGATATATGCTCATGTAGTCGACACATCAATTAACTACGAGCCAAACGATCACCCTTCCAAAGCTATTGTATTACTTGATGGTATACAACTTATCACGAATATTATGAATGGCCAGCCGATGTTAGAGATCAAGGTATGTGTGGGTGATATCCAGCTTCTACTTTTAGATCACCCTGTACAGAGGTATCAGCATATTGAAAGCAGCGCTGCCAATTCACGTCAATACTGGTTAGCTCTTGGTTTTGTTCCTTTGGTCTCGCTACAGTCAATTGAGTTGGAAGTTAAGCTCAAGATGTTAGAACACCTGTTGGTACCAAAAGCAGATGTGGCCATCACAAGTACTGACATTTATCTGGACACCAGCTCAGATTCATTTCAATCCTTAGTCAATTTGATGACACACCTGTCGATGGAAGCTGCAAATGAGTCACCTACGCCAGTTCAACAGCAGCCACGAAGAGCCTCGACCGTCATGACAATGCGTACGATCAACGAACTAGACATGCTGGCTAGCATTGATGAAAATGCATTCAAGACAGCAGAGAGGAGAATGTCACCCCCAACTCTGATTGAGATGCCCGAGATAGAGGATTATGTTGAAGAATTTTACAGCTCACCCGGTAAATCGATAACACCACCAATCAAACCACGAAGACATATTAAACGGACGGACGATATCATACGTCTTCTGGCGACAGAAAAATTGGAGGTCATTGATGATTTCTATGGTTCAGAGATAAGGGACAACACAACAACTGGTAGTAAAAAAACATCGCCTGTAGATCTCACCAAGGCGCTTTTATCACTCCGAGTACATCATGCTAATGTAATATGGAGACTTTATGAGGGATATGATTGGGATTATGTACGCGCAGAGATGGCGGCACGCAAGCATGATAGAAAGGCCGCCTTTACAGATCAAGGAGGATTTGATGGAAGACAGCGGCAAAGACAGGATGTTCAGATAGAGATTCAATTAACTGAAATTTCCGTCAGTTTTGACCTGATGCCCTCTAAGGAAGCGACAGATCTTTACTTTCAGCTAAATATAAATGATATGAGTGTGATTGATAACATAAAGACATCAGCGTGGAAGAAACTATTAGGCTATATGAAGTCGGCTGTCATGTGTCGAGAGGATGGTGAAAGTATGGTTCACTTAGAACTGACTAGTTTAAGACCTATTCCTGATCAGCAAGAACTTCGGCTTAAAGTAAAGCTGTTACCTATTCGATTGTATGTTGATCAAGATGCACTCAATTTCCTAGTCGATTTCTTTACGTTTGATAAATTGATCTTGAAGTCTACCAAATTAGTAGATGCACCCAAGGATCCAAAAAAGGATGACACATTTTTCCGTAAGCTTTTAAAATTTTGAGTATGAATGTCTGCTTATGTACTTCTTTTTTAATTTAGAATATGTAAATATTCAACCGGTTACTTTAAAGATTGACTATAAACCCAAGTACATAAATTATAGTAATCTTAAAGAGGGCCAACTTGCAGAACTCATCAACCTCTTTTCTTTGGATGGAGCAGAAATGTCATTGTGTTCAATCAAGCTTACCGGCATAACGGGCATTGACCCATTACTAGACAAGATAGCACAAGCATGGTTACCCCACATAAAACAGACGCAGGTGCCACATATGGTCTCTGGTGTTGCTCCTATTAGATCCCTTACCAATCTTGGTACAGGTGTGGCCGATCTTGTGCTGCTACCGGTCCAGCAGTATCGAAAAGACGGTCGAATTATCCGTGGTCTTCAAAAGGGAACACTCTCGTTTGCTCGAGCCACAGCAATTGAGGCCATCAAGCTGAGTTCACGTATCGCCTCTGGTACTCAGATCATTCTGGAACACGCCGATGAATTCTTTGCACCACATGAGCAGCAGCAAACGGTCGATCAACATTTTGTATATACAGATGAAAATATGGCACAGACCATTTTGGCTGTACCTACAGATGAAGGGGAAGAGGAAGAGGAAGAAGAGCAATCGAGTCAAAATGTGATACGTGCTGTACCTGTGGCTGTCATTAGACCTATGATTGGATTGACTGGTGCTTTCCAAAGTATCTTTAACGGATTGCGGAATTCAATAGATCCTGTTAGAAGATTGCAAAGTGAAGATGTAAGTGCATAATTTACAGATAAAGAGACATGAAGAGTAACCAAACTTTTTTTTTTTCTTTTTTGCAATATAGAAATACAAACAAACAAAATAATAGAAGAAAGCGAAACAAAAAGTGACCCATTTTTATATAAATATGTATAAAATATACAAAATATTTTTTTATCTAATAGTACGCAGGTGAAGTAGTTAAAGGTGTTAATTTTATACTGTGTGCATTAAGTGGCTTTCTAAATGTTGATACATTATGGGTAAATCTTTCTCGATCTTTTGTTGATAATGTCCAGTTAATACCGCTTAATAATCCATTTAATACCTAAGAAAATGTTAATGGGGTTCATTATATTTCTTTTTCTTTCCTTTACAGTTGTCACTATTGTTTTTCTTTCAGGCAATTGATTTTCAATGACGGCATTGATATATCTGTATACATAATCACGCTCCAACAGAATCAATGGATACAACGGTCTTGACAACGTCCATTGATCCGCCTTATCATCAAACAAGAGTATTTGCAGTAGAGAGGTTAAGAGAGTAGGCAAGACATGTCTGAATTGCGCTAGATAAGTTATCAACCAGTGTTGCTGAGAGGATCTCCTGCGTTGCTGTTGTCTAGTAAGCCTTTCAGTTTCCCCAATAACATAGCAGCAAATGTGATTGATGGCAGAGCAGGCATGAGAAAAGACAACCTGATCCATAGATTCAATACCTTGTTCACAAGCCTGTATCAGATGTAAAAATATTTCGGGAGAAACATGAGGCATAGCCATGAGTTGCTGTTCCTTGACAAATTCGTCCAGCATATAAAAAAAGGATTGTGATAGTTTCGGGAAGCTCTATAAAGAAAGACATGAATCAAGACATTTGTTTTCCTTTTTCTTCATTTTCTTCTTACGAATAGGTCATTCAGCGGAATGCTTTGAACAAGTTGGAGTGTAGCTTCAAAAGCTTCATTGGCTGCCTTATCTTGATATAACCAAAGTATACCAAAGTTGATATATTTACCTCCAAGACACTTTGATAAGATGTTAAAGCACAGACTGATACCTTTATACTTGTAATCATAAGCCTGATCCGCTGATGGTTCAGGTTGCTTTGACAATTGCTGATTGTAAGAGCAAATAATTTGGCTTGCATCCTTAAATATCAGAATTCCATTGGGCGAGGATATGTCAAATCCCAATCTTTGGTTTTTGTTACTAGCGTACTCTAAATAGAATGTCAACAAAGTATTTACTATGGGATCTGGAGACCACGCTTCTACAGCATGCAGCAGCAAAGATGAGTGATGATTATAGAACCAGTCAAAGAAGAAAAGAAAGTGACGACGACTTTGAATGGAAGAGATGAAACCATGTAAGTCAATGAATATATCTCGAATAGCTTTCTATTATATAAGACGGTAAGAATCAAACAGAAGATAAAATGAATCGTATATTTACTCTGGTTTTTTCTTGTCTGAATGCTTCAATGGTATCTAAGGGACCTAATGCTTGAATGCGCATATCAAAAGGTTTCATAAATTCATAAAATATTCGCTCAGTAGCATTATCATCAGCGAATAATAGCTTGCATAATATCTGAAAATAAAGTGTTCTATTTTCCCTTTGCTTCTCATGTTGAAAAAATGCAATCTCGCTTGCAATGTGATTTTGAAAAATTAGGTTGGTTGTTTCAATCTTACGAAGATTTTTGGAAGCACCATATCTATAATTTTTTTTTGTTAAAGCTGAATACATTTGTGAATATTTTCAATGTTTACCCAGTATTAAGATCATTAAAGAGTTCTAATGTTCTTCTGATAACAAGTTCATTATCTGCCCAAAATTGCATATTAGATACACTTTGAAAGGGTTAGTATATGTTTCTAAGTTTCAAGTGATTTAATTACATTTTGCGCATAATGACATCCAACATCGTAACCTGATCACTTATTCCAAATACTTTGGATAGGTTTGAGTAAACCTAATAAAACAATTAATTTTTAATATATTTACACTTTGCACAAGTTAAATTACATCTCTTCCATTCGATTCACTCATGTATGACTTTTTAAACTGCTGAAAAAAGTAAATGAATGCCAAGTCCAGCTTTTCATTCATAAAAGTGTTCCCATGTTGATTTTGTAGTAACTGCTGTACATTTACTAGCTGCAGTACTCGAGTTGTAATTTCACTATCCATTTTATCAACATTATCCGACGTCATGAATGCCTATGGACATAAATAAAGTCTTAAATTCAACATCTCCCCTTAAAAAATGTATATATTTACTGCCCGGTTGCCTACAAATGCAGCCATGATATAAATAAGCCAAGCAAATTTGGTTTCAATAATTTCAAGCATTTCTCTAAACCCTTCAGGGTTTGCAACGCTTATGGAGTTTACTAGCTCTTGGTATTGAATGGTGATCGGATCAAATAATTGAGTGATAACCATACCAGAGTCTCGATATTTTTTGTGCGCTATTTGGCCTAAATAGTTTAATGATTCTATCAATGCGTCTTCGTTTTCAAGAGGATCTAAAAGTATCATCACAAACGTTAATAATAAACAAAATAAAGAAAAAGCTCATAAAGCAAATTACCATCTAGTCCTTCTTCTATATACACAGGTACTGATTCAATGGTTGCAGAGACGTAAGCTTGAACCACCTTTCCAATAAAAAAGTTAATAAAAAACAAATGATGTTCCTTTTCTTCCAACCTCAACTGTGATATTTGACAGCTTTTCGATCGCCTCTTCACCCAATTGCTGATAATAAGTCATACTTTGTACAAGTCTAGACCAAAAGCTGAGTATATAGGTTGAGGTGTTTGGCACAGATTTCCATGATTGAAACGCTTTGAAGGAAAAATCAGCTATCAACGCAATCCAATCAAGGTACCCGGGTGTTTGTACCATCTCGTTCAAAGGCACTGTGGCTCTAAATCGCGACAGGAATCGACAAAATCCATTGTAAGTATCACTGTTGTCTAACCCATGAGAGCTCAAAATGATATCACGAATACCTTGCATGATGGATGTAATAAATTGGGTTCTGTAAGGCTCATTGAATAGCGCAATACGAATAGAGGCGATTTGTACCAGACAGTCCATCACTTTAGACGCGTGAGAAGGCTCAAACTCGTTATAGGCTTTGAAAAAAGTCGATAAAAAGTCTTCTTTTGTTAATAAAGGTCTCCAAGTTGTAGGTACCTAAGTAAACTGAGTATTAATTTTTAGGCAAGGTGTATACGTTACCTGAATGGTGCCAACATCTTCTCCGGATTCATCAGGACTTGTACCACTAAAATCATACGAAAAGCATCTTACAATTAAATTGAGGGTTACTTCCTTTAAACGCTGTTCATGATCAACTAAATAAAAAAGATAAGTTGTATAACAAAGGAAATCATGCTATTGCATTACTGTGACTATAAGCAATTCCATGCTGAACAATTTCTTCGAGCGTTTTAAATGCAGTCTCACAAACGTCAAATAATTGTGTATCACGAAATTCGCCCGCTTTCAAAGATTTTAACATTTTTTTTTTTTATTAAACAAAGTCAACTTACCTGCTTTTCTATATTTTGATGAATTTCTTGTAAAACTAGGAGGATTCATATCTTGTACAAGTACTGATAATATCTGCAAGCCAATGATACGATGATCTACTGAGGCCTATTATTTTATATAAAAGGGTTAGTGATCACATAGACGGCATATACGATACAATGAGAATATTTACTTGAATGAATTGAGAAATGTCTTTATAAACATCCTTATATTTCTCCACCTCAAACCATCCAATCAATGTCATGATAGCTAATAAACTTGCTAATTGGGATACTACAAAAGGTATTAAGTCTGGATGCATGAATGCATATTCCAGCAGAAAAGTTCCTATTGTCAATATATATCAATTATGCATATATTCATTCATTTTTTTTTTTTTTTTTTTTTTTTTTTTTTTTTTTTTTTTTTTACGTACGAAGTTGTATTTTTGCTTCTGTACTAAAAGTAGTCAATTGATCCTGTACTAGCTGTTTCAGTCTAGAAAAGCAAAATGTTTGAACATAGGGGCTCGGAGAACTTTCTAATAAAACCCGAAGAGCAGAAGCTGTTTCTGTAGGCGTAGCAATGTCATTTGTTGCAGTGGAATTAGAAAAGGTAGGGAATGATTGTTCCAATATCTTTTGAGCTTCGACACTGTCCTGTAGTGACTTTGGATTATAAAGTTGCTCACATAACGATATATAGTAAACTGTTCTCTCGTCTTGTTGTGACATGAAAGAGTTTTTCTTTTTTGAAGAAAAAAAAGAAAGTAAAAAAATAAAAACGTCGGATTAGAAATAAGCGCTTTTTTTTATTTTTATTTTATCAGTCAGTGTTTTCTAAGAAAGATAGCTGTATATGGATATAGTTGACTTATGCAATCTTTAATCTCAAGTTTATTCAAATCAACTCAACATTTAAAAAAGAAAAGGTCTCTCTTTTAATGAGATCCTTTGGCATAAAGTATAGTCTAAAGAGAGGTTAATATACTGAATTACTCAAAATGTCGTGTTTCAACAACCAAACCAAGAAACCTCGAAGTTTTCTTGAGCTTATAGCATACTTTAACTATTATGGTATGAAAATGACAAGTGCAATACAAATGTTTGCAAAACATTATTTTTCAAAAACAGAAATCACTTTTTTTTTTTTCTTATTTTTTTAAAAAAAACAAGAAAAAAAAACGAAAGAGCATGCATAATTACTTTGTGTTTGATACTTTAGACGTCTCAGAACTAAACAAGTTGGTGTTTTCAGACACACAAGATAAAATGAATGAGGAACTTGAATCGTTTGCTGAGCAATTTGAGAATGGCTCCGTCTCTGCTGAATCGCTTGCGAAAACATATGCCGCCTTAACCAGTTGCCACTCAAAAATATCCAAACACAAAAATATTGCCATAGATCAAGAAATTACACAATCTTTACTAAATACACAAGAACTGCTCGATCAAGCATTGTCTAGATTTGATATCAAAAGATCCAATAACGATATACAAGAAAAGCAAAATGCATATCTCAATGAAAAGCAGAAAAGAAAAAAGATAATGTTGGATGAGTTGAGAAAAGAGTCTGATCGATTAGATGAATATTATACGAATAAAACAAGGGAATCTATATACAAGAATCTTGTAGGTACTCAATGGATGTAATAAAGAGTGTTTATTCGATTTAAAGAATATTTTGGCATATATGATTGGTGGATCTCGGTTAAATAACTAGCAAATGATTAGTAATTAGAAATTGTATAAGCGTAAACGTGTGTGCTTTTATTCTGTTTTATCTCTTTTTTTTTTTATTTTTTTCACTTAAAGATGAATAGTTCTAATGTCTTTGAAGCTGCAGCATCTGGCAATTTAGACTATTTAAAAAACAATGTCAAGAATCTCAATGACAAGAACGAACGCGGTTGGACACCTCTTCACTTTGCTGCCCGTTTTGGACAATTAGAGACTGTCGAGTTTTTAAAAAAAAACAAAGTAAATTTAAGTGAAGTAAATTCAGAAGGAAAGACAGCACATCAGCTTGCGACACTTTGGGGAAACGAAGAGATCGCAAAACTCTTGCAAGAATCAGCACCTACTGTGAACCTTTTTCCTGATAATCACACAGCAGTCTTTGCTGGTAGTCCCTTAAACAGGTAAAAAGCATTTTATAATCTTTCTTTTGACGAGATTGATATGTATACATGCAGGTACGGGTGGGCACGAACAGATCAAGAATTTCTTTCAAAATTAGCCAAATCACCAAAATCTAAATATCTCGTATTATCTGGTCAACAGGCTTTATATGATCAATCAGGGTCAATTCATTATGTTGATTATGAAAAGGTTGCTTTTATTGTAGATAAAGTCTATACAAATGATGGCTTTAATAAAAAAAACAGTGAAATTATCCTTGTATTTTTGGGTATTGATGAAAGTCAAGGGAAAGGTGAAGACGGCGTGGCCTTTTGGGCTTTAGATTTAACCCCCAAAGGATTATTTGAGAATGAACTTCAAAAGCTGGTTAAAGGTAATATGAGATTAAAGAGAAGAAGAATATGGGAGGTGCTGATTATAAAAATAGAATTTGAATCCGGAACATTGGCGTTTTGTCCTACTCTTCCGCGTGCTTTTACTATGGAGAAGTCTGAAAGCGCCATACTTGCACAAGCAGCTGCGATGAGTAAAGACAGATTTTGAGGCATGATGGCATTGTTTAATATCCTAAATTTATAGTTGATTGGAATGCTCGTAACATGTTTTGTTCAGCCTGTGGTAAAAGAACTGTAATGGTTGAGGGTGGCCACAAGCGGACATGCGCCCCATCTGAGGAAGCACCGAAATGCATCAGCCACACTGGAGTGCAGAATTTTACTTATCCTAGAACAGGCAAGTGTGTCTAAATATTATTCTACTTTTAGTAAGGCTAACAATAAAAAGATGCCGTTGTTATTACGTGTATTATCCATCCAAATGGTGACAAGATTTTATTGGGACGTCAAAAGAGATGGCCTAAAAAGATGTATTCATGCATAGCAGGTACAAGTGAAAAAGGAGGACGAAGTAAAAATGGAAACTTACACAAAAAAAATAGGCTTCATAGAAGCAGCAGAAAGCTTAGAAGAAGCAATACGTCGAGAAGCATATGAAGAGACAGGTATCATTGTGAACCGAGTTGCTTATCACAGTAGTCAACCATGGGTATAAAATATAGAATGATTAAATATACACAGACATTAAATATAATTTATTTTTAGCCATTTCCTAACTCACTGATGCTTGGGTTCCATGCAGAGGCGGTATCTACTGATATCTCTTTTGCAGATGATGAACTTGAGTCAGCCCGCTGGTTTACTCGATCTGAAGTGTTAGCAGCAGCCAAAGGGAATGAAAGCGCTACATTTAGCCTGCCATCCAAAGGCTCACTTGCTTATACACTTGTCAATTCGTGGTTAAATGATAAAAAGTGGCAAAATAAACTTTAAGCGGAAATTAAAATAGAAATGAATAAATATATTTTTGATCACTTCATAAACACAAACGTAACACCTTTTCTTTTCCTCTTCTTTTCTATATTCAACTTTTAAATGTCTTATCAACAGCCTCCTCCTCCTCCAAGTAATCAAAATACAGCCAACTATGGACAAAATTATGCTCAGCAAGGAGGAGCTTATGGTAGATAATGTAGAATGATATCATATAAACATTCTTATATTTATTAATAGCACCACCTGGTAATGCTGACCAACAGTTATTTACATGGTTTAAAGCAGTCGACAGGGATGGCTCAGGACATATTTCAGCTGATGAGCTTCAGCGTGCTTTAATTAATGGGGATTGGAGCCCATTCAATATTGAAACTGTTAGACTTATGGTGAATATGTTTGATGCAGGTAATAATACTGATTATTTAATAACAGATGAACTTAAGTTATTAATAGATAATAGCGGAACAATTGCTTTTAATGAATTCACTGCTTTATGGAGATATATTGATGACTGGAAACGATGCTTTCAAGCATTTGATGTGGATCGCTCTGGAAGCATTAATGAATCTGAAATGGGGAATGCTTTAAGAAACTTTGGATTCAATGTTTCACCAAAATTCATTCATACTTTAATTCAAAAGTTTGATCGTTACGGTAAACTTTCTTTTTATCATATTTGGTTGTAGTTATTTATTCGTTATCTGTAGCCACTGTCAATAAGACAGGAAAAGGAGATGTCACTTTTGATAACTTTGTTCAAGCATGCGTTACTGTAAAGACATTAACCGATTCATTTAAGCAGTTTGATGATAACAGTGATGGTTGGATACAAATTAATTATGAGCAGGTAAGCATGAGCAGTAGTTTTTCTAGGGCCTTTTCTTTTAGAACTAAAATCTTTTGTAGTTCTTGGACCTTGTTGTTCGCCAGCGTGCATAAAAATAAAATAAAGTAAAATAGTGCACCCACACATTTTTATTTCATAAATTGCAATTAAAAACTGTAAGTTATTTCCCTACCTTATACTCATTCAATCTGCTTAAATATTGGCATCAAAGAAAAAATTGTATTATTTGCTTAAATGATTTCCATACGCTTATATATTTTCGTATAATGTTCAGAAAATGCCCTAGTATTAAGAAAAATTATATTAGATGATATGCTCTGTAATAAGGATAAAGTTATAAAGGGCAGATAGTGTAGAGAAAACGAATTCACTCAACGAGCGTTTATTCTTGTAAGATTATCAAAAGGCCTTGTATTAAAAAAAACCGGAATATTAAACTTAATTATGGTTTTATATTAATAATCAATACTACTAGTATTCTCTATTAAATGCACTCTCTACTGTTCTCTTTTATGTCTAACAAAGAGACTATATAATGACACATCTATTTGTTAAAGTGGATACCCCTTAGCATAGAAAAGTGAAGTAGCTACACTCGTCTTGACATACACGAAACGTTACAGAAAACACTTCACCCGTAACACCATATATTCACATATAACACATCAATAATAGTATTCATAAAGTAAAAAGTAATCAAGTTATCCAGGCTATTTGTTGTAAATTCAATGTATTGCTGAGGTTTATAAAAATGTTGCCAATTTAAATGTTTTGTTGTCGTACAATTTTAAAAAATTGTCGCCATCTTGTACGTTTTATTTTAACTGTTTGTGCACTTGAGTTTTATTCATTTATTTCTTTTTTAATCATGCTGTAACAAGAAAAAAAATACATTTTAGAAGAGAAATAGCTTTCAGGAGAGTGTGTGCGTTTATTAATCCTTTTATTATTAAAAACAATAGCAACTTGGAAAGAAAAAAGAGAAAAAAAAAGGGGAACAAGAAAAAATGTCAGTTCATTGTTGTGCATAAAAACATGAAGAATCACCAAAAATGGGTTTTTGTTGATGACAGAAAAAATAGGAAAAAATATATATTTTTTTGCCTTTTTTTTTTTTTTTTTTTCATTTAAATTATGGAAGTCGTACAAGTTCAACCAAGGGATTCATATTTATATAATATCTACGTGCCTACAAAAGGAACAGTAATAAGATGGTCTTTTACTACTAAACGTAACAATATATCATTCGGTCTCTTTCGAAGAAAAGAAAAAGAACCACTTCCAAACTCTTCTGACATCATATTTCGTGCACAACATCAACCATTACAAAAAAGACAAATGTCGGTAGCCTCCATTGAGACAAGTCATGCAGGTAATGATTACTAACAAAGAGAAAGAAACAAGTATTAATAGAAGAGGATAGATATTATATCAATTGATGATGATATCGAAGCAACTTATGTCAACCACAGTAACCATAACAATAGACCACGTTCAAAATCAGTAGCAACGACGAAATTAAAGGAGAGTGGTTTAGAAGAGATTATTCCCATACAACATACTCAATCATGTGACCATAAAATTCAAGGAACTTACAATGTAGAAGACCCTGGAAACTACGTATTAGTCTTTGGTAATTAATATGCTATATTTGTATAATGCAATAACAATAACTATCATCAGATAATACCTTCTCAAGAAATACACCCAAGATATTAACCTATAGTGTTGCTTTGGGTAATGCGGAAGATGTACAAGAATCTGAAAATGAAGTATCAGGCTGGTTATTAAAAAAAAAGAGAAAAAGGATGCAAGGTATACATGCACTGAAACAGACAGATAACATTGTTTAATTTAACAACTATAAAAGGATGGGCCAAACGTTGGTTTAGTCTTTCTCCTACAGGTGTATTATCTTATTCTACTTCTCCTGGAAGCGTCATTCGAGGTTCTATTCAAATCATAGTATCAACCATCTCTTATAACCCAAAGCTAAGACAAATACACATTGATTCTGGTACTATGATCTATCATCTAAAGACATTGACCGAAGAAGATTTCAATTCTTGGTCAGAGGCATTAAAAGATAGAAATCATGCCCAAGAGCAATTTCTCGAACAAAACATCCCCTCCATTCAAAGCAGCATCAGTCTCAGCAATTCAAAGCGCGTCTCTTCTCGTAACCTCAGTGTTTATAATAGTCAAAGCGATCGTCTATTGAAGGCTGAAATAGAGAAAGGCATAGACATTTCAACAAACCATCAACAAAATATCAACCAATTGATTCAGGCACTAGATGAGATCAAACAGTGTTTACCTTCAACAGATATTCTCGAAAAACAAAAGGCTGCAATACTTGCCAGTGCTCAGGAACAAGCTGTGCAATGGCTCAATGTACAGAATTGCCTTTTAAAGAATAGGCGATCTGGCTCTGTATCACCTGTGGTTACATCGAGTACTCCTCAAGAGGGCACCATCATGGAGCAAAATGAGCACACTCTTCAAAGATCACCCAGCTTTTATTCCCAAATCTCAGGTTATTCTGAACAATTCTTTGATGCGGAAGATATTGAATTAAGTGAAGATGAGGATGACTTTATACTAGATCATACCTCAAGTATTGATTATGGAGGAAGTAGCGAAGAAGAAACTGGTAATAAAAAGATTATCATTGGTTACTTTAAATCGCAATTGACCTGCTTTTTCTTAAATATAGACAGTCGGGATAATTCCAGTACTGAACGCTTGGATTTACAAGAAATGAATAACAATGTCAGTCGACGTGCTCGTTTACCTTGTCCTGCAGTAGCCGATGCTGGATCAGCCTTATCCATCATTAGAAAAAATGTTGGTAAAGACTTATCAACGATTGCCATGCCAGTTAGTATGAATGAGCCTCTCAACATGCTGCAAAAAGCATGTGAAGAACTAGAGTACTGCGAATTGTTAGAAAAGGCATCTACATTATCTGATTCCATTGAGCGTCTAATGTACGTCACTGTCTTTCTCATCTCAACTTATGCCTCTACTCAACATCGCATCGGTAGAAAGCCATTCAATCCGATGATGACCGAGACTTATGAAAATATTCGTCCTGATAAGGGTTTCCGCTTCATTTCAGAAAAGGTATCACATAATCCACTCACCATTGCTGCTCATGCAGAGGCCAAAGGATTCAAGTATTGGCAATCGACAGAGATCAAGAGTAAATTCTGGGGTAAATCCATGGAATTCATGACTGAGGGCACATTCCACGTCAGTTTGTCAGGACACAATGATCATTTTACCTTTTTCAAACCATCGAGTTGGATGAAGAACATGATCGCAGGTGAGAAATACTTGGAACATTCGGGTGAGTGCAAGGTGATCAATCAAACAACGGGAGAGTATGCTACTGTGACTTTTAAAGAGGGTACTGGTGGTGGATTGTTTGGTGCACCCACAAAACGGAACGATGTGGTTGCTGTTTTTTATGATGCACAAGGAACAAAGCGACGTCGTGTGGTGGGTAAATGGAGTGAATCTTTAGTAGAGGAAGTAGGCTTGGATAAAAGTAAGCTTTCTGTTCTTTGGACCGCTCGTCCTCCTGGAGTATCTGATCATACAAAGTATTATGGTTTTACTAAATTTGCTACTGAATTAAATGAGATTACTGAATTGGAAAAAGGAAAATTACCTATTACAGATACCCGTCTTCGTCCTGATCAGCGATTTTATGAACAAGGTAAGAAGAAAAAGAATTTTGAAGGAAATTATTCTTATTATACTATTTTCTAATAGGCGAAGTGGATAAGGCAGATCAAGAAAAACTTAGAATTGAGCAACGTCAAAGAGAAAAACGTAAAGAGTTTGAAGCTGCAGGTTATGAATGGAAACCACGATGGTTTACTCGTGAAGGTGAAGAATGGGTTTATGCAGGTCAATACTGGCATGCACGCGAAACAGGGCAATGGCCAAAAGATATGTTTCCTCTCTGGTAGATAAACTTTGAATTCATATCAAAGCACTAAAAAAAGAAAAAGTATATAAAAAAACAAAAAAAAAAACAAAATAAGTTCTATTTTATAATCAACAACAATAAACATAAGCTGGTTTAATATATAATTTATTTCTTTCCCTATTTAAAAAAGACGTCAGATTACTACCATACTATTTATATAAAAATGCTTACACGAGCCATGTTAACAGCACCATAGAGAGCACCAACTAAACCAACGCCGAGAACAGCAGCGGTGGAGTAGACAAAGACCTTATCTCTGGGACCACGGAGGAATAAAAGTGTGTTAGAAGGAGCCTAAGATAAAAATTCAATTAAAAGCAAATTTCATTTTTCATTTGTTTTTCAATCTTACTTGGAAGTATCTTTGGTTAGCAAGGACGTTATTGGGTCTGTTGACAAGAGACATTTTCTATGTTGTTTTTGTAATGAAGAAAAGAAAAAAAAATAGAGAAAATATGGCAGAGGAAAAAAATTACCAGGCTGATCTGTTTTTGAATTTAGTATGATGACGTAATTGATCTTACTTTGTCCGAAATAAACGCGAAAAGTCGTACAACCATACTGATCGCTTTGTATGTTGATTTAGACAAGAAAAAAATACATGTGTTTGTGCTGCTTTTTTCTATTTAAAACGTATGTACAACCTGTAATTGTAACACTGATAATGAAGAGGTAGCAGTTAATATTCAAGTTTAAGAAAGATGTGACTAGAAATAATGCCTTTTTATTCCGTATGCAATCTCATTATAACCCAATGGCATTTTGGAGTATTGTATGCAGGATTTTATCTTCTTTTTCGGTTGTATCCACGCGACTAATATCCTCAGTTAATACGACTTGCGTTTTGAATAAATCAAAATATATGCTGTTCACAACGATCCATGCCCAGCAATTAACAGCTCTGTTTCTTTTTCTTTTTAAATAAGCCCGCTTGAATTGACTATGTCGATTTCCTAGATAACTTTCTTTTCCATATTGAAAAAAAAAAAAAAAAAAAAAAAAAAATGAAAATAGAAACTCAGTACTCAAAAGTATCATCAACAAGTTATGGTCACTAACTCCTTGAATATTATCAGAATTGCCAAAACAAAATAAGATCTCTCTTCAAAAAAACTTTAGACTATTTATAAACTTCCAATAGAATCAATACCAGTCGACACTACGATCACCAAAGGAAAGAATGAGCGTTATGGTGCTATAACCAATAGCTTTAGTATAATCCATTGGAATACAATGCAGAAAATATCGTTCCATTTTTTGTCACAAATAATCAACTTTATTCAAAACATTTGAATGCTGTTCGACCAGCTAGCGTATCTGTTTTTAGAGTAGTGCGTGATGCTGCCAGACAAAGGTCTATCTCATTTTGGCTGAAGATTAGTTGTCAAAGTGATTTTTGTGCATATATTTGATGACTTTTCGAGAAATCAAAGTCTCAGTATTTTACACAAATACTCAGTACGCATGCGGTCATGAACCTTTGATTGTGCATAAAACTTGTTTGAAAGCGATTGACTAGCTTTGATGAGTATTGATATTCCTGCTATGTAGGATTTCAATAAAAGCTTTGCAAATCGCGTTTATCGGTGAAAGTCCATGTCAGTTTCTAAGACTTAAAATTCATTTGAATTTCGCAAGAGGACTAAGTAAGTTTGTTGGTATGATTTTGGAATATTAGTCTATAGACAAGAATGGTTTTAAGAACTTATGTACTTGATTGTTTTGAATGAGAAAATTACAAGAGTCCTAATCATGCGAATAAAATGAGCTATAGCATCTATTTACAGAGCTAAGATATATAAATAAACTACGGTTAAAATATGAATTGCATATCAGATGTAACTAAGGGCTAATGAGTATTGCAATTGGGGAGCCTATTGAGCTGAGAATTGGAAAGCATTAGTCCGGTAATTTTCAGTCTCAGAATTACTCGGTCCGGACACCGTCTCGTCCTTTCTTGTTGCTTATACCAGCAAGCAAGATGCAAACCCTTAAGCCCTCCTTTCCAGAACCGTTGGTAGATCAATCTCTTAAAAATGGCCAATCAAGGTAATTATCATGCCATGATCATTGAGAATAGAAAGATGATGAAAGAGGGGTAGATAGATGGAATAAAGTAGATACAATATCGGATTCATTATAAATGTCGATACATGTGGAATCGATGTCTAAAGTTGTGCATGTTTATTACAGTTGCTTAGGAATCCTCCCCTCTCTTTCTATTTTCTTTTCAATCATTTGAAATGTGAAGCAACGTATTAAATCTTTCCTTTCTGTAGCTTCCACTAAGGCTCTTAACGCCAAGAAGTCCGCCCTCAAGGGTGTTCACAGCAAGTCTGTCCGCAAGGTTCGTACCACTACACACTTCCACCGTCCCAAGACCTTGGTCTTGAAGCGTGCCCCCAAGTATGCCCGTAAGTCTGTTGCCCATGCTCCCCGTATGGACCAATACCGTATTGTTCGTCAACCTCTCAACACTGAAACTGCCATGAAGAAGATTGAAGAACACAACACTTTGACTTTCCTCGTCGATGTTAAGGCCAACAAGCACCAAATCAAGGACGCTGTCAAGAGACTTTATGACGTTGAAGTTGCTACTGTCAACACTTTGATTACCACCTCTGGTAACAAGAAGGCCTTCGTTCGTTTGACTGCTGATGTCGACGCTCTTGATGTTGCTAACAAGATTGGTTTCATTTAAACTATCAAATATGTTTTATAGTTCAATTAAACGTTGTTTTTATACATTTTTCTTTTCTTTTTTGTATGTAAATACGTTATACGGGAATAGTTTGAAAAAGCAAGAGGATATCATTCAAATGGAAGAAACAGGACTATGTCGAAAGTTTTATTTTTTCTTATTGCGTCGACAGGACACAACATTTAACAAAAAAGCTTTATTGTAAGATTGAATAGTAACAGCATTAACGAGACTTGAAATATTCCAAAAGAACATTCATGGCTTCAGACTCTTCACCAAAGTCAGTAACGGCAACAGCAGAGCAACCAACAACTTTACGGGCATTTCCTTCCCTATCAATTTTACATAAACCAACCCATTCACCGAGCTTCTTGGGGTCAGACACCTTGATGAGATTAATGTTGTGTTCAGCACATAGTGCTTCGATAAGCTTCACGTACTCCTGTTCGGTGCAGGACTCGCACAGAACAGCCAGATGAGCCTGGCGTCTATTAAATACAAAAATATTCAATATCAGACGCGTCATTGGATTCTCATCTTATATTACCTGTCCAAAGCCTTGACAGCCTCCCTCAAGCCGCGAGCAAGACCATCGTGAACCAAGGCACGATGAAGAACCTCCTGGAGTGCGTCTTCGACAGACATAGCAGCTCCACTAGTAGATTCAACAGTGACTTCAATTTCTTGGTTCTCAATAATCTGTTCTGCAGACATGGTTCTTCGGTTCTGTATTAGGCACTGTTACGGTAAAAAAGAAAATATTTAATCATCCATCTAGCAGGCATAGCCCCTTGCCTAGCTTTCTTCTTTTATGAAGTTCATTGGCTTATGTATATACCTTGACGTTTTTTTAAAAA
The DNA here is from genome assembly GCA_024220505.1 of Rhizopus arrhizus. NCBI lineage: Eukaryota > Fungi > Mucoromycota > Mucoromycetes > Mucorales > Rhizopodaceae > Rhizopus > Rhizopus arrhizus. Next base: position 1,407,634 of record JAKZZE010000008.1, read on the forward strand.
AAAGGGATGTTTAAAAAGCAACCATCTACTTCAAACAAGCTTTCTATTTCGGTGAGCACGGTGTTTGAACCTAAATAGATTGTGATTTGCTCGGTTTTTATCACAAAGTTATACGTTAGCATAGTCGATGTATTAGATATCCCATTGTAGACTTTGAATAAATTGATTGCGATATATTATTTAAGGAAACTCACTGAACACAATCACAGTTTTGGGGATGCTGAAGATATTGGATCTTTTTATCTGAGCTCTGCAAGCTTCGTAGCTCATTTTGTCTTAATTTTTGTTCCTCTAGTGCTTTTTCACTCAATTGGTATGTGTTGTAAGAGTTGTCTCATATACTAGGTCTAATCACAAACTTAAGTGAACACACATTTAAAAGCAATGGGTATTCTTATATATGTAATTCCTTAACTATATTTTTTTAATTCATATTAGTGATAACCATATATTACTGAATCTTGTTCCCAAAAGCTTTACTTGCAATTAAAAACAAAAGTAAGCCAAAGCTGAAATAACCTGCTATAGTATCATCAATATAGCTAGTATGAGTATTACCATATTTTATAAAAATATAACAAATTAAAGAATTTATGCAACATCGGTTATTTCAAAGTGCCATTGGCATTTATAAAATTTGGGAGGGCTGATCTTTCTATGTGTGTCAACCAGATAGATTTTTTGGGATGCCATAATATTAAAATAAAATGGTCAGAGATCATATATAAAATTTGATTTTTTTGAATGCAATTGATTTTCAATAGGCTCTTGTTGTTTGGTGAAAATACTTTGAATAGTAGCTTTTTTTTAACTAGTTACTCATACTTATTACGATACCGTGAAATTGCCTTCGGTATTAAAAGCTAGAGAGCTTCCAATCAAGGGTATGAAGTGCACACATAAATTTTGTTCGTTTTGCTGGCTTCAAAGGAGTAGTCAATTGGGTACTTGTTTAAAAGAGTTGTGGAGCTCCTTTTCTTGCTATATGTCTACAGTATACTGAGTACGATGTACATCTTCCAAAAATTATATATAATCAAGCATGGGGAATATTAACTCTGCACTATCAGCGATAGTTGTCATTCGACTAGAAGGCACATTACCAATAACAATGATGTGTATATGGATACACAAAATGCTGCTTGATACATTTCGAGCAGACTTTTTATGTTTTGCCATGATTAGTTTGGAGATGTGTATCTCGACTCGAACGGAAGGTATTGATACAAGTTCAGGTTTTTTAATCATTTCTTGTTTGAATAGATGTAGGAGCTTTTTTATCTTTTTTTCAGTAACTTATTTTGTATGTATTCTGCAGCAAAATGTCCACATGTGTAGCAATTCCAACAAACTCGTGTGTATTTTTTTTAGGAACTGGAGACAGCGTATCCCTCCTGATAACAATATCAATAGCAAATTGCCATGTCATTTTATACTGCATAAAATCCTGCATTATCTAAAATATACCAAGGAAGTTAACATGAAGACAAAATGAAATCTAATGGCTAAACGGAACACGAAGAGCTGTATAGCCAATGTTTATATAGATTTCTATGTTTGATTCTCGTAAAATACCAATACAGACAGTGTTACCATAAAGAAGAAAGCTTACTGAAAGCCTTGTAGGAAATTTGTTTCCAATATAAAAAGGTAAAGCAGAGAGTGGAAGACGAATAAGATTAATGCTAGTTAAATGCTTTGCATGATATGAGCCGCACTGTATCCTCAGTGAGAACTAAACTCTCATTTATAATATAGTCTAAATATTGATCATCTTGAAAAACTAATTTCCTTAAGCTTTCTTGTATCTTCCTTTGCGGAGGAAACTCCAATACGTGAAAGATATCGCTCGGTTAAGACTGACATTAATCAGGTTGATGATTCTGTTCGACCTGACGTATCAACTAGGAATTTGACAAGAAAATAACCTATTCGCCTTGCTTTCAACCGAGTAAACTTTATAGAATAATTGAAATTTCATTCATCCCGGCGAGGGTGATGTTGTAGCGATGTGTGTTGTCTGACTAAAGCCTAAGTTCCAAGCATATTGTTATATTTGAAAAACGGATTAGCTGGATTTCAATTAGAAAGAAACATGAAGCTGTCAGTTTTTGAAAATAATAACGTCTCTTTAACTCTTTTATACTTTTATGTCAACCGCAAAAGAGAAGCCAACACAAGAGCTTAACCCTAAAACACAGCATTATGAATTCTTAGGACCCATAGGTGCATTTGGAATGACATTTGCTTTGCCAATTCTCGTTCTCTTTTTTGCATCATGTTGTGATTCAACCGGTTATCCATCTCAGCATTTGTTTGCAGACTGGAAAGGTTATCTTCAATCAAAACTTACCGTGGACTATTTGGTGTCTGTGTTTTCTCTTCAAGACCTTTTGATCTATTGTGGATTCGTAGGAATGCTTGCTTTATTTTACTTCATCTTACCTGGAGACAACATCCCTGGTACTCTGTTAAGAGATGGTACAAGACTCAAATATAAAATGAATGGTATGCAATTAAAAAAAGTTATATGTATAGTTTTCTAAAAATCATTATTTAGGCTTCTCCTCTTTTCATACCACTCTATTTGTAGCACTTTACTTTTTGAAGAGCACCGGACTTAAACCTCTTGAATATGTGTATGATCACTATATTGGACTCGCCTTTGCCTCAATCATTTTCAGCTATATAATATCCTTTTTTGTCTATTTCAATAGCTTTGGCCGCAATAAATTATTGGCATTGGGTGGAAACAGTGGCAATTGGCTTTATGACGTGAGTTATGAAATGTTGGAAAACAAACACGGAAACTTATTATTTGTTATAGTTCATGATTGGAAGAGAGTTGAATCCTCGCATAGGAAGCTTCGATATCAAGTTTTTTACTGAACTTCGTCCTGGATTGATCGGATGGTTAGTTATTAATTATTGTCTAGCAGCCAAGCAATACATGGATCTCGGCTATATCACGAATTCCATGATTCTTGTTCAATTCTTTCAATCTTGGTATGTGATTGATTCTCTTTGGAACGAAGAAGCCGTATTAACCACAATGGATATCACAACTGGTATATAATCTAAACTATAGTGTATGCATTAATTAACTATTTATCATAAAAAAAGATGGGTTTGGTTTTATGCTTGCTTTTGGATTATATACTTGGGTGCCTTTCACCTACACTCTTCAAGCTCGCTACTTAGTTGACTTTCCTCGTACTATAAGCTGGTTCGAGTTTGCTGCTATTTTATTCCTGAATTTCCTTGGTTATTACATCTTTAGAGGTGCTAATTCTCAAAAGAACGAATTCCGTGCAAATCCCGACAGTCCAAGCAGTCAAAGCAAGTATAATAAATCAAAGAAAAGTCATGTATACGTGTTTTAACATATTATTCTTTAACTAAATAGAGTTGAAATATATTAAAACTGAAACTGGTAGCAAATTAATCATTTCCGGATGGTGGGGTATGTCTCGCCATATCAACTACCTTGGAGATTGGTTGATGGCATTGTCTTGGAGTTTACCTTGTGGTTTTGGTTCAATAATTCCTTATTTTTACCCTGTTTATTTTGCTATTCTTTTACTTCATCGTGAAAGAAGAGACGATCACAAGTGTAGAACAAAGTATGGAAAAGATTGGGAAAAATACTGCAAAACTGTCAAGTATAGAATCATTCCTGGTAAGTCTTCCAAAAGCGTATGTGTGTTTTTTGCTAAATCTGATCTTTTCTTTTATTTTTATCTTTAGGAATCTATTAATTTAACATGCTTATTTTGATTGAATAAAGTTTTATTTTTTTTTTTGCACGCAAATACGAATTATTCAAAAAGCAATGAATTTAGCATTGCTACTTTTTGTATACCAAATGATGATGAATCGAGTGTATATAATAAAATTATTTCAAACATTTCATACTTCATTTTTATTGTCATTCAAGGACTTGCATAGCTTTTATATTTAAGAGTCAAGTATTTCACTTGGTTTACAACACTGATTAAAGTTATGTTTTATTTTGTTCCTGTGTGGTACAGTTTAAATTAAATCCATTCTGGTATCTCGTTCTTGTACCAGTGAATCTTACTAATATCTAAAAGAGCTAATATCAATAAATAAAATTGATTTATTCTACCAACACGTATCATTCTATGTACTAAAATGGCCAATTCCAACTGTTCGGGACAGACTGGTCTGGTTTGATAGAACTCGTTATATTCAAGCAATAATAAAAATACACGTGTTTTCGCGCTATGAGAATCTGAAAAGGGATCGTGTTTTTTCAGTATAATATTTTATTGATCCAAGTGCATCTACAAGAACGAATTTGAGGGTACGAGAAGTGATATTAAATTACACTAAAAATAGTAGTAATGATATCAGTATGACAACCAATTCCTGAGAATAAGCTTATCGGTTTTAAACCTTAAGTATGGGAATAAAAGAAATCATAGTCAAACAATTGATTCATGCTGTACTGAGTCTCAAAAACATCATATAAGCACATTGCTCTTGAAAATCTTTATTGCCTTCTCATCGCCATTAGTAAGCTTTAATTCGGAAGCTTCGATTTCAACCCAATACTGCACTTTCGGCTTCAAAAAAAAAAAAAAAAAAAAAAAGTTTCTGCCAAAAGCCACAATAAAGAGTAAATCTAGTCAATATCAGAAATGATAGTTGATTTTATGACATTATGTAAGAAAAAATGAGTACCACTCGGCCTTAGCTTCCTAATTTTCTGAAAGTTTAGCTCAAGTTACCCCGCAACTCCCCAAATTCAAAAAAAATTAGACCGTGTAACTTCGCGGTTACATTGCAACTATCTTAAATATGGAGCTATAAAGTTTTTTTTTTGCACAATGTAATCACTCTTTTTAACAAGTTGTACACAAATGATGATATACTTGAGTACTGACTTTATATGAATCTGATATATTATTTTTTTTTTCAATCCTTGTAAGAAAAAAAAAAGGGGGGGGGGAAGCTGTGATTTTCATTGTTTGCAGCATAACATTGAGCTTATTTTTCCTAGTTCTGAAAGGCATGATGTCATATCAAATGGCGAATGAAACATGTGGGCTAGACAGACTTATATTTTAAAATACTTCCAAATTGTGTTTGAAGTTGAAAAAAAATAAGAGGAAAGCTATTTAAGCATATATTTAATTAGGACTCATTTTTTTGTCTTTTTCTTTCATTGATTTATTGCAATAGAAAATGTCTGAATTTATTGTTGAAGCTGCTACATCTAAAGGATACAAGCTCAAGCGTAAGAAAATTAGAGATCAGGCTTTGCGATACATAATGATTACTGATTATTTATTTGTTATTAGTTCAAACTGGTCTGTTTATCAACAACGAGTTTGTAAAGGGTTCTGGTACAATTGAGACTGTCAACCCTTCTACAGGCAAAGTAATTGCTACTGTTCAAGCTGGTAAGCAAATAAAAAAGACGCGACAATGAATGATCTAATACTATTTGTAGCTGAGGCAAAGGACGTCGATGCTGCAGTAGAAGCTGCCGAAAAGGCCTTTTACGGTCCTTGGACGAAAATGAGTGCGTTTGAACGTGCTAATTTGATGCAAAAACTTGCTGAACTTATTGACCGTGACAACGAAGAACTCTCCCAAATCGAAACCCTTGATAATGGCAAGGGTATCACATTCTCTCGCCAGTTTGACTCCAAGCAAATATCCCAAACACTTCGCTATTTTTCTGGTTATGCCGATAAGATACACGGTAAAGTTATTGATACCGAAGGCTGTCTTTCTTACACTCGTCACGAACCTCTTGGTGTCTGTGGTGCCATCATTCCTTGGAACTTTCCCTTGATGATGTTGGGTTGGAAACTTGGCCCTGCTCTTGCTACCGGTAATACAATCATTGTCAAGACCTCTGAAATGACCCCTCTCTCCGCTTTGAAGGTTGCTCAACTTGTTGTCGAGGCTGGTTTCCCTCCTGGTGTTATCAACATCATCACTGGTTACGGTGCTAAGGCTGGTGAGGCCCTATCTCGTCACATGAAGGTTTCCAAGATCGCATTCACTGGAAGCACCCTTGTAGGTCGCATGGTTATGAAGGCAGCCGCTGAAAGCAATCTCAAAAAAGTTACTCTCGAATTGGGTGGAAAATCTCCTAATATTATCTTTGATGATGCCGATTTAGATCAAGCTGTTAAATGGGCTCATAAGGGTATCTTCTTCAACCATGGCCAATGCTGCTGCGCTGGTAGTCGTATCTATGTTCAAGCTTCTATTTATGATGAATTCTTAAAGAAGTTCAAGGAATACACTAACAAGACCAAGTTGGGCGATCCTCATGAAGAGGACACTTTCCAAGGACCTCAAATTTCACAAGCACAATTTGACAGAATTATGGGTTACATTGAAAGCGGAAAGAAAGAAGGCGCAACATGTTACCTGGGCGGAAAGCGTTGGGGAGATAAAGGGTATTATATTGAGCCCACTGTCTTTACAGATGTAAATCAAGACATGACAATTGTTAAAGAGGAAATCTTTGGCCCTGTAGTCACTGTTTCTAAGTTTAACGATGTTGAGGATGTTGTTCATATGGCCCTTGACACTGAATATGGTCTCGCTGCGGCTGTATTCACACAAAACACAGCTCGTGCTCTTGATATTTCAAACCGTCTTCAAGCTGGAACTGTTTGTAAGTATACTCTTGGTGTGTAGCGTATTTCTTTTTTAACTGACGTATTATAAAAGGGGTCAACTGTTATAATGAGTTGGATTACAACACACCTTTTGGTGGTTTCCGTCAAAGTGGTATTGGTCGTGAAAATGGTGAATATGCATTGGAGAATTATATTCAAGTAAGTTCATATTTCACTTTATATATTTGGTTTAGACAATTAAAATTTCATCAAAATAGATCAAAACAGTCAAGATTAATATTAATCGTCAGCCTTGAGCTTATTGTATCTAATTTTTAGTGTAATTATTTAATTGAACAGTAACGGCACTTAACCGGTTATAAAAAATATATAAAAAGAGTTTAAATTCGAGCCTTAAAGCGGAGCCTGTGTAACTTTTACTAAAGTTCATCCTTTGTGAAACTGATCAAATGTGATAGAGTTGTGACTTGAAAAATAAAACTTTAAACTCCGTCCCGAGGATGAAAAAGTATAAAAGGAGTGGAAAAGTAAGCAAATTGTTTTTTTCTTTAGTGACCGTACTCTACAGGATCTGTATGCAGTACATAACATTTCTACGTTTTCAAAACGAGATACAATTCCAAAGTTAGTCGATGATTGTTAGTAGCTCTTCTTTTGAGTGAAGTGTGGCATCAACTATCTCTCAGAGTGGTTGTTGTCAGTTGATGATCTCGCCTGTCTTTTATTCCAAGGACATGGCAGGGAAGACGCTACAAGTCTGATAACTTTTTTTAATTCAATTCAAATGAAAATAAAAAATTTTTTATAAAAAAAAGCCACCCGAACATGCATGAAGTTTTCTTGTCTTTTTCACTGTTGTCGATGTTAATAAATTCCAAATTAAGAATAATTGAAATGACTGAAAGTTGTGGCTTTTAAGGTGTGAGTGAATTAGAAAATGCAAGAAAATTTTGGTATTACGATATAGCATAGCGATGTTATGGTACATGAATAAGAATAAAAATTATAAATTCAGTTTATTTTACATTGACGTGCGTGTGGATATTATATTATAATCATCACTTGTGTTTTCTTTTTGGTGTAGAGCTTCTAGTCGTGCCTCAAAAAAAAAAAAAGCTGATCACCAATCATATATCATTGCTACCTAAAAAGCAGAGATGAATCATTGGAAAATGGGTGCATCAAGAAGTTGGTTGATTACATGCAGGCTGATTGATTGCTTTTATGCTACATTCAATATTGATAGGTTGTTTTTGATTCACTACTACTTATGACACACTTACTGTATCTAAATGGGCAGTAATTCATATGTTTATTGCTTTTCTCTTATATGCACAAATTGTGAGCTGCCATACAACTTGATTTTATTCATGTGCTTTTTTTTTATTGGGATAAGATGACAAAAGGTCTTTATTAACAAAATGATCTGGATCATAACATCGAAAATATTGAAAACAATGATTTTTTGACCCCAAATAAAACAAGTTAGTAAAAAAGCAATGATCGCAGAAAGGGTTAACCCAAAAAGATTGGCAGTATTTAATTGAGAAGACAAATGTGTGATTTCACTGACATATAAGCTGACAACATATTTAATATGTATTATGCTAACTGAAGCATATATAAAACACAAGAGGTTATAAATACCTGATGTCTATTTATGGTTGTATGTGATTCAATTGATCCTACTTACCAAACATGTAAATTTCTTTATGTTGTGTGAGGCTAATAATTCATTGCTTGATATCAGCATATTCGATTATTTTTTGAAGATTGTTATAAAACTTTAGCATTCTTGGGAACAAGAAAAAGACTTGAATTTTAATTCAAAGACATTAGAAAACCTTGAATAGCTAACCGATAAAGTCAGGCAAACATAACAAATCTATTGTGGGTTATTTCATGGTCTCGTTTTGATGCTTATAACAAAGAAGAATCTAATTAAAATCTAATAATAACATGACACGCATAATGTGAATTACAAATTAAGCTTTCCAGTTATAGAGGAGCATTGCATTATTAAAATCGAATAAAAAATAATAACTGTAGATAAAACGATATCAAAGGCCAACTCAGTTTAGGAGAAAATTGAATTGGAGGGAGTCATTTTATAGTCTTAATAGAGGTGTTGGTACTTGTGTCAGAACCTTTATTCATCGAGAGAAATTTAAAGTCACAAATCGAGAGTTCCAGAAAGGCCTCTCCTTATAAACTTGGTACTTTTTGATTTTTCTCTTTCCTTCTTTTTAACACAAAACGTCATATATGTCTGAAGATAACAAACAGTTAGCTCTATCCGAGAAAGAACTCGGTAATCAAGCTTACAAGAAACGTGATTTTGAAACTGCTCTTGCTCATTACGACAAAGCTTATGAATTGGACAACACCAATATTACTTTCTTGACAAATAAAGCTGGTAAAGTTTTAAAATACGATTCTATTTAGGCAAAATAATATCATTAATGCATTATAATTTCTTTAGCTGTCATTTTTGAACAAGAAAAATACGAGGATTGTATTAAGGTGTGTGAAGATGCTATTGAACGCGGTCGTGAATTGAGATGTGACTATAAATTAATTGCTAGGTAACAGAGAAAAAGAGAGGGAGATCACGGAATTAATTATCACTTTGCACAGAGCTCTTCAAAGAATTGGTAATGCTTACTCTAAACTAAATGACTTGGATAATGCTATTAAATATTATGGTAAATCACTGACTGAACATCGTACTCCTGAAACACTTCAAAAGCTTCGTGATGCTGAAAAGCTCAAAAAAGAACAAGAAAAGGCTGCGTACTATAATCCTGAACTTGCTGATAAGGCAAGAGAGGAAGGTAATGCTTTCTTTAAGGAAGCCAAATGGTAAGAGACATGTACTTTTTCTGAGCTTTTTCAGTATATTTAATGTTGTTTGCAGGCCCGAAGCTGTAGAAAGATATACCGAATCCATTAAACGTAATGACAAGGATGCTAGACCCTATTCTAATCGTGCCGCTTGTTATTTGAAATTGATGGCTATTAACGAAGCTGAAAAGGATGCTAACAGATGTATTGAGCTTGATCCTACATTTGGTAAGCAATTGTACCGTAGATTGGTTAAGATTTTAACATGTCTTTTCTACAAGTTCGTGGTTATATACGTAAAGCTGCTGCTCAGTTCGTCAAGAGAGAATACACCGAATCAATTGATACCCTCAAGTTAGCTCAGGAACACGATAAAGACGGAAAATGTAGCCGTGAAATTCAACAACAATTAGCAAAGGCTTATAGTGCCATGAATCCTGGAGCCAATGGAAATGAATCTCAGGAAGAGATTCTCAAGAGAGCAGCGCAAGATCCTGAAGTTCAAGTATGAAAAAAAAAATATGTATTTTTCAATTTCTAATTTTCTTTAAACTGTAGCGTATCCTTTCTGATCCCGTTATGCAACAGATTTTACAACAAATGCAAGAAGATCCTAAAGCAGCTCAGGAACATTTAAAGAACCCTCAAGTGGCTTCAAATATTCGCAAATTGATGTCTGCCGGTATTCTTCGTATGGCTTAATCCTTTTTTCTATTTCTTTTTTTGTATTCGTTAATTTCAATCCAACATTTCCCACATTCAATGAATAAATAAAAACAAAATTATGTGCATCTCTATTTATTTTTTATTATATACTGTTTCGAACAAACGTGGAGCGAATCAAATACAATGCGCGCTCTCTTTTTTTGCCACCATTTGGGCTACATGATTTGGACACTGCTCTGTCGGACGAGGATATTTGTCTGTCTGTATTATTTTGGTCGTGTTTTTTTGATGGCAGTTGTCGTAATTGTATTTTTTGCTGAATTCGAGATATGAATGAGCGAATAAAAGATATAAGATGATGTGTTTTTTTTACATTTGGACAAGACGTATTATTTACAAGCTGTCTCTCTGTCTTATTTGGTTTTATTAAAGTTTTTGTTTGGATAGATTGTGCTGCAGTACGCTGCACAACGTGGGCAATTCTCGACTTTATTTTCCTTGGCTTGATGTTTTGGTTATTTTCTGAAGTATTACTGTAGACGGTGTAGATAATTGAATAAAACCAATAAATATGTGAATGCAGTAAGGCTGCAAGAAAGACAATCCAAATCATCAGAAATTTCTGAAGCTTTAAACTTGTTATCACATTGCTTTCTGCTCGTAATGTTGTAATATTCAATAGTATTTTGATATGGTTCATATTGTAACATGAAACATAAGAAACAAGAAAGAGAAAGAGATAGTAAAAAAGCAAAAAGAAATATAATATGCAAAATCATAAGACAGGACTTATGTGACCTTTATGCATTCCTGTTCTATTATATATGTTTATATCTAATACAAAAAACTTGATTATTTTATGATTGTTTCAATTCTTGTAAATTCAAAAGTACCCACCAAGAACATGTCATCTTAATACATATACCAGCATTATATCAAAATAAATGCATAATAGAATGTATTAAAAGATTTCAACTTTGATAACTAGGATGAACGCAAGCCAACAAACAGATAATTCTTGTAAACACATTTGGTAAACTACAAAAATATTCTTAAGCAATAACGTATCCAAAATTAATTAATGGAATATCAGTATAGTCACCTGTGAATAGTAGATAAAATTGCTTGCAAGAAATAGCTTTTGAATATCATTCTCACAGATGATGGACCCTCTCCCATTTTGATTAAAGCTCTATTTCATGGTCCCAACCGTGACGACATTAAATGGCTGGCTTTATAAGTTTTTGTAACAATAACTGTTTGAACTTCATTAATAAATGTTTGTCATGATTTTTTAATCCTTTTCGTGACTAACAAGAGCAATCTATTCTTCCCAAGCAGAGGATGAAGCGTCGATTGCTAATTGCAACGTTTTATTTAAACGAGGTAAAAGAGGATACTTTTCAGTGGATATTTCTCGCTATTTATGTAATTGTTTCATACTGTAATAGTGGAGAGTGAGGGATAAGCAAAGCTGTATAGCTAGGAAAAGTAATGATTGTGGTCTGATTTTAATCTTCTTTGGTCAATAACAAATTTTAGTTCCTGGAATTGTTCACTGATTCAATCCCTTACAGGAAAGTAACCATTAAACATACTATTTATTGATTGCATCTATCCGTTCAGCTTTATCCAACTTTGTAAGAGAAGGCCAATTGATATAGAATCAAGATGATGAGCAAAGTAGATTAAATTTAAACATCCTTTGTGGTTTAGAAAGTGGCACTTTGAAAGAAGGATAAATAAATCAGAAAGTAAAAATTATCCTAAATATTTGAATATTGCTTTATCAGCAAGTAGATCCTTTCAGAATTTTGCACCTTACATTACTTTGACTTAAGGAAAAGTTTAGTGTTCCCAATCATACATATGAAAAGGATAAAGATATTATTTAAACTGCTAAAAATTAATTGCAAATCAACAAGAATCTCAAATGCTATCAGGTTCTAGTCATCAAATTATTCAAAATAGTTACAGAGTAGTAGCTAGTAAAAACGTAAACTTTGATAACTCAATCAAGAGTGTGTCTACTTGTAGATAAAGTCGTATTTGTTGCATGTGGTTGATTTTCTTTCAACATTACTTGTAGGATCTTTCAGACTAAGCTGCCTGTGGTTATGACAGACAATTAGTCATCGTATTCAGTTCAGATGCCATTTTCAAGGATGATGGCAATCACAGGAATCAATCTGAGATTCATACAGTCATCACAATTGTCAATGTTTACATCTTACATGACTTAAAAGCTGAAACGTTTTCTCTTTTAATATGACGGGATCTCTGAGTCACGTTTTGTAGAACCCTGTTTCGCTTATCGTCTCGACAAAAGGGTAATAAATGAGTCGAATTCAAAAGAGTAAACAGTACAAATGTTGATAAATCGTTATTCTATGGCAAACAAATTTATCAAAATACATATTGTATAGATTAGCTCACAAATAATTTTTGTCTTTCAATAAGACATATTTTGCTTTGTATCATTGAACAAAGACTACTTTTTTTTTTTTCCGGCTGGAAAAAAGCTTTGCAATAGGAAAAATTTCTTTTGTTTGCACAGAACTTTTAGTCCATCTTTTTTGTTATTTGTTTCACTAGTGTTATTATGTGTTGCCTTCATATACATTAATTACGTATGAATGAATTTGTGTATCGGAATGTTCTCGCTCCATTGTTTTTATTCCGCAAGTCTTTATTATTTTTTTGTTATCAAAGGAATATATTAACCGAGAAATATAGAATGTTTGTTACACGATGATGTTGCCCGTGGGTCAAAAAGAAAAAGGATGTTTTTAATCATAATTCATAAATAAGAAAGGGAAGTGAGGATATGAAGAAGGTATCAGTTCTTGAATGTGTTTATGCATGGATGAAAAGAGTGTTTTGTTTCAGAAATATTTCTGGATATCCGTTATATTGAAAATAAAATAAGCCGATAGCAACTTTGGAAAAAGGAGTGGGGTAAGTAAAGATATAAACAAATCATATTTTATTTACCTATCATGACTGGTAACCAAAAAAGGTATAATCGATGATCGTGTTTGAGTTCAACAAAGCCTAAGCCATCTATTTCCTTTGAAGGGCTGGTGTGTTGTTTGGTATCAATACTATGGTTCGTGCTACTTAAACTATGAAACCGATGTGTAAGATGACTTTTTACACTAGATCTTCTTGACAATGGTCTCCTTGGAGTATAAAGGTCAACCACGTCCTTGATTTGGTTATTATCAGTCAAAGAAGCAGCGAGATAACCAAGTGTTGATTGAATGCTTGGGTTAGTGCCGGCCAGCAGCAAGGATTGGACGATTTCTACCGAATTTAATTGACAGGCAAAGTGAAGAGGAGTCATACCATTCCTATCTTGGGCATTTAAGAATTGGAGCCTATCTTGTGTTTCAGTAACAGAGCTTAAAAGTGTATCCACAAGTTCTTTGTTGCCAACTAAGGTAGCCAAATGTAGCAAGTTATGTTTATTTTCGTTTGTTTGGGATAAAGTTTGAAAGTCTAATAGATTTGTCTTCAAGATGTCATGAATCATCTGTTGCTGCTGCTGCTTTTGCTGCTTTTGTTGCTGATGACAAAAATCTCCACGCACGATTTCCATGGCAATATGTTTTGCATTTTGTAATTTTCCAGTCATTTTCAGCCCAATCAATTGCAGTGCAAGTTCTAATAAGGCTTGATCACTTGCATCATAATAAGTAAATATGACAATATCTTGACCTTCAAGTACAAGCGAATATTCTTTAAAAGATACTACCACAGGACCAGCATGGGTAGCGGGAGGTAGTAGACAGACCATCGAGTTTGGGTACACAGTTGTTATTGTAGCTGAGCGATCACCAAAGAGACAAGTCAAACCTTGATAGAAACCAGAACCTAAAAGTGTTACTTCAGTTCCACCATAAGTAGGTCCTTGAGCAGGCACGATACGATCCAATCGAGGAGGAGGTCGGGTTTGTGAAAGAGAAGTAAATAGAAGAGGTGAGTGATCATGAAGGTGATTGGATGGCAAATGCTCAGCAGTGTCAGATAATGTGGGAGGCGTGGGCAAAGCATCACTAAAAATAGGATCCCAGTGAGGTATGTTTATGTGGTCTTCCTGCTTTTCTGTAGTTGGGGGAGTTTGAAGTGGTGTAAGTTGGTTAAGATAGGAATCATTGGGAATTGAAATGGAATGCCTTTTATTAGGGATTGTAGGAATGGTATCATCTGATTCCCTTGAGCGTTTTTTCCCGTTAGAATAGTTTATTTTATTTTTTGGATTCTTGTGGTCGTCTGTAATCAAGATCGGAGGTGAAATACCAGTGGCAACCGTTTTGTCTTTATCATCTTTTAAAGCAAAACAAATTCTGAATAAAATATGTTTAATATTCTTTCATGTACATTATTGACTTGTATACCTGAAGCCAACTTTCTCGTTATGATGACGGCAATAGCATGTAATTCTAGAAGGTAAAGTAATCTCTCCAGTAGCAAAGTTAATTAAAGAATCAGAATTAAACAACAGAATCCTCTCTTTTTCTTTTTCAATATCTTGCTCCACAGCTTTCGATTTCCCATCTTTGATTCTTTCGGCCCTTTTTCTCTAATTTAAATATAAATCATGCTATTCTTAGTCTTTTTTTTTTTTTTTTTTTTTTTAACTTACCTCTCGTCGTACACAGCCTTCACACATCCGAACTGGTTGGTTGGTATCACTGCGTACCACTTTCGCTTCTAGATTTAATATCTTTGATTCATCCGAAAATTCAACCATACTCGAAAGTGAGCTCTGGCGTGGCTTTTGCTCTGCTTTACGTATCTTTGACTTGACAAGCATGTTTTTACTGATCCTCACAAAGGACCACTGAGTGACTTTTTCTGCTTGTCTTGTTAATAATTGAATGCATAATTTTATCTGAGTTTCGACACGCGACTTGGCCCCTTCTTTGGGTACACCGAGCACTCGAATTTGAAACAGATTACTAGAAAAATATTAGTAATTCACTTTTTCCCTCTTTTATTGTGGCGTACCTATCCGTAATATTTTCGTCAAACAATCTATTATATGCAAATTTAGTAATAGATATCTGAGATAAAAAAAGGAAACTTACGATAATTCATTTTTCTATGAGTAACAAAAAGATTAATGCACTATTCAAGCTCAAAAAAAAAATGTATCAAAACATACCATCACATTGATCTCATTTGACTTAAAAAAATGATCTTCATTTGGTAAAATAGGTGAAGAAGAAGTTGTATCTGTTGAATAGGATTCAAGTGTAGGTGAATTAGAAAAAAACTTATCAGAACCATATGATCCACACTCTGAAAACAGAGAGAAATAATCTGTGTTGGTGTAAATCAGATTTTGTATTTCTGCGCCATTTTTTGGGTTTGTGGTTTCTGAATAGTGACACATCTTGTGAATAGTAATAAAGATAGAAAGAAGAAGAAAGAAGTGATGAAACAAGCTATTTATCTATAGATGGACTTCATTTGTGACTCAGGTTATTGCAACTGTGGGAAAATGAGGGCTAAATGATGGCTAAATGATAAAGGAATCCTCGTTTTGGACAATCCCCCTTCTTGGTCTGTTCGCGAAGGTTACACATTTAAAAAGTAAATAAATTTTATGAAATAGAAAAAAATAAAAAAGAAGTAAATTTTTCCATTTAAAATCATATATTTTCTATTCGATATAATCAACTAGCATTTACTCTTTATTGAAAAAGAAAATATTTCTGTCCATACAAAAAAAAAAGCAAGTACTTGCTGTTACTCCTTCAAGCCTTATAAAAAGTTGGCAACTTTATAACATTGACTTCAAACAAGAAAAAAGCTTGTTACTATTAGGTTCTGGGAAATTTCGGAAAAATCCAGTAAATTATGGTACGATTACATAATAACAGGGTCTACTTATTCAGGGTTCAGCTAATAACTGGTATCAACAGCAACAAAAGAAAAAACTTTAGGTATTTACTGAAAACATCTAACAAGACTATGGTAATAATTACACAGGACGCAGTCGTTTTATTATATGAGAGAGATGATTGTCACCCGAAATAGGTGCAGTACGTTTTCTTTTTGAACCTGCTACTAAAGCAGGAAGACAACAGGTTCCATGCTGTCCATAGAGTACTTGAATCCACTTTTTAAAAGCTGACTCACTCACATGAAGCTTGTAATCCATTAATTGTAAAAATACCCTTTCAATCTCATTCACTTCATTCACATTCAGCTTTGCCATCTCTGCCCAAGACTTGTTTTTATATGATTTGTCGTTCAAGTATTTATATGCTACTATGAATGCTGCTAAAAACATCCTTCTTCCGCAGTGGATATATGGATTTCTATCAGTGATTTTGCGTTGCTGTATGGTGCGTTGATGAGATGATATGTAATAGAGTGCTAATTGAAAAACCAAAAGGGTTGCTTTTGATCTTCTCAATATTTCATACACATAACCGTAAGTAGATATTATCTTGCAGTGACTTTTTGGTGTCCAAAGGGAGTCTATCATGACAACTGATTTCTGTATTAGCAAATGTATTAATGTTTTTTGCTCCTTGTGCATGTGTTGTAATAATGAAAGATTATGATTGATGGGAATAGAAGGCATGTATAAATAATCAAAAGAAAAAGAAAGAAAGAAAAAGAAAAGGTTTACTTTATAAATAGTTGAAGCCCTCTTTGTATTAAAAAAGTTGGACCACATTTTTATTGGTACAAGTGCACGAGTCCATATAATAAAGTGTGAAATAGGGTATAAGATAATAATCCGCCCACTGCTCCATCAATAAATATGTCTTTGTATCCGTGAACAAATTGTTCTTTTGTTGCTCTTGTTAATAATAATAAGCACAAGATGATCCAACTTAATCCAAAAAAAAGAAAACCGTATAAATTTGTAAGCCCCAAGATGCCTGCTGCTGAGCCTGCTATTGCTGAGAAACACGAGCGTATATATTGAAGTTGCCTGTTGTTGTGCATAACATTGGATTGTACATATTTATGTGCTTCTTGATTAGGTGGATTGTTCATTTTTAGCCCTGCTTGTCTTTCAGTTAAAAAAAAAAAAAAAAGAAATTGTGGATATTATTTTCATACTCCACCTTTTGTCACGTCACTTGAAAATGCATAAGGTGATTTTATCAATCTCTCAGGCCATCCTTGAATCTATTAAAAGCAACAGGCGCCAGGTTTCTGGTAACTAAAAAAAAAAAAAGTGAACTTATTTTAATCTATTTTATTATCTCCTTTCGAAATGATGCTTGTAGTGGAAAGTAAAATGAGATAAAATTGATGTAACTTTATTTATTCTAATTAATGTTAATAGTGCCAAGAAATACAAGTATTATTATGATACAAGAATTTATGTACATATCAATCTAAGTCATACACCCACTTGATCTTCTATCAAAACATACAAAATGGGTATCAGCTTTTAAAGTTTCTTTGGCAAGGGTCTAAGATCAGGCTCTACAAATTCATGCTTGGCTTTTTCTGTATGCAATCGCTCCGGAGAATAATAAGTTTCAATCGTCTTGGGGTCCAGTAACTCTGGATATCTTTCTACGAGCGCAAAGAAATCGTTCTCATAATCTTTGAATGATCTGACTGCAGCAGATACTAGGGCGATATAAAAGGACGTAATGGTTTCATTATAGGCTTGGCTCTTTCTGGTGTCCTTTTTAAAATGACTTTGGATAGTTTGCTTGATCACTGGTCCAGCAGCATCAGGTCCGAGTTCGCGAATGTAATTCCACGCCATTCTTAGATGTGCTCTGTGTGTCCACTTGGTTGTATTCAAGGTCCCATCATTCTCTGTAAAGGCCTTCATAAATACTTGGTCACCCACACTTCGATACCCTCTATCATAATAAAGCAGTGGTTTGGACTCTTCCCTCAAACCATGTTCACCGCCTACACCTTCTTCCACTTTTAATACCTTGATAATCCACATTTCATGGTCTCCCAACTGAACCACTTTAAATACCTCACAGTGCATAGCACCTACGGTACCCATCAGCACCGGTAGACCAGTGATGGGGTCATCAAAAAAAGGAACGTCCTTGAATTGGTCTGCGTCTGGTGAGGAAAAAGCAGTGGACTGCTGTACTTGTTCATGGCTCAACATGTTGACAACCATGCTTCCTGATGAATGAAGTAATTGTGATGCACGTGAAGGTACACGCACACAAAATGAGACTAGCGGTTCTGGGTTCAAACAGACAGAGGTGAATGAGGCCACAGTGATGCCTCGTCGATAGTTTGGGTCCTCTGGTTTGGACGTCGTGACAACAACGACAGGTTGAGGTACTTTTCTCATAATTCCCCGGACATCGTCAATGACTTTAGTTGATATTCTTTGTTTAACTGGTAGATCGATAAGTGAAAGACGCGATCTGAAAGTAGCTGTGGTGGTTGCAGATCGTGCAAGTAACCTGAAAAACATAAAAAACTGTTAAAAAAATGTTAATTCATGGTAAACAGGCTTTCGAGGGTCATTTTGTAGCTCCGAACAAGGCATCACCATAGTCTTTTGAGGATAGTTTCTTTGCTCTTTTGGTTGCTTATAATTTCATAAAGATAAAAACAAACTGTAAATTATGTTAAAGGTAGTTTATTACTAGCTGTATTAAATAAACATAGCCACAGTAAACAAAAGCTTCTTTTCTAATATTGTTTGCTATATTTTTTAGTTATAGCCTGCAATTGGGTATTGACCTTTTCTTCTAGGTTATTTACAAAGTCTTTAGGAGAAATATAGTTTTCTTTATCTTTGGGTCCATCTTTTCTGAAATAATCTACACTATAAATATGGTTGACTTCAACACTGTCAATTTCATTGAACAAAGCCCTCAATTCGTTGGCTGCTTCTTCATTCTTTAATAATTGCTCATAAAAGACAATGCGAGTACTACACATAGCGAATTATTAAGAAAATCAAACAATTCATTTCTTTGGTTTACCCTACAACGCCACGGAGCTTACCCACAGCTTTTCCTATAGATAGACCATCCTTGTATCCTTCATCGAATCCTTTTTGCATATTGACTTCTTTTCCTTCAACTATTCCTATTTTATACCCTGTCTTTTTTTTTTCTTGCAAATAAGCACATTGTTTCTGAATAACTTTTCTTGTTTCTTGACTTACATTACCGTGATCTTCTTGTAGACGATCCCATTCTCTTTCTGCTAATTTTCTTTCATAAACATTGTCTTCTTCACCACTTTCTGCCCAAATATCTTTGTCATGCTCTTGATCTGCCATTTGCAATCAACCAAAAAAAAAAAGTATTAATAATAAGAAAAAAAAATTGACATATTAAAGAGTAGACTCCGTTTTTAGTAATTTGTAACACAAAAAAAACATTTATTTATAATCTTGCTTTTTCAGTCTTTTGTTGCCATGCAAAGGCCAATTTCTTTCTTCCACCGGGAGCAATAAGTACATTAATTACACAAGTTTGATCCTTTGAGTCCAATGCTTCCTTCAATGCATTTCTTAATTCAACCTTATCCTTGACTAACCATCCTTTACCACCACAAGCCTGTGAAATCATTTCATATCTTGTTTCAGGCAATAAGGCAGTTGTAGGCAAAGTACCATTATTTAGTGAAGCATTGTATTCAGAGTCATCTAAGCCGTGATAAATGCCATTATTATTAATGACAATAATTAACAAGGGTAATTTAGATCGAATTGCAGTTTCTAATTCCATAGCAGAGAATCCAAAGGCCGAGTCACCCACAATCGACACTACTCGTTTAGCAGGTCCATAATAAGATTGGGCAGCGATCGCATAACCCATGCCTACTCCCATGGTGGCCCCTGTTCCTGCATCAATACGATGTCTCGGTTGATGAACATCGAAAAAGGATCGCCCAATGTCCATCGTGTTGGCACCTTCACTGATATAGACCACATCTTCCTTGGGCAAAAGGTGTTTGATGACCCCAAAAGCAGACTGATAGCTAAGGATATCTTTATCCGATCCTTGCTCTCCTGAAAGTCTTGTTTTCTCTACATTTTGCTTGACTTTTTCGAGTAAACCAGAGACATAAGAATCATTCTTTTTACTTAATGAATCAATAGATTGTGTGAGTTGGTTGACAACCAATTGAATATCACCTAATAAGGGCAAAGTGTCATTTCTATTATTTCCGATTTCTTCAGGTGATATATCGATTTGTATAAAACGAACGTGAGCATTCCATCGAGGTGTGTGGCCATAATGTAATATCCAATTTAAACGAGCGCCTATTAAGAGAACCACATCTGCTTCTTTGAGTGCTTTTGATCGAGCGGCTGAGACGCATAAAGGATGAGAATCAGACACGACACCTTTGCCCATAGGAGTTGGTAAAAAGGGACATTTTGTTTTCTCGATTAAACCAAGCACCTCTTTCTCTGCTCTGGCATAGGAAGCGCTGATTTAAACAAGTCTGTTAGAAATTTCAAATATGCATGTAGATATGAATAGAGCTTACCCTTTACCAACCACAATAAGAGGATGTTTTGCGTTTTTCAATAAATTCACTGCCTTATTTAAATCGTCTACATCAGCCATTGCTTTTGGAGCATTAGGCACTTTGGGTACTTGAATATCTTCCATCACTTGCTTATTACGAATCGGGTATTGAATAAAATCAGCAGGCAAATCAACGTAGGCAGCACCAGGTCGTCCATATAAAGCCGTTCTAAAGGCCTTTTCGACTATAAAGGGTAACTGCTCAAGCGATGTGGGTCTAGCAGCGTATTTGCAATATGGTTTACATGCTTCCACTTGATCAAGTTCTTGAAAAGCACCTCGTTCGACTTGATCCGTTTCAGACGAACCAGAGAGTAAAACCATAGGCCAACAATTGATCTTTGAATTGAGTAGACCAGCAAGGGCATGAACCACACCTGGACCACCCACACTTAAGCAAACACCAGGTCTACCACTTAAATAGCCATAGACAGAGGCAGCATATGCTGCAGATTGCTCATTACGAAAGCCAATAAAGCGTATACCAGCTGCAACACAAGCCTCTGCTACCTCAACAACAGGTATGCCAACAATACCAAATACGACTTCTACTCCTTGTGTCTTTAAACAATTGGCAATAAGTTCGGCACCAGAGGAAATAACGGTTGTCATGAAAAATATAAAGAGAGAAAGGAAAAAGAGCAAAAAAGGAAAAAATAGAGCCGACAAGATATATTTTAGCGGAAGATAAAATTAGATGCATAGCCTTTTATCCATCATGCATTTTGTTTATTGTCTTCTTCTTTTACCCGTTACTAATTCTTGTCTTATCGAAATAATCTCATTTTCAACAAATGACATTGTATTTTCTACTTGAAACACTTGTGCTGCATTTCCCCAAGGTGCGTGATGACCCAAATAACTATACTTGTCTTGTACCTTGTTTGCTGTTTTGTAGTTGCTTTTATCTATTCTTAATTTTCTAGCTAAGCGATTATCAATCACCCATCGATAAAAATGTAAAAGATAAGATCTACAGTAAGCTCCAAAGGCAAGGTAAACAGGTTTACTATATCAAATTCAGTATGATGCACATATAATGTTATTGTGATTCTTATTACTTTTTTGATATAGCATGTGCAGTAGCATAGTCTAAATCAGCAGTTAAGATGACTCGTTGTGAGTGAATAATAATATCTTCATAATTCTTTATCTTCTCTGCTGTTTCTTGTTCTTTGGTTGAGTCCCATATCTTGATTGATTCTTGTCCTTCAAGTCTTTTTGACATCTTTTCCTTTACCTTTTTAAAAGATGTTAATGCACTACAAAAGAAGTATGTTCCTTAATAATTACCAAATCTGGAGTTCTATCTGTAAACACAATCGTCACTTCATCTCCAAATCTTTGAACCATGCGCTATATAAAGCGTTATTACAAATCTTCACAAGCTTAATCTCTCTTCACCTTAACATTATCTGCTAATAATAACGCATCTTCCGAATACCATTTACAATCCCTTGAATGACCACCCACAATAACCGCAGAATATCCTTTTTGATGGTCAATTACATTGGGTGTGATATCTAATAGTGGTGCAGGTGTAATGATGCCATTCTTTTGTTTAGCCAGTGGACCAAGTGCGGCTATCAAAAATTGAGTATTTTCTTTACTATTGCAATCACTTTGTATTTGTGTGTTTTACCCATTTTTGCATTTGCTTCATATTTTGGTAAAATGACTTGATTGAAGTTGATAAAAGGTATATTTGGATAACCAACATAAACTATACTGAATATAAACATCTTGTCTTTCCTCTCCCATCGAATTATTTATTGTCTTTTTTTTTATACCTGAAAATGAGTTTTTAGCTATTTTTGATAAATGGAGACAAGCAGACACTGTGTTTTGTCCACTTGCTATAATATAATCTGGATGTGAATCCTCTGTTTCTTTTGAATCATTTGAATAAGACAGATACCATGGCATTTTGTTTATATCTGTTTTCAAGTTTTACTTTAGTTTCGATCTTTTACTTTGTTGATTTTGGTTTACCGGTGTTTTTATTACAATCAACAATATATTTTTGAATAATTGTTGGAAACATTTGAAGTTCTATATTCAATCATTTAGTGCAAGTTCGTGTAAGCTCGTAATCTTTCTTTTTTACTTTTGCTAGACACGATTGTCTTTAATTTCAAGTTTTCAGAAAGTTGGTTGGATCCAGCCAATCGTTTACCCAAGGCCATGGCCTGTAAGGTATTTTCAATACCTCCGTCAGTGACAACCCAAACTTTTTGGTTGGTTAAGGTGGATGAATATCGAACTGATAGTTTTATAAAACGAGCTATAGAAAATATATAAGATTCCATTTTCTTTGCAAGATCCAAAAGGATCGCCCCATTCTTTATCTAATACCATTTCTAAACATCATCAGCGAGTACTGCAGTAGGCGAAAAAGGAAAAAAAAAAAAAAAATTCTCGAGAAATGTCAAAGTTGAACAAAACGGAGACAAGAAGAACATGGTTTGAGAGTCTTTAACTTTTATTCTCAGACGGCTATTACAATAAAAGAATTGCATTCTTATAATATTAAAAATACGCATAAAGCCATGATTTCAATTCCTGTGGTTAGAGGAACAGAGAAAACTGCATGATGGTTGCTCTCCTGCCATGGCCCCAATGCCTGTATGCCTACTATTGTATTCAGTCCGGCTCGTATCACACTGACTTTAGATTTTTATGACTTCAAATTCAAGGGGCTTAAGCTCTCACTGATCATCTTTACTTCTTTTTTTTTATCAAAAGCATGCCTTATTCATTCCACAGCCATTCAGGCCAGTTTTGTAAACATGGACATGGACTTTTGGAAGACGTTGTAAAGGAAGCGATTAGAAAAGGGTTTCACGTTTATGGCCTGTCTGAACATATGCCTCGCTATGCAGATTCAGAACTTTACCCTGAAGAAATCGAGGTTTTATAACAAAAGATAATAGACAAAGCTCACTGTTAAACAATTCGAATATGTAGGCAGAATGTACACCTACTACTTTGACAGAAACCTTTCGCGATTTTCGTTTAGAGGCTGAAAGATTAAAAGAAGCATACAAAGGAAGCATATCTCTCTTGATAGGTACAGAGATAGAATTCATAAACCAAGACTATGCAAATCACATTCAGCAATTGAGAAGTGAAGCAGACTATGTCGTCGGTTCTCTTCACCATGTCAACTCTGTGCCCATTGACTTTTCACCTGAACTCTACCAAACAGCCTTGGCTGGAGCCAAGAATAGTTTGCAAACCTTGTTTGTACAATATTTCGACGAGCAGTGGGAAATGCTGCAGGCCATTCAACCAGAGGTCGTAGGCCATTTTGATCTCATCAGGATATTCGCAGATCAATCTGTGGCTGATCAGATTTTACTTGAACCTCAAGTTTGGCAGCGTATAGTTCGTAATGTGGATTATATTATTGGCTATGGTGGTCTGTTTGAAATCAATTCGAGATCCTGGAAAAAAGGCTTGAAAGACGCGTATCCTCAAAGAAACATTATTCAAATCATCAAGGAGAAAGGAGGAAAATTCACTTTGTCTGATGATTGCCATGGACCTAATGATGTGGGGTTATTTTATGAAAAATTACCAAATTATTTATTAGAAACAGGAATCGATACGATCCATTATTTAACCAGACAAGAAGGCAAAGTGATAGTAAAGGAACATAAAGATATTCTAAAAGACGAGTTTTGGACCAAGATACAGAATTGGTGAAAAAAAAAAAAACGTATTTTACAAAATTTATTATTAAATGTTTAACGACGGCCATTGCCACTCTTCTTCTTTGCCTTCTTTTCTCTTCGCTTCTCTGCACGTCTCTCTTTCTTCATCACACCATCCACCATCTTATAACGACCCTTGACACCCTTAGGACGGCCCTTGATACCACGATTAGCACCCTTGGCCACAACGACCTTAATGTCCTTCTTTGGTTTTGTCTTGGATGCTCTTGCAATCAATTTACCAATTGTCTTTGCCTTTTCTTTTTCGCTCATGTCAGGATTATCAGCAATGTCTGTTGCCTTCTTTTGTGCTTTGGATAGCTTTTGAGCAGCCTTGAACTTCTTTCTAGCCTTGGCTTCAGCCACCTTCTTGATAGGTCTAGCATTCAATGCTCGAAGCTTTTCTCGAAGTTGATTCATTGCTTCCTTTGTCACAGGCAAGTTGGGTTTGTTATGTCTGCTTTCTTCATCCAAGAACCACTCGGGAAGGCCATCCTTATCTCTGAATGCTTCTTTGGAGAAACCCATATCGACAAGGTCTTCCAATGTCTTTTCTTTATTAGCTAGTTGTTGAGCCAAAGTGATTGATTCAGGTGTAGTCAATCCTTTTTCTGTGTCAAAAAGTTAGAAATAGGCACATCATGCTTTTGTCTTTTGGTTCTTACCGAGCGCCTTCTTCATAGCCTTGGAGTTATCATCCTCACCTCCATCCCACATTTCATCGTCAGAAGGAAGTTTATCTTCCATAGGCTGGATTTCAAAATCACTATCCTCTTCCTCTTGTTCTGAACTGCCGTCATCTTCTTGATTTCTCTTTCTCTTTTTGGATTGTTCTCGAATAAACTCTTCGTCATCACTTGATTCCTCTTTTTCCATGAGCTCATCAGCTGCTACATCTTGGAAAATGTCCTGGTCAAAGAACATAGCAGCCGCAGTAGAAAGGCCGCTGGCTGTCTTTTTGGATAAGGCAGCCTTTTGACCAAGATCGTTCATCAGTGAATTTACACCATTTGATTTGGTAGGTGAGGCCTCTTCATCTTCAGAAGACATGCTATCATCACTTTCATCATTATTTTCTTCATCTGAATCTGAATCTGAATCAGAGTCAAATTTTTTGTCTCTGTTCTTGTTTTGTGTCTTTTTGTCATCAAAACCAGACCATTCATCTTGTTCTTCTCTAGCTTGCTTGGCTCTAAATTTAGCATCTCTTTCTGCTCTACGTTGTTTATATCTACTGTAATCTTCGTCCATTTGATTTTCGAGATCACGTTCATATTCATCCTCCGAGTCAAGATCTTCATCCATGTCCATTTCAGCAATACGACCCTTCATGTTCTTATCCACCTTAATATCATCTGGACCGTCATCCTCTTCGAGATCGTCTGCCATAGACATGTCACCGTTATGAAGTTTTTCAAGTGATGAATCCTTCTTGATCTTTTTAATATTAAAGACCTCATCCTCACCAAGACCACCATCATCCAAAGCAATGTCAGTAGGGACAATCATGTTCAGCTGCATACGTTGAATCAACTTCATCTTCTTTTCATTCGCCTTTCTCTTTTCTCTCTTTCGCTTAGCTGCTTCCTCTTTTGTGAGATTGGACAATTCGGCCTCAAGCATCTCGTCTTCATCCATCGGTTCCTCTTCTATCACTGCAATCTTCTCTTCCTTCTTTCTATCCATCTTCAATTCATCACGAATCGTAGTTCTCCATTTCAACAAGGCCTTGAATTCACCTCGACCGAGCACCTTCAAATCTTCACAGTTGATCTTTATATCCTCTGTTGTGATATCTCGCTTCAAGAGCTCTCTTGATTCATCCGATGTGAATGTAAACTGATTGTATGAACCCAATGTAACAATAGGATCATCAGCACGAATGAATTCCATGACATCTAACGTTTTATGGAGGGTATAATCGCCATCTTCATAACCATCTCTGTGTCTCCTCTTTTTTTCGGGTCGAAAGACATCAGCCAACTTTTTGGGCTCTTCTGCACCGACATCTGAAAAGACAGCCTTGGGATCCAACATGCGAGGATCAATCTTTTTGGGTGCAATAAAATCACGACAGACGACGAAAATTTCGGCAGAGACATTACGAGAAGAAGGTGGTTTGGTGGCTTCAACTTTGCGAAAAAGCTGTTGAAAGACCCAGATGAGTTTGTTGTAATCTTTGGATCGAAACACTTTGGTGACAAATGTACCGCCCTTGCTCAAAAATTCGGTAGCAAGCTTGAGAGAGACAAGTACAAGTTCGGATTGTGAAAAAGCGTCGTGTGCCCATGCTCGACCTACGTTGGGAGCACCATCGTGAAGAACACTAGAGAACGTCAATGGGTTGTTTGAGGAAATCATTTCTTTTTATATCTTACACATCTGCTTTCCAAGTTTTCATTTCTTGTCGTAAGTTTTGCCTACATCTTTCTGTTGTAATGTCATCTGTGAAGGTAATTACACCTGGAATAGGTTTGATTGGGCAAAGATCCACACCTGTTCAAAGAATGTTTTAGTGTCAATGCTAAAATAGACATGAATGAATAAAGTACCTATCACTAGACTGCTTTGTGGCATATATTTTGTTGCTACTTGTAACCTTGGAAAATGTAAGTAAGGAACAAGACTTTGGGGAAGGAAATCTACTTACCAACCACCTGGTGCAGCACATAAATCAATTAATGCTCTTGACTTTTCTAAAAAGTTATATTTCTTATTTAACTGAATCAACTTGAAAGCAGAACGAGCACGATAACCTTGCTCCTTTGCCAAGTGGTAATACTTATCCAAACGTCCTATGTTTATATTATTGTCAATACTTGTACGCACCTGCATTTCATTTCTTGTTTTTTACCTTTTGAGTGTTTCTTCTCTCTTCCTTTACCCATGATCTATAATTTTAAAGTTGGATCTAAATTAAAAAAAAAAAGAAATTTTTTGTAAAAAAAAAAAATGAAAAATCATGTTTCTATAATTGGATAAAAGATCGCAGTTGTACATATAAGCCACAATTCACTGTCATTTTATTTTCAGTGGTGGAACTTTTCAGGACAAACCAATGGATCGAATTAAAAAGACAATATTTAAAAAACAAGAGCATTCAACCAAAGAATAGGAAAAGTAAAAGAAGAACCCTTACTATTGATACCGGTAGCTTCGAATGATATAAAACTCTTTAAGCCATCTTATCAATAGCACGATTACTGTTCTTGCTGATTTTTATCCTACCTTTGAATTTCAAGTCTTTATGAGCACAGGAAGCAAGATTATTCCTCTTACAGCAAATATGATGAGGTTTATTTGATGGTGATGATATGCTCGACACCAAGGCAAATCTCTGCAGGGACTCTTCATTTTGATGATTCGATCTACAAATAATAGGGCACGCTTTGCTCGAAATCATCGATAGCTGAACTTGAGGGATGTAGCCGATGACCAGCTTGAAAAAAGTAGCCATCATTTCATTATGAATACAAGATGACGAAAGACTGTTTTTAAATACGGCTTCATGAATATATTTGAAACAAAATTTCACGATTCGAAGTACATCATCATTCAATTTATGAAATACCTCGTATCTTGCTTGAGGATTTGATCTAGTTTAGATTCATCAAGAGCCCTTTCAATAGCATTTTTCATGCTTATATCAAAAAACTACTTGAATTGTTTGACTAAAAGGGAACAAGTTTTTTGTTTTTCAAATTTAAGGGTACTATCAATAGCCTTAAAAAACGAAATTTGTAAACGTTTAATTCAAATTTAGTAAACAATATATTCGAGGGTTGCTTTCAACATGACTGCAAATTAAAGTTTGTGAATTTCTGATTTATAAAAATGACATGAAAATATAAATCTAAAACACATTTGTGTTGCAGACTTAAATTGAACAATTCATTCATCTATCGTCTTGATATACTTTGTAGTATTTGGGTGATAACGAACGTTTAGTAGACATCCAGAAAAAGAAAAAAAAATATAGTAGAAAGAAACAAGATTATTGGCAACCATTGATAGAAAGATGTGTATGTGTGCGACTTGACCAGAATACAAGTAATGTATGTCAAGTTTTATAGATTGTATTTATGGTGTATATACATCGGATGAGCCTTTACAAAGTATTATTGGTCATTTACTTGGTAGGCTAGTTATCATATTAAATTTCACAATACATCATTATTGTTATTATCATTATTTCTGTGTAATGAATCGCTTTTATAAATACCCTTCTCTTTTCCTCGCCTTTTCTGACACACTCACCTATTCATATCATGAATGAACAAGACACATACTTTATATTTTATTCTTTATACGCCTTTCGAGTCAGTTCATTATCCTTGGTGTCAAAGAGGACACACTCTTCTTTGCTTTATAAAAGAATGGATGAGATTGAAATTCATCGTGGGAAAATAAAAGGAAAGTATCCTATTTTCTCACGAGACTAACCTATTTGTCCTTATCCCCTTTTTTCTTCTTTTTCTCCTTCTCTCTCTTTTTTTAAATCTTATCCACCATGCTTTTGAATCGTTTAGCGAGACCTGTGATGAATGTAAAGAGAGATAGATAGGTTGCAGTAAGCTGAATTTTCTATTTTAGAAACAATGGACAAGATCCATTCCACGTTCATTTTCCACCTATAATTCTGCTATCGCTGGCCTCAGTCCCCAGCAAGAAGAACTTCGAGTAGCAGTTCAGGACTGGGTGAATGTCGAATTGGCTCCTCGAGCGAATGCGATTGATAAAGAAAACGAGTTTCCTATGGACATGTGGCGTAAGTTGGGAGACATGGGACTCTTGGGTGTCACTGCACCTCCAGAATATGGTGGGTTAGGCTTGGGATACTTTGAACACACGATGGTCATGGAAGAGATCTCGAGAGCCAGTGGATCGGTCGCACTCAGTTATGGTGCTCACTCCAATCTGTGTGTGAACCAGATTGTGAGAAATGGCAACGAAACCCAAAAGCAAAAGTATCTGCCCAAGTTGATCTCGGGTGAGCATGTGGGTGCCTTGGCCATGTCTGAGCCTGGCTCTGGATCGGATGTAGTGAGCATGAAGTTGCGCGCGGAAAGAAAAGGAGATCATTATGTCTTGAATGGGGATAAGTTTTGGATTACAAATGGCCCAGATGCCGATGTGTTGGTGGTTTATGCGAAAACAAAACCAGAAGCTGGACCTCAAGGAATCACTGCTTTCTTGATTGAAAAGGTATGAATGGATTACTGTTATTTATATACTTAATCATCATAGGGATTTGAAGGGTTCTCTACAGGACCCAAGTTTGACAAGTTGGGCATGCGTGGATCGAATACATGTCAACTGTTTTTTGATAATTGCAAAGTACCAGGTATGATGACATGAGTTATATATCACCTTCATACTTAGTTGTGTTAGTTGAAAATGTGTTGGGTGAAGTCAATAAAGGTGTTTATGTCTTGATGAGTGGTTTAGACCTCGAAAGGCTTGTACTCTCAGGCGGGCCTTTAGGGTAAATAATAATAACAAAAAAGGAGAACAAGGATTCTCAGATAAAGATAGATTAATGCAAGCTGCTTTGGACGTGGTTGTACCTTATGTTCATGAACGTCATCAATTTAATAAACCTATTGGTGAATTCCAAGTGAGTGAAGATAAAGTGAAGTAGATCAAGTACTGATAATTATAAAAGCTCATTCAAGGGAAATTAGCAGACATGTATACAAAAATGAACGCGTCAAGAGCTTATGTTTATGCAGTCGGACGTGCCTGTGATCAAGGCAATATTAGTAATAAGGATTGTGCAGGTGTTATTTTATATTCAGCTGAAAGAGCAACTGAGGTTGCATTAGATGCTATTCAATGTCTTGGTGGCAATGGTTATACAAATGAATATCCGACAGGCAGAATATTACGTGATGCTAAGCTTTATGAAATTGGTGCAGGAACAAGTGAGATTAGAAGAATGTTGATTGGTAGAGAATTTAACAAGTTGTACAAATAAAATTAAAACTGAAACATGAGGCATGTTTGCCCTCCTTTTTCTCTCTTTCTCTTTTTTTTTTAAAAAAAGAATGGATTTTGAAGAAGTTGTTAATATGGATTGGGTATCAAATGAAGAAGTCTTAAATGTGGATAATTTTGATAGTCAACAAAATGGTTTTCTATTACAAGAACCTTTATCCGCTCCGTCATTTGAACAAATAAAGTATTTAATTGAAATAGCTAAACAGCAAATAATTCTTAAAGAACAAGAAATCCAAACTGCTGATCCCTCCATTATTTTTGCTCCTCCTCCCCCTTTAAAAGAAGAAGAGAAGGCAGATGAAAATAAAAAAGGGGAAATGAACACAAGTGAACAAGTCAATGATATTCACTCTGAAGAAACAGTGACTACATTAGAAGCTTATGCCGCTGCAGATGGAATTGACTTAAAAAAGATGAGTCCAAAAGAACGTCGTCAGTTACGAAACAAGATATCTGCAAGAAACTTTCGGGTGAGAAGAAAAGGTAAACATGATTTGTATTTGTGTTTCATAAACTCATCAACAAATATAGAATATATTACTTCTTTGGAAGAACAAGTAGCTGAGCATAAAAAAACGATGAAAGAACTAAAGCAAAGGCTAAGTAGAGTAGAAGATGAAAACAAGGCACTTCAAAAAGAAATGGATATGTTGAAGCGACAAAATCAACAATTACAACAACAACAACAACAACAACAACAGCCTGCTTCACCTCGTTCTTCCTCTTCGCTACCTAAACATAACATTAACAAAGATATCAGTTTATTGGGTACAAAGCCCACAGATTCATATCGCCAACAACAAGATCATCACTGTATTCTTGTATCAAATGCCCTGATGCCTGCTTGGGATTATGAATCTATTTTGGCTAAAAAGAAACCAACTTTATTTCAACAGCTAGCCGGTCATTTTTTATTCCTTCTTATCCAATCCACTCTACTTCAAGAATCAAAAGCTAAAAAGATGGAATATTTATATGATACTTTGATTCAGGCTTCTTTAATCCAAAACTCAACAATCGATCAATCCTTTCTTTGGTCTGACAATAATGCTCATGTAATCTAATTTCACTCTTTCATTGTAAATATCCTCTCCTTTTCTCTTGCAAACTAACACACTCTTTTAAAAAATGCATTTCTTTTATAACAAGTCAAATAAACACTTTCTCTCTTTTGTACATCCTACATTAACCCAGGAAAAGAGGGGGGAGTTTAGTCATTCTTTAGGCGTAAAATAGCAATCATTTTTCTCATACAATAATAAAAAAATATTTTGCAAAACTTGCCAAGTTTGACAAGATCTGTGAATCAACTCATTGTAATAATTCTCTTTGAGTGTGGTTTATAAAGAATGTCAAATTACATTCATTTTATATAAAATATACAATCCATAGTGATCTGTAAATTAAAAACGCAGAAAGGTGCCTAACATTAAGCTTTGATTTTATTTTGTAGCATGTTTCAATAAACATTTTATATATCTACAGAAATTCAGTGTATTATTACAATGCTAAAGAGAGAAAATTGATGTTACTTTTTTTTATTAGTATTTTTATTTAAAGAGGATAAATTAACAAGATTAATAAAATTACAGAATATCTCTAAGCTGTTGCACAAACAGCACAAATATCAGAAGCATTTGCAGCAGCCAATGGACAGTTATCACCCGAAATATAATCAATGCCATCATAGACTTTATAGCCACTTCCCCACCAATCAAAGCTAGAGACACCACTGCCTGTCTGAACACCAAAGATGATCAAGGTCGCAATACTCGAGCCACAATCGAAACCAGCAGCAGTAACATAATTGTACTTGACCCACCATTCATGACGGTATTTACGAATGACATACATGAATAACAAACCGACACTGCACCACATCACGTAGTTGGAAGGCATAGCGGGAGGCATCATACCCAGAGCGTTCAAGAAGAGAGGAACGTGAACGTACTTGACCCAACTGTTGGGATATTTCTTGGTATAGAAATAAAAGGGGAAAGGAATCAAGGCGCCGACAAGGAAAAGCCAGAGCATGGAATTATAGGGCGAGTTGGGACCAAACATTTCTTTGGGACCAATGGTACCCCAGATGATAGAAGCAGAGTAAAACACGGCAGCGTTCGGACAGGTCCAGACACCGGTCTCAGTCACACAGATATCAGGAATCGTGTCCATCAACCATGTACCGGTGGCCAAGTTGACCAGACCGCCGATAAAAGTACCGCCAACTTGAGCCCAGAACATGGCACGAGGGGGGACCTTGGTGTAGTGGCCGAGCTTGAGATCACTGACAAAGGTAAGAGCTTGAGCCATAGAGATGTAACCGTACGTTTTGAAGGTGACGTTGGCAATCGGGTGGCCGGGAAGAGCGAAACCGATGATGAGTTCTGTAATCACGTTCAGACCAGGTTGCTGGTTTGTGATGGCGTTGATGATACCGATAGGAAGAGTAAAGACCATGGGAATAGCCACGGCAAGGATAAGTCCCCACCAGGGAAGGTGAATGGGCCAGACGTAAATTACTGCAAAAGAAACACCCAAGGCGATGATAAAAGTGAGAGCATACCACCACTGAGGTACCTCAGGGTAGGCACGCATCAATTTCATGTGGATATCGTCCGAGTTTTCCTTTGTACGAGATTCTCTGAATCTTTGCATGATTTCGTGTCTGTGGTAGAGCCAGGTGTGAACCAAGATACAGGTCAGACCAGCGAAACCGATACCATAATTAAGAGCAAAGAAGGGAGCCATACGCAAAGGACCATATTCGGCATAGGCAGCTTCGTCCAAGATGTTGTCAGAGTTCAAGACCTTGGAATTGTCCCATACTTCACCATCCTTGTTAAATAACTTGGAGGTCATGATAGGGAACTTTTGAGCATCCCAGACATTTTGATAGTACATGGCAGGACAAATGATCCAGGCGACAATGATGAAGGCCACAGCAATGTTGGCAATAGCCCAGGCAGGAACAACGAGCGGGTTGGAGAGGTAAGAAGTGATTTGACTCCAGTCAAGACAGAAGCCAAGGAGACCCATACCAGAGTTGACACTGGTGATTTGACTCAGCACACGGTTCTGAGGTTTGATCCAGCAAACCCAAGAGAACGCACCGATGATGGGCCAAAAGTAACTAGGGAACCACTGCCAAACCCACATGGCACCAAACATGTACAGAAACCATCTGAAACGACTAGGACCGGTCCAGTTGTCATCCACACGATGCAAGGAACGCAAAAGAGAGATAGTGGCTAGATTGGTAGGCCAGACCATCGAGGCAGGATAGACAAGGAATTGACGGAGAGAACCGGCCATACCGAAACCAATCAGTTGGGTTGTCCAGACCAGCAGGATATTTCCACCCCAGCCCATGTTTTGCTTATAAAATATACGTTGGATGGTAATGATGTCAATAGCATAAGCAGTACTATAACTACAGTTGGCCATGACGACAATGATGACATGTTCTTTCAAATTGAATGGTCCAGGATTCCAGAATTTAGATTTAGGGATAACTTTTTCCAAGAATTTGGCAGCAGGGAAACTGATCAACTGAACGACAAGGGCACCAACAACCAATGGGTTATCTCTGTAAAAGAAAAATTGATTGACAAAGGCAAGGA
Organism: Rhizopus arrhizus; assembly: GCA_024220505.1. Classification (NCBI taxonomy): domain Eukaryota; kingdom Fungi; phylum Mucoromycota; class Mucoromycetes; order Mucorales; family Rhizopodaceae; genus Rhizopus; species Rhizopus arrhizus. The sequence continues at coordinate 1,441,629 of JAKZZE010000008.1, forward strand.
AGCAAGTAAAGATGAGACCTAGAAAGACGACACGAAATGTATATACAGGCATGGTTGGATCATCTGTACTATAGAAAGGTAAGTTGTAAATTAAATAAAAGCAGTAGGAAGCTTACTTTGGGACAACAGCACGGACTTCTTCAATAGGGGAATCTTCTTCATCTTCAACATGTTGTTCGACAGAAACCCTATCAGAAAAACCATAGTTTTCTTTTTCGATTGTTGTATTCAAGAAATCTTCTACTTTTTCAGAAGATATGACAGTCTCAGACGTAATATAATGTTCTTCGTACCCTCTCTTTTCTTGAGAGGAGATACTGGTACCAGCCATTGTTAAAGGGGGAAAAAAAGTTATACTTTATGAAAAGAAGAAACGTAAAGTTAGTTTCTAATGGTCATAAAATAAAGTATTTATATTAATGAATCCATTCGTAACAAAAGAGTAAATTTGTGTAAAGAGCCGTATGACTACATAACTATCTGATTTCCTTTTTTGATCAAAAACACCAATTTGGGATACACAACAAATTCATTTCATTGGCCACTTAATTTTTGTACCTCAAAGATATGCTTTAACTATTGTAATAGTTCACTTTAGAAAGCACGAATAAGAAAAGAAGAAAAAGGATGAATGAATCATTCTCTGTCATAAAGATCATGAATTTTGAATGATTTTCAAAATGTTAAATCTTGTTTTTAATCTAAACGACAGGTTGTACTCGTAAGATATTATATCACCATATTCGTATAAATAAAATATCAAAAATTATCCATTCTTGTCTACTTTTCTTCCTTCACCCTGGGAATGTGATCATTACCTTGTGTTTCTCTCGTTTGTGAAACACTTCTTTTGTGCTCCAAAAAGGACATTTTTACTTTTTAGAATACTGTCTCTCCAATTAGTGTTTGGCGCTCAGTTCACTGATAGTTTACTCAACACCTGATACAAGAATTTGTATGTAGCACCTTAAAAGTTCTTGATATAAAAAAGAATACTTTTTAAATGTAAGCCTATTTCTATTACGAGAAACAGATGTGGTTTAAATAAAAGGTCCTGTTAAATAATCTAAAAGAATAAAATGAATAAAAAAGAAAAAAGAATATCAATTAGACTGTGATATGCTTTATAAGCTCACTCGTCTTATTTATTTCGTACACTTTATATGACTAGAAAGATCAAGTAGAAATTCGAATTTAATTTTTGTCTATCAAACATTGTATAAAATAGGCTGGAACATCTTATTTATCTGGCACTTTTCTTTTTCAGTTTAAATTTACCAATAGACTATAAACATTGATTTCAACTTCAAATGCTTTTCGTGAGGAAAAAAAAAACGGAGAAAGGATTATATCTTTTTATAGTATATCATTCAAAGATAAACATCATCCGAAAACAGTGAGTGTACCAATTTGTAGCACTTTTTTATAACCAAAATTAGAGAAATTATTTCAAATATAAAGAGTCAAAATAGACTGAATGAAGAACATTATAAACTATCTTTACTGTTCCCTTGAACCTAAAGCATTTTAATGCATTTTTTTGTAAAGATCGGTTATTAAATATAACATTGATCTTGTTATTCCTTTGTACCATCATACAAAAGTCCTTATGAAGTCAGTTTTTTGCCACTTTACAGATATCCAAGTATATATCGCTTTTTTAAAGCAGCTTTTGTTATCTACTCTATAAGCTTTATGTATCTTTGCTATTTCTTATGGTTGAAGAAATATAAGTCATGCCCTTTCGGCAGAATAGAAAATCAAATGAAATTCCTCATTCTTAGAGATGAGCAGTTTTTATTTAGAAAATTTTTTTGGCAGAGTCATCCTCTTACTAAGAATCTATGCAGATTTAAAACTGTTCTTTTCTAGCTATAAAGTCTATATCGAGATAAATAGGTAGTTAAAACTGGTTAATTCTATCTAGAAATGATCCTACACTTGATAAAGAAAGGACTGTGTCTTGTTTAGTTAATGATGAATATAAAAGTCTTGTGCTGATGAAACACTTACAAATATGGCAATCATACATTCAAACATTGTCAGCCAAGTAAACAATAATATATATTATTGTTGCTCATAGCTCGTTCTCAATCACAAAATAGAAGAAAGTGTTTATTGGCGAAATATAAAAAGGAATAAAAATCGGATTTAAACCCGAATTTTTCACCAAAACCCTAGTAACAACACAGCACAAAGCAATAAAGGGAATTATTATCGCATGAGACTTGAGTAAAATAGGACAGACAAATATGAATTGTCCGTCTAAAGTAAAATAGCACAAGCCTTGTGCAAGAACTACAAGGGCTCTGTATACATCATGAGAAAAGATAGTCTTTTTGTGCCAAAGAACTTTTTCTTTTTATCCTTACCAGGGTTCACAATCATCCAGGTAACATCATTGTGATGACTGGATGTTTGGCCAATTACGTACAAATTAATGAAGTTCTTCATCACCTAATCGAAGCACAGCAGTACTTTTGAGCACTCTGATGCTTTTACTTAGACGATCAAAGAAAAAGTGGATTTCATCGGAGTGTTCACTCCCCCCCCCCAAATCCGCTAGGGTGTCACAGGCAGATTACTTTTTTCAAGACCATCTTGGCAAGCTTTTCCTAGGCCTGGTTGATTATCATGCATAAGACAGGCATCATTTTTATTTCTTTCCAATGACATAGTATTATCCTTTATAAGTAAATGTGTGCTTTAAATGAACTCTCAAAAAAGTATATGTGCTTAAAGCTAGCAAGTCATTGAAGCTGACCTTGTCCGTGTTAAATCAATAATAAATGGAAAAGTTCTTTACCACCACATGAGTAGTTATGTATATTTCATAATATTGAAAAGAGCTTTACCTTAACCTTGCAATTAATTTATGTGTATATTGCTATTCAGCCTTTTTTATTGTTATTTGTAACCACACATGTCGTATTATTTGTATTATTTTTAAACTGGGTAATATTGTAAGTGTTCTTTATGTGATTTTTTGCAATAGTTGGTTCTGGTTTACAAGTATGTTGCTAACTATCCCAATTTACTTGTGAGCTTTGGGTATCAGTGAGACTCTTTAAGAAAAATAAAAGCCATGGATATGGAACAGATCATTGAATATTTTTAAAGATGCATAGAGGAAAATGGAATAGGTCAATACATCCTGTCTTACCTTGCTGAATCCCTTTTTGAGCAAACCCAACGAAACAAGCAATTAAACCTATCATTCTCCGATAGCCGACGCTGTTTCATGCCACAGTTGACTTTCAACCAGAGCTCTTTCATAAGAGGCTAAAAAGAGGAAGAGCAAGATAAGAAGAGAGACGATAGCTACCTTTCTCAACTGACTCCAAAAATTTCGTGGGGCTGCGAATAAGCATTTGTACATAACAGTAGCTTGTCTTCATGTTGCACTCCTCAAGGGTATCCTAGGTTCACCACATCAAATGAGACGGTGATTTATTTTTGTACTATTTTTACATTCATCCCTGTTGCTACTTTTTTTTTTTTTCTTTTTTTAAAAAAATACATTTAAATATTAGCTTTGGATATAGCACCAAATCTCGTTCGTGTATTCCTCTGTTGCTAGAAACAAAGGCCCTTTTGTTTGGTCTTGTCCTCTTTTTTCTCATCTGCACACTGACACCACATTTATCCATAAAAACATAATTCATAAGGTAATCAATATAACCGTTCCTTCATTCCTGTACCTTTTCTCGCTTTTATTATGTCTAAAGTATTATGTTTGATGAGATTTCTAAATTTGCTTCAAAAAATGTTCAGTTTTCTGCCATGTGTTTATTAGTGGGCTAGAACTATATTTATCTTTCAAGAGTCTTATGAATGCTTTTCATTATTTCTCTTATCGTTCCTATCGGTTTACTATCATTATGTGATAGCGTATGCCGAGTATTCATTAACCAGCTTTGATCTCAGTCTTTCTCCTGCTCACTTAATACAACTATTTCTAATAAAGAGTCATTCTATACGGAATTTCGTTTTTTGGCAGGTATACATCTTTTCATAACTTTTGGAAGCATATGACCTTCTGTAATGATACTGTGAGTAAAGCTTTTCTTGACAGTATTACCCTCTTTACTATAAAGCAGGATTTTTTTTTTGTTTTTGTTTTTGAGGGTCTTTAAAAAGGTCTTTCTTTCCATTAGAGAAATGCATCATAACCAGAATATGTTTTTACCATAAAAAAAGGGCTAAAATGAATCTTGAAAAATCAATTATTTATATAAGCTTTAGTTTGAGGCTTTTACCAAGTCAAGAATTCAAGTGATCATTCAAAAGGCAAATCATTAAAATATTTTCAAAACAAGATTTCCTTCTCTAAAAGTGACAGTACTTTAGAAATCACTAGCTATTTATCAACCGATTTTGGCTTATAAACACAGAGAGCGTAACACTTTTTTTCTGGCATCATTTTGCACTAAGATACAAAGGATTTAAATTACATTTCACTCGAGTATCTTTTGAGACCAGAATAGGTAGTGCTCGTGTAGCTCGTTATAATATGATTTATATTGCAGGATGTGTCAAGAGAGACTACATTGTTTTGCAATAAGCAAGCGAAAAAAAAGAACATCTTTATTTGTATATTTACAAAAATAAATGCTTAATGCTCTTTAATCTTTTTCTCTTTCAAATAAAATAGCAATCGTGTGTTCTTATGATTTATTAACAATAAAATTTGCAATAATAATCTATTCACCAAGTCTATAAAATCGTCCTCTACATATTCAGTTACTGTAAGACTTTTTTTTTTGTCTATTTAACATTTCTGGCCAGTATATTTATGGGTCATTCCGAATCTAGAAATTCAAGTTTTCAACAATTTTCTGTAGTACTTAAATATTAAATATCTATCAACATTAAGCATACTGGAGCAGTAATAATTGATGATACAAAAAAAGACTTTATTCCCAAGCAGGTATGATTGTTCTATTAAAGATAAGGTAAGGCTACGACTCAGAGTATAGGATGATTAACAACGATAAAAGGTAATAATTAAATCTAAATTTGAGAAAATGGGTACCTGGATACTACATTTTGATCTTTTTGGTCTTGTTCAACTTTACGCAATATTTATCAAGCGAAACAAGGAAAACCATACTTTTTTTTATTTTTCGTAAAGCAATGTTCTATATTTTGATGTATGGATATATAAAAATTAAACCTTTATTGTAATTAATATGGTTTAGAGTAGAATTATAATCCTGATTCCTTTAGTCTTCTAGCAATTGTATCTTCATCACGTTCCCTGTTTTTTTTTTTTTTTTTTTTTTTAAGTTTATCTTTTTCAGTTCTCTTTTTATTGCCTACCTTGGTTCTAACTTTAAGCTCAAATTATACAGCTCTTCCTCATCTCGACTGGATTGTAAATGTGTCTTGATAAACTCTTGAATGACAGGTACAGCTCTGAGCATATAATGTGTTGATTGATACTGCTGCAAATCCTGAATGACCTCAGCTGTCTTAGTACGCTTGGCAAAGTTAATCAAATGATTTGGTTTTTTCAAGAAATTCGAGTTACCATCCTCAATGAATGTCAAGTCCTGAAGATAAATACCCAGAAAGGGAATACAGGGTGGGTTGATACGGTGAATGACTTCACGATACTCACTAAAATTACGATTTGCACCCATCAAGCGACGAATGTGAGATAGGATCTGGATTGGCCGTCCGCTGATCAATTCCCAGGTACGTCTCAGACGACCGATTGACCCATTATCAAAGGCTGAGAGGATGGCCATGCAAGTATTAAAGTTGTTGAGCATACGACAGCGATCAGCGACAAGGATCCAATGTTTTAGAACCGTGGCACGTTTCTTGACCTCTTCCATGGTCAAGATCGAATCTGTCACCCAGGCTGTTACTTGGTTTGAGTGTTCAATCGAGGCCTTGACGTTGGCCGCAATGTGTGTACCCTCCTCCACATCCGGTTTCCCCCAATTCTTATCCAGGCATTCAACAGGCTTGATACGACTGTACAGATGAAAGTCCATGATGGTCATCTGACGCGCAAGTTCGTGTGGGTCGACTTCAAGCAACTTGATTCGTTTCAGGTTCTTGGGCATGATGGACGCAGGCATGTCCTCTGCGCGCAAATTGAGTTTCATTTTTCGAATCTGTCCAGAATCCTCAGCTAATAAACGTTTCTTGATCAATTTCGTCAGTTGTTCAGCACCGAATTTCATCGAGTTGGAAATCACTTGGTCTGTAAATTGACTTAGAGTGGATAAGATCGGTCGATCTTCTTGTTCGTTGAAATAAGTTTCCAGCCATGATTTTATGATGTTGAATACTCTATTATGTGCTTTGAGTATATTTAGTAAATGAAACAAAAGTGTGTACGCACCTTAATCGAACAAGTTTCAATTTCTTTTCATTCCAAACCTCAACTTCTTCCATTGTTAACTCTCCTGGTGGTTTGAGCTGGTATCTTTGAAAGAGTTCATTAAATAGTTCTTCTGTTGTGCAAAAGGATCGATACGTTAGCAAAAATGTAACATTAAACTTGGCATCTGCAAGAAAAAAAGAGGTAAAAATCAATATCAACAAAAAACAACTTTTTTTTTTCTGCTTTACCAAATTGATCGTGTTGTGTCAATCGCTGTACTAGCCCATGCACAGTACCACCTTTCACAGCGCCCTGCGCATTGAACACGATCTCATTTGAATCCATATCAGCTATTAGAAACCAAGGAACATCACTGTGAGGTGTATTAGGCGGTAAAGACACTGGTATTTGAGGAGAAGCCGGCTCATCAAAAATCTTGTTCAACTTGACATCTTTGGCACCCGAGAAAGTAGGAAAGTCAAGAAGGATATCTTCTTCCAGAGAAGCAGCCGTTTCTTCTTCCTTTATAATTTCTTCCTCTTCCATCTGCGACAGATTAACCACATCCTCTACTCCCAGCTCGATTTCTTCAATAGACCTCAGCATACGTTCATAGGCAGCATCTGCTTGGATGGCATCCATCTGACTGTTGGTAACCTGTTGTGAAACAACAAAGAGTGAGCCCATGGCACCGTAGATTGGGTGTTTGGCCTTGACGATAGCCTCAGCTTTGACATGTTGTTGCTCTTCAAATACCTGATCTACTGCGTTCATCAACTGACTTGTTGTGTTGCTCAAATTTCGAAACTGTGCTACAAGCAAGGGCGCATTGGCCTTTAGTTTTTCTAACGTGATATTTAAATCTTTAGGATCGTCTTTGAAGGGACTATAGGCGTCTTTAACACTCTCGGTGAATGAAGCAACCGCACCTCGGACGTTCTCGGCCAGGACAATGATGGTCGTGGCTGTATCAGAACCAGTAAGCATGGTGCGGTGTCGCATGTTGAGTTGAATTGGATTTTTCCAAACGGCGTCGTCTAGTTCAGGCTTGAACCTGTCTTTTAATGTGATACGCATATCTTGAGCCCATGCCATAAAATGACGTACAGAAACCAAAATGTCATCAGCATCGTTCATCAATTTATTAAGAGCGTCAGGGCCAGGCCAAGTGGTTGAGGCCACCTTGGCGGATAAAATCAATTTGGCCACTGCGGCAAGTAAAGATCGGTGTAGGTTGCGGAGTTGCTTATTAGATTTCAAATGGATGGAACTTTCCTTGTCAAGACAGTTGGAGACATAGAGTAGTAAACGGATCTGATGGACAATTTGAATCGCCTCTTGGCGAAGTTCGGTATTTTTGCCGTTACGAACAGATTCCTTGAGACTGCTGATAGCGTGGGCTATAGTGGAAGATAAGGATGTCCAGGTAATTTGTGTTTCCTTATCGTTGGAAGGTTCTGATGGTGGTGAAAGGGGTGAATTAGGTTGTGGCGTTACCTAAATATTCTTGTTCGATAAGAAAAAGTAAAACTCCATTGTGTTTTGTATTACCAGTAAGCCAGTGTCTGGATCAATATTTTCCAGTTCCCATGTTGTCTCGTCTGTTTTCACATTACAATAATAATATCTTCCTTTTGGTGTCATCTTACGCATCCAATCAGGCGGTAACTAAATTGAATTTTTTGTTTTATTAATGATGCAAAAGAACTTTATTTCTGGAATTACCCTATTTTCTTTTCCGATTTCCTCTTCTTCAAACAGACGATGATTGTCTTCTGTAACACGATTTGGTGCGCGTACCGGACGCACAGGTGATGAAAAGCCTTCTTCGTCTATTGAATAGCCTTCAGGAGGAATAGAATATCTCATTTCATGTGTCTTGGTATTATAATAGTACTGCTCTGATCCATCTTCTGTTGTTTGAAGTATCCAGTCTGTACTTGCTGTGCGTGTGGATAAAATGGCGTCTGTTACGTGTAAACTTAATCGTAACTGCTTTTTCACATCCGCTCGCTTAGTAGGTTGTTGCTATTCAGATTGAAGATCAGTTTTTAATAGAAAAAAATGACAGATTTTTGCTCTTTTTTCTTTACTTGGTTAATTATTTCGACATAATTGCTCGGAAACCAACCCCTTCTACCTTCACATCTATAAATTTTATGAACATACAGAAGATTTAACTTTGTTCTGACTTACCGGCCGTCCCACCAACCTGACTCTAGTTGTGCAAGTACGTCTATGATTGCATTTGCTTTAAAAGATAACGAGGAAGGGTCGTTGGATTCATAAGGATATAAAGCTCGAACTTGGCATATAACTTCTCTCGCTGCCATTAATATTATGTTTATATGCTGAATAAAAGTGATGAGAGAGATGACAAGAAGGAAAAAAAAAAAAAGGGGGAAAAAAAAGAATTAAAAAAAGAACTTCTGTACGTGAGAGTGTGTACTACATGAATTTTTTAAGTCTGCGCTAGAACCCTTTTTTCTGCTTCCAAGGAGCTGTCATGGACCTGTATTTCAAGGAGGGCTTTTGTTTATCAATTCATGCAGCTTGACCATTACAATGAAACAGTCAATAAAATTAAATAGAAAATAGGCTTGTGGCGAAAAACCAAAAAAATAAAAATAAGACTTTCTTTTTTCTTTTCCTTTTTCTTTTTCTTTTTCTTTTTTTTTTTTTTTTTTTTTTTTTTAATTTAAACGGACTGTGGAAAAGTAAGAAAGTATATTAAATCATTTACTCCTCCCTTTTTTTTCCCTTTGAAATGAATAAGTCAACAATAGATTTTTGGTTTGGCAGAAACAGTAAACAAACATTAATAATAAAAATAAAGGAGCAAAAAGAGTGCCCTTTATATTGGGGAGAAGGGGTAAGTTCTTTTGGTTTTTATTCATTTGCCTCAGGGTCATGAACAACATCATACCGTTTACCACGAATGCCCCAGATACCATAATTAGCAAGAATCGTTTGTCTAACATCCATCAAATTCACATCTCTCTTCAAACTACGATATTCATTCACTGTAGGCTTCAAAATCCAATCAAATTGATAGTCTTGCTCAACAGCCTTAATATCGTTGTCCATATCAGATTCATCATAGCCTGTGATAAATATAGGGCACTTGGTCTCTAACAATTTTTCAATTGATGGCTTCCAACCTTCCTTAAAGTGTCCAATACCAGGAGAGAACATGAAGAACAAGTCTGTGTAAGGATCGAATTTCTCAATCTTTTCATGATAATCTTCGTACAAGGCATTGTCATACGTGAAAAACAGACGCTCATTGACAGAGGTTGTATGAGGTTCTTGGTTAGGAGCTAGGGCATCAGGTCCAACAAAATGAATATGAAAGGGTGTTGAGGGGAAGAGATAAGCAAGTTGAAGCCAGATGTGGGAAGGCAAAGTGGCTTCAGCACGAGCTCCCAATAAGTAAATATTGACAGTCTCGGTACGCACTTGAGCTTGAGCATCATTGTTTAATTGATTAGTAGGGTACAAAACTGTTTTTAAAGCTATTATTTTTATAAAAAAAAAGTTAAATAGAAAAGTTTAAGGCATTTTTTTTTTTTTTTACCTGCTATAGATCGCATGCCTTCAGCTGTGATCTGCTCTCCGTATTTATATGGAGTAGCTTGATGTAAGACAGAAGCAATAGTAATTGGATAAGTCAATAACTTTGATACATGGCGTATAGATCGATCAGAATCCATGGATGGAAAGCTACGGGTATAGAAAAACACATCCCAGTTTGCCATATTCACAGCTTCATCGAATCCTTGTGCACCTGAAAAATAAAATGTTTAATGGACAATTGATTCAACAAATCCTTTTGTCTTCTTACTTGGAAATTCAAATTCTTTCATAGATCTTCCGGAACGTAAATCATGATCGTCCTCATTGACTTGACGTAAAATAGAACATACTTCTTTATGAGCCTCTCTTCCTTGATGATGATGTTCTTCACAGCAGTGTGTTGGGTATCCACAGTCTGGGCAATCATATGTTGGCTTGTTTTTGTGACCTTCACTTTCACAAACAGGACAAGTGCCGTATTTTTTAATCATCGAAGCCCTGTCTCTCATTTCGGGTAATGGTGACTTTGACAAGACGTGAAATAAATTGTCTTGCTCTAAAAGAACTTGGCGTTTTTCTTCATTTGAACTGCGGAAAATGCCCTTAAAGGAAATGGGTCGAACAACGGATTGTGTCAAGTTTCGACGGAACTGTACAGTTAATCGAGCTCTTGTTAAGGAACATTGGCGAGCAGTGGTGCGTAAAAACAGATTACGTGAGGCTGATATCCAGGGTCTATTCATTCTTCTAATATTTTTTTTTATGTGGTGACAAAAAAAAAAGAAAAAAAAAAAAAAAAAACAAAAAGTGGCAGGGTCCAAGCTTAAAAGAAAGGTCACAAAACAGGAAAAATGGCAGGTCCCATCCTTTATTTGAAATTCATCTTTTTTCAAACAGCGAATTCAATATTATACGTTTAATAATAATGTATTTATTGTAAAATTTTAATGACCCAAATTGAGCACATAATAATATGAAATTATTGCATTGCCCGAGCCAGTTCAAGATTTGGGTGGGAGCTAAAAACCTTTTGATAGGCAAAAGGGAAAAAGGGTAAAGAAGGGAAGAGGTGATAGACAAAGTAACAAACAATACTAGGTTAATTAGGGCCAAGCCAATGCAAGAGTTTAGAACCAAGGGGAATTCAATATTATACAGTGCAGCTGGTAAATTTTGTCTGTTTTGAAAAAATAAATGCTACCCTTGTTCCCATAAGGGGTTTTTTCTTAGCACTCACTTCCAAACGGATTGAACTGGTCCGGGCGGACACTTATTTGTTGTATATTTTAGCGCTCAAATGGATCATAAATAAATAAAATATCATGTTTAAACAAAAATAAATGCGCTTCCGACACGCGCATTTGTTCCCTCTAGTATTGCTTTGTCCTGGACCTGGCGATGGCCCGTTATATGTTCTATTCTCCATGAATTAGATCAACTACAACACTATACAACCATTCCATGCAAGGCACCTCATGGCCAAAAACTAATTGAATGGCTGAGACAATTCAACTAACTTCGTATGTCTCTCTATGCATCCTACTTTCCTTTCTCATTTTTTACCCTTGTTCCCATAAGGGGTTTTTTCTTAGCACTCACTTCCAAACGGATTGAGCTGGTCCGGGCGGACACTTATTTGTTGTATATTTTAGCGCTCAAATGGATCATAAATAAATAAAATATAATATTTAAACAAAAATAAATGCCGATTTCCTAAGAATAAATGGCGCTATCTGAGAAATATTTAGTTGTTTGCTAGCAAATAATTGTCACTTTTGAAGATTTTGTTTTATCTTTTTGGGCCGAGTCAAATTGGCGTTACTGAGGGATTATTATCGGCTATGATGTAAAGGCTTTATTTCTTTCCCTTCGCTCTAACAATTGAATAACGTGACAAAAAATACATTTTTTATGAAGACGAATGCAATAATGCCTACAATAAGGATGGAGAGAGAGTCTTCAACCGATGGAAGGTGTATTAACCAAAATCAGTGATCCAAACGTAATACTTGAAACCATAACGAGCCAAAAGTCCTATCTGAGTCTTAAACCAGCAGAGAAAGAAACTACTGTAAAAGATTCAACAAAAAAGGCTATAACAGTGGTCAAGAAAGCAGCATCTACAAAGACTACAACGACCAAACCAGAGAGATATTTATTGACCGAATGATCGAGAATCCTACCGAAAGAGGAAAAGTGACTTTACATGCAAAGAATCTTGGAATTAATCCTCGTACTGCTATGCGCTGGTGGAAACACTATCAAGAAACTAGGAAGGTACTTCACAAAAATTTGCAAAGAAATCCCGGTCGACCCGACTTACTGACTACTGAGCATGAGCAGCACATTCAACAAATAGTAGAAAAAGACTCACGACTTTGTGCTGATAACATTATTGATTCTTTGAAATTGCAGTTTGAGGATTTGAAGATTTCAAAGTCTCAAATGAACCACCACTTGAGAAACAACATGCTCATTTCAATAAAGCCAACCTTCGATCCTATGACAAGAAACTCTGATAATAGCTTGCAAACAAGATACGAGTGGTTCATGAAGTGGAAAGGCTCGGATCTGGGTTACACTAAGAACTGCGTTTTTATTGATGAGGGTGCATTGAAGACAGCCAAACAAAAAAAAAAAAAAAAAAAAAAAAAAAAAAAAAAAAAAAGCTTGCAGGCGACATTATTATTGAAGAGCCTACCATAGTAGTAAAACGATAAAAGAAACTATCCGAAAGAAGGTTTATCGACCTTGCAATCAGTTGAAGCTTGCCATCGCAAAAAAAAAAGAGATGCCTGAATTTGGTCTTTTAGATGATCAATGAAGAACGCAATTAAATGCTTTTCTCTCAAGCTACCCAGAGGACTATACTTTTCAAGAGAACTCAATTTACTATAACATTATGGTTAGTCCAGAAAACCATTTTAAAGCCTTCTTCAGACTTGCTGAACTGTCTGAAGATGAACAGACGAAATAGTTTGCTTGTTTCCCGCTACGTACCACCTTTATTCCTTGCTACATGACTTTGGATAGCAAAATAATCTATTATCATGTTCTCAAGAACAAAAAGAATACAAACACAGTAAGCAAGTTTGAGACATGGGAGTGCCGTCGTAGACCTAAATAAAAAGGCGTTCAAGCATCAAGGATTTCAAAAGTCTCTGCGGTTCCAAGGAACTCTCAAAACAGATGGAGTCGATATCTCCATAATAAAGCAAAACACTAATACAAGCAGAAAGTCGTCTAAAACCAACACTGAAAAGAAAGTGGATGGTAATCAAACAGAGCATATTAAAGGATTAGGTTAATCCGACTTAAAGAGCACTAAAGGCAAGTATGTCTTGATAGACCCTGGAAGGCAGGACTTGATGTACTGCATGAAAGAAACCAGTACTGTTGAAGAAAAACAAACACTTTTGTTTACCAAGAACAACCGTTCAAAATATTCAAGGCACTTCAGATATTTAAGAAAGCGTACTCAACCTTTTGTGGTCCAGAAAGCCGAAGCAATCCTTTCTAGATCTGAATCTAACTCTGTAAACTTGAAAAAGTTTGTACAGTACATTAAGACAAGAGCATCAGTAAAAAACACTTTGTACGAATAATATGGAAGCGAGACAACAAAGTCTAAAGAAACATATTTCCCTGAATCCGAATTTGACTTTCGAGTCGATCAAAAATATAATTTGTATTATATAAATCTGTTCATAGCAAGAATCTGTGGTTTTTTCCCTCAACCTGAGAATTACTCTACTGATAGCTCTGTAAAGCCTCAACTGTATACCACCTACTTACAAACAATGCTACAACAAAAGCATATTTCAGAAAGACTAGATGATAGCGAGAAAATCAAAGTTCTAGGGCTGGCAAAAGAAATGTGTAGACGACCACAGCAAAGCAATTACAAAACGACTATCAGTACAGCATTAGAAAAACTACAACTTTTACCTTTTCGAAAAATGAAGTTTTCAAGTGAACTCTTCTTTGACCAGAATGATCAAAAATTGGTGCGTAGCTTAAAAGCAAAGTTTGGTCAAGATGCTGTCTTAGTTTTTGGAGATTGGTCCGCTCCTAATGTCAAGTATTAAGAACAGACAAGAATCAAGGGGTTGATCAGGATGTTAAAAAAGAATAGGTTTGTTGTCTACTTAGTTAATGAATACAAAACGTCTTCCCATTGCCTAACCTGTGAAAATGAGTTAAAAAAAATTCAAAACAGTGCCAAACCCTCGCCTTTATCAACGAAAAAAGAAGCTAGATGTGCTATACAATGGTTTGTTGAGGTAATCCAAAAAAAAACTAGATTAATTCTTGATAACTAATGTAGTACTAGGCGTAAGAGCCTCTCATGGCTTAAACAACAAACTACAAGAATAAAAAGACGACTTTGGAATCACGATCAATCAGCCGTGTTGAATTTTCTCAAGATCCTAAACAGTCTGAGAAAGACTGGCAAATGCCTTGGCCTTTTCACCAGAAAATATCCTTTAGACAGATCATATTTAAGTAGAAAAAAAATAGGAAAATCATAAAAAGTTCACCACCTAGATTATCGCTTTGGTCATTTAATACAGGTATTGCATTAAAACAAGTACAAAGCGAAAATAATAAATGTACTAAACGAAATTCTCATTTAGATTAACGACATTTATTTTTCTGGAAACGATATTTTTTTTTTTGCTAAACAAAGTTTATTTTCTTCAAACCGATAAAATTTACTAGCCCCACTATAATACGTGGATCATATTAAAGCCATCATGATACTGCATAAAATACACGATAGAGGTAAAAAATAACGCATCAAGAATTACAGGAATATAATAATGCTTACTCAGTTTATATGGCTCTTTATGTGTCAGTTACTATCGTAGTAACTTCTGTCCTCTTTTTTTATATTAGTATTATATGTACCATAAGATAAGTATACGTTATTCTGGTGTCGTCATAAAACAAATTATGATTTTCAAAAATAAAAGTTGGACTTTAGTCTTTGTTCTTGAGATGTACAATAATTTTAGAATTAATGTTAACAATCAATTCAATATAAATATAAGCATGAGTTTCAATTATCCCATTGGTTTTCATTTTAAGAATTATAAAACAATCAAATTTGGAAAATTAAAGGTAAAAATAAATGATGCTTTGCGGTTAATATCATCATTGTAATTAATTATAAATTCATACCATAAAAAAAGAATTGCTTAGAATATGGTAAGATAATCACTATTAATAGCCAATTGTTTCTATAAAGTCAGCCTTATGCTATTAATTCGTAGTAATTTTTTAAATAGTATACATCTATGTACAAAAGAACAATGATCATTTGATTTTTAGATGTTACAAAAAAAGACAGCTTATTTCAGCTGTACCTTAGTTCAACCATATGTATGCAATCAGTAGCAATTTAGTCGAAGTAACACGTGTCCACGAACAGTCAATTGATAAAATATTTAATTTGAATGCTTGATAACTCAACAAACAATTTTATTCTTCTATCAATATTTATGACTTGCTTTACCTTTTTAATGGAAGAGACGGGATTTTGGAAAGAAGGCATTTTTTATAACTTGGTATCAAGCTTCAACTTCGTACAAATCATTATAAATTATGTATATCTAATGAAAAAAGTTAATAAAGAGTATTCAAGATTAGACATAAGACCTCAAAAAATATTGCCGTAAAAAAAATAAAATAAAAAATAAATAAAAAAGCATTGTTATTAATAAAACTATGTTTTTGAGTTGTAATTAATAAAATAGAAACATAAATGTATAGATGAAATTTAAAATGTCAATAGATCATTACAAAACAATTAGTGAAAAGTTTACTTTAATTGTATAAGGCACATTCTAATTACATGTTGTAAAAAGAAAAGGGAAGAGAGGGTGGATTAATAGCATGGAAAAGAGCTTAGTTCATTGTCTTTCATATGTAGCTAGCAGATTTCATCAGAATTTCCTGTGGTTACCAACGTTTGACACATTGCAAATATTTAATGGAATTGAAAAGTAATTCTTGAACAAGTTTTTTCTTCTTTTTTTTTTTTTTTTTTTTTTTTTTTGAAATTTCAATCGTTGTAACACATTGTAAAATGTCATGAAAAGTCATAGCTTCAGCATTTTGACTCTTTGAATTTATTTAATTTTACTTCGGAAACATGCCTTTTTTCAAATGGATATATAATAAACAGAACACATTTATATATGACATAGATAGTAAATGCGCACACAGAACACTGTATACCACAATAAATACACTATCTAAAAGAAAAAAGGCAAAAATATATCCAAAAACACTATTAATAATCATTCTATAATATTACTTAGTATTAGAAACTTATATGGTATATATCCTTGAATATCTCACGACATAGAAATAACTAGAGATGAAGAAGGATTAATGGTGATATAAAAGAAGAAGAAAAAAATGCATTGCCTTTCAACATAACTGAAATTTACGCATATAACTAACAGTTCTTTATTAAACGCCTCTGTAGCTCTTTGGAAATATTATTGCTCACCAATCTGTTACATAACTAAGACGTAAACCAGTGCTTTACGAACGTCATTTAAAATCAGAATTTACTTCTGTAAGGCTGCTATTAAAGCATTTTTATGAACTATAAACGAACAATAGTCAATTGTATAAATTTCATTTAATATAAATGTTCATAAATCATTGAAAAAAATAGAAAACAATGCACGTCTTTATGATAGAAATTTAAAATGATTTGTAAATATATGCTCAGGACAAGTCAACATTTTAAAAGATAATTATGACCTGTTACATCTATACTCCGAATAGTGTCTTAAAATTGTTATAGTCATAGGAAAAGTTTTTTGAGTGGTTTATTGTTACGTAAAAAAGCTGTTATTAATGTTGTCGAGAACAGTCAAAGAATAAAGTGACAGCTTATTAAGCCAATTTGAAGAATACAAGATATATAGAGCACGTATCAATGTTCATATAATGAATATTCATATAAGGAGTATTATGCAAAAAAAACCCCCCATTTAGTGGTTTACGTGTGTTTTAAGTATAAAATACAGGAATCTGAGCTACATACCAACATTATTTATATCAAAAAGCATGTTACTCATTTTTATCTTTTTAGATAATGAATGAAAGAAAATTATCCAATGCTTGAAAAGAAACGTGTAAGCCTTATTAAAAACAAAAGTACAAACGATAAGAAGGCTAACACTATAAAAATCATGAAAATTAGTGTACTCAGTTTTTAGTTCTATTTTCTGCCATGCTTTTATTTTTTTTTTGTCTGAGTCCTTATTAGTTAAAACATGTCACAGATTTTCTATATATAATATTGAAGCAGCTGCCTTTTGTTTAAAAAGACACGGTAAAAATGAATGTTAAATCTGTAAGAATGGAATGCAAACTTTTTTTGTTCTTGTTGTGCCTTTTTAATAGGAGAAATAGAGGTCTTTAAATTTTAAAGAAGTTTATGCAGATTGTCCTTCAATAAAAAGTATTCCCCCTTTTTTAGTGAAATTATAACTTTATCAAAGTAGCTGATAACTTCTGCTTTTAGCTTGTCCTATTAGGTTAGATAAAACACTTTGTCACTTAATTCGGACAAAAAAAATGAAGAAATATTGAGCAAGGCAAAATATGAGCTTTAGGCGTGCTGTTTGCTAATGCAGGCAATCATTCCCTCCCCCTTTTTTTGTAAGTAATTGATTTTTGCTTCTTTTAAAACAGAAAGATAGAATACAGAAGTGTAAAACTAAGTAATATTAGTCCATTTGAAATGAATAATCTATAAAAAATACACATTATTTAATCTTCATTGTCTAATATTATGTAATACTTGTATTGTCTTCAAAAACTTCTTTCAACAATGAGGTTTATTAGTAAAATCTCTACATAAGCGCATAATTCAATAGGAAAATTGTTTATTTTGCTGCACGTATTTTTTATTATAAATATGGAAATTGATGCATGGGATATATTGGTTAAAAATATATAAATTAAGGTTGCAGAAAAGGTGCACAGGTTATTTTAAAATAATGACAACATGGTTAAGCATCACGTTTTATTATTTGTGAAAAGAATACGACTTAATATTTAACAATTTGAACTTTAACAGAGAATTATTGTATTGTACGAACAGTTATTTAGTCCGGGTGTCCCAATTCTAAAGATTCTGTTCTTTTATCGTATAAAGCTGCTCACCAGCACATCTGTATAAGCTAGTGTCTCAATAAGAAGGTATATTTGTTATTTGAAAGCAATAAATTGTTATCTATATACTTTTAATTTTATGATTAATAGTTATCAGCTACGTATAGCAGGTCCACAAGTATAAAAAGAGCTATGTTTTTAGTGAAGAAAAGACTCCCTATGTTAAGTCCTATTGTTTTCCTTTCATTTCTTTAGTTTACTCTCTTGTTTAAAGCAACATTCCATCTCAATAAACTCAGTTTCTTCAAAAAAAACTAATTGATTTCGTCATATTTTAATACGTATTTTATGGTGGAACCTAATACAGACTGTGAAGAATATACTTCATTATCATATCGAACACTTTTACTCTAGAATGTACAGGAATGCAAGCTCATTATGTTATATTCTGAATAAACTCTTTCTTGAGACATTAAAAAGCTTTTTATAAACTCAATCCTTTGATTCCCCAAGTAACGTATTGATTAGTGCTACAGATTGCTGTATATTATACATAGTCCTGACTGTAGTAATAAGGGCGTTGGGCTGTTTAATAACTTTTTAAAAAGAATTCGCTTAAAATATCCAATTGATGTCATGTTGCGAAAGTTGTATGTACTTTTGATGTGTTTAATTACAAGAAATAAACCTCTTCAAGAAAATTCAATCTTCAATCTGAACATTTCTTTAACATCTTTTGATGCCCATGAGAGTTGTTATATATTTAACGTTGATTAAAGAAAATAAAAAAAGATGTGAATAGAAAGTTGCTAAACGTTATCTAAAATAATACAAGTCAGATGTACTAAGTCGTATCGGCATATATGACCTAATGCTATAGTGCATCAGCCTTAGATAGAATCATACATGCATGTAAACTTCATTCCAAAAATACATTTAATCTCCGCATAACTGATCCACTCACATACGTTTTTTTCTTTCCTTTGCTCCTTTTTTTAAATCAACGTGTTTTTTAATGTTTATTTGGAAGAGCAAAAGTAGAATAGTTCTTGCTGCTATTCTTACTTTTCTTTTATTACAAACTTCTTTAGCAGATGAACATGACCATGTGGTAAAAAGAAGCTTCTAAAAAAAATAAAAAAAACTTTTTGCCAATTGAATTGAACTATAGTATGACGAAGGAAACGAAGTGGTTGTTTGGATGAATACAGTTGGACCTTTGCACAACCGACAAGAAACTTATCCTTACTTCCAACTCCCTTTTTGTTCAGGACCATATAATATACAACATCACCACGAAACTTTAGGCGAAGCACTTCAAGGAATGGATTTGGTTAATTCAGGCATTCCAATAGAATTCAAAAGTATGCATACATTTGAAAAAAGAGAGAGTGAAAAAAAAAAGACAAGAAAACTAATAGCATATTTTAGAAAATGTATCCAACAAAATGTATTGTGAAAAAATGTTAGCTTCAAAAGATATTGAGGTTCTTCGATATGCTGTAGATAACCAATATTGGTATACCATGTTCATTGGTAAGGAGAAAAACAAGAAACGTGAATAAACAACTCACCTGTTCTGAATTTAGATGATTTACCAGTGAGTGGAGTAATTGGAAAAGGAGCTGAAGAAGAGCAGCAAGCAAATAACAATGAAATAGATCCTCACTTCAAGCCTCTTTATCTGTATACACATAAGAGTTTTGTATTTGAATATAACGGCAATCAGGTATAAAAAAGAAAGAATGAATACAGTAAAAGAAAACTAAGACTGCCCCTTATTAGATTATATCGGTGAATCTGAAGCATGGAAATCCAATCGAATTAAAGTATAATCAAAAGTCAATGACGATTCCATTTACTTACTCAGTTGAATGGGTTCCTACATCAGTTGATTTTGAAAACAGATTTGAAAGCCTATTAGAAGCTGATTTTTTTGAACACAAGGTAAACCATTTCCTACAAATAGGAAAAATAGTCAAGAGAGATTATATGCTGATTATGCAATTAGGTCCATTGGCTCTCCATATTCAGTTCTTTTATGATGGTTTTATTTTTGACTGGGCTTGTATCTGTCATCTTATTAAGAACTGTGAAAAGAGATTTCACAAGATATGATCGAGAAGAGGGTCTTGCTGATTTTGTAAGTAAATCTTTCTCAAAGACACTTTTATAATAAATCAACCTTTCTCTTTTTAAAATAGGACAGAGATTTAGGAGATGAATATGGGTGGAAACAAGTCCATGGAGATGTCTTTCGACAACCACCACGACTAATGATAATGTCTGCCTTGATGGGCACAGGCTCACAGCTAGTCATCTTATCTGGCGTTTTGATCTTGTATACCATTTTGGGTGACCTTTACGCTGAACGAGCAACGATCCTAACAGCCGCCATCTTTTTGTATGCCTTAACATCTTTTGTGGCAGGATACACAAGTGCAAGGTATTATGTAAAATATGGAGGTAGAGATTGGGTCAAGACGTTTGTGATGACTGCTAGTTTATGGCCAGGTGCTGTTTCACTTATCTGTGGGTTTATCAATACTTTAGCTATTTATTATTCCAGTTCTCGTGCCATCTCATTTTACACACTCTTGTCTATCATTGCTCTTTGGATCTTTTTATGTTTTCCTCTCACTCTGCTTGGTACCATCGTTGGTAGAAATTGGGGTAGCCAGATTGATTTCCCTTGCCGTGTAAATCCAATTCCTCGACCCATCCCAGAAAAGGTTTGGTACGCAGAGCCATTAGCTATTGTTACCCTTGGCGGTATCTTGCCCTTTGGATCAATATTTATTGAAATCTATTTTATTTTTACTTCATTTTGGACTTATAAGATCTATTACGTTTATGGATTTATGCTGCTTGTTTTTATTCTCTTGCTTATCGTCTCTGCCTGCGTGTCTATTGTCAGTACTTACTTTTTGCTTAATTCTGAAGATCATCGATGGTAAAAAAAAAAAAAAGACAGAATTTCGTTTTGATATAAATTTTGTTTCTTTAGGCATTGGGTTAGTTTCATGACATGTGCTTCAACAGCTGGTTACATTTATTTGTATTCATTTTATTATTTTATGACTAAAACAAAGTAAGAAAATATAGAATGCATATGAAGAGTACTCATGTTTTATATTAGAATGACGGGTATGTTTCAAACAAGTTTTTATTTTGGTTATACGGCCATTCTATCGTTAGGCATGTTTTGCATGTTAGGTAAATAATAAGAAAGGCTTGAATGATTTCAAAATCTAATCACTTTAATAGGTTTTGTTGGGCATGTAGCTGCTTCAAAGTTTGTACGTAAAATATATCAAAACGTCAAGATTGATTAAGATTGTAGAAAAAGAAAAAAGGATGTTTTAATTATAAATAAATATAGTAGTTGTACATGTATTATTTGTCGAGGTGTTTTTCTTTTCTAATATTTTAGAATAATATAAAGAGCATGAACTACATACAAAATACGTCAATACAATGATATCATAGAATAACATGATACTTACTGATACCAGGAATATAACCAAGACAGGTTAAACCAATATTGATCAGTAAATCGCAGGTACAGCCTCTTTCTAAAAAGACACCAAGAGGAGGAAGAACGACAGCTAAATAGTTACAAAATCAATAAAAAGAGGAATGTTCGCATAAAGCTTATACGCACCAAAGAAAATCTTAAAGATATCAGAACAAGTAAGAGCCATTATATAATGTTTTGTTATAAAATAAAAGAGAATGATTTTAATTTTTTTGCCTTTTTATTTATTTTGCTAAAGCTATCAACGTCATTTCATTTTACTTTTAAACTCCAAGTAAACATCTAAAAATAGACTTTTATATGGTCAATGTCTGCCAAGCATTCATTCGCCAAGGCGCCGTCATGACGGATCTTTGTGCATATTTAAGAGCCAAATCACGATTTGTTTCTTGTTGAGCCAGTGCAGCAAGCTCATAAGCTTCGGATTGTACATTGGCATCGTGTTGTCTAGTAGAAATATAAAGTGAAGAAGATGTGATTCTTTCAACTGTTTCATTGTCTACTTGCTCTGATGTGATCAGTTGTTTAGAAAGATGTGACCAAGATTTTGCTAACCAAGGCGTTTGATGCACATATTTTACTAAGCTTCGGTTAGAATGAATAGAATCACCCTATTATTGTTTATTTTTCGGAGGTTAAATAAAATTTAATAAAAACAGTTATTGCTTACCTGAATTTCATACACTTTGGAGAAAAGCCAGGCAGTTGATTGGTTTTTATCTACTGCAACTAAAAACAGATTAGTCTTTGACCGCTTTCCATTTATCCTAAACTTCTATTTACATGCAATATCTGCTGGTATCTTTGATAGTTCTTGTAAAGCAGCTAAAGTAAGCGTTTCGTCATCTTCCAATATGCCCATAACACATAATGAGAATATAGCTGGCAAATAAGTTGGGTTCTCTGAAATACTGATTGAAAAAAGTTATTGCTAAGCAGAAAACAGGTTTTTTTTTTCTAATACCTTGAAAATAGTTGTTCTTTAGCAACCGATCTTTGTTCTTCTCCTCCTAAAGCCCATAATACTTTAGCAAGTAACACAATTACATCTTGACGTAATGTGATATCTTCCTGAGTTTCATTTAAAGCAGATTCAAAGAGGGCTAAAGACTCTGGCAATTGATCCAAAAAGTAATGAGCAATGCCTGCATTTAACTGAGAATAGATTGTATGTCCCTGATGGTTTTCATAACTTGCGATACCTCCTTGGAAATCACCTGTGGCAACTAGACAACGACTGAGGTTGGCATGAATCTTATCCAGTCGAGTTTGAGCTTCATCTGGCGTAATAATATTTTGTTCTTGTTGTGTTTCGACTGCTAATATAGCGGATGCAAATGATTGAGCTGCCCTGTGGTATTGACCTAATCTTTCCAGTAATAGGCCTAGTAAGTTTAGAGAAAGTGCATCGTACAATCGTTGCTCTGTTAGCTTCTCGAGAGCAAAGATAGGTGTGATCAAATTGGTTGAATTTGTTGATAACCTTTGGTAAGTTGTTTCGGCATATCCATAACTAGCATCCAGCTACAGAAAAAATTAGTTGACGCATTTTTTAAATCTTGTTTGTTTCATGCTTACAGCAGATCCACTACTTGATTCAAAGGCATGCTCAAAGATGGCGGCTGCATCGTTACCCCACAAGGAAGTTACGTAAGCTTGTCCAACCCAGGCAGAAATCCATTCGGGATCCAATGAATGTGACATATCAAACGCCTGGTTAGCCAATTCATAATCCTTGAGTGATAAACAAAGAAACCCGTAGTTTGTCCAAGGTATCGCACTTCTATTATTGTATTCCATAGCCTTAAGAAATGCGTGTTGTGCAAGTTTGGGCATATCAGTCACAGTCATCGCGATCACACCTAATGTATTCCAATACGTGTATTGTGCTGGCTCCATAGTCAAAGCCGTCTTGACACATTGGATAGCCACAGCGGATTCATCATTTCCATTCAGACTCAAGTAGTAATAAACCATACTTAAATCATGCCAAAAGGCTGGTGATATAGCAGCATGATTCTTGCAGACCACGATCGCTTGCTTGTAAGCAAAAGACGCACAAGACATGATGACATCTAAGGCAGCCTTGTGTGGTAGTTCGAGATCCTGTATGTCCTCTAATGCTAAGAATTCGCCCACCCAATGGCTGGTAGTATCTTGTTCAAACTTAAGAGCGCTGTGTGGATCTACAGCAAGTTGCATAACTTGCTGAATACTCTCATACGCACACAAATGAATGTAGCTAGGAATTTGTCGGAAAAAGCAGCATGCGTCACCCACAAGCTTCCAAAGCATCACCACAGATATATCTTGACGTAGACCAATAAGGCAGGTCTCGATCACTCGACTACATCCATCTGCTGCACGACCAAAAAATCCTAGTCTAAAATCCTCCTTGGCATGCTCTAGATATGTCTCGGCTAAACCTGATAGTGCAGGAATATAGTTGGATTTTCCTTGTTTTTCAGCAAGTGTTAACGTGAGTTTGAAGCCTGTGATGGCTTCGTCTAATGAGCCGATCTTTTGTTGTACACAGGCTCTTTCATTATTTGCGTGAATTGAGCTAGGGTTGAGATAAATGGCCCGACCAAAAGCTTTCAAAGCGGCTACGAATCTTCCTGCTCTCGAATAAGCCTCTGCAAGGCCCTCCCAACAACTGACATCACTTGTATCAGCACGAAGCGCTTTTTGGAAGCATGAAATCGATTCATTGTAAGATTTATCATTCTACATATATACAAATTAGAAAAAATGGATCGATAAAACCGTATTTCAACTTACCAAGTTAAGGTAACCTAAACGTCTCCATGCCCAACCCGTCTTTGGACTTGCTTCAGAGACTTGACGAAAGATAGCTTCTGCTTCTTCCTGTTCACCGTCAGCAATGTGATAATTAGACAAGTAGAGTGCAGAATCTGTATCCAAAGGATTTAATACATAGGCCTTTTGATAACATTTTTTGGCTCGGCCATGGTCACTCTTGATTTTTCGATAATAATGGCCAAGGTAAGTGAATCCATAGGAAAAGTAAGGATCTAATTTGACAGCCTGCATGAAATATTTGAATGAACTATTTGCATCTTTGTATATGTATATAAATTAGCATCAAAGGCGCAAACCATGACTGTATGTGCTTGTACCTTCCATTGCCCAATAGACACGACCTAATCGATAATAGTAATCTGGAATGTCTTTACCGGCAATCTCTAAAGCAGTTGAAATGAATCGAATGGCTTCTTCGTATTTTTGTTTTTCACAATAAATCCATCCCATTTCAACAACAGAAGTATGATTAGTTGTATCGAGTTGGTGTACTTTTTCAAAATAATCAAAAGCTTCATCTAATCGTTTCTCATCTAACAATATGAGTCCAATACCTTCCAAGGCACTCGTTTGTTCAGGATCGTTTTGAAGAATGGATTTATAGAGTGCTGTGGCGTCCATATGATACTTTCTGTCAATAAGTCGATAAAAGTGAGCCATGCATAATTCCATGGATAATAATACACTAATGAAATTAATGATGAATATAAAAGAAAAGAAAGTGTATTCTTTTTTTCTTTTACTTATGGAGAGGAATACCCCATTCGGATTTGATTTTTCCAACTAAGTCTTTGCCTTTGGTTGCATATTCCAACCCGGTTTCATATTCTTTAGAGTCATAATAGATCCAACTTAGACATTGATATCCAAATAGGCTGTATGGCTGTTCTTCCAACCCTTCCTATATATCACGCGTTTTTAATAACACATGGCCTGTCATACATGCTTTATATTTACGCTAAAAAGATCAAAAGCTTGATCAATTTCTCCTTGTTTGTTCAGCTTGTACCCTCTTCCTAACTTTGCCAAACCACTATCAGGAAATCGTGATATCAGTTCTTCAAATAAATCCCAATTATATTTTTCTAATAAAAAAAATCATAAATCAGAGTTTTTTTTAGCTTTTGGTAGTAATTTACCTGGATTATCCACATTGGCAGCCTCAATCAACAATTCCAGTGGTAAAGGATCATTCACAGGCATCAACTCCTTTGCTAGTTTCATAATTTGCTCATACAACTCTGTTTTATCTCTTATGCCCGTGATTCGCTTTACATAAAATTTAAGTAACTTTAATTTCCACATTTGAATTTGCTCTGCTTCCTCTTCTGGTATCAATGCTAATACTTTTTCATACATTGTACCCAGCTTGGAAACACCAAAAACCTCCGCTTCAACTTCACTCAAGACCTGAGCAGGTGTGCCAACATTCATTCTGAATCGTCTCGATGCAACCTCATTTTCAATCTTTTGCTTCTGCTCTGCTTCCAGTTTTGTAATGATAGCTTTCCAAATGTCGATCTGCGATGGTAAGTCGGGCTGATCTTTGATTAAGTCGTAATAAGAACTACCAGGTAAAAAGTTCTTTAAGATCTCTAAATGCTGCTCAGGTTGAGTTGTCTTATAAATTGCAGCTAATTTTTTCAAGTAATCTGCCACCTTGGCCCCATCACCACTACAGTGTTTTCAGTTTTTGTCTTGCTTAACATACAAATTTTACCTTGCTACAACACGAGGCAAGATGTCTTGAATAGTCTTTGCTAATTCAGTCTGTTTGTTTCTTTTTTCATAAAAATTGACAAGTCCATGCCAGGCAAGCATAGTATCTGGGTTGATCTCTATAGCCCTTTTGTATGCTTCTTCTGCTTCCTGATCGTCTTCTAAACCAGTATAGGCTACTCCGAGGAAGACCCAACTAATTAAAAGATTATTAACATTTACTTTCTTGCTTAACGTTGGTTTCATTTTACGCGTTATAATTTTCTCCTTCCCAAAGTAACACTCGTTTACAGGCTTTTACAGCATCACTAAAATTCTTGGCTCCAATGGCCTCTCTTGCAGCTTTTAGATCGGCCTTTGTATTCATGGAGAAAAAAAGAAAAGGATAAAAAAGGAGTTTAAACAGATTTTTTCTTTTTCTTACTAGCTTCGACAAACAAAAGAACAAAAACAAAAATGAGACACTCGAGTTGTATCATACTTTTGTTGTGTACCTTAGTTGTGCTGTGTAGAGCAGTGGTTGAAATAACAGACGAAAACTTTTCAAACATGGTCCAAAAAAATGATGAATGGTTGATTGACTTGTAAATAGAGAATTTACACTTTATTGTCAAGTATTAAAAGAATTCTATCTGTAGTTATGCAGACTGGTGTGGTTACTGTCAGAGGTTTGAATCTACTTTCTATGAAGCAGAACGACAGTTGCAATTGAGTAGTTACAAGCATGTTCAAGTAGGCGTCGTCAATGTCGATACCAATCCTGGATTAGCAGCAAGATTCTTCATCTCCCGGTTGCCTACCGTTATTCACGTCAAAAACCATGAAGGTAAAGGCAAATAGAAATATATTTTTCTCTCTTGGACTGATTATGGTATAAAGTACGTGTTTTGACATCGATCAAAACTGTAAATGACATTGTTGGATTTGTTACACTTGAAAATTGGCGTCAAGTAGATCCCAAATCAGGCTTTTTGTCTCCTTTCAGTTTATTGTAAATATAAAAAGGGGTAATTTATCACAAGACTAATCTTTGTGTGTAGTGGAAAACTACTTGGATTTGTAGGCAAAACAGTGAAAATGGCATCCAACTATTCTTCTCCTTGGACATTAATAGGTGTTTTAACAGGTTTTCTTATTCTCGTTCTTTTTTTACCAATTGTCATTGATAAATTAAACAAAAAGACTGATAAAGTAAAGGAGCAATAAACTTGAGAATATTTATTATTATAAAATAGGATTATATTTTACAACACTTACCATTCCATGTTTATATCCTTATTAATGATATATAAAAAAGTCTCACATATAATCCATTCTCTCTCTCTTTCTCTCTCTCTTTCTGTCCTTCTTTTTTCCAATCAAATATAAACAAGTTTACAATAAAGTTCTACTGTGTCTCCACAAAGTTGTAAATAAAAACTGATAAATCCATTTATCCAAATAATTCGTCAATAAAAAAATAATAATAAGGCATGTCGACGCGTTAATTTTTATAAAAAGCAATGAAAAAAGGAAAGGAAAAATCAAAGTCATTCTTTTGTCGTATTTGTCCATATACATCTCTCTTTCTCTTTTAACGACGATAAGGTTCAGGTGAATCGCGTCTGTATCCACGAGATTCCATTGGAGGGGGAGGAGGGGGAGGGGCGTCTATATATTTCCAAGAATTAAGAGTGAATCTGTCTATACTTGATTTAAAACTTACAAGGGTCGCTCATGCCTCTATCACGGTGATCATCCAAAGGTGGAGGTTGTGAACGTCTAGGGGGACGGTGTTGTTCTTTCTTTGAAAGCCCAATATCCCTTAAAAACACATTCTTTAAGCATTTTGTCCTTGTAACATTTTTTTTTTTTTTACCAATCAAGTCTTAAGCGACGACCTTCAACGCTAAAACCATCAAACTTTTCAAATGCATCTTCTGCATCTTGACGATCTTCAAATTCAACAAAAGCAAAACTATATAAAAAAAGCTACGTCTACTTTCTGACCTTTTTTTTTCTTTTTCTTTTTTACCCTTTGTTTTTGTTAGTGACAGTATCCAATGGAACTGTGATTGACTTCAAGCGTCCATAACGCTCAAACATGGTAGCAACCTTTTTTTCGTCATTTTTTTTAGTACTTTTTTATACATACAATACTTTTTGTTTTTCTTACATCACGTTCAATAAAATCATAAGGAAGGTTTCCAGCATAAATTGTTGTAGAACTCTTTCTGTCTTGCTCTGATCCTCTATCTACAGGTCTTTTTCTTGACTTGGGAGGATATCTTCCTCTATCATAACGTTCATAACGGTCTCTGTGATCGTACCTGTGATCGTATCGATCATAACGATCTCTGTGATCATAGTCTCGATGGTAATAGTCTCGGCGAGGATAGTCATATCTTTCTCTTTGAGGTCTATCCTCACGAAAAGAGCGTCTATCTTCATAGTAGCGACCACCTGAAGGAGAGCGACGGCGAGGAGAAAGAGAACGATCACGTCCAGGTGATCGACCTCGGCGACCAACAGATGAAGAAGATGAGGAAAGAGGGGCTCCATTGTTGGAAGGTGGTGGTGGAGGTGGGTATTCAACGTCCAATCTGTTACCTGAGGGAGGTGATAATTCACTCATTTATATATATTTTTTGTCGGAAGAAAAGAGAAAAAGAGGGAGTTCGGAAAAAATGTTGCTCAAAAATATTGAAAAAGCCACAATCAATGCAGTTTTATTCGCTCATAAAATGATGACGCAATATAATTTTTAATTAATTATTGGTAAACTGAGCTGGAAAAATTGAAAAGCAAAAAAAATTGAAAAAACGTTAAATTGGCAAGAAAAGAGACCTAAATCGAATGGATATGAAATAAAATACAAAAAGGATAGGCGCGTCTTTGGTTGAACCATTTATCACTCATATGTCTGTGAGAGTGATCAATGTATGTATAATAAAAAAGAAAAAATCGAATGCGAATTCAAAAGCTACTATTATGTCCGTTACTTACACTTAATGCCTCTAAATATTGAGCTGCGATAATTAGAAAGGAGAAGCGAATGGACTTTGCAGCGGCGTGTTGGGTGTTCATTTTGTAAGTCGTCAGGATGCTCTCGAGATCTTTTTGATCTTCTTGGTTGTTGAGAAACATCACATCTAAACCTTTTAGGAGTCTGGTCATTCTCACAAAGTGAACGAATAATATGCAGCGTGTCATCGATACCCAGTAACTGAGCCTAAGGATTATTGAACTACCTTCGCAATGTCGAGAACTTCTTTTTCTCAGAGAAATACCGAGTCAATTTTTCAGCAAATCAATGTTTATCATGATCAAAAGATACTATTATTAATAATCAAGTAAAATGCCACAAGTTAATGGATATAGCAATAGCATTACATACCATAAGATTGTATTGCTTGTGTAATGATTATAAAGAAATAAAAAAAATCAATAGTAATGTTGTCATACTGTATAAAGTGAATATTCTTGTTACTTGGCGTTAGAATTACCAAAGTGCTTGTTATACTGTCCTTGCAGGCTTTTACTAGTAGAATATTTCTTGATTACCCTAATACTATCACGGTAAATTTGAGAAAAGTATTCCTTTCATTTTACTCTTCCCGACTTTTCACTACGAAAACGCTCAGCATGTTCATAAAGCTGAAAGTAGTGGTAATTTCCTTGGGCATAGGTTTAAATACTTCTATGAGGGGAATTTCAAGTATTGGTGTTGCTTCTTTGACCGCTGTATATTTTCTTTTTTTGACGTCTTAAATACTCGGGTGTGTCATACATACAAACTACTGCATTTTCTAGCGAATCTCGATATCCCCTTTCAACGCATTGTTTGATGTTTTCATGTTGATAATGAGCACTACCACAAATATAATTTAACTGCGATGTTTCGTTTCCTAAAAGTCATCACCATTCACAGGGCGGCAAAAATGCCAAAACGCTTCGGTCAGCATCAACAAGGTGCGAATATTCCTCAAATTGACAAAGAAAATCAATTCTTCTACGGAGCGAGGGAACGTGAGATGTCCAATTCCCTGCATGGGATACATTCCATCATGATTTAAGCGGGACAAGAAAAAGGTGATGTTGAGCTCATCCATTTGAAAGATCAAGGCGGCTTGTAGCTTGTTCTTGTCAATGGTATCCTTGGCAAACGTCGCCAAACACAAATGATCATGGCATAGGGCATGGTCATTGGTTGTGGGGCGCACCAACTTGACTTCACCAAACCCAAGGCTTGGTCCAAATTCACGCTATTGTATGTCGGAAATGGTGGTATCGGGACGAATTTTTCCACTTTCGTCATTTGTGACATCCGGCTATCGCAATGAGACCTTTTTGTCTGGATCGTAAAGCTCTCAGATATGTGATTCCTATTATGCTTTATAAATGAAAGAAAAAGAAAACAATATAATTCAAAGCACAAATTACATGTGGTTGATTGTGCTCTATTTTTTAAGCTTTTACTTTTTGAATTAGAAGCTATATTTTCATATGTAAGCAATCATTGGTATTTCTCTTGTTATATTCCATTATCATAATTTTTTTATCAATCCTAGGAATATATTGTGTGCATGTGTTTTTATTTATTTATTTTAGTATTTTTTATAACTCCATCAATTGTTGTAATGACTTTATCTTACGAATTTTAGAGACATGTTATATCTGTCTTCTTCGACACTGTTGCTTTCTTCAGCATTTATTTTTCGTTCTTCCACATAGTTTTGTTTATTGTTGACTTATACTAGTACTGAGCGTACAATGTGTATTAAAACAACTAGTAATTAAAGAATGCTTCTGATGTCACTTGTTTTATTACTTTATTTGGTTGTAACTTTGATCACATTCGCTTTAAATTTATCATGTATTTCTCACAAAAAGACTATGCTCTTATTTGAAAGTTTTCTCCATTGATAGCAATCGAACTTATAATTTAACATATTGCTGTTGACAAAAGATATATAACATAGGAGATTTAGATGGAAAAAAGACTTGGCCATGTAAACAATACCTTCCTACATCTTATCTTGCTAGAATATAATTCAATTTATGTTCTAGATGAAATATATTCAAATCGTGTACTAAAAATCCGTACTAGACGGTCGACGCATTTGTTTAGTGTCGGTTGATTATGTCAAATTCCAATCTAAATACTCGTCTCTATACTGCTAATTTTTTGAGACTGATAAGAATACGATTGATATTTGAACTTATTATATTAAAGATGATTTCTTTGGAAATACAACATAGAGGTAGAGTAAGGGGTCTCTGTGCTCCGACCTTCCAAATCCTTTCGAAAATTTAGGAGATAAAGCTTTTACTCATTTTTTGAAATTTTATTCATTCTTTCTGATAAAAGCTATAAAAAAGGCTTTTGAATAGTCTTTAAGAATTAAAGGCATACTTATAGTAGCATATTAGCAGATTTAATGGTTCAAAACATGTCAGTAGTTGAATTATTTAACAGAGAAGTAAAAGGTCAAATACAAAACTGAAACAACCCGTTTTTATACTTCTTTCTTGTATACAAAATTTTTCTCCTGATAAAAATCATAAATTGCTTTCTTTGCTATTATTCACAAATGATTTTTCAAATAAAAGATAAAAAAAAAATGACAACCGTAAGTGTTACAAACTAATAGCAATCTACAAGTACTACACAACCTCTGACTGCGGCATGATGTGTAACACTTTACATAGAGTTTGACTGAAGCTATACTTGACTACATATGATACGATTTTCAATACGTTAGGGGTTTACTGCAAACGTAGCATTCCTTTATGTCCTCCTAATAAACTGGTTGAAATCAAACTGATCAATATAAACAGCCCAATGTGCGTTCTTATTTTATTATCTATTCTCAAAATTTGATACAAATCATATTGGTGTATTATTAAGTGAGGTCGTAAGAATTTGAAGGCAATAGGCAAGACCAAGTGGCTTTATTATTACTTTTGCACTCTACTAATCTCTTCATGGCCTAGCAAATGCAACTTCGCTCTTAAATAGATTTATAGCTTTGCTAAAGTGATATATTAAATAACATTGTATTGCTTATACTTTTTTTATAGACATGGATATCATATTCACCTCTTTCATGCCAAGAAGTCATTTGTACTACAGGCTTTTCACCTTGGAGACCTGCTGCGGTTAAGAGTACGACTAGGCGAGAAAATTATTCTTTCCCTTGGATTTTCAAGGATCGTTATGAATGTACCGGACACAGCAAAAAGTACTGTGCTCTACCAGTAGATAAACCTTTTCTCCTGCTAAACAGATTTCAAGGTTTATACTAAAGTAAATCATAAATGTTTATGTGGCTCTTTCAGTAGTGTTTAATATTATGCTGTATGATTGGTAATTTAAAGCCCTGAGCTTTAATCTGTTTTTTCTTTCTACTTTGCAAAAGAAAAAGAAAAAAAAAATGAGTGAACAAGAAAATGAATTAGAAAGATTTAGAAATGAATGGCGTCAGGAAGTCAAAGAAAAGCATCAAACTCAAGGCACAAAACATAAAAATAAAGAGTCAGCAACTGAAAAACGGTTATCTACAGCAGAGTCTAGCTTATCGGATATGGTTGACAAAGCAGAATCTTTGACATTAGAAAAAGCACCAATAACAGCTATGGACCATTATATGTTGGCTGTAGATAACGAAAGACAGGGAAAAATTGGCAAAGGTATGTGCTTCTTAGGATATAAATCCGTTTTATTAATGGTTTGCAGCGTTGGATAACTATCGGCGAGCGTTTAAATTAGATCCAGATATAGTCCACGCTTACAAAAGACATTATCAAACAGCCATTTTACCTAAACTTCATGAGTCATTACCACCAGCAAAGGAAGAAGAAAAGTTTAAACATATTGTGCCTATTGGCAATGAATATGTTCCGCCTACTGCCACCTTACCTAAAGATATATTGTCACCCTTAATAGAGGAGTTTTCGCAGCAGGACACTTCATATATACCTCGATTGGATTATAAAACAGTAGCCATAGCCAAATTACCAGGTAAAAAGATAAATACAGGCAAAAAAACAAGCTTTCCTTACATTAACAACCTAAATATTAAAGGCGAGATTATGCTTTACTTGTTACGTTATCTTGCATTACACAGTCTATCCACTATCCCTCAATTTGCATTGACTTGTAAAAGGTTTTTTTTATACACTCGAGAGCCTTCTATATGGCAATACGCATCTGTTCGTATCTTTCGACTTCCTTCCATGACACTGGAGGAATCCAAAGACTATCAATTAGGTAAAGTCATGCAGCAATACAATGGTCAATGGCTGCGAATGTATATTGATCGACCCCGTATACGATACGATGGTGTCTACATCTCAACCTGTCATTATATCCGACAAGGTACATCCGAGACAGCTTGGAATCAACCGATTCATTTTGTAACCTATTACCGATACTTGCGGTTCTTTCCTAATGGCACCATCTTGAAGCATGTCACCACAGATGAACCGGCACACGTTGTTAAAGTGCTGCAGCCAGGATTCCACCGCCAACAGGTCTTTCTTGGACAGTTCTTGTTTGAAGAGGATGACGAAAATGTGATAATTGAGATGAAAGATCCTATGCTACCCAAGGAGACCTTTCACATGTCACTCAAACTTAAGGCCACCCATCGAGGAAAGCACAACAAGCTGGTCTGGGAGGAATACACAAGTGTTTCCTCTGTGCCTGATAGAAATCATCATGTACACGATTTGAAATTATTAAAACCTTATTTTTTTAGTCCAGTGAGAAGTTATAAAGTGAATTACTCTGATGAACAAGATGATTTTTTATATTATTAAATAAAATCAGGGAGGCATTGATACCTTCTCCTATGTATAAAAGCATTCTTATTCTTTTTGATCCCCTTTTTTTCTTTTTTCTTTTTTTTTTTTTTTTCTTTCTTTGTCTCGTTGCCATGGTGATGAAAGCAATTAAACAGAGATGCATTGAAGCCTCTTTTGTACAAAAAATAATAAGACATCATGTATGCCGTCGTTTATTTATTTCTTTTCTTATTTTGGCTGCCTTGTTGACAATGATAGGTAATTTTTTTTAAATATTTGATGTGAATGCATATAAATTATTGTTGATTAGTGCCTACTTGGCAAGTTTATACCGAAGAAGGAAGGTAATTATGATAATGAATATAAAAGCAAGTTAATTGATCATTTTGTACGCATAGGTCATCTACACTTATTAGTTATAAAGAACCCAATCTGCGAGGGGAGTCATTATACATAGCAGCCTCCGTATTAAATGTAGATTTTTTAAATAAGAAATATACAATTAACTTTCTTGTTCAACCCAATGGCACATTAGCAAATGAATACGGACAATTAAAGTAAGTCTTGTACAGACACACGCATAAAACTTTTTTTTTGACAGGTAAAAATCTTGTAGTCAACAAATTACACTCAAATTCTCATCTTTTGAAAACTTTCGTTTCGAAAAAGGCGAAACCATCAATCCAATTCAAGTCAGCTTCAACTATGAAGATGGTAATCAGATTGACTATCCATTCGATATTTACTTTGGTAATTTGGATGTTTCAGCCTTTTATGTAAACGATACCGCAAAGTCAATTCCCATCACCTTTCACTTGGATGCAAGTATCACTTCCTTTCATTTTATGCCATCGATAAAACATCAACCTGTCCTTGAGGACGATGATGATAATGAACCATTTATTAGTGACAGAATTAGTCTCAAGATATCAACAGGTCGATCTACCACCACTTTGGTATTTTCAATATTTATTTGTATCTTGATGTGGTTACTTTCACTTATCATGAGCTTATTTGCGTATCAGGTCGTGTTTAGAAAGAGGAAAGCAGATGCTCACGCTTGTATGATTGGCATCACTACCTTATTTGCTTTACCAGCAGTTAGGTAATTAAATAACTATGTGTTTATTATCGATAGTAATTAATATGCCTCATTCATAGGTCGGCTCAACCTGGTATACCTGATGTAGGCACTGTATCTGATATACTTGGCTTTTACTGGTAAAGTAGTTGATACAGACATCATTTTCATACTAATACTTTACTTGTTAGGAATATGGCTCTTATTGCTTGTTCAAGTATAGCAGTTATTATGTGTTGGGTTATTCGCTGGGAAGATCCAGTGGAAGAAAATAAACGACAAATGTCAATAAGTACATGTGTGGAAGAACCATAAAAAAAAAAAAAAAAAAAAAAAAAAAAAAAAAAAAAAAAAAAAAAAAAAAAAAACCTCATTCCCGCATGAGCCAATCACATAAAAATAAAATTGTACATGATTTTTCTCTTTCTTTCTTTTTAAAAAAAATTCATGTCTGCACCTAACAATTTAACAGAAGCTTTTAAAGCTCATGTTCAAGCAACTATTCGATTAACCAAAGTAGCACTTGAGTTAGAATGGACTATTTTTACTAGGTTCATTGTAGGTGTCATCGTGGCCACCATTTTAACTATTATTTATCTTGTCTGGACTTTGCGTAAATCAAAAAGACCACTTGTTATTTGGGAAAGCTTAAATAAACCGATTATAAAATTGTTTCGTCCAAGGTTATTTACGTTTTTGATGAAGAACTTAAATCCTTATTCAGGTTCTATAGGTAAAAGGTGGTGTGTTTGTTTTAAAAAAAAAAAAAATTAAACTACTTTAGATATGAGAGTGACAACATTTTCTCGTGGATTTTGTATTGGATTGATGCGTGTAAATAGAATTTATAATGTGTGTGTGTGTGTGTGTCTTAAATGCTACTCTTTTTATATTAGGATCATCATCATAATAGAAATCCGTTTAAATGGTAAATTTTCTGATTGGATAATGAACACACAATATTTAACTTTTTTTTAAAAAGTATTCATGCCACTGCGCTTGCCACATTTGCTCAAACAATAGGTGAATTGGCGTTATTAAGTAGCTTACCCTCAGACAAGGACAATGTCGTGCTTTCTTCAATTGAATTGGAGGTAACATATCCAAAAAAGGAAAATAAATTGATAATTATAAACATCATTTTGTAGTTTAAAAAGAAAGCAAGAGGATTAATTACCGCATCTACTGATTTTAAAATGCCTGAAATAACAAAAGAAAATCAACAAATCAAAATGGATGTGGTCATCAAGGATCGTACCTTGGATACAGTTGCCATAGCACACTTGATTTGGATTCTTGAGACGAACTGAGTTTATGAAATAAAAAAAAATATTTTTCTCTTTTTCATTATACAACATTATTTTTCAAAGCGCGATTTCTCTTTTTTTTTTTGATTCTTCCGTCCCTGTTTGAAAGTTCCCTTTTCTTCTTTTTCTTCTTGTTGCTTTAAAGAATATTTTTTTTTCTTTTTTTAAATAGAAAGGAGAAAAGAATATCTTTTTGTTTATATTTTCACCAAAAAAAAGAAAATGTCTGAAAATAATTTATTTCAATTTGCTCAAGTCATCACTGAATTACCACTTCATACACCATCTCAACCATCACAACATACAGAAACACCAATACCCAACTATGGTCAAAGATATATACATATTCGAAAAGTAAATAATTAAAAATAAAAAATAGTTCTTTAATATCTGACTTTATTTATAGAACGCCTGTATTGTATGTAACAAATGCTTTACTTGTTCAAAGGCAAGTTCTTCATTTTTATTCTACAAAGAGCAAAATTTTAAAAATTAACATTTTATCTAGTATTATTGCATTGATTGTAATTGCCCTGAAGTACAACCTAGAAGAGGGAAGAATTTACCTGAAGGGGGTCTTGATAGTCGAGCAAAAAAACTTCACAGAGACGATCCGGATTATGAATTTTCAATTGAATGGATTAATGAAAATGCACATGCAATGTACAAGGATGAAAATGATACGGTGATTGGACTAAGAGAATTATCTGAAGTATCACTTTGCAAGGCACATTCGAGCACACTCTACAGAGCCAAGAAACGACATGAACGAATGTTAATCACACCACCTTCACCTGCTGAATCACCCACAGCCTATAACCCGTATCCGATGAACCAATCGATTGGATCAGGGGGATTAGCGGCCAAGGTGAGAGAGATATCAACTCAGTATAATTCTGTGCTGCCTGTGCAAGACGTACAACCAGATTTCACAAGAATGTCACATTCTCACTCAGCTAAACGTAAAAGATCAAATAAGCCAATAATCCGAAAATCCGGTAGTAAATCAACGGATATCCGGAACACAAATCGACCTCAACCCAGTCTATCCACGCCCTTGTTTAATAATTCACGCATGTTTATTCCCGAAGGGAGTCCAATGCCTGAATTGATGGGACAAGTGAACCCTCCTTTTCCATCTCAATTACCACCTCTTCATACACGTAACAACAATATGCAAATCTACAGCAATGATCATTTAAAGTTACAAGACAATGTAGTGAATTATAGCAATAATATTCCCCTTGTTATTGAGACCGTTTCCCTTCGACCATCCAATAGTTCTGATATACCTTCTAATTATTATTTTCGTAATTTGGCTATTACGGATACATTTACTTTTAGAGACCTGTTGACTGAAATTGACATGACTGGCTCTCCTCCTCCTGGTAAACGTATCGTTATCTCAGATCAACATAAAATCTATCCTTTAGACCAAGCAATAAGAAGTGTCATTAGACGACCAACATCAACTCATTTGGAATTATTTCTAGGATTAACAGATAAACCTTCAATCAATTGGAATCATTATGCATGATAATAATAATAATAATAAAAAATGTATCTAGTCGATCGTATATAGAATAATTAAGTGTGCCTTCAAAATACACGTAAAAAAAAAAAAAAAAAAAAAAAAAAAAAAGCTTTGTGAGAGTATCAAGAGAACAATCTGCAGAAAGGCGCGATTGTACATGTTGTGTTGTAGGGCATCTTGGGACATACGCGAGGGATTTTCAACAATGTAGGATGAGTGAGAGATCGTAAGGTGAAATTATTTCGTAAGGCAGGACCATCAGATTACTATGCCAACAATAACTAGTTTATATCGCATCATTGGATAAACACGATATTTCCTTTCGATTTGACTGCTTATAAGAACCATCTTTTTGAATGCATTTCGCGTAATGAAATGATTAAGGTTATATAAATGTTATGATCCTGTCAAAACAAGTTATTAACAAATCCGTAGTATTTCCTTTTTTTATTGCTTGTTATATTGTGCTCTTTTATAAATATAGAATATGTGATAACTCAAGTTCACTTATTCTACACGATTTCAATGCATGCTTGTAGTCTAATTAGCATATAATCCTTTGTTAATTTATACATATCTTCAACCTTCTTGTTTTAATATTCCATCAATCTGGTAAGTTTAGTTTATGGTTGTTATAAATATAAATGATCAAATATAGATCAATATATGTCAAGTCATTTTAACATTCTTCTTTGATAAACCCAAAAGATATATTTTATACATTGACTTTGAAGTACTTACAAGCTGAGTTCGGCTGATTCGGCCGTAATCTTAGTATAAATGAAGATTTCTTAATTTGTAATGAGTAAAAAAAGAGCCGAGGCTTC
Organism: Rhizopus arrhizus; assembly: GCA_024220505.1. NCBI lineage: Eukaryota > Fungi > Mucoromycota > Mucoromycetes > Mucorales > Rhizopodaceae > Rhizopus > Rhizopus arrhizus. The sequence continues at coordinate 1,480,304 of JAKZZE010000008.1, forward strand.
CAAAAAGTGCATGTACTGTTTAAACTATAAGTCAGTACTTGATTGGCTTTTGAGGATAAACTTTAGCGATCTCCTACCACAATGAGTGTCACTTTGTAAGCCAATGGGAATATAGGATCGGGAACCTCTGGGGCAGAGAATGCATTACAAAATGATCATAATAACGTATAAAGCCATATAGAGGATTTTGGTTTATAGCTTATCTATAAATAATATAATGTGAGGCTGAAGATGCACACTATTCTAATTCATATGAAAATAAGATTGACACTGCAAATCAATACGAAAATAACTTAAGCTAAAGTTACACAAGCAAGAGCTCAGGAGATGAAAGCTTGTTTCCTTTTTCCTGGTAAGCAAAAAAAAAGAAAAAGAATGCTATTAATAAATGTACATCTTAGTAACTATAATTAGCTTTCAATACTCAAATTTGGGATATTCAAAGGTGATTCATTCATAAATAGCCTGATATTAATATACGGCATGATGTATTTATGAGAGCAATAGTCGGAAGCAAAAGAATTTAACCGAGATTTCATCATTTTTTTTTTCTTTGTAGTCATTTAAAAAGTAGCCCTTTTTTTCTTTTTTCTTCTTCTTTGCACACAACAAAAATGGGTTTAATAGAAAAGCTCAAAGACAACTTTGATTATTACAAACTTGACAAGTACACAAAAAGAAGAGCGTCAAAGTCCCAGTTCGAATCTCACGATCGTCGGTACTATGAGAATGCATACAGAGATGGTGAATATATCGACCCAGACCAAGCTCAGTACTCCAATCCCAATCGTACTTATTTATCGTATAAACACCATCGCTGGTCATTTAATGATTTATTAAAGAAGCCTAATAGCAGTAAATCAGTAGCTACAAGTCAAATAAGAACATCTGAAACGTATACTTTGGGTCATGCTTGACCACAATCTTCTTTTTCAATGTATGTAACTTCATTCCCCCCTTCTCAATATATTTCATTCGTATCCCTCTCTTTTACTTTTGTTTTGTTTTATTTTACTTATTGTTACATGTATAAAAGAACAAAGGAATTGTATTATAACAAAATAGTATATCCTTTATACGTGACATAAAATAGGATATTATCTTGATGGAACAGTTGATTTCATCCTGTAAAGTCTTTGGCGCATTTGATCCGTGCCAAAATTCTCAATCTACGAATGTTTTGCTTTTAGTTTTTCATCTAATTTATGCGGTATTGCATTGATAATCTTACGTTACGAATCACATTAGGATAAAGGTCCCACTGACCATTTAGATCTTGCTGCTCCTGAGACTGTTAAGGTCCCCAAAACGGATCTTCATTCGATTCTAGACTATTGCATATGACATGTTGGATAAACTTAAATCCATCTGGGAGAGAAGTAGCCTGTATGAGTACTTGAATATGACCATTACACAATCGTCTAGACAAACTTGGATAAAAGTCGTAGCATGTATCTGAGGACCTGTAATGCTCATGGTAAACTGGAGGTATAGCTTCAGGCTGAGCTTTGCTGAATTTAGACATTCTGTTGTTGAACCAAGAAGAACAGCTCAAGATGAAGAAAAAAGAAAAGTAAACCTTGTCAATTATTGTATACTTCATAACTAGCTGTATATTTATGGAAGAGCAGTTTTAGACTCTCACCAACTTAGGCATCGTACTTGTTTATTGAGAGAAAAAATCAATGTTCAAATAAACATACAAAAAGGTACCATTAAAATTAACATAGCTTTTGAAGTAAAGTGATATACGTCAATTATCCAAAGAATCTCTTCAGCTCTGCTACCAGAAAGATTAAGGCTAAAAACAGGTGAAGAGAAGACCAAAGTAATAGTGAAGAACATAACTGTTTACCATTTGATAAAAATTATTAATAATATCATGGGCTTCTGAAGACATGATAAGAAACTACTACACCATATGAGTACTTGCAGAATTCACCTTTCTGTGCTCGTTCTTGATTCTATTCATAAGAATAGGCATAGTCCATTATTTATGTCTTCATATTCATTTTCCATGAGCATTATTGAAAAAGCTTGGTCAAAGATTAAGAAATATATCAAAAGAGATGTTTTAAATGATAATGATACAATAATATTAAGAATCGGCATTACTTGACAAATGCTCACTACTAGGGATTACCAAGGATGGATAAAAAAACTTTTGAAGAACTATATAGTATTTTTTTTTTTTTCTTTTTTCACAACTATATCAATATAACGGTAGATACTTGTCTATTGGTTTATTATCCTATTTAGTTATTAAGCACAACAAATCTTTATTAGTAAAGTCTCGTAGATTAGAACTTATGTTTACCGTGACTCTTTACAGTAAAGACTGATATCATTGTAAGCTTTGATGTTTTTGTTTTTTTTTTTTGTTTTTTACTTACTGTGGTGCTGTTATCGCATATATATAACGACAAAAGATGACTTGGGTCGTTTTATTTCTCTGTTTAAGTGTATACTTATTTGTGTACTTTACAAACAGTACAATAAATTGACTTCCTTTCTTGATATATAAATAATCAACCATCATTTAAACCTTTTTAATGCATATTTAATTCTCTTGTCTTGCAATTTTCTCTTTTTCAAGAGTTGTTTTATCATCGTCACATTAGAAAACTGCTCTCGACATAATATTACTAAAAAAAATCAGACAACCAAGTAGATTATATATTATAAGAGGTTAAAAAATAAAGTGTATCAAGTACTAAAAAGAAATTACATATTAAAGAAGCAGCAATTGTTTACACTCCATATAAAAACATAGAGGAAAAAGATAACAAGGCTAGAATGCATTATTTACATCGCAAATAATTCGTATAACTTGAATGCAAAAAGATACATCATGATTTACATATACATGTATATGTATATATAAGCACATTAATTGAAGTATTTTAAATATAAAAATAAGAAACAAAAAGAATTGACAAGACCAAACAATAGCTCTAAAGTCGAATACTTTTATTGAAGAAAGATTTCAAGACTATTTATATTAGTTTGAGCAAGACCTGAGATTAGATGACAAAGGATAGTTACGACCAATATGATGTTGATGATAAACTGTCTAGCTATAAACTGAAACATATTAATCAAGATGGTCACTAATAAAAATAAAGACATACAAATGGACGAAATAAACAAGTTTATTTAGTAGGAATGAGACGTCACTTGTGGTCGAAATTTACGATTAACTGGTCGAGTTTAGTTTCCGCTTTGGTTGAATTCATTTTTTATTGATCTGATCAGGGCAAAAACGATGGAATATTAGACATCATGTGCTCAAATTGGTCATTATTTTTGTATGAAACGTATTGAATTTTAATGTGGTTGACAACGTCATCCAGTTGTGACGAGCAATCCAGTGGACGCGTAACTTGCCTATAAAAAATATTTTTGTGTTCTTTATCTTTTTTTTCACTTGGACTGGGTTAAAGAGATGCTCGCAGAGCTTATTTTTAACTGTTGTTTATCCGATGGTTGAGGCAACCTTTACCCTGCTCGAGACCAAGTGAAGTCGGGAAGAAGCAGAGTTAGCTCGCGGAGGCCCGCAACACCGTGAGCACTTGTTGTATGGCGTAATTTCATAGAGCAAGTGTTTCCGCAGTCCATCTTTTTTTTTTGGGATGAGTATAGTCTCCACCTTCTCGTGGTTCATCCTGTTACGTTTAGACTTTGTCTGACAACTGAGAGAGACTATTACTATTTTAAATAAAATGTGTTTGAAAATGCAAACTTTTTAACCAAAGTATTTTAAAAATGTTAATTATTAAATGTTTTAATCAAGATTCATTCAAAGGGAACAAAAGTGAGTTTGTACTTGTATTTTTTAGTTGTAGGGTTTCTTTTTTATGATTTTTGGTTATTGTAAGTAAAGTATAATAAGTGAAAAACAAAGAGGAGGAGAAAAGGGATTCAAAGTGAATAAGATAAAAAATAAGAAAATTGTGATGATACATTTCAATATCTAATAACTCTTTTTTAAAACTATTATAATTCTTATATTTTAATCATCTTGAATTTTAGATATGTAATAGTAGTCTTCATCTGTTTATATCTGTACATCCACAACAAATAAAATCACATGAACTGTAAGAGACGCGTAAAGTCATGTGGTAAACGATAATGTATTAATCGTTTTAAAAATGAAATTGTTTTTCTTTCTAAGTGAAACAGTATTAATTCAAAGATAAAGAAGCATGTCTCTGGAAAAATTGCCAGCTAATTGCATTTCTTTGGTCATTAACTACCTTCCATCAACTAGTATACAAGAGCTTGCAGTAACCACAAAAAATATACGTTCCAAATGCTTGCAAAGTTCGTTCAATCAACCTGTGATTATGCCAGTTCCAAAGACCAAGTGTCCCGAGATTTTAATAAAAATTGCTACAACGATTGTTGTAGATGAAAATTTAGAAAAAACTGGTAGTGACTGGCTCCTGATGGTATTGACGCATTTCAAGCGTGTAAGGACGGTCAGAATTATATCAAAAGGACTGTCTCGTTCAAAAGTACAGGCAATTTGGAAAATCATTAATGAAGTCAGAACAGTCGAAAATCTGGTTGTACCAAATACCGAACTTCGCAAGTGGAGTAAAGCAAACCAAACCAAGCAACCAAGGATAAATCTCAGGCCGCTTTTTGTAAGTCTTATGAAAGCTGTGTTCATACTCTTTTCTTTTAATTTAGTATTAACGCTTAAATTGCAGCAGAAGAATTTGAAGACGGATACAGTGGAGGTAGTAGAAGATTATGCACCAGAGCAAAAAGAAGTCATTCAAAAATTTAACCACTACATGTCAAACGCGACCAGAAAGTATGAGTCTGGATATAAACTTGATAACCCAAATGAAGCTCTTGCTCTAAGTAATATAATAATGATAGCTGAAAGCAACACTTATGGTGTAAATCAAGCAGACTGGGAGAAATATGTTAAAAAGTCAAGTCAAACAGTTGAATTAGCTACTATCTTATCAAAAGAAAAGACAAAGATAAAAAATATAATCGATAAATACTCAACTAATGTTCTGAAGGATGATAAGGCGTTGTTTAAAACTCTTTTTAAATACAAAGCAAAAGAGTCAAAAGCTATAAAGTTATGTCTTGAAACCATAAAAAATGTAGATAGTGTTGTAAATAACTCATGGAAATCAAACTCAAAAGAGGAAGATCTTTTTATCAAGAATTTCGTTGATACTATGGTGATTGATCCTCTTTTTAACAGTTACCCAAATGATATAAAAAAGCATGGAAATCGCCATGCTCTGAAAGAATCCAGGCACAGAAAATTGAAGCAAGCAAAAAAGAATGGCGATAACATGACAGGCTTGAGGGGACGAGCCCCCGATAGATCTTTGGAGCTATTATTAAAAGATACAGAAAACCATGTGTTTATTTGTGAAGTGAAGACAAGCAGTGCTTCAAAAGACCACCCAGACCTTACGAAACTTGGAACCATGCTCAAAGATGTATTGGATTATGCTTTAGAGAAAGGTGTTACGCAAGAATATGCAATTACAGGCTTATTGGTTGAAGGATTTCACTGCACAATTTATTCAATGACTTTGCCCGTCCCAAAGCTATATCATATGACAGCAGTCCGAGGGTTTGATTTACCTAAAAATGCAACTGAATTAGGTATGCTCAAAAATATCATTGAATCTACAGTGATATGCCAAGGTCTTATTGATCTTTCTTGCCGTCAATTGAAGGCAATTGGTCATCAAATTCGTGTCGAGAATGAAGAAAGAACTGTACCTACTTGTAGCTCCCCTCCCTGTTACGCCGACTACTACAAGTAGATCAGCAATCATGTTCCTACTTAAGTCATCGTCAATTTACCCACATCATATATGCTTTCTCCTCACTTTTTTTATTTTATTTTATAAAATATCTATTATGCTTGAATTAGATATTTCATGGTCTATAAAGAATCATGCTTGATTACATATAATATTCTTGTTCAATATTACCATTAAATATGAGTGTATCATATTATATACAGTGAGTTAAAAAACCATTTCAGTAAAATTGAAACTACACATTTTTTTTTTTTTTTTGAAAAAAGGATTTAAAAACTTACTGCTCACCTACTCACTTTCTACTTTACCTCCTTCCAAGTGGTCGTTGAAGATCCTACCTGAAACTCGAACAATTTGTTTCCGTTTCATATACAACAAGCTTCATTGTAACGAACAGTATCTCTGTTTGACCCTACTGCCTCTACTGCCTGTAGCCTATATCATGATCAATTGGAAGACATGAACCACCAGTTGATCATTTGTTCAAATGACCTCTTTGGCAAGGAGCCCTATATCGATTTGCACCTCATCTCGAGTTTCACCCCAAACACACTGACAAATTTATTCAATATCTAAGACAACAGCAACTAAATATATTACCATATCAAGAAACAAATATACCTCTTCATTCATTCAATAAAACAAATCAATCACTCAACAGGGAATTTCAAGCTAATCAGATACCGTGGACCAAGTATTGTGGAAACATCAACTTCAGTCAGCCCTAAAATATAGAGCTAATTAAACAACCCGACGACCCAAGGTTTTTACTTGTAAAACTGATGTAATCAGACGAGTCTGTCCAACCCAATTTATGTTAAATCTCTAGTTGGCAGTACGTATTGGGACAATGGCTAGAATGGGACTTTGTAAGCGTCTGTGAAGGATGGAAGGATCATAGGATGCATGAACCACTAGGTATCGACCATAAGCACCAACGTACACAACGGTTTTGTTTTATTCTGATCACTGATAGCCACAAGATGGAGTCCAAAGAGATCACAAGACGACATTGGGAAAGAAGCACAGAGTTACGTGAGGGGTATTTTTGACAGAGATTATCTTGTCAAGCCTATAAATTAAATCTTTTTTTTTATTGCTCGTTTGTCTAGGGATACAAAGTGAAATAGATATTTTTTCCATAGAGATGAACTTGACAGCATATATCTTGGATGTAGGTCAATAAGCGATAAAGTAGATATCATCTGGAAGCGTAAAGGAGGGTAGAAGAAATTGAGTTTGGAGAATGTAGGCAGGCTCTTGTATGGAAGGTAATTTTATAAGGTGGAGCATCATCTTGGTAGAGGTCAATGTTTGATACATTCCTAACGCTTTGACATCTTTGTAATTTTGATGAGTTTTAATAAGCATTAAAATTTTCATTTGTAAAAAAAAAAGAATACAGACACCATCGCTGGTCATTTAATGATTTATTAAAGAAGCCTAATAGCAGTAAATCAGTAGCTACAAGTCAAATAAGAACATCTGAAACGTATACTTTGGGTCATGCTTGACCACAATCTTCTTTTTCAATGTATGTAACTTCATTCCCCCCTTCTCAATATATTTCATTCGTATCCCTCTCTTTTACTTTTGTTTTGTTTTATTTTACTTATTGTTACATGTATAAAAGAACAAAGGAATTGTATTATAACAAAATAGTATATCCTTTATACGTGACATAAAATAGGATATTATCTTGATGGAACAGTTGATTTCATCCTGTAAAGTCTTTGGCGCATTTGATCCGTGCCAAAATTCTCAATCTACGAATGTTTTGCTTTTAGTTTTTCATCTAATTTATGCGGTATTGCATTGATAATCTTACGTTACGAATCACATTAGGATAAAGGTCCCACTGACCATTTAGATCTTGCTGCTCCTGAGACTGTTGAGGTCCCCAAAACGGATCTTCATTCGATTCTAGACGATTGGCATATGGCACATTGGGTAAAATAAATCCATCTGGGAGAGAAGTGGTTTGTATGGGCACTTGGATATGACCATTGCACAATCGTCTTGACAGACTTGGATAAAGGTCGTAGCACGGATCCGAAGGCTTATAATGCTCACGATAAACTCTGGGTATAGTTTCAGGCTGAGCTTTGTTGCAATTAGACATTCTGGTGTTGAACCAAGAAGAGAAGTTGAAGATGAAGAAGAAGAAAAAACGAAAAAGTAAACCTTGTCAGCTATATGAAGAGAACAAAGTACAGCTGATGATATGTACATCTTGCTATGTTACACATGATTCATAGTCGCATTCTAAAGTTTCTTTTCTTGCAAACGGCTAAAACGCTCTTCAATACGATAACATTTAGATTGGTTAAAATTAAAATACTGTATGTTGTGTAATGACATCTTGTCACCTTTTTTTTTTTTGTACCTGGATTTTTTTATAAAAAATACTCTGCTTATGTCCGTACATCGATAAGAAACCCGATTACATTAGAAATGCATAGATACTAGATCTCATTACCTATTATAGCATATGAGGATATTATAGGATTAACTATAAGAAAATATATACATCACATGGAATCGAAAAAGGAATCAACAATGATGAACATGGCGTTTTTAATACAGTACATGTAAGTTATTTGACGGTGTAAAGCCAAAGGATGTACTGATACACATAAACAGTAAGATGATCAACACATGAGAACAAGTGTACGTCACTCAATAGACTGTGTATTAACATGAATAACTCAAGATAATCTATGACTTTTGTATTTTATTAACTGAATAAAGTTATTTTATTTATAGCCATTTCAAGTGACCACAATGGGCGCATGATAAAGTATCGTATCACCCGGGCCAGATTAATTATGTTTAAAAAACTAAAATCCTTAGTGGACAAAGGGAAAAAAGGAAAGAGGAAGAGGAAGGAATAGGTAGGGAAAAAGTAGACTGGCTATAGTAGTGGAAGCCGATCAAGGAATCATTGTCCTGGGTTAAATAGAGATGGAAATATCTTATCATGGTATAGGAAGTCGAGTGCATAAAGGATAGTGCAAATAGTCAACCAGCGAGGGAACCTAGAGTAGGACTGAGATCGACGGGTAGGCAAAGTATTAGAAAGGAACGACAATGAATCTAAAATAGTCGCTGGCATTTGAAAATGCTGATGCATCTTCAGGCAGTAGATTTAATGTGTTTTACTACGTTTAAACTTTAGGTTTTATTTACACAAAAATTAATGACTAGTTTGAGTGCATGATATTTAATATTACATCGTTTTTGCTCTGGTCAGATCAATAGAAAATGAGTGAAAACTAAAAACCCCTTTGGAGATCAAGGGTGAGAAAGGTAGGGGATGAAGAAAGAAGGAAAAAAATGAGTATTACTAGTTAGAGGAAGAGGGTAGCCAATTGAGGAATCTTTGCCCTGGTTGAAATGGCGGTGAAGGCTGGTCTTTATCATGGAATAGGTAGCCAATTTCATAAAGTATAGTGCAGATAAAAGACCATCGAATAAACCACGCAAAGGTAGAGTGAGAGAAGCATGGAATTCTATTGGTAAGTCGTTGAGAAGGAGCGATAGTGGATGTTGAACTGTTTTTGGAATTTGTAAGAGATGTTGCATATCGAGGCATTTTATTGCATGCTGTTTTGCAAGCACCTTATTAGAATTTTTTGCACAAGCTACTGGTTTTCCACCTGGTAACCAGTCAAGGTGACAATGTACGCGTCTATTTCTTTCAGTTCTTGTCAGTGGTAGCCAGAGGATGGGTGTGTCTTATTACAGTATTTTTCATGTAAATGAAAAAATTTCTTTTCATAAATAAAAACTTTAAAGTATTAACATTCATTAAAGAGAATTAGGATTAAGAGTGCCACAAGTGTATGAAGCAGTAACATCAATACAAAAATACAAAGATATTAGCATAGAAAATGATAAGCAGATAATTACAATAGTTTTTTCTGGATTTGATTGATAACAATCCCATCTAAGGCAGGAGTCTGTTCAAAGAACTGTCAACAATGGGCTTTCTATATGAATCGGATGACTGTAACCAAAAACCCATATATTTAAACTTGTCATGATAATGTAAAATATAATATTTGGATAGTCTAAGTGTAGATAAATTCTGGAGAATTGAGCTGCAGTTAGCATCATTAGGATTTGGAAAAAAAAAAGAACAATCTTCTACTTTCTTGGTCCTTTCTCTAACCTTGGTCATGGTCTTTTCTCTAACCTTGGTCATGGTCTTTTCTGTGGTGATAATTTAACTGTAGCACAAAGAAAATTTCTTGCTCATAATGTCTACCAAAAGAAGTCAAATCCCTCTACTTCTAAGTAGAGAATAGCCATGCTAAAAAGAATACTTTCAAAGATCCTCTTTTACATCGGAATGAATGGCACCCCAAACTCTAAGAAATAACTGAAGCAAATGTTCATGCAAGTCCGCATCACTATTTTCAATGATTAATTTCACTCATTTGTTTCCAAATTGCTTCATCCCTTTTCTCTAAATTATTTCAACACTCTTTTCCAAATTATTTTCTATTTTTCCCAAAAATTTGAAAAATACAGTAAATGAATAAAACATGAGGAGATCATTTCACATCGTAACACTTTGAAATATAATGCAGCTATAGATTGTGTATTAATAGGCCTTTGGTTACACCCATTTCTATTCCGCATGAAACACAAGAACGATCTGGACAAATTTCCTGTCATCTTTTATTTCTTTAGCTTGCTTCAATAATCCCTTTTGATCAATAGTTTTTGTATACTTTGTTGCTTATAAAATTATGTCCATCTTTTTGCTTATACCGAAAAACGACAATTCAAAACTACACAGTGAATCCAACTTCAGCCTATCGCCTCCTCGTTTGTTCAAAAATCGTCACGGAAAATGAAAATTATCCAATTACATTCAATTCATACTAATCTCCGATAAGCTCCTTTCTTTTTTTTTCTTTACTTTTGACACTTTTCCCTTTTTCCTTTTAAACTGCTGCGATTTTTTCCTTAAAGACAATGGTAGGATCAAGGAAAAGGAAGTCAGAAGTTACAAATACAGACATAAAGACCTTTTTTTCAAAAGATTTAAACAACAATTTGTTAAAAAAGATGACGAAAATGCAAGTCAAGAAAGCGATAAAAGTGATTCACATCAGCAAAACAGAAATGTCAGAAAGCCTTTAGGCTTAAAAAATAACGACAACAATAAAAAAGCACTCAATATCAGACAGCCTTTGAGGGAGAAGACAACGCAGTCAAGCCCCATCATTATGGATCCAACAATGGTCAGACCGCCAACGCGACAATTTAACGTTTTGTGTGACGATGATATCAAAAAAGGTTTCAAACAAGCGCCTGAGCCAAAACTACTTGAAGTGCCCAATGAAAAAGAAATTGACACACAGCATATATCTGACACACCAAACAGTACACAGTTGACAGATGATTCACCTATCCCATTCAATGAAGATGATGACACACAAGGATCCAGCAGACTTTCACCAACAAGACAGTTGGATGAACAAAAAACTGACTTTGATAAAGAAGACAGTGGATTGATTCAAAGCAAGAAAACAGATGAAAAGGAAATAAAAGATGATGAAGATGAATTTGAAGGCGATTTGATAACAAAAACCATTCACAAAGAAAACGTTGTCAAGCCGGTATTGATAAAGAAGGAGACAAAAGAAGAACTCAAACCAGTTTTTGACTTTGCTGACAATGAAGAACAGGACTTTTTTAACTCAGAGTCTTCCTCAGGACTCGCAGGACATTTCTTTGATGATGTTGAAGAAGAAAGCGATGAATCAAAGTATGTTGACCCAGAAATTGAGTTCTCAATCACTGAATCAATCAATCCTCATTTGGATGATTCATCACTGACTTTATCACCTACAATATCAGGAAATATAAAAGAATTTCATGTACCGTTTGAAAACCCAAGAGGAGAAAATGTTGTACAAAAGTTGGGACTTGATGATGTAGAAGAAAAATAGCTTGTGAAATAAGCACCATACCCCTTACTCGCCTTCTCTTTCTTTGCTTTACCTAACACGCATTCTTTTTATTTATTCATATTTACAAACCACAAACAACAATGCCTTCATATATTCATATATTGGTAATCTATGCTATTAAGAAATAAAAAAAAAAATTTATTTAAAAATACTATATCCACATGTACGATCATAACTTTTTATCATCTTATTCAATTTACATGTTGCTCTCTTTTAAAGACATCTCAGTCTTGTCATTCTCCATCTTTTTTTTTTATTAAAAAGTCTAATGTATCTAACAATAAAAATACTAAAAAGTTCATTTTTGAATAGCAAAAGCATTTCGCGAATAATATACTTTTAAGTGATTTTATAAAGAGGAAAAATGTTTACAAAAGAAATAGAAACATACATCTTTTTTTCTTTAAAAGCTATCAGTCAGATAGTTTTGTTCATCGATAAAGGTAGCCACTACAGTTCTATCTGCAAACTTGCGGCCAGCAAGAGCACGTAAGGCATCCAAAGTTTGATCTTTTGTTTCAAACCTTACAAAAATCTATTTAAAACATTAAAAAACCCCTTTTCAAAGCTTTTTTAAAAATTAGACAACTTACTAAACCACAGCCAGGCACCTCTTGGTCTTTTTGAGGCTTAGGAATCTTCATATCTAATACGTTTCCAAACTTTGCACACTCCTCTGCAATATCCTCCCAAATATCTAGTGACTATCTATCAGTCTCTTTTTAATTTTCTTTTTCATTACTTCATCTAACCTTGGTATTCTTCGTCATCTTCCAACTCCTCAGGAGTGACCATGTTCATTAATTGTAATACACGAGTAGCGTCATCCTCTTTAGCGCTGGTGACAGGTACATAATTAGCAGGTAACATTGGCCCAGACATGTAATCAGGAGGAATATGTTTAGCTCCCACACTCGCACGTTGAACAATCAGTTTACGATCACCTAATTCCATGTTATTCAAACCTTGGCAAGCCAAATCTGTCACGCTAGGATCTGCGTATTCACAGAAAGCAAACCCCTTGTTTGCGCCAGTAGTCGCATCTTTTACCAAGTTGAAAGCGCGTAATTCACCAAATGACTTCAAGAGTTCAATCACTTGATCATCGTTCAAGTAAACTGGAAGACCACCAATGAATATCTTGTTGGGCGTGTCGGGTACATTGGTAGACACTAAACCAGGCAATTGCATAGAGATGTCTCCTTCAGCAGGAGGCTGATAGTCTTTAGGTCTGCGAATCTTGAGCTGTTGTCCCTGAAACATGATGCCGTCGAATGCCATACATGCAGTAGCCTGTTCTGCTGTTTGAAATTCAACAAACGCATAGCTCTTTTCATGATTGATCTGAACTGCTGCAACAGGCGTTCTATCTTGCATTTGAAGCTGATGCATGGTAGCATTGAAAAAGTCAGCCAAGGGTTTTTCCTCGAGTCCGGGTGGGATCTGGCCCACATATAAACGCCTGGCCTGTTTGGTTGCTGTCGTGTTGGCAGCCAAAATTCGACTGTCATCAAATTTGTTATTGACAGGTGGTGGTTGGAAAGACTGAGGGGTACGTGTGCCAACAACTTGACCAGGCAAAGGAAACAGGCCGGTCATTTTCACTTGCTGTGCAGTCATACCTTCCATACCTGCCGGTGCCATGTCCCAGTTATGCAACTTCCTCGGTCTCTTGCTCAAGGGCACAATGTTTTCATCGTCTCGATGGCGTACAGGGTTGGCGCTTCTTCTCCTGCTTGGGCGTCGTGGGCTGGTGCTTCTTCTTCGTCTGCGATAATCTCTCTCGTCCCGTCTGTGATGACGAGGGGAACGGTCTCGTCTTTCTCTTGATCTTCTACGTCTATCTCGGTTGTCGCGCGATCGGTCATGGTAGCGATCTCGGCTGCTATGATGTCGATTTTCCCGGTTCATATCTCGGTCATCTCGTCTGCGGTAATCATCACCACCATGGTATTCACTGTAACGGCCTAAAAAGATAGATTATGACTTGATTTTCATTTTTAAATGTGCATGTATATACCTTGAGACTCATGTTCATAATGATTGTCACTTGATCCTTGAAGTTCTTGACCTACAGATTTCAGAAAAGAATTGGCGAAATCAGCTGCAGATTGTTGAGAAGGGTCTAAATAGCAAATGGCTATTAGAAAAGCAGATGACTTATTTCTTTTCTTATTTACGTGTTTGGTCTCTGCTCCATCCGTAAGACATTGTATAAATTGACTTTAAAGTATTTTCTCAGTCTGCCTGTTGAATAATAAAAAAAAAAAAAAATAGAAAGTCTTCAAATAAGTGTAAGAAAGAATATTAAGTACCCTCAAAAAAATATTTTTGAACAGAATCTCCACATGCATTCTGATAGGTTACTTTTCCTTCTTAGACGTACTTTGTCGCTTTCTCCACTGTATCCATAGATCTTGCTCTCGACTTCCTTATGCAAGATAAAATAAAGCAAGCAGGGTCTGGATGTTAATATTGAGACAATTATAGATAGGAAAAGGTTAGAAGATATAAATGATTTGCAAAGACAAGTCCTTCTAAAGCATGTAAGCAGCTTTTTGCGTTGATACTTTTCTTATATCCTTAGAAAGTATTTTGCTACTTGTGCCTGCGAGATGCTTGTTTGAAAACATTATTTTTTCTGATTAAATAAAAACGGAGTGGTCCTGAAGCCGAATCTTTTTTTTTTTTTTTTTTTTTTTTTTTTTTGACTATAACCTTTGTTGTAAACACGATTTTTTGGTCTGCGAAAAAATATAAGCTTTACTTTAGGATTTGTTGAATTCTTCATGTAATCCTTGTCGAAAATATGAACCTTTTTGCAGCGCTAGGAGATCTTGAGAAATTCCAAGTTTAATACAAAATCTTTATGAGCATAGCAGCCGCACAACTTAACAATTAATGCTTATGTACAATCATATAAAGAAATAACTAAAAGTGGTTTCTATCCGAGGATTAGATAATTATTGTGTTCGTTATTTGAAGACAACCAACAGCAACATAGCCATTGTGAGAATCTGTTTTGTACCCATAAATAGTCAAGGATAAAGCCAACTTATTAAAGCAAAGCAGAAGCATAAAGATTTTAATAGGAAGTATTGTTAACAATAAAAGACTATGGGAAAGAGGTAGGCTTCGGACAGAAATACTATATTCTCCCTTTTTTTCTTTCTTACAGCTCTAGGCTTTTAGTTTTATTAAATGTAAAAAAAAAAAAAAAAAAAAAAAAAAAAAAAAAAAAAAAAAAAAAAAAAAAAAAAAAAAAAAAAAAAAGATTCTGTTACTTTTCTCTGCAAAGCTTTCTATTGATTAGTAAAGTATTTATTACTCCAGATTTACTCAAATTCATTTCTTTATTAAACAAGTACACTGTGGCTTCCTTTATTATTAATTTATGGCATACAGCTTCACTTGTTAACAATTCAGTTGCCTGTATCCAGTCTTCATATCGGACAACCCTTTGCTTGGGCTTATTCTATGTTCCAAGCGACTATAAAAGATGTTTGAAATCAGTACATCATAAAATTGATGATTACTCTCCGGCAAAATGAGTCTTTCGAATTATAGCATGTTGTTGTACGATAATAACACTACATTGACAAAGATGGGCAGTATTACTGCATTAGTTTACAACATGCCATGTCTGGTTAAGGGCATTTCATTTGACATATTTTCGTTATTTTCTACTTTATAAAATGTATGTGTTAATCACTAAAGCTAATGATTAACAATCAAGCATCATTGGCTACTCATATGTTTACAAAACTGCAAATGTATTTTTGTCCCTTGTCTGTGATCTTTACTGCACTCGGCAACTTGAAAAAAACTAGCATTTGACTTTTTTCAATATTTAGCTTTGAAAGCTAGCACCCATCCGTAACAAAGTCAATTACATGTATCTATTGCTTCGTTTTTGGTAATTTACTCTTGCTATGATTGTGAGACTTTGGGGAACACTCATATTAACTTGATCATAAGAGATACAAATTGGATTATGAGGCAATTTAAAGTACCACATGTCAATATGTACTTTTGTTACCACTAATCTTTCTTTTATCTAATTAAACCTCTCCCCTCTCCCCCCCCCAAATCATACCTGTGCCGCCCTGTTGAGTTTTTCATGCTTCATGCTCCAATAGTTTTACATCGGTCGGTCCGAATCACAAAAATACCAATCATAATAAGCTTTTAGGTAGTAATGGTGGTACCTTAATTCAATCATACAATTGCTATGTTCCACATCAAACTATTTTTTGCTTTTCCTTAAGGGACTTTTTTTGCTTTATTTCCGATGGTATTATACCGTGCCTGAATTAAATTTGTGCTTGTTTTACAGGAAAATAACTCATTCCGATCCAAATTTGACCCTCTAAAATTGTTGAGCGACATTACAAAATTTACAGCACAGCTTATACAGAAAATGATTTGTAAAAGTAGTATTTAGGATTCTATAAAAAACATTGTGTTCAACTTGATGTAGTACTATCCTTGTATATACAGCAGGTACATCACTGTATTTATCGAGGTGAACCATTACACTGAGTAAAACGTATGTGTAACTAAATGTACTTGTATTAAGATTCATGTTACCGAGTTTTTTGCTTTACTTCTAAAATCAAGTATAGTATTTTCCTTTAGAAATTACGTTCATTTTGTGCAATTAAAAGATAGCAGAGATCGATCTCACTTTCCATCTCCCCCCCCCCCTCTTTTTTTTCAATTTCACAATTCAATTTACAATTTGGGTTAGCTACATAATTTAACTAACCTCAAGTCCTCGGTTTCTTGAAACTTGCTTGTAGAAGCCAATCGGAGAATTGACTTTGGGCTAAATGCCTTGTTTCTTGAGAAATTCATTTTAAAAAGCAAATAAACCGGGCTTTAAGAATAAATGACGGTGCTAGATATGAATCCATTCACTATGGCAAAGCTATGCTTTTTTGAACGATATCGGCTATACAAATAACCATTACTGAATGCATTGAGCCCATATGTTGTGTGATTCCTTCATCTGACGTTGGCTGAAGTTTGTGCACCTATATATATTGGCCTATGACCAAAGCATTCAGTGATCCTACATTGCTTTGTGAAAAGATGAGGATTTGTACATGGGTGTTAATTTTTCAATAATTGAATTTATTATTAAAGCGGAGCATTATAGACATACGAGTCCATAGAATCATAACATTAAAATTGCACATTGATATATAGCTTACTCATGAGCTTCAAGCAATTTTGTTATCTTTAAATTAATGTTACATTTCTTATTCAATGATTTTATTACTATTTTATTTTAAATAAATGCGCATTGAAAAAAGACAAAAAAGTACAAAAGTGATCTCTGAGATTGAACTTTTATTTATCAGATTACTAGAAAAAATACGTACTATCCATTTACATCTATTAATTTCAATCAGTTTGCGATTATTGGATGAATAACTCTTGCTTTGATTTAAATTTGCTTTAATGAAAAGAATTATGAGCTGAAATAGGGTTCCTTGAATGAAAAGTATTGCCAGAAGTTTTCATTTGCCTTGAAAAGGTATGATCTTCCATCCCTTTTCTAAAGAGCACATGACCAATACTTATGTTACACGAAATCCCTTTTTAAAACTTCATTAATACACTGTTTCCAGGAATAAATGTTGCAATTCATGTAATCAGCGGCACTTGAATAAAATCCTCTTACAAAAAAAAAAAAAAAAAAAAAGGAGAGAGTTAAAAACAGTAGATAATTTTGATAGAGTACTTATCTTAATCAAAGAATCACTATATTTCATAAGTGCAGTAGTCAATAGTTCTAACGCATGGTCTGCTAGACACAAGCTTAAATTTTTTTATTGATAAACATTATATTTACTTCAAAAATACTGTTTTTTTAGGCTCAAAATTTAATTAACAACCCTTTCAGTGAGAGCATTTAATGTTGTTCAGGTTGTGAGCTGGCGGTGCGTCAATATGAGAATCTCTTTAAACAGCCATATATTGCAATTTTCAAAACTTTTTAACAATAAAAAAAAAAGACTTAATAGAAGGCTTTTTTGTTATTCTCCTTTTTTTTAGTAGTTACTTTATTTGATTCAGATGCTTCACCAGAAGGTAAACCTCCTGATACTGACACATTGGTTGCCTCTTTACCGTTTTTGTTTTACCGTGCTCACATATGAAGTATCGCGTCTTCTTCGGCAACAAATAAGCTTTCAATGCCCCTTTGGACATATGGAAAACAGCAGTAGCATGTCTCTTATTAACATGAATCCGGTGTTTGATCTAATTGGCAATATTGGAATATCAAGCATCAAATTACATTTTGTCTGCAATCTGGGATACTGGCTAAAAGTTCATTAGCATATTCAGGAGCGCTTCTTTGAACAAAAAGGTACTGCAAAATGTTGATAGTTGAAATTGACGACATTTTATATATTGTCGTCAGTAGGGTAGTTTGATAAATCAAAAACATGTATCAAGGTGTGGCTGCTGCAATATTTGGTTGTTTAAAGAATTCGAACTCTAAGCATGTCTGAGCTTCCAACCAGTAAGCAAAAAGGTGATGATTACCTTATTAACCTTGCCTCTTTAACACATATTTCGTTTCTAGACTTAAAAGAATTATTTCTAAAGAAAAATACAACAGATCTACAATAGTTGGATTTATAAACTATAACCATGAAAAATACAAGCAGTCAATTGTGGAATAGTTTGAAGGTTTCAATTCTTTTAAAGGCGCGGAAGAAGCACTTTTCAAGAATTTTATCACTGTTCATGCAGAAACCTGCCCCCATTCTCAGAAAAAATTCAATAATGCTGCTGATTCGAGTCCTCTCTTTGTGAAGGCTCAGCTCAATAAACGAGCCATAAAAGAAAGAACGAAAACATTGGATAGAGCGATCCGCGCTGCTTCTCGTAGGGTCAAGCGCTCACTTTTAGAAAGATCAGAAGCTAAGTCTATTGAAAATCTTACAAATACAGCTTCAGAATTGCAAGCGATTGCATTTTTAAATGAAGTGTACGTTAACGCCGTTGACACACCAAATGAAAGTGCTTAATTTCTCAAAAGAATCACTACGAACGACATTTACAAGTTGGTTATAACAAAAACTGACTGCATGCGTGAAAAATCGGGAGTCGCTTTTATGGCGTGGTGTTCAAAGAAAAGTGTCTATTTACGAACTCACCAATTATCAAAAAAAGAGAAAGAGATTCAAACAGTCGCTATCGAGAATTATATGTATTGAAAGACAAATATATAGTTAACGGATTGCTTGTAATTTTTGCAAAAATACTTGCTATATTTGCTTACTTTTTCATAGAGAGCATAGTTGAAGCCATAGCAAAATATGTGCCGAAATACCAAACTCACATAAATTTCTTGAAAAGTTAAAGTTACATTACTGTTGGGTTCGCAAGGAAATCCCCAGGACATGAAGGCAAACAAAAAAAAAAAAAAAAAAAAAAAAAAAAAAACAGACCTACTGATCCGCATGGTGCGTTGTTTAAGGGAAAGGCCCTTGTGTAATAAAATCTTCATTTCATCCGCTTGTTTGGCATCGGATAGTCTTGCTTCAAGGGATGTAAATGAGAAAAATGATTTATTAGTCGAATTAACGAGGGTGGATGGAAACACATAAAGTACAGTAAATTTATAAATGAGTATATATGGGTGCCATATCGAATCTGATATTAAACCTTTTCTTCAGGTATGATCTCTTATATCAGTGCAGCAGAACAGAACATTACTTCCAATCATAAACTTCATGTTTTTCAACGAGAAGCAATTCTGAACAATCCTTCAAGCTTGTCCCCCTTCAAAAGTAGACCAAAGCCTATACATATATTCAAGATGGTTTAAAAATTTTCTCTTTACTTTCTACCCCTTTTATTATATACCCTTTTCTTTCTACTGTTTTTATTCAATTCCAACAAATCATTTTAAATTCAATCAAAATCATTTTATTGTAAGAATTTTCCAAAATTTGGACAAAAAAAAGTTCACCTATTCATAAAGAATTCTAAATACATGAACAATAAAGCCATTATTTAACGAAGTTACTTCCGATGGCATTACATTCACCATATATTGCTTGGTTGGTTGAATACTTATATATCTTGAAAATAAAATGTTCGGAATGAATCCTAGTAAGCAAGAGCAGAACTGGTTTTCTAGGATCGGTCTCTAGCATACATCAAAAGAGCCAAAACCATCAATCTTTTTCAAGAGCCTTGCTACATTTTCTTCATTATATTCTTCAGAGAAGAACATCCAAATGGTTTGCTCGCATGTGATGTTTATTTTTTTGGGAGGGTTGAAAAAGAGGTAATTTTTTACTGACAACAGTATATAAAATGTCGCCCTCTTTATCTATCAATATTTCTCAATGCCAATGGGTTCTTTTTCTTTTATTGCTCCTTTTATTTTGTATATTCATATCAAAATTCATATTATCCGATAGTTAATCTAAAGTTGACCCAAATTTGATTACTCTGAGACAATATAGTAGAATAGATTAACGACAATGGTGAGGAATGGCTCTTTTGATTGCCCTTGAGATTATCACCAGTGTAACATACACACATTGTGTGGCAAAACACGAAAGTAATGTCCGATATATTAATGAAAATCTGAATTCATCGACATGTACTGTATCATGTTCATCAAAATCTCTCAGAATAATAAAAGTATAAACTTCCAATACAATACGTTGAATACGTTTCAATACCAAGTTTTTCTACTGCGTTTTACAGAATGAAAGTTAACAAATAAAAAAGGAGACTTAACCTGGTTTTGTATTACTTTAATGAACTGGTTTCAAGTTACTAAATACTTTTAATGAGGTGCTCCCAGTCCTAAAACCAGGAAAGGGACAAAGATGACACAATACACGCTGGGAAAAAAAAAACTTTTTTTCTGCAAAATTTCAAAAACACTATTAAAAATAGTACGACTTTTAGCCGAGTTTTTAAATCCTTACCTATTGCATGGCTACCCTAATGGTTCTAGAATATCTAATTTGGCTGAGATACTGTAGTTGTAGAATAAAATCCGACATTTTCTTTCCCTACAAACTTGCCAGTAAATCAATTCTGAAGCATGAAGGAACAAGACAACCCCTTTAGTTGAACATGAGTCAATATACCAGAAATTCGGTATCTGTCTCATATGGGATTTACTGTGCTACATCACACATAGTCCCTCAGAATATTCTGTAATGTTTTATTACAAAAAAGACAAACAAAACCCCAAATATGTGCATCATATTATTTGGTAACTGTTTCAATTTCCCTTATAAGTCAGAATATGAATGCCGCAAAATTAATGTAACATTGCCTTGGCATTTCTGCGCGACAACTATTCGGGGATTTTTGCATGAACAAAAATTGATGCCTTGATATATTACATACTAGCAAAGCTTATGTATCAATAAATTTCCATTATTAATTGCAACTGTTTCTCATATTATTTGTTTTACGTTCAACAAACCTACTCTCACCTTACTGTTTCATTTGCAAACTGAGATACAATGCTAAATCAACCCATATAAAAGCAAGCCTTTTTTCGAGAAAATAAAACTTCATCAAACTCAATTGTTCAATTAGCCTATTTTAACAATGGTTCAATTCCTCTCTTTAACTTCCTCTGTTGCCGCCCTCTTGTTGCTCTCTCTCGGTATCAACAATGTTGCTGCTGCTACTGAATGTGTTGTAGCCAGAAGTGGTGGGGATGATGCCAACAACATTATTTCTGCCTTCAACAAGTGTAAGAATGGTGGTACTGTTACCTTCACCAAAGGCGTTACCTACAACCTTAAGAGCATGATCGAAATTACCGGTCTCAAGAACGTCAACATCAACTTTGCTGGTGGTATCAACTTGCCTGCCCGTGCTAGCAAGTTCCAAGGTCAAAACCACTACATTCAACTCAAGGGTGATAATGTCAACATGTATGGTGGTGGAACCATCAACGGTAACGGTCAAGCTTGGTAAGTTTATTTCATTTCACATTTCACAGTTGCTAACTCAGTCACTATAGGTACGATGCTGGTGACCACACTGCTCCTACCGTTATCCGCTTCGCCCTTACAAACTCCAAGGTCAGTCACTTCAACATCGTCAATGCTCCCAGAGCCCACATGGGTGCTACCAATTCCAAGAACCTTGTCCTTGACAACATTACCCTCAAGACTGCTTCCACCAGCAGCAATCTTGCCAAGAACACCGATGCCTTGGACGTCTCCTCTTCTGAAGGTATCATCTTCCAAAACTCTCAGCTGACTATCGGCGATGACTGTCTTGCTATCAATGGTGGCGTTACCAACTTGACTGTCTACAACGTCATCTGTAACGGTGGCCACGGTTTCAGCGTTGGTTCTCTTGGTAAGGGCGGCAAGTCCGAAACTGTCAAGACGGTTCGTATCACTGACAGTACCTGTAACAACTGTCAGAACGGTATCCGTATCAAGACCTGGCCCGGTGGAAAGGGTTCCGTTTCTGATGTCAAGTATACTAACATGAAGCTCAACAATGTTGATAACCCTATCCTTATCACCACCCACTACTGTGACAAGAACCAACAAAGCTACTGTAACGGCAATGATGCCAGCTCTTTGTCCATCAGCGACGTTACCATCAGCGGCGCCACTGGTTCTGTTTCCTCCAAAGGTAACCCTATCGTTAGCATCAACTGTTCTACCAAGACACCTTGTAAGAACTTTAGCATTTCCGGTGTCAACATCAGCAAGTCTTCCAAGACCAAGAAGAACGTCTGTACCAACTTGCAAAACTCTAGCAAGTTCTCTGTCTGTTCTCAATAAGCTAATACGGACCATTAATTCTACATTGCAAGAGTATTTAAATATTCTATTTATCTTTAGCATCTCTTTGAATAAAATTCAAATGTTTTAAAACATAAAATTAAGCCAGGTCTTTATATCCACTAGAATTGTGTTTTTGAGTAGAAGCCAAGCTTTGAAATATTACAAGAGATGCAGTAACATTCATGGTTTGAGATTAGATTCTGGTTTTATCAACATTATCTAAATCGTGTATCCAAAAAAATCCATTTGTTGTAAGCTTTTGTCTAATCTTGAACAAAGCCAAAAGCAGATGAATGTTGTAGTTTTGAATTCTGAGGGTCCTAAAGTAGAAGTGGCTATTGAGAATGACCTGTTTTCAAATAAAACATGTTTTAATTAAAAGTTGAAAAAAATGATTAATCTTTATGCTGTTGATAAACCATTTATTGACTGCAAAGAGATTCTCCAAGAAATCCAAAATGAAAGCCTCTCATTTTCTGGTTTGCTAAATCTATAAGCTGGTATAGCACTCTTATTATACTCAATTTAAATACATTACAGAAATGCTATTCTTTTCATAAAAACTCCCTGTTTTCTCAGGTCACTTCTTGCTGAAGAAAAAACAATATATATCTTGTTGTTCTATGGTAATTGCTCAAGCAAGTAGATTGGCCATAGCAAAGTATTTTAGTCCAAGTAAAGCATGTTTTAAGGTCCGCTGGTTTCAGTCTGTGAAACTTTTAGCAACAATGGAAAATTCAGGTACAGCGCTCACGGCTTCAAATTGCGTCCAAAAAAAATTCATTGCGTATCTTTAATTTTCAAACAGCGCATATTTATTTGGTCAAATTGCGCACTTGTGATTTCTCAAACTGCGCTAATAAAAAGTCAAACTGCATTTTGGGCAAAGCAGTGTATATTAGTGTCATCAAAGGATAGTAGGCTCAACAAGGGTAAATTAAAACACCATCCATTATTGGATATTATAATTGCTATCACAAGCAATGAAAAAGTCATGTTATGTGATGATGAACTATAATAAAATTGTTTATTTAAATTTTCTATTATAGTGACTTCGTAGACTCTCACTAGTATTGAATTGCTTAATTGACTCAATATTTTCAAGATGTCCTGTTTTGAAGCATTCTTTCCAATTGATTCTCGTTGTTTTTTTGAAACGTTGGACGAAATCATATAATTCTGCATTATCCACTTCATTCTCAAGTTCTACAGTGCTTAGTTGTCTTCTTTTGTTGAGATAAACCAAAGGAGGAGTCTCTTCAATTGGCGTTGTTTCGATTGCTTCACAGTATTTTCTTTTCTGTCGTTGCAAGAATTCCAAAGTAGCTTCCACATAGCTTAATGACTTTTTTTTTGACGCTTCATCTCCTTTTTCCAGGCATTGTTTTATCTTGTGCAATTGAATTTCACTAATACTACAAATTTTATCTATAGCCTCCAATTTTTCAGCTTCTTCCCCAATTAACTGGTCAAGATTATCATGCGCAATTGAGTATAGTAATTTTACTAAAGAATCATTCCTTCCATATTCTAAAGTACTAATCGACAAAGATTGAGAGCAGAGGAAATAACCGATTGCTCGCAAAGGGTGCAATGTGTTTTCTTCTTGATTCATTTGTAAAGTTGAAGATGTCAGCAGTAAACAGCGTTCGGCCCATCCAAGGCTCGGTATTTGTCTAGCAAAGGGAAATTCACTATCGACAGCCTTGCTCTGTAAAGATAATGTTACATTTGCGATTCCAAATATCACAATAATAGGAAGCTTGTTGTAACGGTTGTATATGAGTGTGCAATAGTGGATGGCTCGCGTCAAGAATTTGTCGTCTACTTGATTTTGTATCTCTATCAGTATGGGAAGAAATGAACTCAAGGGATCGCGAGGAGCATAGAGAACGTCGCATTTTTTCCCTGTTATAAATTCTGTAGACGCTGGAAAATAACTATCTTCCGCCGCTTCTGGTGAGATATTTGGTACTTATAATATGAAAACAGTAAGAAGTCAATAGCTAACAACTACTATTTATTAAGAAAAAGGAGAGGAACCAATAATTTAGAATGAACTCTGGATTATATTGTCTGACTATTAATTATATAGTCTGACGTAGGCTGGGCTGAGATCAGTCATAAAATAATAAATAAAGACATCATTAATGACCAAACACGACATCTGGTACGAGAACGTTTGATAACACATTTATCACTTGTTTGTCAGTTAATATCAGTTTGCTTATTACATCAGTTCCTGGCCTGTGATGGTAAGGTAGGAGGCGATCATTGTCATCTAAACAATTTTACGTAAGAGAATATTCATTTTTATAACATATTTACTTACCTTTTTCACTGTTGAAATAGTCGGGCATTATTATTTTTGAAAAACGAAGAAAAAGCGTATCGTAGCGTATCGTAGCGAATCATATATTGTCATAAAAAAGCTGATGTTTTTTAAAAAATTGAATATCAATATATAATAAAAATAATGACAGAAAGTGAAGAGGAAAGTTTTACAAAGATATTTTAAATAAAGAAGTAAATAAATTGATAGCAAATGAATGCCTATTTCTAAATACGAACTGGATCATAGATCAGAATTAAAAGATGTAAAATTTATAAGGTTTATTAAAGATGTATTGTTGGAACAATTAGGTTATATACCAGTATTTTATTTTTTAAATGTTATATACGGATCAATTGAATATCTAGGCCCATATAGAGAAATTGAAAAAGGTTTATTAATTTTACATCATATTGTTAGTGGGTTGTCAGGAAGAAAAATGCATCAGTTTATTTCATATACTACATATTATGAATTATATAAAAGATTTATCTTTTAAATCGGTATATCATTTAAGCATTTCTCAAACACGTTAACAGAGTGTTGAATAAAGTTTTTCATATGCTGTGCAGGAACAGCATCGCAAGCCTCGCTTATTCTTGTCTTGAGGTCCTCTGTATTACCAAATTGGCTTCTTCTTACTTTGTGTTTGACGCTTGCCCAAAACTGTTCAATAGGGTTAAGTTCTGGTGAGTACTTCGGGAGATAAACACACTTATAGCCTCTATATTCAATCATCTTGTCAATCTCTCCACTCTTTTTGTCATGAATAGGCGAGTTGTCCATAACCAAATAAAATCCTTTCATTTCCGGATACTTGTCCATCTCATCCAACGTTAAGTTCATAAATCTATCGTAATGACCTGAATTGGTGCCACCTGTTGCTGGTTTTTTCGCTGCTGGACTTTTTCTTTTGCGGCTTCCTGCAACTTTTATTCTTTTTGATTTTAAAGGAACTCTGATCTCCATGTTGACGACTCCCATAGGACATATTGCACCAAGAATCGTATGGCTTATAGCCCTTGTTGTTGGCGTAGTAATTATGACTGGTGTACCTCGAGCAGATCTAGCTGTTGGTGGCCTCATATTAATGTCGAAAGCGCTTTCGTCAATAAAGACACAATTACTATTGAAATCCATATCTGTTTTCGACCAAGTTTTCACCCAGTCGTGTCTTTCTTTACGAGTATTATCAGTGTTTCTTGCATGTGGATGGCGGGTAACTTTTTTTATTGTTAAATTACAATCCTCTCTAATGTACTTTCCCACAACAGTCTCTTTCAAGGAGAAGTTTTCGAAGTTTTCTGTAAGGCCATCAATTGCATCTTTAACTCGAGCTGAAGGATACTCATCAAAATAATCAAGAAGAAAAGCTTTATGCTTCTCCTGTAGCTGACCTGTACCAATTTTGTTCTGATTCGTTTGCTTTTCGTATATATTCCAGTTAGGATCTTCCTTCATTCTTGCAGACCACGCTTGCCCTGTACGTACTTTCACTCCCGCTCTCCGAGCCGATTCAGCTGCGTTTAACAATTTTATCTTGTGAAGATATATAAATAACGTTTTTTGGTCATCAGAATATAGATTTTTTTTATTATTGCTTTTCGTTTTTTTTTTTCTCTTCAAGGTTCTTCTTCTATTGTTTTCATTTTTTCAACAAAATCCGGACTGTCTAAGTCCATTTCCGGCTGTACTTGCTTATTCAAATAGCGTGTTAGGTTGGTTAGGTTCTCCAAATTATGAGGATCAACTTCCTCATCCCAGTCCATTGCTTCATTCCCGCTCTCATCAAAAACATTTCCTTGACCATCTTCAAAAATAATTTTTCCTTTTATTGAGTACATGTTATCGATCTGATATTTGCTTTTAAAGAAATAATAGCTTATGAAAAAGGTACGAATAAAAGTAATGCAATTTGAGTTGTAAAATATGCAGTTTGACTTTTTTATTAGCGCAGTTTGAGAAATCACAAGTGCGCAATTTGACCAAATAAATATGCGCTGTTTGAAAATTAAAGATACGCAATGAATTTTTTTTGGACGCAATTTGAAGCCGTGAGCACTGTATTTAATTTCTTTTCCTTTTATATGCTGTCATTTTATTGCTCTTTTATGTATTAGAGCAGTATTTTCAGTCTTTTTGATTCATTTGACTCTTTTTTCTTTGATTTTGTACGTTTGGGCTACACATACATATTTTCCGACAACCAATAAAGTTGATAATTCCATTATTGTTCGATGACTGTTGTCTTTCGAAAAGCTTAAAGTTATTTTCATAAACAATGATCAATTGTAATTCTTTTGATGTTTTTGTTGTTTCTAAACTTCTGGATTTGTCTGCCATTGCTATTGATTTTTTATTACCTAATGAATTCTTTCAAATCAGCAATATTGGTGGGTAAGAAGGCAAAGTCGAAAGAGGCAAGACAGATAGTATCGTTATAGCAATAAATTGAAGTATATCTATTCAAATAAATATAAATACATTTAGATTAAAGTTCCATAATAATTGCTTACGTTTGATGTTTCCATGCACATTATTCAATAAACACTGCATTTTGATCTGATAGATCTCTGTGATAAAGGCGAATTGGCATTACTGCATACATATACCTTACTGGTGAGAAAAGGCTCATAATGGACATTGATCCTACGTTGAATTTATGACAAGATCCAGCAATAATGAGATCATCTTCTTTCATATTTTTTTATTTATGTTTGATATGCTGATAAAATACTGACGATATAATCTGCAACGTGATTAAAGATGAGTGCTAATACGAACCCTTACTTGCACAAAAAATTTGATGTTATCATAAAATTTGCTGTCAAGCACAGGCAACAAATGAAACTTGGCTTTTCAATATTTTGTGTGCTGGTTCAACTAAATAAATTCTGGCTTCTGCCGACAGCACCAGCTTATAAGGTATTATTGTGTTTTTTCATCAAACGCATCTGTATAATTTATGGCTACATGCTATAGGCTGTTAGGCAATAACAAAGCATGGTTAATAAACACACCAATCATTGTCTTTATACAACTTACAATTGGCTGTAAAAACGACGTTGTTGGCTAATTAAAAAATGATAATGATTGATTGCAGCCAGACTGAAACATCTGTTGTTTGTAAAGTGTTTTTTTTTAAAATCAATATACTATCATATCATTAAGGTATGAAGAGAGCATGAGAAAAACACACAAGATCAAGTATTATAGCTGTTAATTATACGATAAAAACTGTACAGGCACATATTACAACGAGAGCTATTTTAAATGCAATGACTATGTTATCAGCTTTGATGATTTTAAAATGAGTTCAAGTAAAGGGTCCTTTCTTTTCCAGTTATTACAATGAGCAAAAGACCATTATGGGTTGATTCACTGGAGAAAAGAGGTGGCCTTTCACGCTGGTAACTGGACTGAATCTGAAATGCGGCGTTCAAAACATCGATTTCCAAATTAGTTTAAAAGAAACTACGCAGTAATATTCTAAATCTTTATACGATTAAACAAGTTTTATTTATTAAACCCAAGTGGGCACGCAGTATTTTTATACTAATTTTGCCCGGGTCAGTTCAAAGAGTGAAAGAAGTATCTAAAAACCCCTCTGGGATTGAGGGTAAAAAAGTTATAGTTTGAAGAAAGGGGACAGAGAAATGGATCCCAGAAAGAGAGGCTATTGAGAAAACAGTAAGTAGAGCTCATGTGTTTTTGACGGGAAAGAGCTCAGGAAAGTCGCCACGATCTATATATCTTTTGTTAGCGAAGAAACTGGCTACAGTCCGCTTGATAGGGCCTCTAAGGTGATCGAGAGCACGAAGGATACGACACAGAAACAGGCCACGTGCGGCGCACGTCCTGTCCGCTTCGTCATAGTCGTCGTATTTAGGATCACGAAGGTTTGAGGGGTCTAAAGGATCATAATCATCTTGAATGGGGATCTCAAATTTCTTTAATAGCGAACGGAGCTCAGTTTCGTAATCATTATGAATTAGGAGGGCAACAAGGTCGCGGTCGGGGTAATGAATGTTGAGGATACGCCTGGTGTTAATATTCAATTGTCGCAGACGAGAGCGTATTTGACCTATAGGAAGGCGGCGGCGTATAGGCAGGTATAGGAACTTGTAGCCATGGTTGGTCGAGCGAACACTGAAGGTGCCAGCAGCAGCCATTTGACTAGGAAGGGGCGTGGAAGCTTTAAGCTTGGCAGCTTTCTGAGGAAGAGAAGAACCTAAATCGGAAAGTGGAGGACGTTTCTGAGGAGACTTGGGTTACGATGAGGTTTCGGAAGCCAGTGAGGGAGACGTAAGTGGAGGAGATACCGGTGGAGAGGATACTAAAGTGGAAGCGGGTTTCTTAGAAGCAACAGCGTTGGATGCATGAGCTAATCGCTCAAGGAGGGAAGCGTTTTGTTGCTTGAGTCGGGTGATTTCAGCCTTAGCTGCAGCGGGTTCTGCTTGTAGCTGCTTTACAGTTGGCATGGATCAAGTCTGTTGTTGTGGATAGCTTTCCAAATAAGGCAAGAATCTATGGAAAGTGATGGAAAGCAAATCTTTATACACTATTACCAGAAATTAAAGTCGTATTTTCTAAAGTTTTATAATACAATTTATATGTAATTGCGACAAGTCACGACGACTTTAATTTCTGGAAATAGTGTAAATAGTATCGTATGAATCTGGCTTCGTTTGTTTTTCTGAAAATTTTATATAAAATTACAAAAGAATATACACAAAGACAGAAAATGTAAGAACTTAAAATGAAATTCGATAGGAAACCTTGATTTACTTGATCAATAAAAGTGCTTTTAAAGCGTTGAAATCTGGTATAAAATATTTTAAAATAATTCAAATCCTATCGTAACCAATTAAAGTCGTACTATTTTTGTTACACTAGAAATACTTGAGTAGAATGATTTGTATTTTTTTATTCGTTGTAATCATTGGTTATGACAAACTGCTGTTGCGAGTTCGAGTTGATACAAAAAAAAAGAATGCTTTTATAAAAAAAGAAAAAAAGAAAAGAAAGAGCAGATGGCATTGATGCTGCTTAATCAATTTATATGATTACTGAAATCATTGGGTATGCAAGTTGTTTGATCTTTTATGTCAGCGCACTTCAGCTATTCTTCTGAAATAGTCTTTTCAAGTCCACTTCTCAATCGCACTTGTCAACTCTCTTTCTGGTTACTCATGCCCCAGATCAAGTGTGGGTTATACAAACAACTCTTTTATTTCAAGTGCAAGTAGAGTAGACAATTCCTCCAACAGTCTCAATAAAAAAAAATGCAAATGTGAATTTAGCCGATAACAACAGTCTAGGAACACAAGAGGTATACAGCAATTGTGGTTCTAATGATCAAACAAGCTTTTGAAAAGCACAAGAAGAATCCTGAGGGTATTGAATGATAGAATAGAAAATTTAAATGAGAGATGTCATCTCATCTCATTTGGCCACTAGTAGACAAAATCAAATACATATTCTCCAAAAATCTCTAATTTATTTTATGGTTGCTCAAAAAAAGGGGGGGGGGAAGAGGTGTTGCAATTACTGTATCTCAGGTTAAAAATGAATTCAGACTCCCATCGAATGGACTTTTTATGTAGGTTGTAGTAGCTGAGTACGAGAGGCTGCGCCTTGTCATACATTGTGATTTTATGGTGAAAGTATAAAAACTAAGCAGAAAAAAAAATCAAAAAAAAAAAAAAAAATTGGAAGGCTTAAAAAAATGAAACTTTTTAGCTTCACAGGGCTTCTAATTATTGGAACATCTTTTAAAGTAAAGGCTACCATTTTGAATTCTCGAATCCTTCCGTGTAATATATTATGACAATAAATAAAAAAGAATTGAATTTATTCATCTGTTTAATCTGCAGCGTGTGGATATGTGAATGAAAAAATTTATTGTTATGGTGGAGATTTATCAAATGAATTCAACGTTTATATGGGCGACAATGGCTTGTATTCCCTTGATATAAACCAATACTATGGAAAAGAGAGCAATACGTTAAACAGCAAGTGGAATGTAGTCACATCGAGTAACTCGTTTGATGTAGAGACAAGAAGAACACCAGAGTTTGCAGTCTTGGCAGACGGAAAGAGCTTTCTTTTGGTGGGTGGCCTAAACCTCGGAAGCACAGGCAGTAATGGTATATTTGCTAACCAGACAATTTTATACAACGCTGTTCAAAACACTTGGGAAAAATTACCCGATTATTCGGAACCAAACAGAGGAAAACGTCAAATGTACAAGCTATATTATGAAGGAGATGGAAAATATTAACTCGATTATTTTATCCTAGCTTCTTTGGATCTGCTACCAATTTACCGTCAGATACACATGATACCTTTGGCTTTTATGGTGGCTTTGAAGAGTAAGTCGTGACCTTTGATCCACTCCATCTTACCCATTTCTCTTTCTGTAGTCGACCCAACATGTCCATTCCGATGATTTCAGAGAGTGGTGCGACCGTGAACTCTTCTGGTGATGGATCCTCCGTCAGAGGATTTGATTCCTTGACGGTGTTCAATATTACATCCAAGGTGATTGTCACAAAATGAAAAAGAGGGATTGTTTGATAACACTTTATAGACCTGGTCGATCCGTTCTCCTCAAACAAACATACCAACCAATTTCTTTGTCAATTCACACACGGCCACGCTGAATCCCCGAACGGGCAAGATGTACATTCTTGGAGGAAGTTATTATACTGCGACCAGCGTGATTTATCCCATACGATTTTCTTTCAGTGAAACCTATGTGTTTGATACCGTCATTGGATCTTGGTCTTTAGTGAAATTGAATGCAGCAAGTAACAGTAGAATACCGTCTGATAGAGTGTATCATTCAGCTACGATGAGTATGTATAAAGACCATTTGAGTTTAATTGATATTCAACTCTTTTTTTATAGTGCCAAATTCTCAAGATATACTTGTGTACGGTGGTACAAATGATGGAAGGATTGGTAAGGGAAAAAAGATAATGAATTGCACACCCACTCACCATTCTTTGGGAGAATAGCCGTTACGGATTATTGTTATACACTCAATCTAGATACTAACACATGGACTGAACAAGTAAACGTGTCGGTTCCTACGTCTGTTACTGCCAATGGTGCTCGTTTTGCCCATGCTGGTATGCACAACCATTTGTTTCTAATGAACCTCGAGTCATGACTAACATGATTACCATAGCCGTCTTGGTAAACACAACACTTTTTATCCTATTCGGAAAAGACATCAACGGAAGCCCGAGCCCCAATTTATTAACGTTTGATATCTCAAACATAGCCAACATTCAATACACCACGACCTATCCCTTCATCTCAGCAGACAGCAGCAGCGGCAACAGCAGTGGATCGAGCGGCATCATCCCAAACATGGGCAGTTTTCAATCAAACGGACTCAGTGGTGGCGCAAAAGCCGGTATTGCCATTGGTGTCGTTGCAGGCGTAAAAAAAAAAAAAAAAAAAAAAAATCGAATGATGATCTTAACTTCTTTTCTAGGTGGCTGCCATCGCTGCTGGAGCCTTCTTCTTTTACCGCCACAAGAAAAATGAAGACCGTGCACCTCAAGGGGATGTGATGCATGTGGACTGGGATAAGATCGAAAGTCAGTACAGAGAAGTGCAGGCACCACCCGTCTACAGTTCACACGGACGAGATTCGATCGAAATGAGTCGACAGACCCCGGATGCATATGAACCGATAACTTTTGCAAAGCCTTCGGCCAATTAAATCTAGAGATAGCATGTATAGTTACCCCCCTTATTAATAACTTTGATTATTTTAAATTTTAAATGATTTCGTAATACAGTTGACCCAATAAATTATGTCGTCTGGGCCGAACAAACTGTCGCCCAATCAGAAATAAAATGTTGCTTAATTAAAAGTAAAATGTCGGCAAATTAGGAATTAAGTTTCACTCTTACAGAAACAAAATGTCTTCCAATCAGAAATACGTTTTCGCTGCCATAGGAATAAAATGTCCCCTCTTAGTTTTTCTGAAGAAGCTTTTGATTATCTTTTTCTTATAATGTCTATTGTAGCCTTACGAGATGAAGAACTCTTTTTTTTATGAAGATGGACAAAACAAAGAACGAACTGCCCAGCGATGGTGGAGAAGCTAGGAAGAGACTGACAAAGTGCCGATCAAAAAATCAACCAGAAATCCAGGACGCCCAAATAACTTTACAGAAGAACACAAAGCTTACGTCTTGGATCTCGTTGATGACGATCCACAGGTTACTGTTTGTGATGTAGTTGAAAGTTTGACTAAATCCTTTGAGGATTTTTCACTTACAAAATCAGTCATCCATAAGTACATGAACGAAACTTGTAACCTGTCAGTCAAAAAACCACATTTCGAGTCTGAGAAACGCAATAGTCCTGAAAACCTACAAGAGAGATACGAGTAGTTTATGAAATGGAAGGATTCAGATACTGACTTCACGAAAAACTGTATTTTCATTAATGAATCAGGCTTTCATATCAATACGCGAAAGAATTATGCGTGGTCTAGAAAATCAGAGCGTGCAGTTGTTAAGCTACCTCAGACAAGAGCTGCTTCTCATACAATCATCGGTGCTATATCTACAAAAGGTGTCATTCATATTGCATTGAGAAAGCCTCCACCACCACTTGCGAAAGATACAAAGAAACGTGCGAGGGACAATAAAGGCAAGAAGAGGGCAGTTATAGCAGTCGAGGAAGAGGCCGACACTACTACTTCTGCTCACTATACAAAGTTTATCAACGAACTCCTTGACATTCTAGATGATATGAGAGATATGAAAGGGTCTTATCTGGTTACGGATAATTGCTCTATTCATGGTTCTAAACTTATGCGAAACAAAATCTTGAGAAGAGATTACAAGTTCGTGTATTTACCAACATACTCCCCAGAACTTAACGCAATTGAACAGTTCTGGTCTCTCGTCAAAGGAAAAATGAAGCGTGACAAACTTTTGCAGTCTGAGACCATGTCCAGTAGAATCAAGGACGCCTGTGAGTAAGTCTTATTGAGTGACTTGTATGGTTTTGCAAACCGTTCAAAACGTCAAATCTCGAAATGTTATTGGTGAGGATGATAAACATTTCCGAATTATTTCTGTACGATCAAAGTTTGAATTTAAACGGTTACGGAGAACACGATTTATTGCATGGCGTTTTATATACCGAATTTTCACAAACAATCATATTTAAGCACGACTAGGTGACTCCAGGTGAATTAAATTAAAATATAACCAATCATAATGTAAGAATAATAGAACATAACTTACCAAACGTGAAGAAAAATACACTCTTTTCGAAAGACTCATTAAATTTGCATGAAGAGCATAGAGAACTTTTGGTTGAGCTGATTGACAAGAAGCCGGCATTAGTTTTAGACCAAGTAATGGATGATTTAAAGAGTAATTTCATGGGACTAGAAGTGTCAAAAACTGCGTTATATGATTTCACGAGGGAAAAATGCAGAATCGGCTTGAAGAAAGCTCACTTTCACTCTGTCAAATCAAATTTACCTGAAAACCTGGAAAAAAGACACAGCTGGGAAACCAGATGGCAACAGACCGATATGGATATTTAAGCAACTGTGTATTTATTGGCGAGGCGGCTTTTCATGTCAATATGAAAAAAATAATAACTTGGTTGAAGGTTGATACTTGTGCGGAGACAGTCTTATCAAAGTCTCAAGCAAGGTCAGCGAGAAATTTGTGCTATTATTGGCATTATTATCGTGAAAATAAGAAGATTGGGAGCTTTGGTCCAGAGTAAAAAGAGGAGGTCAAGGATCTGTACGGTTGCTTGCTAGAATTCAGGTAAAGGTGGCACTATGATAGGACAGTACATTACTTCAACTTTATGTGCAATACGATGGATGTTTTGAAAAATATGAGCAATTTAAGGGACACTCTATTGTGATGGACATTGTACTTATCCACAAGAATGGTAATATCGAAAAAGAGATCAAGAGGCGCGGTTACAGCTGCTTGTATCTTCCACCCTATTCTCCTGAACTGAATCCCATCGATCAGCTTTGGTCTGTTTACAAAAGCAAAATGAAACGAGAACAGCTGTTGTAAGAAGAGACATTGTCCTCAAGAATACATGATGTATACAATAGTATTCTTCTGAATGACCTTCAAGGTTTTTGTAGATACTCTGTAACAAGGTTCAATGATTGCTTGAATAAAAACATTCTATGATAAAATACGTGTAGTGTGTGTTGCACCCCAAAAATATTTTTTTGACGGTGCGAAAAGCACTTGTCACTTGGCACGTTCTTTTTCTTTAACTTGTGAGCCATTGTATGACCCTAGCCTACTCCAAATCCATGGTAAATATTTCTTCTTTATTTCATCCAAATTATAAAATATAATGCATAGTTTAGGGAAAAGGAGGGGAGGGAGAGATAGTATAGAGAGAGGATAATGAAGGAAAAGAAGCCAAAAGATATTATGATCCAAATCGTAATGAACATAAATGATGTCGATCTTTGGATATATCAATCAATGTGTGCAACGAAAGATATGTGGCATGACCATTTGCTTTAACCAGCTCTTCGTTGTTGAATGGTGTACATAATCACCAAAATTTTTCAGTGGTCTTGAGCAGCATCTTCAAATTTTTCATGCTGATGAAGGTGGCTAATTCTTCAATCGATCGAGGAAACGTCATATGGGCTATTTCTTGCATGATATAGATGCCATCGTGTCGTAAACGGGTGATGAAAAAAGTAACGCTAAAGCCAATTACAAGGAAATAAAGAGGTTCTTTATCTATTTATTCTTTCTTCCATTTTCCTTTACTTACCATGTATTTGGAATGATAAAGATGCGTTCAATTTGTTTTCGTCAATCGTATCTTTTGCAAAAGTGGCCAAACGAATCAAGTCGTGACAAAGCATGTATTTATCGCATGTTGATTGTGCCACTTTTGTCTCGCCAAATCCAAGGCTTGGTCCAAAAGACATTTGGGTAAGCTTGCTGATGGTTGCATCACAAGTGACGTTTGCCCAACGTAGAAGTACATTTTCATCTGAGTTGGCCAAAATGTTAGCAAGGATGGGATCAAAATACGTCGTCAGAAGTTCTCCTTCCCAACGGTTGTTTTATCTTTGATGGCAGTGAATGTCAGTTTCTTCAAACTATACTTGTGAGAAATGTAATGTCTATCATCAGTATCTAATCCTATGTTGTCATGAATCTCAATCACACAACTTACGCAGCTGTAATCCCCAAACTACTGATTGCTGGCGAATATCCAAAACTTGAGCCATAGTAAGCAAAAGCGATTCTACATGACCTCTTGTCTTGACCTTGACATCAACATCAGTGACGGCATAGACCAATTTCAAGTAAATGTCATCTGGCCATGTGATGCTATCATTCAATGATTCTGTCAGGAGGGAATGATGTAGTTTCTGGAGTTGGGCTTGATCGAAAAAATACAGCATAGTATCACTGTATTGATTGGGGCATAGCAAGAGGATATGAGACAGAGACAACAATTCGTGCACAGATTTTTCAATTTCAAAAGTAATACCATCTTTAAGAATGTTGTCAATGACAGGATCTAAGGGATCAAAGTTGATTTCAGCGATCTTTCGACTGCCTTCTTTGGTAGTTGCGACTGCAATTCGTGATGGAAATTGTTTTGCAATTAAGGCCATAAGCTGCACGGGCGATTCAGATCTATCAGTCATGTCCAGGAGGACACTACCTGGAGAACGTCCTGCTCTCCACACTTTAGAGTAAATAACTTTGTCTTGTTGACTGTTGTGAATATTGTTTTCGAAAGTAGCATTCATAAGTGATGTTCGCTTCCTAGCCACTACTTGGGACCAGGGCATATTTTTCAATTTAGTAGTAGGCTCTGGTGCCTGTGGTCGCTGCTTGACTGCGTTGACCGACCGGTTAGGAAGAACCATGATCAGATGTATTTTCAGACGGTGCACAGAAAAACATCCAATCCAAACTCAGAGTACATCGAGATTTGTTTTAGCAAACAAACGAGATTAAAAAATGACGTGATACGTTATTTGGCTTTGTTTTTTTTTTTTTTTTTTTTTTTTTTTTTTTTTTTTTTTTTTTTTCATGCTCAGAGTTCTTGATGATCATTGTTCATTTGCTTAAATTCCAAAAGGAGTAAATGAAATGAAGTCGTGTTTTGAAGAGTATGTAACAATAATAAATCTATTTATTTAGCAAAGATATGAAAAACTAGAGAAGGGGAGGACAATCTATATATAATAACAATAACAATAATAATAATAATCTATTCATTCAGAGAGGGTATATTTTATATTCAAGTTTTGATTTAAACAACTATTTCACAAAGAGGTGCATCAGGTGAACGAGCAACAACAGCATTTCGACGTCTTAAAGCATAAATAGGTAAATCGACCGTATCTCCACCATCCAAAGTTAAAGTTGCTTTTGTGCTTGGACTGTTCTTTGCAAATTGAGCGATACAAGCAGCAGTTAAATATTGCACAGTCTCATGTTCAGAAACAATCGAGAAACGATGATTATAATCAAAAGAGACACGAGTACTGTTCATTTGTGTGTGTGTGTGTGTGTGTGTAAGAGAAAAAGAAGGGTTGAATGAATAAATAAATAAATTTTTTTATTTATTTTATAGTTTTATTCGTGTCACATTTAATGTCTCTATTTGTAAATTAAACCCATCTTGTTCCACATGGAAAATACCACGTTATTTTTGAAATGCACATTTTTAAGCTTTTCTCTCTCTCTTTCTCTCCTATTCTTGACTCCTTTTTCTTTATCGGCGCATAAATAAAAAGTCAAAGAGTGAATGTTGATTAAAAAAAAAGGGCGTCTTTTTTTTTAATTCTCTATTTAGAAATCAAGTTTTTTTTTTTTTTTTTTTTTTTTTTTTTGAAACTACGATGGTATCATTCAAGAATCACGCCTGATCTTTTTCTTTACTGTTATTGGGGAAAGAATGAGAGAAATAAAATAGCGTGTTATTGAAAGAATACAATAAGTTTGATTTATTTTAATCTAAATCATTCTTTATTCAATTCTACAATGAATCATCATTCATCCCATCAGCCCTTCTTTTCATCAACTCAGACTTATTGTCTTTTTTTCTTTTTTCTTTCTTTTTTACAAACACAGCAAATCTGCTGATAAATTGTTACAAGAAAAAACAACTTTTTTTTTTTTGTACTCTGTTCAACGAAATTTTATTATCAAAGCTCAGATATTTCATTATTCACTTTTTTAAGATCATCTGTACTTTAACAGACTTGAATCTGTGGATTGTTCTTTAAAGGACAGAATGATACAATCAGAAATGACTTGTTTGAGTTTAAACAATTGGAATGTAACCCTACCAAAAAGTTTAGATATTTAAATCTGACTATAAAATAAGCAGTACAATGAATTGATAAGACACTTGAATAAAAACAATAAGAAAATGACAAGATAAAATGTCTTTCCCCCCTTTAGTTTATACCTGCATTTATTCAAGTAAAAAAAAAAAAAAAAAAAAAAAAAAAAAAAAAAAAAAAAAAAAAAAAAAAAAAAAAAAAAAAAACTACAAATAATTTACAAGAATGTACTTGCACTCTAATTTACTTTTTTATCTTCAACAAAAAAGCTTTGAATTTATTAAAAAGGAGAAGAGTGTTAATAAATTGTATTACTCATTAATAACAAAGAGTGTACAGTACATGTGTATTTTTGTCTTTTTTGGTCTTTATGCATATTACACATTGGACTGTTTGATGATTTATGCAATAGATTTGTCGATCTAAAAGGAGAGAGAGAGAATAGATGGATGAACAGGACGGATGAGAAGAAGGGACGCCAAAAAAGAGATTAAATGTTTCCTAAACAAGTTTAAATGGACAAAATAATAAAAAAGGGAAATGGATGAGCCTTTGAAAGATGGTGTAATAAATAACAGATTAAAACCTG
The DNA here is from genome assembly GCA_024220505.1 of Rhizopus arrhizus. Classification (NCBI taxonomy): domain Eukaryota; kingdom Fungi; phylum Mucoromycota; class Mucoromycetes; order Mucorales; family Rhizopodaceae; genus Rhizopus; species Rhizopus arrhizus. Next base: position 1,519,191 of record JAKZZE010000008.1, read on the forward strand.
AGGAGTGAGTTCAGCAGAAAGATGGTCACCGTTCCTTTGGTTGTTGGTTCTGTTTATCAGTCAAATGTTTGCTCAACAAAAATAAAAAATAAACATGACGCAAAGAGTACATAAAAAGGAGAGAGAGAGAGGGGATGGGGTAAAAGAAGCCTATTTTTTAGTGTCAATAATGCGTGAAATAGAGTCTTAAACTACTTTTCTTGCTTTACAATTGGTTTCCACTGATCACATCAAATGACACAAGGATCACAATGCGTCAGATGAAGCTGTCAATACTCAATACTACGGACCCCATGGCTGTGATTCATGCAGACCACAGGTGAGTACAGACCAGAGACTCGTGATGTGCATAAGATAAATCAATCTGCTTGAATTTATAATTCAGTTCAAGCTGAATATTAAAAGATGAGGTAATGAATTAAGCAAGAAAAAAAAAGTTCATGCGGCCACTCTCTACTATCAAAAGTGTACAGTGAAATCTTTTTCTTTGGTACAAGCCTAAAAAGAGTTATCTGCTATCTTGTTTAACTAGGGTTTCAATCTTTCTTTTTTTATGAGCAATTGTTCTATTCTTACTGTCTAGAACATGTCAAGGTGTATTCACAAAGAGCGTACAGATACCACCTATTCAAGTTGAGGAATGATGACAAAGATTGACGAGTGACAGTGAGTTGAAATGATTCAAGAGAATAAACGGATGACGAGTCCAAAATGAAGGACACTACGACTGCCAATGCACTTTATGGCTGTCGTTATTTGTGAGTGTGTGAAGATCTGTCGATTGGGTTTCACTTTTTAATGTATCCAAAGCAAAAAGGAAAACTTGAAGAGAATAAACAACAATCACTGGTCTTGTTCAAATCCTCTATCGATCATTCGCACAGATTTTAATTCATTTCAACAAGGATTCCAGACATCCATTTTTATGTGTAGGGGTTTATGAAAAGATATATAAATCATTTGGAAAATGGAAAATTCATTCTGAATCTTTTCACACACACACACAATGGATTCCACCGACTTTCAACCTGACATTGTCGAAAACTTTCTTCCCGTCACCGTCTTTCTTGCCGCATGGTATGTTCGCGTCACTTGGATCGCCTTCACGACCCTCTGGGTCTTTTGGGGATTTATCTGGTTCTTGAGACATGCGTTTGGTGGTGATGGTTCACACGTCAATCAGACCAACACTCTAGCCTCGACGAATCCGCCTGCGACTGCCACCGATCCCGAAACAGGTGCCGCGATCAACCCCGGTGCTACCAACGCCGGTGCTGCCAACGCCGGTGCTGCCAACACGGGCCCTGCTACGAACAAAAAGAAATTCCTTGCGGCTCCTACTTGGGGCGCGAATGTCTTTGTAAGTATCCTGAACAGTAGAGTGAGATTATTGATCGTTCTTTAGAGACGTGTGAATCGTGCTCATGACATGCTTCGCGATCTTATCTTGATGCTCCTTTCTGTTCTTGTCATCAACAGTTTTGCGCGTGGATCTACAAGGGCTGTCATGATCCTTGCTTGGTTGTAAGTTTTAGCTTTACTTTTTTTTTTTTTTTTTTCTTTCACTGACCACCCCTCCCTCTAGCTTTGTTGCTTTTGCCTTCTTCTACTTTTTTGTCGAACTGTTTTTTGAACATCGTTTTATTCGATTGTTATATTCAATTACCTTCTATGGACTTGCTTTAGCTATCATTGGTTGTGCTTGGCATCAAGGTTTCTATGTCTAAACCCTATCTTACACAATTATCCCAATTTATTTAATAACAATAATAATCATAATAAATTTTATAATTTCTCTCTCTTTTTCTTTTTCCTTATTTTTACAACATGCCTAATTGGTCTGTGGATTATAGTTCTCTTACTCACAGGTTTATAATAAAATGGTATATGATTCCAACTCTAATCAAACACATTCTAGTCATTCAAAGCTACCTAATCCCATCGGCTTTCAACCTTCCACACTTCAAAAGTATTCTAAATCAGAAAAGTCCACTCGTCATTCAGATAAAGATGACCAAGCAGCTCTCAAGATGAGAAGAGCTTGGGATATCGCTTTGGCCCCAGCAAAGTCAATACCCATGAGTTTGTTTATGATGTACATGTCTGGAAACAGTCTTCAAATCTTTTCAGTCATGATTACAGCTACTATGCTTTTCATGCAACCCATCAAGGCAATCATGTCTGCTCAAGAAAGTAAACTTTACTCAACACAACCCAAACAGAAATAAACTAACTCTTCTCTTTTCTATAGCCTTCAGTCGATTCGAGTCAACCGGTTCAAAAAAGCAAGAAACCGATTTAACCTTGCCAAAATTATCCTTTATTGGTCTTCAAGTCATCGTTATCCTTCTTGGTATCTATAGAGTCAACTCAATGGGCTTATTACCAAACACAACCTCAGATTGGTTATCTTTTATCAAACCAAAAGAAATACTCGAGTTTGCAGCACAATAAACTGAGGGAAAAAAAAGAAGTTTTTTTTATTCTTTCTTTAGAATCTTTTTTATATACAAGATGAATTTAAATAAACTTTAGTCTTGATTGTTTTTCTTCATTATGACGTTTCTGTAAAAGGCATTGTGGTAGAGGGTGCAGTTTCAGACTTTGGTTCGGAAGACCAAGAAAGCTGAAGCTTTCCTTTTGCAAAATTAGGTCCATAGGACATTGCCTTCTCAGCTAAAAATCTTTGTGTATACTGAACACTAGCCTCAGAATCGCTCTTTTCAAACAAAGAGATTTGGCCATATTGCTGTGAAAAGCTTTGTTAGTAAACTGGCTGTTAAAGTCTGTTCGTTTCTTACTTCAAAATGCTGGCGCAATTCTTCTTCAGTGGTGCCTTCAGGGATATCCTTGATCACAATCTTGGTAGGTCGATTATCTAAAGTCATTCGAGTAAAACCACCTCTTGAACGAGGCCAGCCACCGCGACCTCTACCATAATAACCACCACGACCTGGATAAGAACTACCAGTGTTTACTCCAAGCATAGCAGCCTTTTTTTTTTTAAAAAAAAAAGTTAATATCATCCACAGAAAATCCCCCTTTTTTTTCTTACCTCTGCTTCTAAATGCTCGAGTTTCTTTTGAAGTTCTGCCGATGCTTGTTCCTTGCTATCTGCAGTTTCAGCAGCAGTGGTAGCATCAGTAGTAGCAGCGTCGGTAGTAGCGGTAGTAAAAGGAGCGGCTGCTTGGTTTTGATTGCTTTCAATAGCAGATTGAATACTCTTGAGCTGCTTCAAAATCTCTGCCTTTTCTTCTGTACCCATATTAGAACTGTTTGATAGCTTATCCAGCAAACGCTTTTGTTCTGCGATTTGCTGTTGAAGTTGCTGTTCTCTCTTTTTCTGAATTTCCAAGATGGTCTTCATATGCTCCTGATGCTTCTTATGCTTCTCTTCTCTTATCTTTGCAAGCTCGGCAGCACGGGCAGCAACTAATTCTGGATCAGGTTCAGCTGCTTTACGCTTCTGAGCAGTTGACTGTTGAGATTCTTCAGTCGAAGCCGTAGCTGGCGTTACAGCATTTGTACCCGTCGCGGGTGCGGTCACTGTTTCATCCTTATTCCAATACACCTTTACGAAGCGATTATCAAAAACGGCATCGGGACAGGTGTATGCCTTTTCTGCTTCAGCACGGGTACTGTATTGAATAATGGCTTTCTGAGCATGAGGTTGAACACTGATGTTGGTGATTGTACCAAACTTTGCGAAAAATTCGTTTACAGTAGAGATTTGGCAAAATTCCGGAGGAATCTTTTCAACAGTCAAAGTCGTATTGGTCGGATTGCTATTCTGATGGCGGAATCCTACACGTCCACCCCGTCCACCACCACGATGACCGCCTCGACGCTGCTGCATAGGGCCGCGCATATCATTAGATAAAGCGGGATTGGTTGGTAATAAAGAAGCTCGCTCTGGGTCATAGGCATCTGTCATACCAAGAAATTGCTGATTGGGCACGCTTCTGTTTACCATCGTAGGCACTGATCCACCGGTAGGCATAGAAGGCATGTAAGTGTTCTTATTGGCATCTTCCACAATAATTCTGTCTCTACCATGATCATAGGGACATACATCGCCTTTCATACAATATCCTTTTTCTACAAACAAAAACATCAAAACATGTCAAAACGCGTATTTTTTCCAATTGCTTACCAATATAGTCACGACACATTGGTGGCTTTGTTCCTGCACGATTAGGACCACTGTATCCGCGACCAGCACCAGCTCGACCTCTTCCTCGATCATAAGATGAATAACCGCCAGTAGCGCCAGATGGTATATTGTATGGATTTCTTCTATCATCACCATTATTGCCTCGAAAGTGCTTGTTTGAGTACTGTGGGTTTTCGTCGGCATAACGACGCTTGTTTTGTTCAGAAAAATCAGTTCTGTCATCTCGAGGCTCTGATCTCTGACGTCTATGTTTAAAATTGCGATCACCATCATCATCTTCTTCGTCAGAATAAGCGTTAAAGCGATCAGAAGGTTCCTTGGGGGCTTTTTTATTGTTGCTGTTTAACTTTATAAATAAACGGTCGATAAAAGGTGCCGTCTCTACAAATAGGAGGTAAACATACTGCGGTATATATATAAAAACAAGGAGCTTACGATCATCAAAGAATTCTTTAAGTTTATCGTCTAAAGATGCTCTTAATGCGTCATTACGCTCTCCATTGCCAATAAGTGCGATAATGTATTGTGCTAAAACTTTGGGATCAGCATCACAACTATAAAAAAGAAACACGTTAAAACCCTAGATAATAGTATGGTTTTTTCATTTTTTTTGTTTCTTTACAGTGATGCAACTTCGTTACAAACAAACTCTTCTAAATCGTCAGACATTTGACCAGGAAAAATGTATAAAAAAAGTTTTTATTCTTTGAAGAAAAAAAAAGTTACAATGCTTTAGAAAAAAAATCTACGTCACTGTGACTCGTTTAATTCAAAATGTGAAAATTGTTCAATACAGTACGATTAAATATGAATTTTATGAAAAGACTTTAATGAGCGCGGGGTGTCTTTAATACAATTTAATCGCTTGAATTAGATCAAAAGGGGCGTGAAGGATCAAAAAACACCTTTTGGGATCAAGGACCAAAAAAAAAAAAAAAAATAGAAATGAATGGGTTATGAGAGAAAGGATGTATCGTAATCAGTTTGAGTTCTGAGGCAACCAATCCAAGCGCTATCTTTCGAAAGAAAGTAGATGAAACGGTGGCATTGTTGGTGGTGTAGGACATTGAAGCTCAAAGAGGATCAAACATATGGCCGACCAACAAAGTAATCAAGGAAAGTCAGAGTGAATGGAACGCGGCTTGCGAGGTAGACAGCAATTCCAGAAGGAAAGACGGGAATGTTCAACAGTGAATGGTATTTGTAATCGATCGTGCATCTTGAGACATTCTCCTTTTTCGACATAAAATCTTTCATGTTGGTGATCAATGAATGAACAGGCATATTTCCACTGAATAGCTACCAGAAAACAGCTGCGAACGTCCTAAAATCATTCATTTGAAGTTGGGTCGAACAGTGTACACACAAAGCTGAAGTTCTTACAGCTGTCATTTCACGTACCGTCGAAATGTCACTGACGACTGTCAGATCCATCATCAATCAATACAAAGAAACCAGCCCTTAATTTCCGAAAAGAACATTGAGAGGCTCAAGGAATAATAAAAGGAGCCGAACAATATCTGGAAAGACGCTTGGTATGGGATCAAGAACATGTCAGCTGGATGAATAAGCAGTTGAGATTGGTTACCTGATGTGATGAATTATGAATTGTCACTGAGGGCAACGATAGGGGCGTCAGGACTATCAGAAAGGTTGGAGAGCGATCAAGAACACGATGTTGTGTTGACGACAAGGCGGGAAGGAAAATGATTTGGAGTTGTTTTTGAACAAAAGGTTTTGAGTCCTTCCAATAGAAATACCTGAAAATCCTTCGATTCGCTTTTCTCTCATCTACTGCAAATTCAGTAGTGCACAATTGTAAACAAATTTTATAATAAACAATATATGCACTTTCTTCAGCTCTTCTGTTAGAGCTCTACCGTTATAGTTCTACCTCTTTTCTTTTCTAAAGCTTCTTGGGCTTCATTCCACATTTTTCAAAATCGATATGCACTAAAAATTATAATTTTTGCTGCTCTATCCTTTACAGGAACCATTTTAATGATCAAAGGGATAAAGCCAACGATTTGCTTACTGATTTTTGATCTGTAAGTTGCAATAGACTTTTTGTTGTTGCTTTTTGCAACATACTTGCAAATATTTAGTAAACTTTTGAGCTATAATCTGATCGTCCTCTTTGTGTTGATTTTGGAAACTTTTATTTTCCTCACTCGTGCCATACTCTGTCTTTCCTTCAACAATCTGAAGCCATTCAGCCAATTCTTCCAGCTGCATTTATTTGTTTCTCATATCACTGACATGAAGCTTGTATAAAGCTTAATTAACTGTCCCTTAAAGCTGTTGGAATCTAAGGATAAGTTCCCCCATGTAAGCGTTTGTTACCAATGCAATTTTTTTGCATAAAAAGATACATTCAGGAAAATGCTGCTCATTTGCTATTTTAATTTTCTCAAAATGGAAATCTTGTTTCCTCGATTAGCGAATAAGCCGTCTTTTATTTTAGGAGTTTAAAAGTTTTTGCAAAAAAGCAAGTGTGTGAGTGAGAGAGAGACAAAATTTATCTTCGACACATGTCTTTCAACATTAAAAATTCATTTGTATCTCGTTCTATTGTACAAGCTAATACAGAACAGACATTAGAATCAGATAAAAAAACATCAGAAGGTAATAAACTCTTAAGCATAAGGAAAGAACTCATATAAAAGTTTTCAAAAAGTAAAGCAACAAGATTACGATCCAAGAACTCTTTATGAACGTCTCCAAGAGCAGAAAACAATACGCGAAGAAAAATTTGCAGAAGAATCTCGTCTGTCAAACCATATAAAGCGTATCGATGAAGAAGAGGCTGAATATTTTAAAATTTTATCTGACGAAAAAAAAAAGTTGGAAGAAGAAAGAAAACGCAATGAGCGACTGGAGCTGGAAAGATATCGGCTAGAGGTCGAGAATGCAAGAACAACAAGTCAACCTTTGAAAACTAAGGCGACGAGTCCTAATGCTGCAGCTGCTAATACTGTAAGCTCAGCAGCGAGACGACCTGTTGTTTCGAATAAGGCAAAAAACAAATTTAAAGATGTTGTGGTTGTAAAGAAGCGTGGTAGAGAAGAAAAAGATGAAGAAGAGGATAAAATACAAGTGACAGATAAAAACACGATAAAAGAGAATGAAACCAAGGATCCAGTACTGAAAAAAGCCAAAACTAGTAATAATGGCTCACTTTCTTTGTTGGCAGCTTACAGTGATGATGATGAAGATGAAGAATGAATTCGATCCATAACTGCGTAAATGAGGAGATACAAAAGCAAATATAAAAATCTTGTAACATATCCTTTTATTATTCTTTAAAAAATACAATTGCTTTAAAATAAGGGCATCTAAAAGAAAGAGAGGAAGGTATCCAAGTATAGAAGAATTGAATGATCTAAGACCTTACTGGCAGAAAAGCACAATTTGACTTTTTCGTTAATTTGAATTACAAGTGAAAAATTAATGTGTGAAGTATATTATGTTCATGCTACTGTGAAACCTGCGTGTTTTGTTTTATTTCTACCTCTTTGAATCATAACCTTCATCCCTTGTAATAGTCTTTATTGAAATTTGTCTGCCGAATGCACAGTTCTAAAGTTAAAACAGTATAGACAAAACACGCCATTATTTTTTGAGGACGGAGGAATGAGATATAAATGTTTAGAGCTAAAAAAGCTACTATCAGGACAAGCACAATTCAATTATGGATGCATTTGTTATTCAACGAATCATACATTCTTATAGAGATTATTGAGAATCAATTTAATATGAAAACAATAAAAAAAAAAACAATAAAGGCCAAGAAAAGAAACAGCAAACATTTTAAAAAAGTGCCCTTATGCCTTTTAACGATAAAAAGAATGGTAGTGTTTGAAATGCATAATTCTTTGAAGCCATGCTACACTTTTCGTTTTCTTTTTAAGGTTCTACTAACAAAACAAAACAAAAAAAAAAAAAAAAGAAGAAGAAAAAGAAAAAGAAAAAGTTTCAAATGGTTACTACGAAGAAAGCACTTTAAGAATAAACTGATTTAAGAATGCTTTCTTATAATAGGATCATAATAACCCTATCCCCTTTATCTGTTGAATTTCCATTTAATTCTTTTTTCTGTCATCGCGATCAGTATACTCTTTTTATATGGATGCATCTTTAATATACTCACAATTAATCAATTTTGGCGATTTTGAAGCTGAGAGCTACGATGAGATACCAGATGCATGTTACTCGTCCATGAATACAAATCCTTTTATTTATAATAATGGTAGCAACAATTCTAGTGATATTTATAACACTTTAGAATTATACAATAAAATCTATTTGAATTGTCACCAACCTTTATCAGCCGAGTATAACCTAATATACCCTCATCAAGGCTATGTTCTTAAAAGTTCACTGTCTACTGATACTCAACTAACATCTGATAGAGATGAAGCCCTACATCATGCCATGATAGAACAACAAAAGGAGAATTACGGCTGTTTGTACCATGATTCTTTAAATACTACAGCATATTCTTCTCAGTTAAAGACATCTCGCACTTGTGCTAGCCCTAATGTATGTACCTTAATCTTTATTGCTTTATGTTTAATGAAAATATAGGATATTAACTTTTATATGGAAAAAACAGATCCAGTGGATCCTTCAACAAATTCTCTTTCTACATTTCAGTATGAGATTTCATCCTGTAATCTTTTCGAGAATAGTGATGGAAATAATGGAGAAGAAAATAATGTTATGTTCTCAGAGTGCAGCGAAGATGAATGGTCATTTTATAATTTCTCCTCTAAAGATATGTTTAAACTGAGCAAGGAATGGAGTCTTATGACCAAGATAAAAAAAACGATACCGATGGAACCAACTTGCAATAATAAAAACAAGTCTAGTAAATTAATATTTTCTGAGTCAAAGCCTCTATTAATCTATTGTAAACAAAAAGGATTGATACCAATTACTCAAGCAAGCATGCCAAGATTTCCTATGCATATTTTATCTAATGAAAGTACTAGCTTAAATCGTTCCAAGATGATGACACCCTCTACTTCACTATCATCACTTTCAAACAATCTAGAGAGATCTATGAAGGTATCTGACGATCTCCATTTGCTTCTTGCATCAAAAGAAAGCTTAATTAAAAATAATCAAGAGAGATCCTATCATATCTTTGAAGAGACAGAAGATGAAGGTGACGATGGATCATTCACAGCGCCAAAGGGAAAAAAAAAAGGAAGAAATGTAGAAAAAGCCTGTAATCATTGTAAGAGGTCTCACTTGAAGTGTGATAAGATGAGACCTTGTCGTCGTTGTATAACAACAGGTAAAGTGGGTTGTAAAGATGTCCAACACAAGCCCCGTGGTCGTCCAAAACTTTTAAAAGGTTAGCAATAAACTGTACAATGCTGTGCATCTTCAACGAGGATTGAAAGATATATATATGATTTTATTTCTCTTTTTCTTGCTTTCTTTTTTTGCCTACGTTTATAATATACTATTTATAATTGGCAAGTATATTCGTAACAGCTATAGTATAGCATTAGAGCTCTTTGTATCATCGATTATACGTACTTGAATGAAGAACAGTAAGCTGTCATGACGCTTACATTACAGATATAGCTTATTTTCTTGATTAACATTTGTTTAGAAGTATACGTCTATAAGAGGTCAAAACGAAAGAAGAATGCTAGGATAATTATGATATATCATTAGAATTAACTTTCTAAGTTATAGCTTAATCGAGAAAATACAATAAGCTAAATAAGTTGATTTTCACAAGCTATTTAAAGCTTTTTATAAAGACAAGTTTACACATAGGATAGTAAAAAAAAAAAAAAAAAAAAAAAAAAAAAAAAAAAAAAAAAAAAAAAAAAATCAATAAAGCAATTTTAGACGTAGATGAAAGATAAAGTAAGCACTGTGGTTTAGAAGCTGATGCTCTTACCAAATGTGAGACTACTGAACTTGTTTGTGGGGATATAAGTGTTAAAAGTATGAAACAATAGGAAAGAGCTTACTAAGGATTGATTAATTCACCAAAAATATAGAAGAGATTGACACTCGAATGTGTTCGACATACATCTGTTGTAAAAGAAAATAGACTCGGCCTATTCAGTATATGTCATTGTGATGCTGTCTAAATCAAGAAGCAAACTTGTTGCAAAAAAGAATTTGCTGCGGGAGATTGATTTGATACTCCTTTATCCTATCAACTACTTTTCGCGGCTGTCATTACTCTATCGAACCTAAGAAAGAACAGCAAAGCAACTAATGCTATGGCGCTTCCTTTTATATTTGCTTTGGTTCTATCAAAAAGTTTGTACTCAGCAATATTTTTGGATATTAGGTTATTGCCAAAAATGGAAATCGTGACCGTTACTCAATGAGTGAGTGGAGCAGCAAACTGGGGTGATCAATATTCCACAGTGAGCCTTCGCGCCGGAGTGGTGGTAATTGAAGCAATCCGTCTAAGCTACTATTGGATCTCTCTCTTTATCATTTGAACGGAAGGACAATATGGTTTGCAGAGTAAGTTATCAATTGCAATAGAATTAAAGAATGGATGGATGGATGGATGGATGGAATGGGTGCGGATTTTTTCTTTGATTGGATGCTTCAACATGGATGAAAATATACATATTTACTATTCTATGATACATTATGGAGAGAACCAATACGAGAAAGATGGATGATTGATATACTTATATGGATTATATAATATGGACATGGGATAGTCATATTTCAACATGCTGAAATGAAGTACATTTTTAGGATCTGTAATTCAAAGAAATGTATAAAAACCGCACCTTCCATTTATCCCATTCTAGATGTTGAAGAAGAATGTAGCTAATGTTCTTTTACTTTTCTCTTAATTTTTAGTTGAAGGAATATCAGGTTGTTGGACGTAAGCTCCCTTCTGAAACTGAAGCTTCTCCCAAGCTTTACCGTATGAGAATCTTTGCTCCTAACGATGTTGTTGCCAAGTCTCGTTTCTGGTACTTCTTGAAGAAACTCCGCAAGGTTAAGAAGGCTGCTGGTGAAATTGTTGCTTTGAACCAAGTAAGAATGAAAGAAAGAAAGAAAGATGAAAGCACTCTAAGCTCACACGTATTGTATTCATAGATTCACGAAAAGCGCCCTGAACAAATCAAGAACTTTGGTATCTGGATCCGTTACGATTCTCGCTCTGGTACTCACAACATGTACAAGGAATACCGTGCCATGAGCCGTGTTGAAGCCGTTGATACTTGCTGTAAGCTTATTTATAGTGTGTCATTAAATATTATATGTTTGACTCAAAATTATTATAGACCAAGACATGGCTGCTCGTCACCGTGCTCGTTTCAGATCTGTTCAAATTATTCGTGTTGCTGAAGTCAAGGATGCTGATGTCCGTCGTCAATACATTAAGCAACTCTTGACTCCCAAGCTCTCTTTCCCCTTGCCTCATCGTATTGTCAAGGCCGACAAGAAGCACCGCGCTCTCTTCATTGCCAAGAGACCTACCACTTTCTATTAAAGATTGTGTATTCCGTTTCTTTATTTCTCGCTTTTTAATATAAATAAAAAAAGAGGATAAAGTTCAATTTATATAATGAAATGGGATCGTGAGACAGGTAGAGCTTCTTTGATTTGTTAATAATCGCCTTTTTCAAATGATGCAAATTGTTGTCAATCATTATTGTTATTATTTTTTTTTTCCTTTTTTGAATCATTTCGGAAGTATACATTGCCTGCAATTTATCCATTCTTATTATTTTATTTTTCTGCATTGATGTAATATGACTAAACAGTATAACTGCATAAATCATCTGCCATTAAAAAAGTGTGAATCAACTTAAGCAGCCATTTCAAGAAGGCTCTTTTTCCTTTCTTTCATAAGCGAATTTTAAATAACATGAGAAAACGCTTTCTTTCTATATCTTCAAATACTTCAGGTTCTTCAGGTTCTTCAGGTTCTTCATCTTTTTGGAGACGTGTGAGGCAAATGTTTCATTTTCATCAACAGACGTCGGTTGGTGCATCTGTGTCCACAGCTTCTATACAATGTGAACAAAACAGTGATTACAGGTCTTGGTTATATGACACATGGACAAGTAATGATTCAATACAGCAATCACAATCTGAAAAACCACATCAATTAACACAACAATGCTTACAGGAAGCACGACAACGATATGAAGCAAAACGTCGAAAAAGAAAAGTGTCGCAAACAGAAACTATTGCCATGATTCCTCCTTTTAGTCCAACCTATGCCAAAGCCGACGAGTTTCCGTACTCTAATTTTTATAGTAGATTACCCAATGGTAAATGGATGGTTCGATATAGGTCAGGAAACAGAGATATTTTGGGGACAGATGAAATAGACGGATACTTGATATAGCAAATTGTGCTTTTCTATTAGAAATTGTCTTTTAACTGGTATGAAAAAGTTATATTTCACTTTAATTCAAGTACTGAACATTTTTTGTTATTTTTAATAAACTACAAAGGTTTACAGTAATACTGATAGTCTTTTTTTTTTTTTTTTTTTTTTTTTTTTTTTTTTCTCATAATCCTTTAACCAATTGTACTATGTGTAAGAAGACAGCGATCGACATACTTTGACATCTGTGCAGTTTTTAGAATATCTTGCCTATTTAGTGCTACTGTTATCAGTCACTATGTTTTTCATCTCTACAAGCAGCAAAGTTTATTATTTTCTGGGATCCAGCACACTTGTTATGTAGCATTTTGCGCATTGGATATATGAAGATCCGTACAACTGTAACCTTTGCGAGAGTTTTTATATGGACTTTATATCATTTCTACCCTTAGTATATACCGTAACACGTAGTTTTTTAGTTGGATCAAGTATGTAGGCTGACTTAGCATGCTTTTTTTTTAAAAAAAAAATGAAGAAGGGAGAGCTAGGCTAAGTTTGTGATGTATAATTTATATTGTATTCATATAAGGTGTACAAGTGTATTGCAATAATATGTAAACATGTGCTCTTGCGGCTATAAAACCTTAAAATGTACACACAAAAAACACGCTCGGACCATTCTGCAAGTAATACTTGTAAATGAGATGCCTGAATTAAAAGGTTTTGTTTTATTTCCCTTTTTTGTATGAAAAAATCGTTTTCATCGTTTATAAGAATTGATAGCTTTTCCCCCCTTTCAACTCTTTTATAAACTTGTATAAAAAATGATATAGTTTGATTATAATTATACACATGCGATTTACTATTAATCATTCTTCATCTTCTTTTGTCTTTTCCTTTTCTTTTTCTTTATTCTCCTCATCGTTTTTTTCATGATCCTTTTGAGTTATTTTGCTGGCAGCATAAGCTACAATTTTTATCTTGGAATGTTCTTCTACAAGACCCTCAATATACTTGTCTATCAGAGCTTCGTAGGCGTCTGGATTTTGCACGAGTCTTTTGGCTAGTAAAGGTTTCAGAGCAAGAACTGTAAGTTTCCAGCAACTGATCAGTTCTCTAGTAAGGGCATTCATTGGTGCTTCTAAAATCGCAACAAATTATCAAAATGATTGGAAAAGTTGTGTGATATATACTGAAATCTGCAACTTACTGTACTGCAAGCCTTTCTCCTGTTTTTCGATGAGTTTGAAATTTCCCTCTTGCAATAAAGAACCTAATTTAGTGGAGATTAAAGGTTCTTTATCGTTTTCCTTTAGCATTTCATAGACTGCTCAAATATGTTAGATCAAACTTTTCTTCTTTAATAAAATTAGTATAAAATACTTGCATTGATTGTTCACTGTTTGTACTACTGGCAAGCGTGCTTTCTCCTATAAAAAATCATACCAAGTAAAAGGTTGGCATTTTAATCATTTTTAATATGTGTAACAATTTTACTGGGAAATCTGTTTCCATGAGTTCGACAACTCCGTCATCTTTCAAAACCCGATATATTTCTTTAATAATCATTGGCCATTCATTTGTACAAAAAGCGGTTGCCATGAAACGCATATTAACAAAATCAAATGTGTTGTCATCGAACGGCAGTCCCCCCAAAACATTCATCAGTTCAAATTTAGCATTTTCTGGTCTAATGGTTGTTGGGAACATGTCTGATAAATCAACACCTGTAAAATTGTGCTCAGGATAGTTAACAGCCATTTCCTAAAGACAGAAAAGCATTGTTAAATAACTGTATAAAATAAGAATAGCTTTGTTTTACCATCACCCAGCAGCCGGTTCCACATCCAATATCAAGAATAGCTGCACCTTTTGGCAAAGATTTTTCAATGGAGTCTAGAATATTTTTACTGATGCAAAAAATTATAAGTAAAAGTAAAGTCAAACATGTATGGTAATATTTACTTGTTAAATAGCGCTTTTACTGCAAAATGTTGCTAAAAAAAGGAGAAGAGTTATATGAAGGTTTATTTGTACACAGGCAACTTCATTTACTGAGTTTAATCTATCTTGTTCTATTTCGTCTTTTGGTAATATGTAAGTACTTGTTTGATCATTATGATATTGTCTTCCATCAATAGTTATTGAGTTGACTGATTGTGATAATCCTGATGCTGTTTGTGTATTTGCACTTTCTCTTCTAGGAGGACTTTGTTTTTGACGATGGTATCGCGACTGCTTTATTCCCATGATATTGCACAACGATTTGGGTGGATGGGATCTTTATAATTTTAAAGTGAGAAGAAAGAAAAAAAAAAGAAAAAAATTTTTTTTTCTCTCTCTTGTGCTCATTGTTTCTTTTTGGTTTTTATTCAAGATGTTTGTAAAACGTAGTGCAAAAGGGACATGCTTGACATAGTTTTTTAGCGTTTATATATTAGTTACATTAAATGAAAAAATATTTTTTGTGGGATCTTTCAAAGTTAGTGATTGTCTTTGTAAGATTACTTTGAGATTAAACATTCTTCATACTTTTTTCTGCTACCCCTTTCTTGAAGTTAGCTGATCTTGTCATGATATTCCCTTTTTGTCATTTAATTATAACTCAGAAACTTCGCTGTAATTATCACACATGCGTTGATTTATGTTTTCTTTAGAAACTGTAATCGAGATGCGCACACTCAAGTTTTATTTATTTTATATATTAAATCATGCTAACAATTAATTTCTTTTCTTTCTGAAAAAGAATACAAGTTTACCTCAAAATTTCTCGAACCAAAACAATCGTCTGTTATTTAAAGTAGGTTACCTTATCTCTCATTTTTTGAACACATGCACATCGTTACAACGGATGAAATAGGAGTTGAACAATTTTGATGCAATGCCCTTTTTTTTATTTCCAAATATTGAGCCAGGAAGCTATAAATCCACCAATTAATTTGCAGCAATTTTTGGTTTATCCAAAATGGGACTTGAATGCGAATTCATTTAAAAAGTTTGGAAAGAGTGTTTAAAAATAACTGTGCGAGCCAAGCAAACCTTGCCGGAATTGTTTTATTTAATGGTAAAAACTCCTGAATTTAGATTTTTGCATTAAACGGATCATTTTTCTCTCTTTCTCATTTTCTTTCTCATACTTTTTATCCATGCTGCAAAATACTAATGAATCCAAAGTCAAAAAATTGTGGAAGAACAGACTGAGTGGATTAAGTTCTTGTATACGTCCATATCAAACTGTTGAGCGAGATGAAGACACATATCACAAAATACAGCAGAAGCAGGAGCCACCTCAGCCGATATGGAGAAAACCTTTGCCTGATGATTGCCCAGTATTTGATTTTGATATAAGTGAAAAGACACTTATAGCAGAGACCCCTGCTTACATACCTGCACGATACGAAAGCCGACAATATTCTAAAGAGAATCCAAATATTGACAATCACTTCAAAAGAATATGCAACAATGAAAAAACAGTTTTATTAACAAAAGCACTTCAAGAAAAGCACCTTGAAAGTCATTAAAAGCACTTTATAGAAAAGTAAACTTATACAATCATTTATATCTATAATCGAAATCTTTATTGAAATGCATAAAATAGTATGAATTATTATTTTTTTAAGCCCTTTTTCTTTTTTTGTATTAACTTTGTTTCTATGTGGAAAAAAAAAGCAGTTAGTGTATCATATTTAATTTATGTGATATGACTAAAATCTACCTTCAATGTATTTGGCATCTTCCTCGTCATCGAAGCCTATTGATTCCTCTTCAGATTGGGCCTCTTTCTTTGTCTTTGCCTTCATATCCTTATCAATCACATTATCATACTTGTTATCCAATTTCTTAAACTTGGCAACATAGAAACCATCCATGTTGTGAACGTGAGGATAAAATCGTCGAGTTAGTTTAAGGCTAGGATGGAATGTCTTTCCACGATATGAAGCAAAGCCTTCACGACCAAAATCAAGAGTAGTGGGTACTAATTTTACATTAGGACGCTTTGATAAGGCATAATTCACAACCGCTTCATTTTCTTCAACTGTAACCGAACATGTTGAGTAAACAATATAACCACCTGTCTTGGATTTGGCATCAACAGAGTCAATGGCAGATAAAATAAGCTGCTTTTGAAGGAAAGGAATGTCAATAAAGTCTTTTTCTGTCTTGTTTAATTTCACACTAGGATCCTTGGAAATGACACCAGTACCAGAGCAAGGAGCATCAAGCAAAACACGGTCAAAGCCACCAAGCACTTTAGGGAACTCACGACCATCATAGTTACAAACAACAGCGTTCTTTACACCCAGACGGTGAATGTTAGCAACCAGACTCTTCAAACGGTCCTTGGTAGCATCATTAGCGAATACCATACCAGTGTTCTTTTGTAAAGCAGCAATGTGAGTAGTCTTACCACCAGGGGCTGATGCCATATCAAGTACACGCTCATCAGGTTGGGGAGCTAAAGCCATGACAGGCAAGAAAGAAGAAGCAGCTTGAAGCATGTAATGACCAGCAAGATATTCAGGCGTAGCACCAATAGGCACTTGAGATTCGAAGACTTGAAGACCAACTTTGCTCCATTTGCCAATAGGTTCGAGGTTCACACCACGATTGATCAAAGCTTGAGCAAGGTCACGACGACGTGTTTTTAATGTGTTGGTACGGATAGTGACAGGACGTGCTACTTCGTTTGCTTCAAAGAATTCAATAGCTTCAGAAACTGGGAAAAGATTGAAAAGCTTTTCTGCCAAGAATTCAGAATATCCGTAGTAACTGGCGATATCCTTAATCAAACGATCTACATAGTCTTGACGACTTGTATTGGGATCTCTAAATTTCTTAAAATCATTAAGTACATTGACGAGATCCTTGATACGCTGGCTGACAACAGTAATATCTGCTACCAATTCGTCCTCTTCACCCTCAGGTAATTTGTATCTTTCTCCTTCATCAAATTCTTCTTGCTTTGCTTGCTCTTGTAATTCTGCTTCGGCTGCTGCGGCTTCACGGGCTGCACGAGCTTCAATTTTACGAGATTTGCGTTCATCAAGGCCTTCACCCTTTTTATATTAAGTTAGTAAATATGTTTTAAAAAAAAGCCAAAACATCTACCTCGACAAGCTCATCGTCCTCAAACTCATCATCTTCCTCTTCTTCCTCCTCCTCTTCTTCCTCTTGGTCTTCTTCTGACTCAGAACCCAAGAAGTCGGCATCAGCTTTAGGGAAGAACTGTTGCTCTTCTTCTTCCTCTTCATCATCCTGTTCCTCTTCTTCTTCTGCACTACCAGATTCTTGGAACTCGTCTTCCTCCATGTCAAACTCATCTAATTCTTCACTCTCGCCACCATCAGAAGCAACTTCAAGATTATCCCAAAGATCGTCTTCAGTTACCGTTTTTTTGCTTTCTGATTTTGCTTTCTTTTTATTTTTGGGAGCAAGTTCTTCCGTATTCTGACGCTTTTTATTGCTTTTTTCGTTGGCAGCTTGTTGCTTCTTAAGCTTTGCTTGTGCTCTTCTTGAGATACCTTCATGTTGAGGTTTCTCAATAGGCTCAGGAGCCTTTTGCTTATTTCTTGCGCGGCGTCCCATTTATGTATGTGTATGTGGAAATGAAAAAAAGATATTTTTCCATAATTTCACCTTTTTTCAAAAATATATTGTCACAATCAAGTCACATATTTTCAATGGTAAATGTGGCTTATAATTACAAAAAAGGAGAAGAGCTTTAAAGACAAATTACTATTTATTTTTATGATGTATGTATAATGTTACAATATTATACATGTTTTATTCAAGTATTCTATGGAATATAGATCTATTATGCGGATGGTGCACTTGGGGCATCTTCTGGGAAAGGAGGTGGAGAAGAAGTCTACCAAAATCGTTATTAAATACTATACGTTGCTTACATTATCTTTGTTTTACCTTCTTTCTGACATATTCATCGTAAACAGTAAATTCTTCAAATGGTCTTTTACCTAATAGATGTTCCATATCTTCTCTTGTCAATACTTCCTTCTCTAACAATAATTGAGCAACCTTTTCAATATCTTGCTTCTTTTCAGTCAATAAATTCAAAGTACGATCGTAAGCATCTGTGACCAATTTTCTTGCTTCATTATCAATCAAAGTGCCTGTTTGTTCTGAGTAAGGCTTTTGGAATTGCTGGTCGTTTTGATCTGAGAAAGACAAAGCACCAACCTTTTCATTCATACCATAATGAGTGATTTGAGCATATGCGATCTTGGTCACTTTTTGCAAGTCATCATGAGCACCCGTTGTGATGGAATCGAAAAAGATTTGCTCAGAAACACGACCACCAAGTGTCATACACATACGATCTAATAATTGATCCTTTGAATAAAGATATTGATCCTTGGGTAAATATTGAGCATAACCAAGGGCAGCAGATCCACGAGGAATCACAGACACCTTCAAGAGAGGGTCAGCATATTTCAAGTACCAGCCAGCAACGGCATGGCCAGCTTCATGATAAGCAACAGTTTTCTTTTCCTCGGGTGATAAAACTCTTGATTTCTTTTCTAAACCAGCAATGACACGCTCAATGGCATCTTCGAAATCCTTTTCTTCTACATCTTCCTTCATTCTTCGAGCAGCAATGAGGGCAGCTTCATTACAGACATTGTGAATATCAGCACCAGAAAAGCCGGGTGTGAGGGCAGCCAACTTGCGTGAGAGTTGCTCAACATCAATGTTTGTCTTAATAGGTTTCAAGTGAACCTTGAAAATCTGAGCACGGCCACCAATATCAGGACGATCAAGAGCAATGTGACGATCGAAACGTCCAGGACGCATGAGGGCAGGATCCAAGACATCAGGACGGTTAGTACCAGCCAAGACAACGACATGTTGGCTAGAATCAAATCCGTCCATTTCTACCAGCAATTGATTTAATGTAGTTTCACGTTCATCGTTTCCACCAAACTGGGCATTCTTTGAACGAGCTTTACCGATAGCATCAATTTCGTCTACAAAAATAATACAAGGTGCATTTTTTTTGGCTGTAGCAAATAAGTCTCTAACACGAGAAGATCCAACACCAACGAACATTTCTACAAATTCTGAACCAGAAACACTCAAGAAAGGTACACCAGCTTCACCTGCCGTGGCCTTTGCCAAGAGGGTTTTACCAGTACCAGGTGGTCCTGAAAGAATGGCACCCTTAGGGATGGTTGCACCAAGACGTTCATAAACCTCGGGATTCTTCAAAAATTTAACAAATTCCATAATTTCCTCTTTGGCTTCGTCTGCTCCAGCAACATCCTTAAACTTGACACGAATATCAGTTTCTTGATTGAACATCTTTGCCTTACTCTTTCCAATACCAAAAATACCACCTTGTCCACCTGCACCACCAGGACCACGACGAGTCATATACACAAGGGCACCAATTAGCAATAATGAAGGTGCAAAATGGGCGAGCACTTGCAATACATTTACTTCATCGCGATAGGCAACTGGAATGCGTTCATTAGAAGGGATACCTAATTCATTTTGGGCTTCTTCTAATTTTATTTCAAAGCTGTCAGGAGATCCAATGGTGAAAACAAATGTTTGATTGCCGTTGACGCCAAGTGTAGAGGCCTCAGATCTCAAATAAACTCGAACTCTGTTTTTGTTGAGAACAACCAATTTATCCACAAGACCTTTATCAAGTAGTTGAGAACGGAATCCTTGCCAAGTGATTTCTTTGGAAGAGTCGGATGGCGATGTCAATTTCCACATGACCCAGGTACCGAAAGCTGTACCTAATACTGCATTCCAATTGAATGGAACCTCGGGTGTCTTATTATTGTTATTCTTTGGTGGTTTAGGAATCTGCTCAGAAGATTTTTTGGCATGTTGAGAAGCAGCTTCTTCAGCGGCTTGCTTTGTTTGATTTCTAGTCTGTTTTCCAAAAAAACTCTCAAAGCCTTTTGGAATGTTAAAAGGTTGATCGTCGTCTTTCTTCTTTTGTGGTTCCTTTTCACTGGAATATTTTCGAATATCTTTACGCAAAATTGTGTTTGCGCGTTGAATCCTGGTTAAAATTGGTCCTCTTGCGGTAGAACGTTGTATTAATCGAGACAGCATGATTAAGGAAAGAAAAGAAAAAGGACAACTAAATGCGCAGTTTGCTGTATAGCAAGGCCACAATTTTACACGTCACTTTCGGGGTTTCACCCTAGCACTTGTTTGAAAGCGTACAAAAATCAGGTAGTAAAAACAAGAAAAAAATCAGGTCATGCAACTTATTATTTATGGTTGGCTTCATTAAATAAGAAAATTAAAGTATAAATTATCTTTCTTTACTGGCTTAATTCTTCCTTGGTCAAGACACCCAATTCTTGTCTAACAGGTGCCAACTCTTCGAGATATTGCTTGTATTGACTTTCATTTTCAACCTTGTCTTTAAGACCTTCGAAAACACGAACAGCAGTAGCAAAATCATTAACACGACGGGAGGCCTTGAGGGCAGATTCGATGACGGCAGGAGCAGGAACAAGATCATAAGCAAAGGCATTGTTCAAGCCACGTTGGAGTTCGAAAAGATCTTCAACACCGTCAAAGAACTTGACGTAACGTTCGGTGAAGGATTCGAAGCTTTCGTCTTCATGTCCAGCAGAGTAAAAACGCTTGCTCATGTCTGAAAAATCTGGAGCATTAGCACAATTCAAAATCATTTTTTCTCTTTTTCTGATATTTACCCATAACAGCGGGACGATTAGCAGAAGCAGTTGTGCGAATAGCGGCGGTACGGCAAGCAACGGAAGAGAAAGCGCGAAGCATATTTATTAAGGTGATGAGTGGGGAGTTGAAGAAAGAAGAAAAAAAAAAAAGAAAGCTGATAAACTTACCAAGTCAGGGTGCGGGATTTGAATTATTGAAAAAGAATTTCTTTAAATCGTCACTGAGTTGCTCTTGATCCTCAAAAGTTATTTTTAACAACCTTAAATCAAAATGCTTAAACTAATATTTGAATAATATTAAAATATGAAAATACAGTGATTTGTATTTATATGTTAACTAATACAAATTTTAAAATTTAGTTCTTTCAATTGTCCAACGGTTTTATATTTTGAAATATACCACATAGTCTTGCATAACTTCAGTGTGCTGCTGTATAAAGTATTTACTTATGGTTATCGAACGACAATAGAAATTTTAAATGATTGTAATAGCTGCTTTAGCAAAAACAGTCAGAGAATGGTTGAGAAAGACTCATTTGTTGCTTGATGCTTGAACACATCAACTGAGGCTTTGGATGCTATATTTCTTTGGCACACATTGCATCTAATGTCTAATCAAAGTAGTTTTTTTTTTATCATTTTGAGAAAATTTAAAAGTGATTTTTTTTTTGGCTCCAAATCACCTGAGGGATCTTTTCTGCTAATAGCTGATCACCTTAATTTAACTACATGAAGTTATTGTTTATTGAAATATAACTACAATGATACAGCAATTTAATTCAAGTTCGTATCACTATCATCATCAACATTCTCCGCTTCTTTCTCTGGTAACAGGCCTCTTTTGATGTAAGAAATTCTGCAGTTACAGACAGACTCCAGTAATCCTGGTTCATCTTCCAATCTTTGACTGGCCTTTTCTGCTGCACGTCTTCTTGCCACTTTAATATTCCAATCTGATCCACAAGCTAAAGACTTATCATGGAGAAAAACAACACATTTTTGACTTGTAGGGCCACTTTCTCCAGTTGAATGGTTTCTAGTATAAAGTTAAGCTTCATGCATTCATTAAAATATTTCGTTTACTATTTACCTAAGCATAAATCCTTCGCAACCAAATGCTTGCAAATCAGTAAGCAATTTACGCATGGGATGAATACGAACAAGTTCTGGTGTAACATTTGCATCGAAAATAGGCACAAACCACTTGTCAAACAATGCTGCGCAGGGTGTCAAGTCAAATTTGGCATCAACAAACACTGCACCCAGCATACTTTCAACTACATCAGACAAAACTTTGGGTATATTCATATCTGCCCAATATTCACCCACTGCTTTACCAGTGTCCTTTAATTCTTGGACTTCTTTTTCCAATGTTTCTATGGCTCTAACAAGTTTTCCAGAATAATGTATAATGTGCTTGTGAAGACCGTTGTTTAAACAGATGATGCCTAGTACATGATTATTGACGCATGAATCTTTTAAGGTAGTAATTTGACCAGGTTCGGCATCAGGGTATTTAGTATACAGATATCGAATAACCAAGAAATCCAAAATGGCATCACCCAGAAATTCAAGGCGTTGATAACATGGTGAGGTTGAATTAGGTAAACTTGCATGCGTCAGGGCTTCTACAACTAACAAAGGCTTATTGAACTTTCGATCTACAAGCTTCTGAATCTTTGGTAAGTCTAGTGTACTAAGCGCTTTGAATTCAGCACGAGGAGGAATTTCTTTTCGAGATTCTTCAAAGGCCACGTTAAAATCGGACCACTTTTTGATTTGATCAAAAGGAATTTGCATTTGAATGGCAGTATGAAGACAGCCTTCGAGTCCACTGCTTAAATAAGCTGCACCAAGCGATGCTTCTACAATATCAGCCAATGTCTTGTCGGATAATTTGTGTTTCTTGAGACTCTCTATTGTATCTGAATTATCTGCAGTACTTGTGAAGTGAGGTGGACGCCAGTGTCGACGATTAAATGCTTGACTGGTCACATAACGGTAAAATTTTAGACGCTTTGCAGCTCTGTAAAGAGCTCTATTACAAACGACACGAATACGTAAATGGTGAAGTTCACCTTCATTACTGAAAGGGAAACTGATATATAAACGAATGGTAGCAATGAATTTCAATAAAGAATCTACATAATAAAGATAAGTTTATGCCGCTTTTTTATTTTTTGTCTAATTTACCTCCAAGTGTTTCTAATCTTTCATAGTCCATTTCCATACTTGCGGAGGGCATAGTATATGCTTCAAGCATATATTCATCAGTAATGGGCAAATCGTATCTTGCGCGTGAATCATAGCAGAGTAAAAGTGAATCAATTCGTGTCATTATTGAGGGTATCATCAACATGGCTATATAAACACTAGCATTTACAAAGTATTGAGTACAGAATTGAGGAACAACCCAAGTACGTGCAGGCCCTTTTGTCCGAGCGGGCATGTTACCGCCTGGATGCAAAAAGTCCATTCCTCTTTTAAGTCGTTCCACTTCTATCATCGGCTGCTCGTAGTCATGGATGACAAATTTATCACCAAGCTCACGATAATAGTCTATAAATGTAGGATACCCGGCTTCACGAATTTCGAATCCTGAAGGGACTGCACTTTGAGGATTCATGTCATATCGAACATCTGTTATTAAATATCGACGAAAGTAGTCAGAGTCGTCAATAATAATAAAATCAGAAGGATCGCTCATTTCAGACAAAATCAATGGTTTGTTCGTACGTTCCTTGATGGCATTAACCTGATCCCAGTCCACCATATTCTTTAGTTCGTCAGCAGAGAGATCTTCAAATTTGGCTTGCTCGCAGTTTTTGATCAGAGGAACAATATAGTAAGGGATATCAACTACAGGGCAGTGGTAGTCTTTGTTCATCAATTCTTTCATCAGACTCATCATATAGTCTGAAAGAAGTAGGATGCACTCTTTATCCAATACCAATTCGGTCTTAATGACACGCAAGTTAACAACAAACGGTTGATTTTTGTGAAATAACTTTAACTGTGGAAGCTCGATAAAAGGCTTTTTGGTAACAAGACACATACGACGATAGGCTCTGCCTTCAAATTTACCATCTGGCATAAGGACCTCCAGGATAGTGAACCAGCAAGAGAAAGGTCCTTCACCCAATTCTTCCTCGGCATCTTCAATTTCTTCAACATCGGTGTCTTTGACCTCCTCGGTTTCTTTAATTTTCTCGACACCTTGGTGCTCACCATTTGGAACGTTATTATTTGAGGCTTTTTGAATATTCTTCTCGATTAAACCATTCGCAAGAGATGTGCCCTGCTCTGCATTTGTTTCTATTTCAGTGGTCTCTGCGTCTACAGGAGGTACTTCTTGATCATCATGTGTTTTCTTAGTCATTTGAGTTGCCTTCAATAAATCCGCATTATCTTCAGTGTCAATGACTTCTTCTTCTTCTATTTCCCTTTCCCAAAACTTTGGTGTTCTCTTTTCATATAATCCATGACGACGTCTACTACCAATTATATAGCCATTCTCATCGTATTGAGGAGCCATCTCACCCAAGATTTCTTTTTTGATGTCACGTGGCAGCAGATGACTGTCCAGAGCATCCAATTGCTTTAATTCAGAACATGCTTGTAGTGCAACGAGCGCTTTAGCCAAATCTTTGGAGCGAACAAAAGGAGATTCTACCTTTTGAATAGCAGCATTACTTGGTAATGTCAATATACATTTGTAGCCCTCTCCTGCAGCGATATATTCAAAAATTGGCTTCAAAACACAAAAACTATCAGACGGAAGCGAACTACAGTATCTGTGAATAAGTGGTACTGCATTTTGCTTTGTAATTGTCGCTCCAGTGTCCATATCTATGATAGCACTTTCCAAATAGTCTTCATCAGAGTCGTATTCATTATCGGATTCGTATCCTTCCATGCTTAGCGAGAACCTATTAGCTACGTTTCTTTCAGCAGGTAAAGCTTGGCAAAAGCTCTTCATCGCCTCTTCCAACATTCTAAATTCATCCAAGGTGCCAATTTGATTCAAATTTTTTTCTTCAATCATGATCACATATTTTGAATCGACACGTCGAGCTCTTCCTCTTGACTGAATATAAGCAATTAGCGTATGAAAGAAATCAAATCTAATAAAAAAGAAAGAAATGAGTTGTGAACAAAAGAAAATACGTGTATACTTACCTAATAACAAAGTTACAAGGTTGGATGTCTAAACCTTCTTCAGCGACATTGGTAGCAATAAGAAAATTCAATTCTCCCGTTCTGAATTTTTGAATCACTTTGTTTTGTTCTTTAAAGGTCATCTGTACATCGCCTTCATCTGTTGTGCCGTGACCGATCAAGATGCCGCACTTGATTTTATCGAGTGCGTCTAATGACTCGATCAGCCTCTGAAGAGCAATTGCTGTATGTCTTCGTTCAACGAAAATAATACCACAAAATTGCTCCATGTTATTCACAATAAAGCCAAGCAATTGGATCAGTTTAGCGATCTTGGGTGAGAAAGCTTGTACATCATCTACGTTAGGATTACGAGGACATTCAATGGTATCAATCAACTCGTGTGTTTCCTTGAGTGCCAAATCTTCATCGATCAAAGCATTTTTATCCAAGTCTTGTGTTTGATTAGTAATTCGTCTTTCAAGGTCAGTCAACATTGTTTTCCACATAACGTCGCAGCACCACGGTCCCATTTGATGCAGAATATCATTTGTGATGACAAAACATCGCTTGTATCTTACGATTGAGCCAATCTTTTCTCGAATCTGCTTTGTCATCGGTGTCTCTTCATAATTTGGTGCTGATTTGTAAAGAAGAGTGATTTCCTTTGCTGCATTATTGACGGTGTTTAGTTGATCTAGATTAGCTGCTGTATACACACGTGCATCCAAGTTTTTTTCTAGTTGACTATAACAGTATCAATAAATCTATACTAGAAATTTAAATAATATCATTATTCCCTCACACTACACTAGTTTCTACACTAGACTTTGAATGCATTGGAGATGCTGTCATACCAAATATCTTGGGTCTCTTCTCGATTGGACAACGGTCGTAGAATTCTCTCATGATCAAATTGAAAGGATGTTTCTTTGTTGTATGGTGACATTCATCAAATATAATCAAATGTGCCTATAAAAAAAGTATGAAATGCTTATATCATCCAATATAAAAAAGCTTACTTTATCAATACTAAGAAAACCATGATAAAGTGCATCCAGAAAAATCTGTGCTGTCATGACACAAACATCGCTTTCTTCAAAAATGAGTCTCCATCTTTTCTCTGACCAATTATCAACATCCATTTCACCACATATTGCTTCCAAAACAATTTCACAGTTGGCTTTAATAACACTGGCTTGTTGAAAGACAAGTGGCACACGATCGACCAAGAAGAATGCCAACTTGGTCTATTTAACTCTTGGTTAGTCATGGTACAGCAAGGAAAATGAAAAGGGTACCTCACGACGCGTTAGACGAGCTTCTCTTTCGAGTTTTGTCATATGTTTGATCAACATGACGGAAATCAATGTTTTTCCGGCACCTGTGTCAAGTACGGTAATGATGTTTTCTTTCAGGGCTTTTTGAAAAAGATCGTATTGGTATTCACGAGGTGCTAATTTAGCAGCTTGTTGAGCTTGTTCTTGTTCAATTTGGTAATCTTTATCGTCTTCATAGTCCATTTCGAGCCGTTCTTTTTGTTCGAGCTCTATAAATCCCAAATCTTTTGTCTTTGTGTCTGGAGTTGCATTGAAAAATTCTGGATCGAGATATTTCGATAAATGTGAGGGATCTTTTTCATTCATGTTGTTTTCTTTGGGTATAAGTGGAATGTATTCAACAGAATTGTCCACATAATCACTAGAAATTTGAACACTCATTTTATTGGGATTTAAAAGAAACAGGTACAAAACAAGATAATTTTTTTTTTTCAAGTAGCCAGAGTTAAGTTACACAAAACTTTTTTGCATTTTGCTTTAAAACACAATGAATCTTTTTATTTAATTTTCAAAATTGGCCATGGCTTCATCTAATTTTCTAAGCCATTCACTATATTTTAGGCTATTCTCTGCTTTGCTATCTTCATTTGATTCATTTTCTCCCTCATCTGGATTGATGTCATGGATTAATCTAAGCATAACAAGGTACTCATCAAATGTGAACTTAGGTCCATTTTCATGTATGGATTTGACCATTCCCTTTTGATAATCAGAAAGTGTTCAATACAAAAGTGCATTAAGTTTTGAGCATGTACTTTACCTCGCTTCCGATGCTATACAATTGATAATATTCCCGAGCATTCTCCATAATGGCACATTGAGTCAACGGCACAAAGTTACTCAAATTTTGTTGTAAGGCAAGTATGTTACGAATCATCTTTTGAATACCATTATTATTCAGCTTTTTAATATAGGTGGCTTCATTGATGAGCAAGTAAGAGATAAGATCGGGCAAGCCATCAAAAACGAACCTGTGTGCACATTGACATGTTAGCCCAAATATATAACAGGGTACATATAACTTACAGCTCATCCTTGTGAGGTAATGAAGCGTTTACACAGTCATTCAACTCCATTAAATCAGTATTTAATGTAATGATATATGGATCTGGTTCAAAAGATTCATCTTCAAGGTAATAATTACCATTACGGATAGCCATTTCTAGGTAATACATCGTATGACAGCGGCCTTCAAGACGCAAAGTAAATAAGCAAGTTTCTGCCAGTTGTTGGTAAGTAGTCAACAATGCATCAAAGCGTCTGTTAAGAACGAAAAAGATATCATTACATTGCTCTTCCTTTTTTTTTTTTTTTTTTAAAAAAAAAAAGACTCACTTTTCAATATCTCCTCGAAGAGGCAGCATGGTGTAACTAGTATCTTGTTCAGGGACATCCTTTGCAACCTTGGGAATTTCGCTTGACCATCTCTTGGAGTCCTACAAGTATAAAAGGATTTAGAAAGTTACAAAGAGCTTTTTTTTCGGATATGTTACTCGTAAATTGCTTTGGTCTGGTAATGTTTCTTTTGGTTTTTCTGTATTTGAGAGAACCGCAGGTAAACTAGATGACCTTAATTCCCAAATTTCTCGAACAAACCATTTCTAATAAAGAAAATGTTAAAATCCCTATCTTTTTTTTTTTTTTTTTTTTTTTTTTTTTTTGCAACCATCTTACTAAGGTGTGATATAATCTTCCTAATGCTATAAGCTTCTTTGAATCAAATATAAGCTCACTGGCATCTAATAGCCTATCATTCTTTAATTTCAACTCCTGTGATATTTCCTGTATAAACGGATATGTTTAGGATAGTATCTTTGGACATGTGTGTATGCCGTCTTTTTTACTTACCGATTTATGAAGAGATTTATGGAAATCATTGTTTGATGCCTACAATATAAAATAGGATGAATAACGACCCTACATATGCTGATCAAGAGGTTACCGATTCATCCATGAAATATGGATTTTGAGTCAATAAGCTCACCAAGTTCTCATCTTGAGCCCAATCACCACTTGTACTTATCGTCACATCTGTCACATTCTGCTGCTGCTGTTCATTCGAGTATGAACTACCTCTTGCGACCGTGGCTTAATTAACAAGTTAGTGGCTTTCTTTTCTATAAGAAAGACAAAACTTACAATAAAATCGTTGATAGCATTTTTCATAAAATTTTAACAAAACAACCTCGATTAATCGAATGTATTCATCCGTATGGAAAGGCATACTGTGCATTGTTCTGCAAAGACTTTGCACAACAGAGATAAGTGCAACAGCACTCTAACAAAGCAAATGATGTTTAGAATATAAAAGTCTTAAGCATCAAACATACCTTTGCAATTGGGTATCTAGAGTAAATTTTATAATCTCGCACATCTTGAAAGGAATCTAATCCTACAAAAAAAAAGATAAGGAAAATGGGCTGATTAAATCATAAATTCTGCTTACCAGCTGTGGCATGTTGAATGAGCTGCATTACTTTTTCCTCGATTTGAGGCAAGAATGCATTGACAGCAAAATCATCCAAGAAACTACCAAAGCCCTCCTCATTGTTATCATCGCTAAATAAAAATTCTTTGTTTGATATCCCTTACGCTTCTTCTCTCCTTTGTTTTTACTTACTAGTTTGGAAATACTTCTTTCACGCGATTCAAAAATGCCATGGTAGGGCTCAAGAGTACACTCACATTATATGCATCAGGTTTAACCAATACCTTGTAACCCTTTGAAGATACATCATTAGCATACTTGTCAATGATAGTAGAGTGCTGTGGATCTTCAGAGAAACCAGGAACTTGCTTCTTGAATGATACAAACAACCTTTCTTTCAAATCACTATAAGCATCCTCTATTTGCATATTTTGAGACACTTCAGCAAAAGTGAAAATCTGCATGTCGCGTTTATCTTGGAAACCCTTTTTGGCAGTAGGTTCATCTACAGAGACAATGGTCTGTTCTTGACTTGTCAGATAATCTTTCAGAATGGATCGCATCTAGCATGATTCATTTTAGTATTCATCTCAGTTTTTTTTACAAAGACATGGCTTACCTCAGCTTGGACAGGTCTCCATATTTCATGAAAATGATATACATTGATGGCAGAGGCTGAAGCTATTGTATAAAAGTGATAGTCATAAGTCTATGATACCTAATGTAGCAGTTAAATACCTTCATCTGAATTGTTTGTTTTAGTTGTAAGTAATCGCTATAGAAAAAGGGGTGTTATTTAAAGCAAACATCTCTATTTTCGCTATCTCTAACCTTTTTGACTCTTCTAGCACAAGTTTCTACAAAACGATGACCTCTCAAGACTGCCTCGAGCTTTGAATAGAGCGTCCACAACAAATCCTTCAATATTTCATTTTTATCCTCTGAGTTGGCTTTATCAAGACAATAAATATCATTCTCATCGCCTCTTTTATCCTTCTTTCTGTTCCCTACAGTCCAGTTGTTTACATGTCTGATGTTCAAAAAGTCAGTAGCTAAAGCACATTGGTTGCATAAACAAACCTTTGTTCGACTTCTGTAATTGTTTTGTCTACTAATGCATGAATTTCTACAGGCAATCTTTCTTGAATAGTCTATCCACATGTTTTGTAAGTGAAAAATGCTTGTGACAGACACTATTTACCTCTAAAGCAGGTGGTATTTCACCTAAAACAGAAAGCGATTCGATAATAATTTCCATATAATAATACGAGTCTGTTTCTGGGTCTTTGTCAGGATCCTCTGTTATCTATTTACAGAGTTAGAGTTATGTGATTAGCATTTAGTATTTTCGTGTACAATATCATTATCAGTGGCAAACATATCGTTTTCATCTGTGTACCCACAGCGAGTTTAGCATGCATTTATACCCGTTGGTTATATTTTTTTTACCTCCTAATTGATTATCGATTGTGCTTATCTCTTTGAATACTCTAGGCTTTATCGTTATTTCAGGTACTGCAAATATAAAATCAGTCATCTTTAGAATCGTACAATTATCTTTACTTACAATCTTGTTGTCTGTGAGTATAAGAAGTCCAGCGATTATCACAATATGAGCTTTTTAGGTATAAATTTGTATGCAGTTCTTCTATCATCAAATCATATAATGTCTATTCGTATATGAAAAGAGGAAGATTAGCTTGATAACAAACGGTACGTCTTTTAATTTGATTACATTTTTCTGAGAAAGTAGAGTTCGTTTAATATCATCCAATGCACCAATTTGGGTCATTTCCTTGCTTGATATTGTTTTAATAGAACTGACAAGCAATTTGGATGCTGCAAGCACATGCTTATTTTCGATCATTGTCTCCACTTTTTCAGGTGTTGTTCTTAATTCTTCTCTATATAAACATAATAAATACAGAAAAAAAAGTATACAATCAGATTGGCTTTACATGACTTCCAATATACTCAACATTTCCTTATATTGTTGAGATTTGTACCATAAATTCAACAAGTCGTTTCTTTTTTCCAATAACTCTTCTTTACATTTCTTCAAGTTGCTTTTCATTTGTACGACCCTGTTGGTTGAGTCTATTTTGTGCGTTCAGGAACCAAAATTAATATTACTTTCTATCTATTTTTTTTATACCATTAATATACTGTAGGACACCACCAAAGGTTCCAATAGAATTATTAAATCCTCTATAGTAATCTAAATGACTATGAATAAATCTGTAGTTGCAGATTGTCAAATTGTATACCATTCACAATCGTTTTCAAAGCTTCATCTAAATTATAAAGTACCCTTTGAAACGAATGATAATCTTTTTTCTTTCCAACTGAACTATCATCCATAAGCTTTAAACTGAAACTGACAGGATCAAACTAGCATAATATAAAGTGAGCTTTCTTTTTCTTAAAAAAAGTCTTGATTTTTTACATTTTCCTGCAACATAAACGCCCAATCTTTATGTATTTCTCTTAACACAGCTATAAAAGTACATTAATTTCCTTTTATTAAGAGATGCTTTTTAAAAAGATAATCTTGAAAAAGAACTCACCTTCAAACTCTGAGAAATCACCCTGAATATCTTCATGAGGGTCATAGTAATCTTGCTGTGCTGGTATATAATTCTGTCTTACAACAGACCTAGATCTCGAGGGTGTTCCTGATGATGAAAGGAATGGATTGCTCATTAGGAAAATAAATCTATGAAAGACCCAAAAAAAAAAGGTGTGTGGACAATTTACATAGATGATGTTGTTAAAACACCGAATATGATTAAAGTACAGCAGACTATTCAGGAGCTGCATGAACAAGTTTGATGATAGGATGCTCATCATGAATATCTGTACTGTTTATTAAATCAGTTATATGGTATGTTAATAACAAATTGATTATATTAAAAAGTACATGGAAGATGACATAGTCTAATATTTAATAATAAAAACATGATACATGAAATAATGAGCTTATTCATTCCAGTGCAGTCGTTCATTTCCAGTGACATAGACTGAGGTTGCCCTCGTTTGATTACCTCCCAAGTATTTTTCTCGTGTGGCAGGATTAAGAAAGACGAAGCCAAAGATTTCATCTGGGATCAATCGAATCACAGCACCGATCGGTAAAGACATGAAGCCGATTACGATCGCAATACCCCAGTGTAGACCATCCAAACCGACCACTTGAAAAGCCGCACCACCGAACTGGACAATGACTGTCTGACCAAGTACACAGATGAGGAAAATGACTAGGAAAAATTTGTTGGACCAGAGATTTGTAAAGATGTTGAGTTTGCTATCAATACGTCTGCAGCTAAACTCGAAAGCAAAAAGATGAATATGTGTTTTGTGTGATCTTTCTTGTTCAACTTACTTGATCTCGTTAAATATTTGACAAAAGACGAATGTGTTAAAGACCACGGTCTGTAACACGACACTTTCAGTTGGATAGTTGAGGACACTACTGTAAAGGAGCACAAGGGTCACTGTGATCTGAAAGATAGCTTGACCGATGATCATCTTCCACATCCTGAACGTGATCAAAGGTGCCGTACGTGGTTCAGGGTTACGGTCTAGTAATTCTGGTGTAGGAGGATCTGTAGCCAAGGCAAGGGCAGCAAAGGTATCCATGATCAAATTGACCCACAACAGCTGAACGGCGGTCAAGACTGACTTTTGATCTGTACTGGCCACAGCAGAAATAAAGGTGAGAATGACAGCAGTGATGTTGACCGTCAGCTGGAACTCCAAGAATTTCTTGACAGCATCATTCACACAACGACCCCACATGATGGCCTTGACGATACTCGAAAAATTATCATCCATCAAGATGATACTCGAAGCTTCCTTGGCCACTTCAGTACCAGCGATACCCATCGAGAACCCAACGTCAGCCATCTTGAGGGCCGGACCATCGTTTGTACCATCCCCGGTGACAGCGACAATGTCACCCAGCTCACGCAGACGACTGACCAGGATACGTTTATCTTCTGGACTAGAACGAGCCAAGACCTGAAGACGAGGCAAGATCTTGTCCATTTCAGCTGGGGTCAAATTTCGAAAGACGGGTCCTTCCATGACCTCACCACCTGGTGTATAGATACCGCATTGTTTGGCAATACTTTTTGCTGTCACGACGTTGTCACCCGTCACCATACGAACAAACACACCTGCACGCTGACAGGCTTGAACAGCCTCTGTCACGCCATCTCGAAGAGGGTCCTCGATACCGACAACGCCCAAAAAGGTCAATCCGCTGTCTGCCACCAGATCCTCATAGGGCACCTTACCTTCCTCGTCCATCTGGCTCTTGGGCGGCCAGTGTTCAAAGTCGCGGTAGGCAAGACCAAGGGTACGAAGACTTTGGTTGGCATAGTTCTGAATCGTACGTTCTATCTTTGCATGGTCCTCAGCCGTCATCCCACGCACCTGATCTTGATCGACTGACAGCACAGACGAACAAAGATCAAGAATGATTTCAGAGGCACCCTTGATATGCACACGATACATTGTTTGATGCTTGTTTGGATGAGATATCTTTATGACGGTGGCCATAGCCTTTCGTTCGGAACTGAAAGGATAGATTTGTTCGATCGACCAGCGCGATCTCAGGACGTCATAATGTTCAGCGTGAATTTCTCGAGAGAACTGAAGCAAGGCAGTCTCTGTCTTGTTACCCACAAAACAAGGTTCTCCCTTTTCATTTTCTCCCTCGAACGCATTTGAGTTGATAGCGATCGATTGGTTGATGAGATCAAGTGTTTCCTTGGGTGCCTGTTGATGAATCTCTGCAATACTGATCAGATCAGTGTCCTTTGGCCTTTTGACAAAACCAAACGTGGAACCAAACATTCCGGCGACGACTGTCATCTTATTTTGTGTGAGTGTACCGGTTTTATCTGAGCAGACAGTGGTAGCATTACCCATGGTTTCACAAGCAGCCAAGACACGGACCAAGTTGTTGTCCTTGAGCATCCGTTGGGTGGCATAAGCAAGGGCTGTGAAGAAGAAGGTTAAAAATAAGGATGACGTACATGATTTCTTTACCAAGTGTGACAGCCAAAGGTAAACCTTCAGGAACAGCAACTACCACAATCGTGACAACCACAATTAAGATTTTCATGATATCCAAAACAATCGTCGTCGGTTGATCAGGAACGCCCGACCGCCAACCAACAAAATATCGAATGAGCAAGACGATGAGCATCAACAGACCAGCAGCCGATCCCAATTTGGCAATCATCTCTGCTAGATCATTCAGCTTTTCTTGAAGAGGGGTGCTTTCAGACTCAGTACGAAGGGCCATCATCGTCCGTCCATAGTATGAGTTGACACCGACGCCTGTCACCAGATAATTACCAACACCTTCCAAGACCTTGGCACCAGAGATAATAAAAGGATCAGGCAGGTGAACTGGACCTTTTGCATTTGCATGTTTATCCGCTTGCTTTTCACACTCCTTCAAGGTATTCTTTCGAACAGCGTCTGATTCCCCTGTGGCAGCAGACTCATCACATTTAAGGTCGTGTCCTTCGATAAAGATTCCATCGACAGGTACAATATCACCAGGTTCTAAATGAAGAATGTCACCGACTTGAATGTCATGAACGGAGATTTGAACAACCATTGTTTCTCTTGTAGCCTAAAGAGAAAGAATGAATTTAAGAATGAAAAAGATAAAGATTACCTTGACGACCCTGTCTTCCTTTTTCGCATTCAACTTGCGAAATTGTTTTTCTTTTTGATAATCATTGATACTCCCAACAAGGACAACCAAGAGGATAGCTACGATAATAGCCACACCTTCAACCCACTTCACACCTGGTATCCTGTTACCCAGTGTATCATATTCAGGCACAGCAATATCTTCATACAAACCAACGCCCAAAGAGACAACGGCTGCAATAGCCAACAAGATCTATGATTCGCTTAGATGAGTTTTGAACAAGAATGTTTGTTCTATTTACCAACGTTTTATCTTGAAATGCGATCCACATGAGCTGAAATATGCTCTTGGATGCAGTCTCTGGTAACACATTTGCACCAAACACCCTTCTTCTCTGAGGAAATGCGGTGATGTCGGTCGTTGTGATATCTGTACGATGTGTCAGCTGTCTGGCGCCTAATGAATGCACAGTCGGAGTTCTCTCTAGCACAGACTCTTCTCTGGCTTCTTTCATCACTTGCTCAAGCGTGATAGGTTGATGTTTGGGTGCATTGGGGATAAGACCGGACTTTAGGTCGACATGAAGTCCTCTGGCTACACCTTCCAGCCCTCCGTAGGCGCGTAACAAGGGCATGTTTTTGGGATCAACCAGAGCACTGAGTTGTTCTGGAACAAAGGCGAATGGGTTGTTGGGATCCTGGTGGGTATTCAGATGGTCTCGAAAATCTATTCTGACTTGATCTGATTTTTCTGGTGCATTAGAGATGATGGTCGGGTTTTCACTGAGGAGTGCATTAGGTGAATGCGTAGTAGTCATTATGAAATAGGTAGATTATTTCTATTATTACAAAATATATTTATAGTTTTATTAAAAAAAGAAAAGAAGAAAGAAAAAAGTAAGAATTAGGATTTTATATAAAAAGGGAAAAGGAGATAGAGAGAGAGAGGGCAAGAGAATGAAAAAAAAAAAAAAAAGAAAAAGAAAAAGAAGGGGAGGAGGATCATCGACAGCGAGTGTTTGTGTATGGTTGATAAGAGAAATGATAGAACATCCTTTTTTTCTTTGTTTTGCATGGGTGATGATCAATGGATTATCCATAAGCACAGTTTAACTATTTTAAAAACAAATTCACTACTCTCCCTCTTTCTATCTCTTTTTGTTTGTATTTGCTTTTGCTTGTTTTATATTCTTTTGCGAGTTTATCATTCTCATTTTAGAAAATTGAAGGGCTTTATGAAATCTTTTGTCCTCTCCCCTCCCCTTAAACGCACCTCCTTGTAGATATGTGCAAGTGTTGAGTGACAGAAATACATTAGAAGTCTATATTGATTAACAATAAACAAAAGCAAAAATAGACTCTTGAATTACCTTCTTTTTTTTTTGCAGTAATAATGAAATAAACAAGCATAAATTTAGAATAAAAGGAAGTCGCGAAAAAGTCAAACGTTATTAATAACGTACATTCCTCAAGTTGTATTTCATCATCATTTCTTCTTGTTTCTTCTTATTGAAACTCTCGAGTTTAACGCAACAGACGCCAAATATATTTGTCATGTTTGACAAAGCATAAGCTGTGGAATTTAAGGGCGCATTCAATATGACAAAGGTTGATAACAAATAGAATAGATATCGATGACTTGTAGAGTGTTTAAATAAAAACAAACACCAACTTGCTATAAAGCAAGAAAATGATGAGAGAGTGCTGTCGGTTGATTTCAATAACATGATTAATAAGACGTTAAAACGTTTGATGATAATGAAAATAGCGAGACAAATGCAATCAATTAAAGAAAATGCATGACAACCACAAGACATGAGCTATTTAAAGGTTCTGTAGTGGATGAAAAAGGGCAAGTTTATAAAGATTTTAAAGAATATTGAAGCATATAGATGAGTTATGACATCACAGCTTTGAATAAGTGTTCGAGCTGACTTAATTCTTGCGACTGGAAATAATTTAATGAACTTGGTGCTAGAATTTTGTCCTCATTTGATTGAATGATACGCCAAGTGTATGTTTCTTTTAATGCGGTATGACGCTGTACTTTAGTGAATTCTTGGTGATATTTAACATATTTACTGTTCAAGTCTCGGCTATAAATCTCTTTCCAAATGATCTGTGACAGTAATAGGTTTGATTCATCCTTTACTTCATTTACTAACCTAAGCGCTATTGTCATATTCATTACGTCTGATCCAAAATTATCCAACATCACTAATATCCTTATCACTTGTACTTTATCAAGACTTGTTTCATTCAACAGTTTTTCTATAGACTCCTTAAGCTCTTTTACGTCTTCTTTTCTTGTTTCATCTTCAACAACTATACGAGCACATTTGTTTAATATAAACATTGCTGCATCTTCATCAGCGGGGATAAAATTTAAATGTTCTTTAAACGCCTCAATTATTTCCATTTGTATCGCTTCAAACTCAAGCTGGACACTTAAATCTTGTAAAATATTTGATTCTGCATAATTTGTTATCATCGCATATACACACAACAGTTTTGCTTCTTCAACTTACCAAACATGTCATCCTTCTCTTCTTTTGTCGCAACAAGCATCATGTTAGCCCAACTCAACATATCGCATCTTTTATAAACATTTGTTTCCCTTTCTAAGCACTCTTTGAGCCTAATCAGTGCTTTTACATAATTTTCTTGTAAAAGATAATATGTCCATGATATCTTGACAGGATTATTTTCAAAGAACTTGTCTACATAATCTGGTACATGTTTACTGAGCAATAATATCTTTTCGTCTTCACCTATAATCATTCTCATCAGTTCAACATTTCCCCCCTTTTCATCATCTTTTTTTTTTCTTGTTACCGTAGTCATTAAGCCAATTTAATAAAAGAGTAAAATAATCATAACCATAGACTTGTATGAAATAAATATGTTTAGCTTGTACTTCTTCATCTGATAGCTGACTTGTTTGTAAAGCAGCTACAATCGCTGGTAAATCATTATATTTCTCAGCAAGCTCAATAGCCACTTGATATTGTTGACATGCACATAACTTTTGTATAATCACACTTTTAGTATTGGATAATTTATCTGCATAATTTTGGCGTACATCTCCAACACTATCTCAATATTAACATTACTTTATCTCTCTTTACCTTTTTGTTCATTCTTTGTTACCTTTTATAAATTTCTATAGACAAATGGTTTAATAACAAATTGGCTATCTCACACAAATTATCTTTTAATGCTGCCATGGATTGATCAGTAACATTATTCAATGACGATAAGCAAACATAATCTTGTGTCTTTTCAAATGCTTTCATTAACAAATCACTGGCACTCGCTACTATTTTTTTTTAAAAAAAAGAGAGGGGGGATAAGAATGATACGAGCCAAAATAATTAGATTTCTTACTCATCCAAAGATCACCAAAGTGGTGACTTATTTCATACAGTGGTAAATATTTTTCTTCGTAATTATAAGCTCTGTTTGCTAGGCTCTGAAGATCATAATAAGTACAATCATTTTTTTCCCCCTATCTTTCTTACTAAAATCACTGTGTTGATCTTTTGTAAATAAAGCGCGGTTTCTTCAAGATTGAAATCAAACACTTCAAATGTAGAGAAGAATTGTTCAATAAGTCGATTCACATCAAATGGCTATAAAAAGATAAATACTCGGGATCCTTCAAGACGTCTGTGCCTTGATCTTACATGGTCAATCAAAAAAGCTCGGATAAGGTCACCGCTGTTTTCTTGTAAAACAGATTGAATGGCTGCAGAAAACTGCAGAGTAAAATTGCTATTTTCTACAAGTGTTTCATAGAGCACGATAGCAAGATAATAGTATTCAGTTGTTTTCAAAATCTTGAATCGTTCATTTTCGGTCATCTATTATCAACAGAATGAGTTTGTAAATCTACTTCAATCAAAGAAAAGCTCTTTTTTTTACAGAGTGAATTAGTCCATTATCAGTCAAGACAGACATGATTCTATTTGAAAATACATATCTACTTTCAATATAAAATCCTAATTCAAGTGATTTTGGTAGTAATTCACATCCTTTTAATATATCATCTGTCAGTGAAAGTACGGCCTTGGAGATATCCTCTTGTTCTGTTCTAAGTGGAAATTGTAATGGTCCCTTTCATAAAGGCTGTTAATTTTTTTTTTATATTAAAATGCTTCAATCTAATTACTTGTTCAGGTACACCAAAGAAAACAGCCTGTTCTAATCTAGATTTAAAAATAAGTGTATCCCTTTCATTCTATGGTTGTAAATTGAGTACAGCAAAAAGAAAGAGAGAAAGAGACTTACGGTATCATCTACAGCAACAGCATAGATGTTTCTAAATATTCCTTGTTAATAGCTGTTTGCTTTTTAATGACTTTATTTACCCTTCTGCTGATGGCCTTCGTATCTTATTAGTGTCTACTTGAAATTCAATAATGCACTTTCGTGTAATCATCAGTGCAGACGTTTCTGCTGTCTGATTCACCTGAGTACACAATATATCTTCTTCTTCTTGTTTAAGCACCACTCGCTCTTCAAACACAGAATTTTTATCCATCGACACTGCAATCATCGTTCGATCAAAGGTAACAAAAGCAAGGCCTTCTGAAATAAGTAGACTGGGCGTCCTTTGGAGCGTATCTGGAATGACTGAATAAGGTACAGAGGCTGTGTGTAGAATCCACAAGGGTGTGTTTTCTCTTAGAATTGATCCGCTATATGTAAGTGAGATGACGGCATATTGTACGTAATTGCCCATTTCAGGTACTGAATAGGAAACGAGAACAGTAAATGTGTTGTTTCTAATTAAAAAAAGGGTTCATAAGAGCAATAATGCTATGTTCAAATAAAACTTACTCAGATAAGCAAATGTCCAACAAGTTGGCTTTGATATAATCTCTTGATACATGAGAAGGAATATGCCGAGATAAAGCTTCTTTTAAATGATGATGAATTGATATCACAGTCGACAGCTAAATAAATACAATTAGAGCAAATCATTCTTCTTCTCCAATTTAGTATACATACCTTGATTTCATTTTGATCATTGATATTCCAAACAGCCATATGCTCTGTATAGGCAATATAAGCATGACCTTGACTAAATCGAATCCTCAATATCTTGCCTTTACAAGGTAAACTAGATTTGACGACACTAGATCGACTCTCTACCGGGTTTGTGACAAACAGCATGTTACTCAAGAAAGTAGCAAAGTTCATTTGTTTGTAAAACGAGAAAACGGTCAACTTGTTTGCATTATAGTCAACCAAATAAATATTTCCATGACTCGATCCAATAATCGCTCGCTGTCCCCGAATGGATTCCACAGCTGTAATCTGCTCTTGTTGTGAGAGTGATAGTTTGTATTTCAGAAAAGAGGATGTATCACTGTACTGTTTCCAATAAGTGATATGTCCTGATTTACTTACTGCCAATATCCCTATTGTTTGAGTATCGTTGCTGACCATATTGACAATAGGTGGCTCTTGATTTTCTTCCATCGATAAATGAATCACTCTATCATTATTCTAAAATAAAAAAAATGCATAAGAATACGTTCAAAGATGCCATATTTTCTTTTTTAAACCTTTTTTTTGTAAAAATAAATATAGATACTGTCTGGAGTCGCGATCGTGATGCAGTTGAAAAGCTGACTTGAATGAACACGAACATCTTGGGACGAATCTATAAAAGATCTAGTTTATTAGATGAAAGTATCAAAAAAAATAGAAAAACATACACATGTTGATCACATTTTCTAATGTAGAAGGAAGTTTGCCAATTCTCCTAATTCTATATGCACTGGTCTGACTCAAGACTTCTGGATCAGCCCAAAAAGTTGGATAACTCGTTGACGTGGTATCTGATGCTAAAATGTAATCGTGTAGTTCTAACTTTGGTTTATCTGTTCTTTTGCGAAAGAAGGGTGATAGCTTGGAAATGCTGGATACTCTGCTGCTTGTTTTGGCTTTAGGCATGTTGTAATTATAATATACTAAAACACACAAACACAAAAATAGTGAGAGAGAGAAGGCAAGAAAAAAAAAATCGGAGATTTAATACACTGCTGCTTGAAAGCAGTAAAGCATACTTTTCCATTTTTTTTTTTACAGACTTTATACTTCAACAAGAGACTTTTAGTATAAAATATAAGCTACATTAGATACAATAAGGTTCTGTAAGAAATGATATTGGTTAGTATATTCATAAGTTTCTTACTATTGTACTAAATTCTTGATAAAAAACACAAGCTTTTTTTTTTATTTAATTATATCGCGTGAATAAGTAGTATTTGTTTAAGTTAAAGTAATACTCAATACACTAAGATCATTGAGTCATTATTAAAAGCATTGTAATTCTTACTCTAGTATAATACTCAGCATTCAAATGTCCATCAAGTATTGACCTGGACTGTCTTTATAATATAAAATTCATGTTCTTGATCTCATGCATAAAATCATTTTGCTTCTATTTACCGTGATGAGTATGTTATTTGTTACGTTAGTAGCTTTCAAGTGAAAGAAAAGTGAGACTGAGGGTACGAACATGATTTGATGCTGTGATGTCTATATGAAATTGCTAAAGTGTTAACTATTGTCGGTATACTCTTCTTTACCAGCATCAACATGCTTTTACTCAGTCTAATGGACTGTGTAACTAACAAGCGAAACCGATATAACTTACGTTGGATTTAATTATCACATAATTAACGTTTATATTAAAAGATCTAACATTAAAAGATTAACTCAGGTATAAAGCTGTATTAAAAGCAATTGCCGCAAATTTACGGGAAGTTTATCTAAAACGGCGGGTAAAATATCCTAAACAGCATCAAATTCAATTTGTACTTGAATACTATAGTAATACAAACTCTTCATCTTCCCATCTTTATCCTTTTCCCTTTTTGCCTATCAAAAAGGTTTTTTAGCTCTTTAACCATTTCATGATCTGGCCCGGGCAATACAATAATTTCCCATTATTATGTACTTAATTAGGTTACTTTAATTCTTAGATAAATAAAATATTCTTTAATCGTAATACAAACGATATGGTAATTATTGTAACCCTTTTCTGTACTCATCAACGTATAGATTCCACAGAAAAGTACAAGCTAATGTTATTCAGGAAGAAAATACTTTCCCATAGTTTATGTAAAATTCCCCTATTGCAAAATACTACATGCGGTTACTCAAACGACAAGTCAAAATGAAATGTTGTCCTGTACTTATTTTCCTAAAGAGCGTTAATTAAGTTTGTTTAGCAAATACATTACAAGAAAACTACATGGTATATTCACAGCTCCAAAATAATAATACGACTTCTATGCTTGATTGTAAACATTAATCTTTTTCTAATTAAGATTCAAATCCAAATATCACACACATTTTCTATTTGAGGAATAGTCAGGTATTGACATTTGCTTGAGTGAGTGTCATGAGAAGTAAAACCTATACACAAGCAAGTAATATGAAAATGTAAAACAAAACCCTCTCTTTAGTAATGAATTTCTGTGTGCCTTATTAGGTACGACAGACACGGCTAGTCGGGATCGATCAAATTGGTAACCAATACAAATACAACTTAATTGACCCTTAACACGTTACTATGTGTACGCATATAGAATCTCAAATCATATATTTTTTTGTTATACATTGAAATATTTTTAACCAATAAATGCTGAGTTAAAGCAAGCATATAGCAAATTCACACTGAAACCTGAAAGACTGTAAGAATCATGTAGAACTGGATGATTACAAGGTGGAAGTGTAATTCATGCAGGATTCTTATATCACAAAAGAAAAAAGTCAGCTCTAATACCTTCACAATAAGAAATAAGAATTCTTAGAGTACTCACAGATGCAATGAATTTGGCAGCTTCTTATTTCAAAACTATCATTGCACTTGTCTGTACTGACAATATAAACTGAATGTATCGTCCGACATAAGAAATTTGCTTTTGTTTAAACGTCGAGTTTCATTTTATCAAATGTCTCATATTTAATTAAGTACACGAACGCTTGTATCTTAAACCTATTCTTTTTAACACATAAAATGTTACACGCTCTGTTTGGTGCACCTTCTTCTCGCTAAAAATATCACTATGTGCAACGTTAAATCTTTATAGCCTAATCTATATAAAAAGGAGGGAGAATTGAATAAAAGGAAAACATAAAAGGATCAAAAAAGATAAATTAAAATGTTAAAGTCACTCATCACATCTCTTTTGGCTGTCAATCTCTTTGCTGTTTCCACTGCTCAAGTGTGGTCACTGAAAAAAACCTATCAAGGCTCCACCTTCTTTGATGGTTTTGATTTCTTTACTGATGCTGATCCTACTCACGGCTTTGTCAAATATGTTGATCAAGCAACTGCTCAATCTGCTGGTTTAATCTCTACTAGAGGAGGTAAGGTAATCATGAGAGCCGATAACTCCACAGTCAGTCCCAATGGTCGACGCTCTGTCAGAATTACTTCTCGTCTGTCTTATACCAATTCTGCTTTGGTATTGCTTGACCTTGAGCATATGCCTGTTGGATGCGGTACTTGGCCAGCCTTTTGGATGTTTGGTCCCAACTGGCCAAATAATGGTGAAATTGATGTAAGCTTTTTTTTATATTTGAAATTTGCTAGAAATGCAATAGCTAATGATTTGCTTAAAGATTATCGAAAATGTAAACGAGGCTACTGCAAATGAAATTCATCTGCATACAAAGAAAGGCTGTACTATGGCTGGTGTCTCTCGCAAACAAACTGGAAGCATTTTAACTAATGACTGCTATGTCAATGCTCCTGGCCAGAGCTCAAACACCGGATGTGGTGTTTCGACTACAGATAAAAGAACTTATGGTAGAGGCTTGAATGCCATTAACGGTGGTGTCTACGCTATGAGAATGACTGCAGGTACTGGTATACAAGTTTGGTTCTTCCCCCGAGGAAGCATCCCTTCCGACATTAGCAGCGGCAAAGTTAACCCCACCTCTTGGCCCACTCCTATTGCCGATTTTCCTTTCAAAGCAGGCTCTTGTGATCTTACCTACTTTAATAATATGAACATTATCTTTAATTTGGCCTTTTGTGGTGACTGGGCAGGCAATGTTTATGGAAACTCTGGTTGTCCTTCAACTTGTACTGATTATGTTGCAAACAATCCAGGTGCATTCTCTGATGCTTACTGGAGCATTAACTACCTCAAAGTTTATCAATAAATTACTTTTTTCTTACTGCTATTTTATGATATTATGTTTGCAACTAGAATTTCTTTGTTTATGATTCACTCTTCAATACTATTTGTCCATCTCTTTCATTTTGTTAAAATGTTCATATCACAGAAATCAGTGATTAGACGCGTACAGGCTCTACTAACGTAGTCCATTCGTTAGATAAATGTAACGGCCATTGAAAATGCAAAAGAAATCCTTGCGTTTAAGCAGTTAAGAGAATAAAATGATCAAATATATACTTGGATGTTTCGAGACTTGATATATAAACAACTTTGCTTATTGGCCTTTGCATACACTCTTTCAGGAAAGTAAATTCACCCGTGGTGAAAAATAATTACACCTAATGACGAGAACAAAATCCATGTAGTACGAAAAATATATTCGCTCTAGATGAAAAAAAATTAAAGATGATGTCTTGAAATTGTATTCTTCCGATTTCTGATCTTGGTTTGGCCATGGTAGCTAGACATAGTAATGCAATTGTCTTCAGTTGTAATTATATAAGGTTAAACTACTTGAGTCTGCCCAAGTTGATACTAAAAAGCCTGTCATCTTATTAATGTCCCAAGTTTCTAGTTGTGGAGTTGAAGGTATTTTGATTTCTGATCTACGCTTTGTTGCAAAGAAGGCTTGAATAATAGACTGATTGGCTAGAGGGATCTCTTCCGGATGAAGTACTCGAAATACAGACGCTATGGATGATCTTAGAGTATTAAGATGATTGCTGCTAAATTTGTTGTTGTCGACCAAGAAATGTAATACATTGGTGCTGTTATAGGCTGTTTGGTCTATTTGAGGACCTTGTTAATAACACCATTGTTGCCAGTGCTTCCATCCATTGTCGTATGCTTTCTCTGTGCTCTTTCTTGTTGACTTGGTTACGTACTTAATACTAGTTTCATTTATTAAACCAGACTTGCGTATCTTTGCATTGATAATCTCTAAGCGGCTAGGGAAAACCT
The DNA here is from genome assembly GCA_024220505.1 of Rhizopus arrhizus. Taxonomy (NCBI): domain Eukaryota; kingdom Fungi; phylum Mucoromycota; class Mucoromycetes; order Mucorales; family Rhizopodaceae; genus Rhizopus; species Rhizopus arrhizus. The sequence goes on from JAKZZE010000008.1 coordinate 1,564,164, forward strand.
CTTGCTGATCTTCATAATAATCGGATTGTCTAGATGTTTCATCTTTAAAGTAATTGGAAACCAGAATTGACTGAGCTAGAATGGAGTCACTAGAACTGTCTGATGGGTCTTCTGTAGTTTGATTTGTTGTATAACCTTCGGAATCAGTTTTCAAGGAGGATTCAAGTGCATCCCCTTCTTCTTCCATCACTGTTGGAAAGCGTCTTGAGCTTCTGCCATTGGATCTGGGTGAAGACTCCAATATCTCTTCAGTTGGTGATTGTGTGCCGCAACAAAGGTGTCAGTTTGTAATGATCCCCATTGTTGTAAAATCTTTTGAAACATTTTTTTTTCGGAATTGTCCGTTCGTAAAGTGGCTGCTGTCGCCTTGATGGTCGGTCTGCGTCGGTGTTCTTTATCCCCGGTCTATATTGATAAATTACCTTCAAATTGTATTTGTTGCAAATGTCCTGAATCATCACTGCTAATTTCTGTAGTTGGAGTGAAGCTGTTCCTCCAAATCTTGTTGTGTATTTCACTGCTATTGTGTAGTCGATGAAAGCCCTTATTGTGCAATTTTCTAACTTTTTTACATGTATCTCCAACGCAAAGCATATTGCTTTCAGTTCGCGAACGTTTATTGACATTCCTTGTTCTTTCTTGTTCCAAAAGACAAAGGTTTTGATCATTGATGATCTCACTCCCTAGCCTGAGTCGGAGCTATCCAAGTGAATTGTGATCTGTGGTGTTGGTATTTTCATGGACTGAATCGGTTGGCCATTCTTCGTTATTATTGATTTCTTCCATCATTGAAACTCTTATTGAATTTGTTGAGATATCTGGCAAGGTTTTTCCCAATTGTGGTTGTGCAGTTGTAGGCTTTTTGCTAAGTCTCATTGAATATGACGAATATGGAGAAGTGCTTCTCCCATCGCTGGGATCATTTGTAACTTTCCCCAGTTGAGCTGCAATCTATCTGCTAGATCTCTCGATTGGCTGTGACGCTTGTTTGATCCTCTGTAGAAGGGTGTTAATCTTGGGTGAAGGTACCATAAACTTCATTTTCTTTGTGTTGAATTGGAATCCTAGGAATTCCTGTGTTTGAGAAGGTGTAAGTATGCTCTTCCCTTCGTTGATTATGAATCCCAAAGATTTTAGATGCCTTATTACCGTTTGGTTTTAGTAGATCTTCTTTTGACCTTGAAAGTAGACAGATGTCGTCGAGATAGTATACTAAGCGGATTCCTTGGTAACGTAATGGTTCTATTGCATATCTTAATAAACTTTGAGAATAGCCTTGGAGCGACGTTTAGTCCAAATGCGAGAGAACGATATTGATAAATTCTTCCTTCGTTTTTGAAAGAGATATTGTCGAGATTCTGGAGGAATTGGAACTACAATGTAGGCGTCCTTCAAATCCATCTTGCACATGAAGTCACCCTTTTCGATTAACTCTCTTAGCGCCAATATACCTTCTATCTTGAAGTGTTCGCATTGGATGTGTTGATTCAATCTTTGACAATCCAGAATTGGTCGTCACTTGGTGCTTTGAATCGTGAAAAGTTTGGAAAGGTATTTTTCTGATTGTGTTGGCATGATTTCTACTATTCCTGCTGAAAAAAATTTGTTGATTGCTTCGTTCACTGCTTGCTGATCTGCTGGATTTGTATTTGATGATTTGAGTTTCCATGGTGTTGGATGGGAGGCAAATTGAATCTTGTAACCCTCCTTCACAGTTGATAGAGGCCATTGATGAGACGCTATTTGTGTCCAATAGTTGTAAAAGTGAGTTAGGCGACCCCAGGGTAGGATCACGCCCTGGGGTATCGTGTAATGTTGATTGTCTGTGATATTCTTGTTGTGATATTGTACTACTTGTTGAGTTTGTCATTGCTGCTCGATAGAGATTACTGGTGAAGAGGGATGTTGTTGAATTATTTGCTATCATTGAATGTTGAATCTATTGACTGTTGAGAGGTATAGTTTCGTTGTTGGGAGAAAGGAGTACCTCTGCTTCTTCTTTCTGCCTGAAAAGCTTGACCGCGGGACCAATTTCCACGCCAAGATCTGCCGCGTAATCCACTTCTTCCTCTATATCCATTGTTGAAGTATATGTTGTTATGGAAGCCTCCCCTAAATGATGCTGCATCTCTAATAACCTTGTCTTCAAATCGAGCCCTTTGAAGTCGCTCAGTAAAGTCTTCATCGAATAAATTCTTCTTTCCATATTCTTCTGTTGAATATTCCAAATGTCTAATGCTGGTTGGTAATTTAAGTATTTTGATTGCCACCTTTTTGGCATCGTTTTTTTTTTGAAGTTTTACTGATCCAAAAGCATTAATTGCCAGTCGTTGTGCCTGTTCAATTGCATTGTTGAAAATGTCTTTGTCTTTCGCTGATGCAAATTCTGTTTTGTCTTGCAGATAGCTGAGTTGTTCATACAATTCACTGCTTGCTCTGGCTTGAATTCTTGTGGTTTCTGTGATCTTATATATGGTATGTACGAGTTGGTAGGCATCCACTTTCCAGTTCTTGAATTCAGGGATTAGCTCTTTATTAATTTGTTCAGCTGTAGTCCACCCATCATGGTTGTAACGATGGATGTTTCTTTTGTATCGTTTAAAATTGTTCTTGATTTGGGCTGTAGATGTGCCGTCCAAGGCTTGGCTAATAGCCAAAGGGAGTTCACTCCCAATGATTTGTACTTGTCTTTGACTTTCTCTTCTTTCCTCGACTTCAGCTCGAGTGAAGTTTGTTGATTGATTTGATTCTTCGTCTTATGCATTTGTGAGGTTGATACAATCCATAGTTTTTCCACGATGCGCGGCTGAGAATGATATAGGGAAGAAAGAGAAATTTGTTATTTATTACAAAAAGGAAAATAAAGCGTGGCTCAGAGAGCATCTATCACATTAGGAGACGGAGTGGAGCCAACTGAGATTAATTTACGAACGACAAACAATCAATTTATAAGTTGTAAAGTACTTTAATTATTTAATGTTAAGAATTGAGAGATCTTGAGTTTCCATTCTTTTAAAGGATTCAGCATTATATATTGTTTCACTATCTTTGGAAAGCATCTCTTTCATCCTATCATCTGTAATAGCAGAAGCAATCATCTCTCTTTTCCTTTTATCTCTTGTTTCTGGTCCCATCCTCCCTACTTCGGAATTGACTCTTGTTTCTTCAAGTTTCATATCATTTTCAACATCATTTACTAATATATATACAAGACAATCTAAACGTCTGTTTTTAATTCTTTTGAGATACACCGACTTTAGCTGATTATGCCAGCTTTCAATGTAGTGTTGGTGCTCATTTTTTGATGTTATTCAATAACATAAGCTGTAAATCATCTTTTATATCCATCTAATCAAGCCATCTATCTTCAAGGTATTCAACGAATTGAGTTTGCTCTGCAGTCCATTTTTCTCTAAATATTCTTACTTTTTCTACTAAAGTTTCACAGGAAGTCTCATATATAATCAACTGTAAGTCGCTGGTGATGCTACCACGTACTACTTTTGCATTGCTGTGTTGTCCGGGACTTTTCTTATTTTTTGTTGCTAAATTTCTACTCCAACATTGAGCAACATGAAGCAAGCATCAGATTCAAGATACTGCAATGAACAGTGACCTGTTCTGAACTCATTGTACATTTGTTCTTCAAAGATCGCAGTCAGCTCAACACTGTCGTTATGGATTGGTCGTTGGTTACCATGTATTTAACTGAAGCCTCTTTTCCAGTATCAGAATGTCTTACTACAAAGCTATACAAAATCACATTGCTTCTGGAAGATATACCGAAAGTTGAATCTAGAGAGAAACTTTTCAATACTCCTATAATACTCATTTGCCATGGAGAAATAATCCCATAATAGAATATGTTTTCCATGGAATAAGAAAGAGCTTTATAGTTGGTCGCAACAAGTTTTTCTTCCCAAAATTTGAGGGATCCAAACTCATTTTCTTTGAACATATCCTTTGCAACTGGCAACCAAATGCTGTAAATGTCGTCGTGATTAAATATTTGTCTCGCTCTTCAGCACCTTCATCCATTTCTTGAAGCAAACAAGATCTAACTTCTCTTCTCGAAAACTCAAGTTGCAAAAAAGCCTTTATTTCCCTTTTAAGGGTGCCTGAAAGTGACATGAATTTTAAATCCGCGTAAGATCCAGGAACATGGTTGTGCGTGTTTTTTCGTTCGAAAAATGACAAAGTCAGAGCCTGAACGGTAGTAATTTATCATAATACACGCAGGGCATCCAATCTTCTTGGATTCTTTTTGAATAGGTCGATGATTTCCGCTTGCTTTAGATATATAGACATTTGGTCCACGATGGCAAGTGTATTTCTTACTCCACAAGATTGTTTTGTTACGACCAACTGAGGAGGATTCAGTAGCATTGGAGCTCGCAATATCTTTAATTTTAAAGCCTTTATTTATCCAGTGTACACAGGTAGAATCTTCTAATTTTTTGAATTCAACTTCCCAAATAGTTTGATCAACTCTCATTGTTTTGAAATCGGCAACATTTGTTGAATAAAATTGAGTTGATGAAGTAGACACGTTAATAAGCTTTTCTTTAAATTTAAATAAAAGTGACGGATAAAAAACGCGAAAAAAAACCGAAGTATTTTTTCAATTTATATAATGATTTAGTGGGGCTATTGTGACAATTTCAATTTTTGCTTTCGTCATTTTTGGGCTAAAATAAGGGAATGCCTACAAAAAGCTGTTGTAATATAGTTTATGGCTGTGGAATTTTGAAATATGGCTTTCGACATCATGTCTTTCCCTGGGCGTGATTTTGTGGGTAAAGAGTTGTAATCAATTGACATGTTTGACGAAACAGAAGAATGCCGCTACCGATACTAACATGTCAGCGACTGCTACCACTACTGATAGAATTCTTTAAACAACCATCTATTGCAGCAGTCAAATCTCTATGCATATTTTTGATTTATCAACTACCTTACATACTTTTACTGACAAGAATATATAATCTTTTCCTCTTCATCTATCAACATTTTTCAGTATATTTTTGTGCAAAGAACCCCGCTCTTGAATATGCTAATGAACCTTTAGCCAGTATCTCAGTTTGCAGACGAAATGGAATTTGATGCTTGATATTCCAATATTGCTATTCATCATGCCAATTGGATCAAACATCAGAACTCACGTTAATAAGAGAAATGCTACTGCTGCTTTCCATATGTACAAAGAGGCATTGGAAGCTTGTTTGATGCCGAAGGAGACGCATTACTTCATACATGAGCACAGTAAAACAAAAACGATAAAGAAACAACCAATATGTCAGTATCAGAAGGCTTATCTTCTGGTGAAGCATCTCAATCAAATGAAGTAACTACTAAAAAAAAAGAAGAGTAACAAAGAAGCCTTCCATTAATTCCTTTTTTTTTATTAAATTGTTAAAAAATTGTGGCGGTTGCAATATATGGTTGCTTAAAGAGATTCTCTTCGCTTAATGTTGTCAGGGTTGTTCTTCAGGATCGAATGCATGCGAGCTTTTTTTAAAGTTATGTTGCATTCACTTGTCATAAATTTATAAACGGCCGTCTTCCCTATCCTTAAACTAGCAAACACACTAATCAGACTATTCATGGCATGGTCAACTACAGCAGATGGGTTGTCATCATAAAAGCTGATAAGGTGTTTTTTATGCTATTCGTTCAAAATCGAAGGACAACCCACTTTTTTTCCATTACTTAACTCTAGAATATCTGATGTATTTTTCTGGTCCTTTTTAGCCCAGTTGTAAACCGTACGCCTATTGACCCCCAGCTGCTTTACTACTTGCTCTGGAGTCATGGCTTTTTCGTAAACTAAGAAACACAGTTGTTCTTTGACAGCATCACCATGTTTTCGGTATGAACGAACTTCATTTCCATCTTTTTTATTAGACTTCTCATGCAGGCTTCGTTTTTCATTGTGAGGTTTTCCTTTTGTTTTTTTTTCAGATGATTTACAGTCCAAATACTCATCATATTTGATGATATAATCGACGGAATATGTTTCAGTATCAATATTCATCTTGAAATGCACATTTCTACCTTCCTCCACAACTTCATCTTTTCCATTTTTTGTAGATAAAAACGTGCACCCGTTTACACTTTAAGTGTATGTAAAATTTAAGTAAAAGTGAGAAATCTTTGCAAAAAAAAAAAAAAAAAAAAAAAAAAAAAAAAAAGTATACCATCTAATTTAAGCACTGTGAAAATAAAATTCAGGCACTGTGAAATCTAAGAATAACTCTGTGTAATTTTGTTTCTTGAAGTGTGCCAATAATTTCTGAAAAAGGTGTATTGTGCTCATGGGCTCTTTTTCCGCTTTTTATACGTTACACACATTTACAAGCAAATAAAATACATATAACACTTCATAAAACCTCAATGCCACCTAGTGTTCGAGGACGCAAGCCTACTGTACCTGTTCTTTCAAGCGAACAGGTCCAAAATCTATATAAGCAATTTGAGATCCAACGTCGACAGCTCGTTTGCGCCAGTTGTCAAACAATGGACTCCTTATACCGCAATGGAACTTCGCCAGGCGACCCCCCTCAGCCTAGCTTTATGTGCAAAGTTTGTAGCAAGAACTACAACGCACCTACCATGGTCAATTTGCTTCAGTCTACCTCAACAACTACTGAACTACCTTCTGACGCCAACACTCAGGACTCATTGGAAATTTCTAGATCATCATCTCCGAGCCCCGAGAACAATGGTTTGGCGCCTAGTGTAACCATAGCCGATTTGCAATCTACAATTGAGAAATTGTATGCCGAACTTAAACAAACCCAAGCTGAACTCAAGCAAGCCCGGGAGGAAATCCAAGCATTGCACGCCCAACGAGCTTCCGCTGATTCTAAGGCCATTACTAACTTAAACGATTCTCAATTCCCACCGCTAGACCCCTCCTCCCAGCCACTCCCTCCTTGGCGGGACGCAGCCCGGCTCAATAGTATAAAAGCCTCCATGCTCGAAAAGCGTCAACAACGTCGAATCCAACGTCAGGAAACTGCTGCTAGATTTTTGCAACCTCCCTCCGAGAACCAAGGTTTTCAGTATGTCTACATACCGACTAAAGCCCGAGTGCCCATCGGGCAATTGAGAAATCGTCTTCGTCAACTAGACATTAACAATAGCCGGATTCTTGACATTCATTACCCCACCCGTAACGTTGTGGCTCTCCTTGTCCACAATGATTATGCGTCTGAACTGAAATCCCACCTCCAAAAATTTAAGGTTCGCACCAAGGACGATTTCAACCCTTGCGACGGCTCAATCCTCTTGGACCCCAAATATGAACACTGCTCTAAAGAAGAACGCAATAGCTTTGCCCTTATGCACCATAGTGATCGCGTGAAGAAAGCCCTGACCTATATTCGTGCTCCAGTCAAGGCAGCCGTAGCCCGTTACTTTTACAATCAAGGTTGGATTAGCAAATCCGTCCTTGACGAAAGTCTTCCTACTAAAATCACCAACCCAACAGACGTTTTCAATGTTGATGAGGACGTCGCTATGCTTCTCTCGGACCGCGAGGATACCACTTCCCAACTATAATGACCACTATTAGCATATCGCTATTCAACGCCACTGGTCTACCAAAACAAGCTATCTCACCACTCCTTAAATTAGCTGAATCCTCTTCCGTTCTTTTAATTACTGAAACCTGGCTCCTCTCACCAAACAAGTATCCTACATCCTGGCAGCAATTTCACACGTATGGTCAACCTATCCAATCAATCAAGAATCGAGGCAGTCTTGGTATTGCCCTGTTAGTCAACCCTTCCTGTCCTTTCGCAGTACAATACATCCCTCCTAGACATTCTCTACTAGCTAAGTATACTTTGTCCTTCGTTATATCAAAACACCTTGTCCATTGTCTCTACTTACCTCCATCTTTGTCACATACAGAAGTTTCCAACATCCTTGACTTACTACCCTTGGATCTACCCAATATTACATCCACAATCATTTGCGGCGACCTCAATGCACGACTAGGACATATCACTGGAGATACTATTCAAACTCACCGAGGACAAATATTATATGACTGGACCAAATCACATGATATGATTATATGGAATGAAAGATTGGCCTATGGATCACCCACATATATGACCTTTAATGGTAGCAGTATTATCGACTACTTCATCAGCATGACAGAACTACTTTGCCCACAGTTGCTAATAAGAGACGACTTATCGCTTGACTCCTACCATAAGTTTATGACACTCTCCTTCCAAGTGACAACACCATCCCCAAGAACCAATGCACCCAAACGAATCCTATGGCGCTTGAACAAGCTAAAAGATAACAAGCTCAGATCTCAATATGTAGAACACTTTTCCCATATCACCAAAGATCTCATCCCAACCAACGTCCCTCCCTTTGACAACAGATCCTCCGCAGCGACATATATTGAGCAATTCAATCGAGCCCTTTGTCAAGCGATCTATCAATCTCTGGATTTGGTTTGTGGACGTCATACAAGGCGAACAAACGATTTCCAGCAACAGTTTTGGACGCGCGAATTACAAGAGGTCTTTGATCTTAAAGAATACTACTACAGGAAATGGCGGAAAGCACAAGGAATAAACTGTCTAAAGTATTGGCTGCTCCACCAAGAAACTAAGGCTAAATTGCGCAGAATGATCCAACAGCGAAGGCGAGAAACCTGGAAAGATTTCTGTAACAAAATGGAAAAGGGAGAGTATACTAAAGCAATTGCAAGGCTGTGTAAAATACGTAAAAACAGAAACCTAAAACCTTCCTTTTCTACCATAGATGGCCCAGAACAGGCAGCTGAGGTAATGGCTTCGCACTTGCAAACGATCTATTCAGGACGACTACTCCAAGATATGGACGAAGATCACTCGTTGAGGTATCACACCACTCCTTTTTCGCAAGATACCTGCCCAATTTTACTGGATGATGTCAAAGATGCTCTTAGACAACTACCACCTAAGAAGGCGCCAGGCCCTGACCATCTCCGGCAAGAGATGCTCGCTCCTCTACAACCAGCCATTGCACCTATACTACTGTTTCTGTTTCAGCTATGCTGGACATGGTCTTACACACCTGCTGACTGGCGTTTGGCCCAAGTAGTACCAATCTACAAGAAAGGTGATCCGACTGAACCTGGCAATCATAGACCTATTAGCCTCACGTCCGTTTTCCGAAAGCTGTTAGAACGTAGTATTCACCACTTTCTGATAGATCACAGTCCTCCTTTAGACATAGCCCAAGGCGGGTTTCGCGAATCTAGAGGATCTTTAGACCAAGCCCTTTGCCTAGCAGAGATATGTACCGTTCTCCGTCGCCACTATCGCATAACCCCAGTACTAGCATTCTTGGACATCAAGTCAGCATATGACACTGTGGATCGCCGCCAAATATGGCACACGCTAGAAAAAACAGCACCTGCGGCGCTCATTAATCTACTACGAAACTTATTTGACGAGGTCCAAATAGAAGTATTACTCAACAATACAGCATCTACACGCTTCTCGCCAGTCACCGGTGTCCTACAAGGGTCAATCCTCTCTCCGTTTTTGTATTCTATATACATTAACGAGTTACCTCGCCTTCTGCGCCTACGACCTATAACCATGGATATTTCCCCTACCGAACTTATCCTTCGGTTGAACTGCCTCCTCTATGCTGACGATGTGGTTCTCATAGCTGCTAAGGCCGACATGCCAAGCCTCCTCAAGTCTTGCGAAGACCATAGTTACAAGCTTGGGTACCGATGGAACCCAAGTAAATGTGTTATACTAGATCCAATGCAACCGTCTTCAAGTTACACTCTCTATGGCGAACCAATTCCAAAGCAACCTTCATTTCCCTACCTCGGAATTCCCTTTCGCCCTGGAGGCTATCTCGATGCTGTTGCATTGGTCAATCAAAACAAGACCAAAGCCCTTGCCACTATGAACCAACTCTCAGCTATTGGTGTACACCCTAAAGGCTTTTCTCCTCTCCTTGGTACCCGCTTTTACAGCCACATTGTTCGTGCTCAACTGGAATACGGCCTGGCCATTACCAAGATCACCAAATTCCTTAGTAAACAACTGGAAGATGCCCAAAACGTCTGTTTGCGTCGGATTTTCGGTGGCTCCCACACATCTTCCATCGCGGTAATGCTACATATGTCGAAGCTACCAACGATGCAGGAACGTGCTTATGCTCTACAATCTCAGTTCCTTCTACGTTCCCTTACTCTTCCCGAAGATGCTCTGTTACACCATCTTCTTCCACATATCCGCCAGTCCCGAAGTCACTCCCAATGGTACAAACTCTCTAGGTCTCCCATTTGGAAGAGATGCCTCCCTGACCCTGAGTCCCTGGACCGTCGCTCTTTGAAGTCGATACAACGAGACTACCGTCAAGGCAACCTCGATCATAAACGTTCCACGTATGCCTCCGTTCTCCTTCAACACTGCCGCACAACTATCTCTCTTGACCCTGTCCTATGGCTACCTATGTCCAAGTCTGAAAGAAGTCGTTGCATACGTTGGCGTCTTGGCTGGCTCCCTGGTGGTCGATACAAATCCTGCCCTCGACACCCTGACCAATCCTTCACAAAAGCCCATACCATTCATTGTCTCCAGATGCATCGTAGACTCATGATGCCCGAAACCATCTCTGATCCATTGTCTTTCCTTTTAAATATGCTACCTACCAAGAAACCTCGCTCTCCTAACACAACACTCTCGTGGACCATTCGCTGGCCAACTATATGCAGAATCCTATATGAACTCGATTACCTATATCACGCTAAGATCCCACCTACTCCGCCCACTCACCTTGGGCAAAGACTCTTAGAATGGCTACCCTCTTCTCCTTCTCACTAGTGTGTTTTACACTTGATCCCATTCATTTTTTCCAAAGCATTTTTACCCTTGATCCCAAAAGGGTTTTTTAGTCACCACTATCCTTACTTTATGAACTGCCTCGGGCGGAAAAGATGTAATATTACAATCGTGCGCCCAATAGAGGTTTAATTATTTATAAATAAAAAAATTTGTTTAATCGTATTGTGCTCATGTCTTTTAGTCACCACTATCCTTTCTTTATGAGCTGCCTCGGGCGTAAAAGATGTAATATTACAATCGTGCACCCAATAGAGGTTTAATTATTTATAAATAAAAATCTGTTTAATCGTATTGTGCCCATGTTTAATTGTAAATTATTGGAAATAAAAGCATCTAAAAAAAGCAGTATCTATATCAATATTTTTCGAGTGCTAAGAAATTTTTGCGATATTAATTTCTAAGCAAGAGGTGTAGTTTCTAAAAACACGACTCCTATTTCTGAAAATTCAAATTGATGTTGATTGGCTGTATCATTACATGTTAGAAGCTCGTGCAACACAATGCAATAAGTTAATTTAAAGCTGCACTAATCATTTTGAAATAATGTACAGTGATTGTAAGTCGCACAAAGGAATTTCTCATCTATTTCTTCAGGGCTAAATTGTATTTATTAGTAAAGGTATATTACACATTATGAATTGTTATAAATCTCTGAAGAGCGCACGATTTTTTCGCTTTTTGTTCGTAGCAGAGAAGTCTTTCTTCTAAAGGAATTTGCTCTATTTGCACCTTGCTGATGATGAAGATATACACCGTCTTTATAATTCTGACGGTAGAATTCCAAGTCTGTAATAAAAGAAAAGAGCTGACTTGAGCAAACATTGCTTGAGATATCTGCAATCTAATGCATACCTTTTTGCTCAAAATCGGGAGAAAGAACTGACCTACGCTTTGTATATTTTTCCATTCTCCACATTTCAACGCTTGACTTAATTTTCTCGATAAATCCCATTTTATTTTCTTCTGCTTGTTTTGAAATATTGAGTTAAAAGAAGAAATAAATATTATTTGTACACAGTCAATAAGAAAGAGAAATGCAAGAAAAAAGAAAAATATTTTTTATCCTCCCACAGTTTGTATTTTTTTTTTTTTTGCTTAATTATGTTCGGATGTTCAAAAAATAGAACCATTTCTACTGCTGCTTTTCGCTCGATCTACTTAGTAGAAAATGACCAAGGTAAGCAAGTGGATCTGAAGGACTAGAAAAAAAGTAAGTATTGACAACTAATGGCAGGTTCTATAAAACTAGAGAGTACCGTTCTGTAGCCAATAGCTTCATGCCTTCTAGTAAAGTTGGGACTACCGTTTTATCCAAATATGCTCTCGGTGGTACTGCATCGTCTGCTTGCTTTACTTTAGGAGTAGTAACAGCTGGTTGTTCTAGCTTTTCAATGATATTTTCCGGTGTATATTGAACAAAGCTATTGTTTTCTTCCTATAGTGTACATAAATCAGATCTAAACATTTATAAAAAAAAATAGATTTTACTTGTTTTATAGGATTTGGCGGTTGTGAAATTACTGCAGTCTCTATAGGTACACTTTGTCTATTGAAAAGACTAGGTCAGCTAGTGGAAAAGAAATGTGTGAAGTGTAAGAGCTGTATAATAATACTTGCATTTCTGGATTACTCGACATTTTTTAAAAGAAGAATTTTGTAAAAAGTAAAAAAAAAAAAAAAAAAAAGAAAAAAAAGAAAATATGTATCAAAACTCAGTTATTCATCTTGTAAATAAAAATATACTCTTTCCGGAAAGTAAATTCACCTGTGGTGAAAAATATTTACACCCAATGACGAGAACAAAATTCATGTAGTATGAAAAATAAATTTGCTCTAGGTGAAAATGAATTCCATCTGATGGCAAGAGCAAAAGTCATGCTGTACGAAATGTAAGTTCGTCTTTGCTGACAAATCAGATGTGCTAGTTGCCAGGAATGTTTTGTAGTACAAGTTTTAGCATATATGGATATATAAGCGCACATCAAGCGCTTATCGCCGTTCTATTTCTTTTTCACGATTACACCAGAAACTATATGACAATGAACATTCAATTCTTGTGTGAAAATGGAAAAGGTTCTGTCATCGAGGAGTACAGCAGGCCAGAATCAGTGGATTATATTGTTGACGAGGAGCAGTTTCGTCTTGAAACATTGAGCTCTCAAACATAATATTTAGCTCAACTGCCTCTGGAGAACGAGAAAGTAATAGAGGCAATATAAGTGGAAAACGAAGTAGTAAAGCCTCGTAGGGATGCTGTTATGAGGGAAGTATCAATGAAGCGAAATTATACACGCTATTCTGATCAGGACAAAATGAGGTTCTTTAAGGTGTTATTTGAGAGTTGTCTGAATGCGGCTGCTAGTACAAAATGGCTTGGGACTCACGTTCGCACTGCACAAAAATGGGCTGAACAGTACACGAGAGGGACCCCAATAGTATCTTTGAGAAACGGAGGAAAACGGATCGTCCTTGCATTCTCAATGAGAAGCACAAAAAAGTTATTCTTGAGTGCATTGATGAGAACCTTTCGGTCGTCTTGGACGACGTGATGAAGCGCTTGAGACAAGTATTCACAGAATTAAAAGTATCCAAAAGTACTTTGTTTGATTTTGTAAAAAAAAAAAAAAAAAAAAAAAAAAAAAAAAAAAAAAAAAAAAAGCATTGCAACTTGTCTCTCAAAAAAGCTCGGTTTCAACCTATAGATCGGAACAGCGGGGAAAAAATTCAAGAGCGTCTGAAATGGGTTCATAAATGGGAAAAAACAGACATGGATTTACGAGAAACTGCGTCTTTTTTGATGAATCTGCGTTTCATATTAATTTGAAATGTAGTATGGCATGGTCAAAGAAAGGTTCCCCTGCAGTGGCCACAGTTTTCAAAACACGAGCAAAAACAACCACCATTTTAGGCGCATTTTCTGCCCAAGGTCTGATTAAATGCAGCCTCAGGCTTCCTCAGCCTCCATTCAATAAAAAGAGAAAGCAAGGAAAAGACGTTGGGCATGTAAGCAAAAGGACAGTTACAGGACATTATGTTAGTTTTCTAGATTCATTCTATAAAGTAAACATGAACAATAAATAAGTCATGATCTTTACTATGCATCATTTCTGTAAATGAATAATAATGGATCAGGTACCACTGCTTTGTATACAAAATTGCTTGATATCCCTTAATAAACCTGCGCGAAAGCGGCTTTTGATTACGGCTTCAATAGTGATGTTGGCCAAATCAGCGGCTTCACGTAATCTTGAAAGGAATATTTGAGGATGTTCTTCCTCTCCTTGGATCATATCATTGAATTCCAATTCGTAATTCTGAATTAATTTAGGAGTAATATAATGACTCTTCAAATGTTCCATAGCTTCATCCTAAGTTACTTGAGGATGATCCTTAAATATAGTTTTTTCAAAGTAGACTTTAGCAGCTCTACGTAATTGAGATTTGATAATAGCGAGCTTGCGATTGTCACTATGTGCGTTGCTGAGCATATGGCAAGAATCCAGTAGCTCTTGAAAGTGATGGAAGTCCTCGCTCTCGTAGCCATAAAATTCGATTAGTTTAGGACGGTATCCTTGAATTTGGTTGCTATTTTGTACCAACGCGATAGGTTCTGTTGTTACCATTGTTGATAGTAAGTGTTTTGATATTGTTGATTAGATTTTGAGTAAGTTCTTTTAATTAGTTCTATTGATTTATTAATTTAATTCCCTTGTAATGACCACCAAAATGTAACTTTCTTGGGTCTTAATGGGCTGATAGTTTTTCAATTGATAATGAGTTTGAGATATAGGGTTTAGATATAGAGATTTAAAGGAAATTTGCTTTTCTAAGTGACCACCAGATCTTGTTAAGTAGATCAGACTTATTTGTAATAAGGTAACTTGATAAGAGTATTAAAAGGTTTTACAATGAAAATATATTGGCTTCAAGGGACTTGTCTTGCTTGCATTTTAAGAGTGTTATAACAAAAGATTCAGGGATAAAGATACTTTGATTTATTGGATAAAATATATTTTATAAGTGTCAAGAGAAGTTAAGATAAGTGAAGAGAAGTGAAGTTTTATCAAAAGAATAAAAAGCTAGGCTTTTTATAAGCAAAAATATAAAGTTCAATTTTTACAAAATGTAAAAATATTGGCAAAGGTTAAAAATATTGAAGTGGTTAAAAAAATATATCAAAAGGTTAAAAAAATATCAAAAAGTAAAAAATATTGTTAATTTTATATGATTGGCTTGTTGTAAGTGAGTTAATTTGAGTTAAGTTTGCTTGTAAAGCTTGATTGTAAGGTTAAGATTGCCTTGTAAGTTGTTGTTTAATATAGAATTTAAGCGGATGCTTGTTAAGTAGTGACCACCAGATCTTATGTGTAAGATCAATACGATGTTTCTTGATAAAAGTTAAAGTAGAGTAAAAAGTTGTAGTGAACAGGGACTTTCTTGTTAAAGTTTGTTAATTATTGAGTAAAAATATATGATTTATTTAAACTGACTAACAATTTCTTCACAAAAAGATGGGATATATATATGAATAATATTTTTTTTGTTTTCTTTTTAGCTTTTCTTATTTTTTTGACTTTTTTTATATTTTCAACTTTTTTTATCTTTTTAACATTTTTTATATTTTTAATTTTTTTTATCTTTCTGACTTGACTCGGCTAATCTCTGTGTATCCTTATTACCATTTTCGTTACAATATATCAAATGGTTAAAAATTTATCAAATAGGTAAAATAATGACAATTTGTAAAGTGATTTACAAAACGTCAAAAATTAAAACTTGAAAGAAGTTTCGGAGTTCATATCTTCATAATCATAGCTACACTGGTATTAATGTTGATAGATTCTTCGCTACAACATCTTGTCGACTCAAACTAAAAAAAAAGATAACAAAATATAATTAACATTTACTTTGCATGTTTTTAAAGCATTCATCAGAAGGAAGGCTGCAGTAGTATAATCCCCACCACAATGAAGTGTAAGACATTGATATTATGCAATTCATCATGTAAACATCCTACTTTAAAAACGGCGCTTCTATTGAATGAACGACATCACCATGTCGTTCACCGCCTGCAAAGTTTGAAAGAACATTCGGTCTTTAAATTTTTTGTCAAAAGAATAGTAAATCTTATCGTACATAGTCACGTAATTATTCCGGACCGGACGTGTTGTGACTGTTTAAGAGTCTGCTATTTCAGGAGACCAGTAATTTTTGAACTTGTTTAATTTTTTAATGTAAAAAATTAATGACCAATTTGGGCGTATAATGTCTGATATTATATCGTTTTCGCCGGGTGAGATCAATTAAAATGAATAGAAGCTAAAACTCCTTTGGATGTTCATAGTAAAAAAAGATAAGGGAGGAAGAAAGAAGAAAACAAGCGAATATTACCAATGAGAGGAAGTAGGTAGCCAGTCGAGGAATCTGTCAAAAAAATTGCCCAATTGACAGTGGAATGACTGTAGTGATATTAAAAAGTATAATTGGAATTTAATGCAAGCTTTATAACGAAAAACTAGGAAAGTGTATCAATATCGTATGAATAAACCTATCTGCAAACTGATGTTACTCAAAACCAAATGCTGCAGAACTATTAAGAAAAGCTATATTGTGGTATTTACACATGTAATAAAGTAATAATGTAAATTACTACGAATAAAGATTGTCCAAATTGGGAATATCGGACATTATACTATGCCACCTCAAATAAAATTATATCTCGATCCACTCCAGAATATTCTAACAAGTTCTTGGATCAGGATCGATAATTACTTCTTGATAAAAAGGTTAAACAATACCAATCATATAAATAACGCATAGTCTAATATCGATTAATAATCAACAATCATATACTGTAAATACTATTATTTAGCCGTGAATAGAAAAGTATAAATACCCTCATATTTTTAACTTGAATAAAGGACAACCTACTTTGAATCTCACTTATTTTTATATTTGTTGATTGACTTAATAATTTTTTATATTATAAACCCCAAATATCACATATATAACATGCTTAGAGTTTTCTTTCTGTTGATATTGTTTTCTTTGAGCCTATAAATAAAAAATCATTTATTTTTCTGTTTCTGGTTCGATGCCCCAATAGTCCTTCCACTCCTGAGGATCATCCCATTTCAACAGGCAAGCATTGCAGCCGGGTATTCTGAGCTTGACAATGAAGAGATTATTTGGAAAGTGTTTACTGATGATGGGACCCTTTGAAACTCATTGGGGACTAGGGTGGCAAGCTGGACAGTGTTTTTTGCTGTTGCGCATTTTTAAACTGTGTATTTATAAGAATTATATCAATTGAATACGAAGTAGTCACTTATATATACTTATGTACCAATATTGAAACTGAATGAACATAAAGAAGAGTAGGATTTTGTTTTATTTTATAAATAAATTAATAAAGATTGCTTCGTAAACTTAAATAGTAACAGAATATATTTGGAATGATGTAGAAGGAGAATTCTGCAAGACTACTTTTTCATTGATAGCTAAATAGCTATCGGTTCCGACATCACGAATTAAATAGCCATCTTTAGTTCTTTCAAAATACCATGATGTACCTTTGCATTCTCCAATGGTGATTGTACTACCCCAGACATTAAGACAAAGCTCAGGATCATGGACAGACTGAAGCTTGAATTGGTTAGCAGTACCAGTCAGAATCAATTGAAAGAGGGCCTGCGGGTTCAAATGACTAGCGTCCTTTGTTTTACTATTGTGAGTGACCTTTTTTGCACTGCCTTGTGTCACTTTCTTTGCTAAAATGGACTTTTTGTCATCAGAAAGCTGGAGGATAGTATCAGCTGTTTGAAAGGAGAGTTTACGACCTTCTGTAACAGCGCCACGGACACGACGAGCACCTGACTCAACCACTGGAAAGACTTGGTTGCCATAAGGAGGCTTTGTCTTAGGAGCAGTGATGATGATTTCACACATCTCGGTGGGTGACCATTTACCAAGAACCTGGGCTGGCTTGGCTACTGGATTAAATTTGGGAATGGAATAGTCGGGATGATCAAAGTCAAAGGCGCCAACGAGATTCGAGGATGTCTTGCGAGAAAATTTGGAGAGGTGAACAGCAGGAGCCAAGTAGTTGCCTTGCTCATCTTTGCCAACCCATTCCTCCATGAAACGAAGGGTTGATCTGTGATCTGCAGTTTCACTAAACACATTTCCTCCACGAGTCCATGGAGAGATGATGACCATTGGAACACGAGGGCCGTAGCCGATGGGCGCCTTTCCTCCAGAAAATTTGTCTGTTGCCCAATCTTCTTGAGGCTCTTGAGGTGGAATGACATGGTCAAAATAACCTCCGGACTCGTCATAATTGATGAATAATGCAGTCTCATTCCAGTTTTTACCATTCATCACTGCATTTACAACTTGCTGTTGCAACCAAGAGCCCGCTAAAGGTGTGTTGATAGGGTGTTCAGAGAGCTCCATAGGGCCCACAATGATACTGAATTGGGGAAGCGTGCCTTTGGCAGCTGCCTCATAAAATGCATTTAAACCAAGAAAACCAAGGCCTTTGGATCTTTCCGGACCATCAGGGAGATCTTGCCAATATTTAAACCAAGCTAAGGCGTTGTCATCGAAATTGTCCTTGTCTTGATATACTTGCCAAGTGATATTTGCCTTTGTAAGTGCTTCAGGATAGGTAGACCACCCCAAGGGAGTAGATTGAGTGTTGTCCTCTAAGACCATATCATTTGGATCACCTCTATTTGTTCCAGACATCCAGACAACACGATTGGGGTCTGTTGATCCAGTAACAGACTGGAAATACATGTCAGCGATCGTAAATTCATCAGCAAGCGCATAAAGAAAAGGAATCTGGGTTCGATTGAGATAGCCCATGGAGGCTGGAGAATTTCCATCGGGCCAATTATTATTTCTGTAACCATTTAATGCTTTATGGTTAGCCTCCCAGCCATTGGAACCACCAGCTGTACAACCTGCACGAGCACCTTTGAGTTGATAAGGTAAGAGATACTTTGTGCCGTTCTTGATATCAGGACTAGCAGAGCAAGGTTGGTAGAATAAACTGAGACCATTATCTTGAATACCAACATTAGGGTCTTGAAATCCTCGGACACCATACATTGTACCATAATACATATCAAATGAACGGTTTTCCTGATGAGCACAGTAAGCTGGATTAGTTCAAGTTGCTATATAAAATCTACTTTTCTTACCTGCATAAAATAGACAACATGCTTGATTTTTTCAAGACCAGGAAGACGCAGAGCACTTTTGATCTTTGGAGTGTGAGGTGCTGCATTACTAAACGAAATAGCACAGAAAAGTGAAGCAAGAGTGATAGATACCAAATTCATAGTATGAGCTAATGAATACAAGAAAGAATATGATTTCAACACCTTCTGTCTTGTACACTATTTATACCCATCTTGAATTTTTCTTTCATCTATTTTGTGTTGCTACACGTTGCCAGGTATACTACCATTATTTTAGATGCTTATTGATTCACCAATTATTGTCTTTTTTGTGAAAGGTAGGATGAATATAGCTTTAATCATAAAAATACCTTACTTTAGTCAACGTGAATAATGATGCTTTATGATTGGCTGTCTTTTTTTGTGTTCATTGTTAAATGTTTTTTTAACATGAATTTGCAAGTCATTTTATTTAATGTATTTATTTATTTCTACTTTTTGATTATACTAACTATCTTTTTAATATATTTACTATATCATTTTCTTATTCTTATCTGTTTTTTATTCTGTATAGTGAGCTATCGTTGTAATCCCACGTGTAGTAATGCAAAGATAGCTTTTAAACAGAGTGTATTTAATGAATCAAGCTTATTGGAGAAGGTAATTTAAAGTTATTATCAATTATAGTGTAACCTACTCTATTTGTATAATATTAAACCAAAAAAGCATAAATCATTAAAAATGGGTAGTTTTGATGTGTCTCAAACATGCGTAAAAATGAGGGTTTCCATTTGTCTAAAGGAGGTTATCATGATAATTACTCTTAATCAGCTTGTGTCATCTTTGTCTTTCTTTTTAAGATATATTCATTCATTCTTTTTCTTTTTTCTTTTCTTTTCTTTTTTTATCTAAATTTATAATCATGAATGGACAAGAATATCAATTACTGCCCAAAAACAGTCTTTCCAATGAAAAAGTTCAAGATGGATTTGATGAAGAATTCATGATAGGATCCTCATCATCCGATGACGATTCAGTGAGGACTCGAATTCCACACAGACAAGATCTAAAGGGTGTCAAGGAACATATTGAAGAGCACTTTGATAGACCAGAGCTAATAAAAGACTGTATTTTGGGCTTATCGGATGGTTTGACTGTTCCTTTTGCGCTTGCTGCTGGTCTTTCAAGCTTGGGCGATAGTAAAATTGTTCTTTTTGGTGGATTAGCAGGTAATTGTTTCAAAATTAATTATGAAAATAAAACTCATGTGATTCTTAATAGAGCTGGTCTCGGGTGCTATTTCTATGGGATTAGGAGGTTATTTAGCTGCTAAATCAGAAGCAGACCATTACAAGACAGAAAGAGAGCGAGAAGGTATAATTGATAATAAATATTTTAGCCATATTTGGAATATTCATTTTTTATGTAGCACGAGAGGTAGAATTATACCCAGAAGAGGAAGAGGAAGAAATCATTGAGTTATTTGAACCTTATGGACTCGATCGTGAATCGATGGAACCAATGATGATCAGATTTAGACAAAACAGTGAAAAGTTTATCGATTTTATGATGAGATTCGAGTTAAACTTGGAATTACCAGATCCTAATAGAAGTTGGGTAAGAAAGAATGGACTGCCTTTTTCTTAGATACTGACTAGTCTTCATTAGATATCTGCTTTAACAATTGGATCTTCATATTTTATTGGTGGAGTAATTCCTCTTCTACCATATGTATTTATTCAGAATACTTATGACGCATTGTATACCTCGTGTTTGGTCACATCACTGACCCTGTTTTGCTTTGGTTATCTAAAAAGCATTTATTTAAGACCAAAGCAAGCATTCATAGGAGCTATACAAACATTAGCCATCGGAGCAGTCGCAGCAGCATTCAGTTACGGAATTGTCGCTTTAGTAGATAATAGCAATACTGAAGAGTAAACTTTCACCCTTTACTTTCTTGTTTTTTTCTGTTGTGGATCATCTGTAGCATCACTTTCTCATACACTTTATCAATAAACAAAAAATCAAAAAATGTCTTGGCAGGATGCTAAATTGAATACCCGATCCATCAAAGTGTTTATGTGTTACATATCTGTTTAAATGAAAAGGGTGCACTGTAAAGCACTTCCCTCTCTCTCTCTTCTTTCTATTTGTTATTTTATTCATTATTGAATGTTATCTAAAAGAAGCTGGGTAGTACTAATACTTTTTGTATTGGTTTCAAAAGCTGCCTTAGCACATAATTTATTTTATATTGATCACGACAAAGCATCCCTAAACAGTTGTAAAGGAAGACATAAAAAATCAATATCTGCTGCAGTGACTTCCACAAGCAGCTCACTCACAACCAGCTATAACATAACGTTTGATTTAAACTGTACGGCTGATGTAACCGAATGCGCAGGCGTCAGGGCGACTTTTGAAAAGGCAACAGAGATCATTTCATCTGTTTTTCAATTCAAGAGTTCACTATTAATCAATGCATCCTATAACCCTTTTTGCTCTTTTTCGAAAGACTGCAGTAATGAAGACTCTATGGCAGCCATCGGACAAGCATATCCAACTATATCCTACATCATGATTGATAATACAGATAATATGACCAGAATGTATCCTCAAGCACTATTAAAACAATACACCAAATTATCTGTTCAACCAGCTTGGGCATATTATGATATCAATGCCCAATTTAATAGTCAAGTCAATTGGTACTTTGTCGTAAGTTTTTGTGTGTATATAAAAAGCTTTTTAATATTTTATGATTATAACAGTTTTGTGTAATAGAATAATCCTGATCCCATTAGTAGCAATCAGATTGATTTTCTACGAAATGTAGTACATGAACTAATTCATGGTCTTGGCTTTATTTCTGCTTGGTCCGACAAATTTTACACCAGTCTATCTCCAATGATTGATAATCTCAACCAATTTCTTGCACCCAAACTTCTTGCTGCGACCAGTCGCGATCCAATCTTGGACACTTATGAGACCCCTCAACCTTTCTGGGGCTTTGTAGAGTTCCCTTTTGATAAATTTATCAACACAAACTCGTCTTCAGATGGTCTTCTTTCACTTTCAGCAATGACAAAAGAACTTAATAAGTTCTACAACTCAAATGCACTTTTTCAATCCGCCCTTGATCTAGCCAACGCATGGTATGCTTCTGATGCTTATCAAGTAGCTTCTACAGTTTATCAAAAGACAGTAACAGCAGATGATATCTCGGTCATCATCGATAATGAACCGATCGTATGGCTTGAGACCTCACTAAATCCATATAGAGAAGGATCGACGCTATGCCACGTAGATTTCAACATTTATTTAAACACAAGTGATTATTTAATGGTGTATATGGCAAACCGCGGTATGTCTCTGAATTATTTAATTAATGAATACTCTCATGTTCCTATTGGCCCAAAGTTGCTGAAGATCATGGCGACTCTTGGCTATGAATTTAATTCTTCCTACAATGTAACAACAACACAACCTGATCTTGCCTACTGGAGTCCGTCTTCAACCTTGGCTGGCTCATCAGGTAATCCTTCACCTGCAATGGTTACCTTCACAAATGGCCCTGCTCATACGCCTATTTCATCTATAACTGAATCTAATGTTTCTTCATCTAACAAACTGATCGCATCGTGGTTATTATCCCTTATAATCATTAATATCTTAATTATATCTTTACTTTAATACTGTACTATATACAACCAAAGTAATTCATTTGTACATTGCCATTTAATAGAATATCCTTTCCTTTCCTTTTTTTTTTCGTTTATTGCCTGTTGGGTTTTGGGTCTGTTAACGGTGAAAACTAAGAAAAACAAACAAAAGATTCAGTTTCCAAAACAGCATCCTCAAAAGAGAAAGCAGGAGAGGTGTTTAACACATGTATCAAAAGATAGATAAAATATATCTTTTCCTTTTTTACAATACTAAATGCACTGAAATAATGCAAAATTAAGTATAATAAAAAGATGTATCAAAGAACACTCTACAAGAGAATATTGTACATGTTGAAAATAAAGCAATACTGTGTAAAAATGACAGATCTGCCATAAATCATCAAACAGCAATTAAACATCTCGAGAACAAAGATAACGAGAATCGTCGAGATATAAAGTTATGTTAAAGTGGTATATAATTAAAAAATCAAAGCAGACACAACTAGGAAATAAGAATATTTTCATAATTACTCTTATTTTGAAATTGCGAAAAAAAGGAAAAGAAAATAAATGTTGAGATTTTAGAGTTTAGAACCTGTCTATTAATATGATCTCTGAGTGTTACCGACCGTTAATGTAAGACAGTGTGGATGCAGCGAGTATGAAAAATAAAAAGAGATCCACAGGGCTATGAGCAGTGAGACTTGAATCATTTGTGGAAAACGGAAAATTAAATGAATGGCGGACTTACAGAACGAAAAGAAAGACATGCAAACGTCTTGGCAAAGGGTTTGATTTTTATCACATAAAGCTACAAAAACAGTTACTATGTCATAAAAAGAAGTGATGAGAAAGTAATGATGATAAAAAAGTGTTTATGTTTTGAAAAATTGAACATTTGAATATGATTATTATATAAAACTTTTGGAAGTAAGACATGAACTTTTGAAGCAAATGCCTAGTAACAGTTGTGATAATAAAACAATTACAGATCAACATTAAACATTTTTGAAAAATGTTTTTTTGAAGATCTTGTCCTAGTCTCAGTTATCAATTACATGATCCATTACTGATGCTTCTGGGACTGAGATCGACCTCCTTTTTTTTTTAAAAAAAAAAAAAAAAAAAGATTAATGAATATTTTAAAAGCCTCACTATTGGTAATCTTTTTCATATAATCGCATGCTGCTTTACGAGAAATATTCATTGGCTATGAACACTTATATGATGAAAATAGATACAATCTGAATAGTACTAATAAAATAGCTGTAATGTAAAGAGTTACATATACATTAAAAAGAAAGCAAGAGTCGATAGCTTTGTTGTTGTTGTATTTTTTAGACACATTTAATAATCTCTTTTTTTAATCTTGTAGTCTTTGATGCTGCACAATATGCTCTTGATCTACTTTAACCGAAAGGAGTCCAGTTGCGCGTTTAATTTTGAGGCACAACTTCATTTCTAACGAGTAATCACTCTATTGGCAATTCAACAACAGAGTGTTTCGTTGAGAAACTAGTGGGTATGCTATTTAGACGCTAATTCTCTTGCTCATCATCAGATAATTTACGTCAGATCATTAGTTAAGCTTCAGTTATCTAAAAAAGTAAATAGGACTGAAATAAATCCTCTAGTCAGTGATACAATGGAACGCGTTACAACAATACGTTCTATCTATTGTTTACGTCATATCTGGCAGCTTTTAATGATAGTGACTAGCATAAAAATATACTTCTGAACTTTTCTTTTTTCGAAGCTATTTTGGCAGACTCAAATAGAAGCTACAAAATAAACTACTACGACTCACTGATCAAATGAAATAAGTGAAGGGGCTATAGCACATCTTCAGTGTAACTCCTGTCAAAACAGAAAATGTATAATTAAAATGTGTATTCTGTCTGAATCTATCTGAAAGATATCTGGAAAATAGTAGACGCCACACAATGAACTAAAAATTGCAAGCGGCAAGAAAAGACTATTATATTTAGAATGCATCGATTCATTTGAAACGGTCTTTAATTAAAAAAAGAACAATATAATGTCTTTGTAGGAATTGCTCTGTGAGCTGCCTCAAGTATTTTATGAATACTTCATCTAGTCTTATTTATCTCATAAAAAAGGGCAATCTGGGAGATATTAAATCAGACTCACTTCACATACAAGTCCCTAGACATTAAGGGTCATTTTTTCCTTTTATAAAAAATAAAAAAGAGATTATCTTTGAAACAGGATTTTTCTTGTACTTCAGTAAGGCTTATTAACACGTGGTCCACTAGTAAAAAAATATCCAATCCTTTGTTATTTTAGATGAAAAGGGCCACTTTAAGTTGAAAAATAGAAAATTTTGTGCTACATTCGGCCAACTTTCCGTGTCACTTTGTCCTCTTTGAGATCAAGAAATGATCTTTTACTGAAAGCATGAAACCTAAAAAAAATACAACATCCGAGGACTAGAGATATGAGCATGATCTTTGTATTTTTATCTCCCAGAATTTGTGCTCCATTTTTTTTTTTTTTCTTCTTCTTCTTTCTGCTTTTAATTTGTTACAACAGCCAAACTTAAATCACCTAAAAGCCACCTAATTCAATTTTTAAAAGAACAAGGTACCCATACTTCTCTCCTGACAAGAATTCAATCTTAATTAATTTGTCATTCTATCATTTCTTAGTTTTTATAGTAAATGATAAATGTGCATCCCATCTATATTGTCGCCAGTGTATTTTGCACAATAGCAACAATACTTATAACCTGTCAAGTGTACAAAAATCCAAATAGATTGAGAATATTTGTTTTATTTTACAGTATTGTAACCCTACCAGCTGCATTTATCAATGTCTTTACTGTTGAAGGCATGTTAACGTTACAAGCAGATGCCTTGACTTTTGTTATTTCAACTCTACTCAAAGTTGTATCGCATTTTTTAATGGTATTAAGTGTTGGATATCGACTACGAATGAATGGTACTTACTGGAAACATCCTCTTATCTTGTTGGGAATATTTTTCTTAATTTGCACTGTTGCAAGTATCCTTCTACAAATAGGCTTTGTCATAGCATATGGCCAGGATATTATATATAGTCGTATGCTGTTTTTTTTATTCATCATTGGCTTGATATGTGCTATCTTGGCTGATATACTTGCCTTCACATATACTTTTTTACCTCTCATTCGCTGGAAAAAAGAAAGCCGAGATAACGAAGGACATGCAAGGACGACTGCTCTTGGAGTAAGCAAAAAGAAATAGGTTTACTTGTCATGACTGACTTTTTTTTTAGATATGGTTTTTTGCTACTCAATGGACATGTTACGCCATTCAAGTGTCACTGTACATCTGGTTCCTAGCTTCTTATTTCTGGGGATATTTTGTAGCTCTATTGGCTGCTGATTACACTGTTAGATTTGTTCAGAATCTTTTATACACTTGGCCACCACCAAAAATCATTATCAACTTTATAGCTTTACAAATTTGTTCTTCATCTACTCAAGTAACAGTTAATATGACACAAACTCCCCATCCATAAAATTGAATAGAACTCCATAAAATAGAGGATAAAAATGGGAGGAGAACATGTATAACATCAAACTGTATTTTGATGTCAAAAATCATAGAAAAACAATAATGTAAGTAGTGTACCCAATGTCCATTATTGATGGCGTAAAAAAAAAAAAAAAAACGCTTGTAATTATCTCTGCAATTCATTCTTCATCATCAATAAAATTTAAAGTTACAGGAAAAAGAAAAAAAAAAAAAAAAAAAAAAAACTGACAACAATCAATGTGATACATAGTGTTATGATTTGGTCAGCACATATGCTTTCACCAGGCCACTTTACAGCTTGCTTTGCGAAACATGCTTTTAATGGACTTCCTCAGCATATTAGCAGCTCTTCTTGATTAGATTCAATCATCATTGATACCAAGTAGAAGCAATGATCTCACCATATTAATTATTTACACGTTTACATAAGAAAATATTCAGGATTATTTAACACAGACAAGTACACAACACTGTTCTGAGTTTCTTAGATTGTATAGTTTGAATATGGGCTTATACTTAATCGTATTACTTATGTTTTGTAAGAGTCGTTGTTGTTTTGATTTGCTGTTATGAATGAAAAAGGTTGAGATTTTATGCCTTTTGTTTTTGCTGACCAACAAGCAACATAGGTTTGTATCACTCATGTTACAATCATATGTAAACTTCAGGGGTGATCTTAGGGTCTAGTTACACAAGTAAGTTATTCTACTACTTGTAAATCTTTATAGACTTGAACATTTTTGAGCCTGTAAAATCAATGTATGTCTAAAAAACAATGAGACATGTT
This sequence comes from Rhizopus arrhizus, assembly GCA_024220505.1. Lineage (NCBI taxonomy): Eukaryota > Fungi > Mucoromycota > Mucoromycetes > Mucorales > Rhizopodaceae > Rhizopus > Rhizopus arrhizus. Next base: position 1,591,224 of record JAKZZE010000008.1, read on the forward strand.
CTAGCCTATATATTCGCTTTTTTATAGCTAATAATTAAATATAAGAAACAGTTTTAAATATCAAGCTTCTCTTTTAGATTATGTGTCTACTCATACTCTAATAAAGAGAGGAAGGTAGAATTATTGCGTATTTATAAATCAAAACACTGGACTTTCAACTCCAAGACAATCAAAGTTAAACAAACACGAGTGATTTTGCTGGTATGAAAAAGGTCGAAATAAATTAAATTATTTATACAGGTCCACACAAAGAGTAGCAAAAGGATTTTAAAAAGTTTTCCCAGTTCGCCTTACGTTCTTTTCCAAGGAGGAACGCTATCTTATTTTTCATTCTTCATCACTTTTTTTCTTCCTCTTAAATCCAATGAGTCATTATAGCAACATATGTAACGTTTAGAAGGAAACATTTTAACAATTACCAACAAAAAAAAAAAATCGATCAATAAAAGATCCTCTTGCCAATATTGAAAGCTTTGAAAAGTTGTTTGATCAAGAACGTTCTATGATAAGTACCTGTCATGAAGATTTATTACTATTTCCTTTTGATTTGTTGCCTATGTCTTTTAAAAGTTTACTTGTCAGAAGAACGAGGACTGTAACGAATGAAACTGGTAGGGTACTGAGCCAGTGCTGATACCCCATTGTTGGGACATACTTTATTTTAATACGGAAATAATCTATGCTCATATTGTAAAAGCTTTAAGCCTTACTATTATTGATGCTGTAGACCATGATACTATATGAGTAGATTAGCTTAGTATCAATCGTTACTAACGTAAAGACATGTGTTTGTAGTAGCCTTTAATAAGTAATCGTCACATATAATGAGTGCGACGGTAGTTGTGTCATGCTGCCATGGGATGCATATATATTTCTTACCTTAATTTTAGCTAACAATTCAAACAGGTCTTTCATACGTACACTAGGTAAAAAGGCTAGGCAAATCTTAAACTTGCTTATTCTTTTCTTTTGAGTCACTTTCGATTCCCGTCCGCTATTTTTTATTGTATCCTTTAGTTCAATTTATCTCGTTTTTTTCTCTTGCTTTTTTTAAGATGGATAGAATACATAAAAGATCTCTGTCTAAATCTCAGCACCTAGCTAACGTTCGTAAAAAACCAAAAACACAAGAAGTGCATAAAGAGGTTCCAGATGACAACGTAGATTCACCTAATGTTCAGCCCAGCGCTAAATCAGATTTGCCTGTAGAAAAAGTAATTGAATCGGAAGAAACAACAAAACTAAAGAATAGTTCTGGACATTTAGTGAAATACTTTACGGATCTATCGGAAAAAATGAAAATGTTGGCAGATGAAGCTGAAAGTAAGTTTTGAATTTAAGAAAAAAGGCACAATATTGAAGTGATGATTTTCTTTCTCTCTTCCTTTTTTTTATAGCTGCTTCTAAGTCTATGCGTAATTGGGAATATGTATTTAGTACAATGAAAAGTGTAAACATGCAAAATGAAAAGATCCTGCCTTTGGTCAAATTTGATTTAGACAATCAATCTACTAGCTGAAGCTATCAACATATTCACAGAATCAAGCATATATATATAAATATCAAAAGGCGCGTGTAAATAGATTACTTCTTTATATAGAAAACAATAATAAAAAGAAGAGAAAAATCCTTATAGAACTCGAAAACTGTGATATTCACACCGTTCACAAAACGGAAATTTCATTTAATCCAGGCAAACGCGTCATTTACACCAAAATATCTTTTATATGACAAGAAAATCATTCCTAAACGACGCCCTTTTGATCAACAGTGTTGACGTGAAACATTTAATAAAAAAAAAACTTCACTTGTAAAAGCCATACAAAGAAGAGCAAATCGAAACCCCGTAAAATGTTTTTTTGGAACCTTTTTTTTAAATCAAAACAATGCTTGACATCAACTTACTATTGGAAGATCGCGGTGGCAATCCTGAGGCTATTAAGGAATCCCAAAGAAGACGTGGTGCTCCAGTCGAAATTATTGATGAGATTATTGCCGAATATAAAGAATGGACTACTGGTATGTGTTACATCTTTCAATAATGTAATAAAAATGCAGCTTAATAAAGGGGCATTATGTCTCTTATACCTCAATTCGACAGTGATCAAAAAATCAAAGAAATGAACGCTTTACAAAAGGAAATTGGAAAGAAATACAAGTCCAAAGAGGATCCTTCTGAATTACTTGCTAAAAAGGCTGAGCTACAAAAGGGTAAAGAAGAACTTGTTGCCAAAGCCAAAGAACAAGAGATCTCTTGGAAGAACAAGTTGAATCTCCTTGGAAACATTGTTCATGACTCTGTTCCCATCTCGATGGACGAAGACAACAATGAAATCATTCGTACCTATTTTCACAATGGTATTGAGCCCGTCAAGAAGACCAATATATTATCTCACCACGAAGTTCTTACTCGTTTGGACGGCTATGATCAAGAGCGTGGCGCTAAGGTTGCTGGTCATCGTGGTTATTTCTTGACCAGTGTTGGTGTTGATCTTAACTTGGCTTTGATCAGATATGGCCTCAACTTTCTTGGTAGACATGGATACAAAAAGTTACAAACACCTTTCTTCATGAACAAAGATATGATGGCTAAAACTGCTCAATTATCCCAATTTGATGAAGAGCTTTATAAGGTAAACATACTTTATATGCAAAATGAGATACGTGTATTAAGGGCCCTTTGATTAGGTTTCTGGTGATGGCGAAGATAAATATCTTATTGCTACCTCTGAGCAACCCATCTCTGCTCTCCATTCTGGTGAATGGTTTGAAAAGCCTAGTGAACAGTTGCCCATCAAATATGCTGGTTACTCTACCTGTTTCCGTAAGGAAGCTGGTGCTCACGGTAAGGATACCTGGGGTATTTTCCGTGTTCACCAATTTGAAAAGATTGAACAATTTGTCTTGACTGTACCCGAAAAGTCTTGGGAAATGTTTAATGAAATGATTGAACACTCTGAGGAATTTTTCCAAAGCCTTGGTCTTTCTTATCGTGTCGTTGCTATCGTCTCTGGTGCATTGAACAATGCTGCTGCTAAGAAATATGATTTGGAAGCCTGGTTCCCTTATCAAGGAGAATACAAGGAACTTGTCTCGTGTTCTAACTGTACAGATTATCAATCTCGTAACCTGGAAATTCGTTGCGGTGTCAAGAAAATGTCTGACCGTGAAAAGAAATATGTTCATTGCTTGAACTCTACTTTATGTGCCACTGAGAGAGCCATGTGTGCATTATTAGAAAACTGGCAACGTGAGGATGGTTTAGAAATCCCCCCTCCATTAGTTCCTTATATGGATGGTCAAACCTTTATCCCTTATACTAAGCCTGCTTCCAAGCCTACTCCTAAGAAATAAAAAATCAACATTGTATAGAGAAGCGTGTTTGCTTGTAATGCTCCCTTTTTTGTTGCCTATGCATACAAAATGAAGTTTTATAAAATCATAAATAAAAGTACATTTAATAGCTTTAAAAGAAGAGGGGATGAGGTTAGGTTTTCAGGATTCGATTTGTCTCTCTAAACGATCCAGACGATCACGAAGAGTGGTTAACATTGTTTGGTATTCATGTAGTTCAATATCATTTTGCGATCTAACAATGGTAGGTGGTGTTTGAAGCTCGTCATTTCTTCTCTCAGACATGGCTACTAAATCCTCTGCCACCGCTCTCTCTTCTCGTGTGGCACTTGGCAACGGAGAAGGTAAAGAACGTGTTGTTGAGTTTGGTTCCAAATGACTCAATTGTTGTTGCCTGTCATTTTTGCCCACTCGAACCTCTAATGTTTCAATGCGTCTCAAAAGCTCATCTATTCTCTTTTCCATTTGGGATACAATTTCCCACTGGACTTCCTTGACTTGATTTCTCACTAGTCCTTCAATCGTAGTTGCTGAGGCTTGAAGGGTCTGCATAAGTGATGAAGAGCGACGGATCTGATCATCCAAGGTGGTCTTTAAAGTACGCGTGGTCTCAATTGTATCAAATAGGTGTTCAAAGGGTTGAAGGTACTGCTGACGCTGTAGTGCTGCAAATGAGCTTGTTGTAGGGGTCTTGGGTGGCAAGGACGCGTTCGCTGCTGAGTTTGCTGTAGGTTCGTGATTTCGTTGTGTAGTATAGTGTGGTTTTAAATTAAAATGGGAGGACGTAGTACTGTATTGCTGGAAGTTCAAGTTTTCTCTACTGGTTGGATGAGCAGAGTGAGGTGGTTGCTGTTGAGAGGGAACAATTGGTGGTACAGCAAATTCTTGCCTTCTTGGTGAAGGCTGGTAAGTATAAGCTGGCCTGGCTGTTGCAGGAGCAGGTGCGATGGATATCTTGTGTTGAACAGAACCAAAGTTTTGATTATTTACACGAGCTACTATACAAAAAAGTGGCTTTTAGGAATGAATGATAGATATATTCATTAATTAATAACCTAAGCTTGATTTTTGATGTTGGTGATGAAGTACAGCCTGACCAAAGTTTGAATTGATTGGGGCTGAACGAACGCCAGCTAATTGTTCATGATAAGAAGGTGCAAAAATGGTTAGATTCAAAGCATTCTTATGTTTAATGGACAATCTCTTCCTATTCATTGACTGCTGGTCCTGTTCAGATTCTTCTTCAGGGTAAGAGTATATCTTTCTCGCCAGCTGCGTTGAAGCTGAAGAAGGAATCATTTTCTCTCTTTCAGCGCTTTCTGATACGTTTTGCAAATGTAAAAACCCATCAATTCTTTGTCGTTTGTTGGCATAATCAGCAATACTAGGCAAATCAGGTTCATAACTTCTTTATAAATATCAATCTTTTTTCTTTACCTTTGCTGTCTTAATTCTTTTGAATTCAATAAAACTTTATCTAAAGCCATAGCGCCTCTTGTTTCTGGTATATGTTGATGCATAGATGAAGGCGATGGCGGTTCGATTTTAATTGCCCTTTCGCCCTCTCTTTCAATAAAATCGTCCAAATTTTCTAATGGTAGCTGTACTGATTCCCAAATATGTTCTTCTTTTGGAGCTCGAGTAAATTCAGGAAAAGCTTGAAGTATGGCATCAGCTAATCCTTTTTGATAATCATTTGGTTGTAGTTTACAGAGTTCAACCAATACATATTTGCTATGCTGAAGCGCGACATTAGATAATATTTTTGTGTTTAAATAAGTATCTTCATGATCTCTATAGCAATATTCATAGTGCCCTTCCTTAAAAGAAATGAGAGGTAAATCGAATAGCGGTATAATATCTGATAGTCGATAAAGTATTATATCTGTATCTGGTAAGCGAAAAAGAATCAACGGTTTCTTATGCTTTGAATATCTTCCAAGAAGTTGACTTAATACTTTCATCCCCTCTTCTCCTATTATATATTATTAAGTAAAATAAAAAACCAAAGAAAATAAGGAGAATTTGAAAAGTTAAAATTTCGATTTGATTGGATATTTTACAAGAAAATCTGCTTTCATAACTTTATTTGGACACAGCATTTTGTTTAGATCTTTTCTTGTTTTAAAAAATTAAATGGCACAACAAATTGAACGTAATCAAGAAGCTACAGTTTACGTTGGTAATCTTGATGAAAGATGTACGGAATCTCTTATATGGGAGCTAATGTTGCAAGCTGGCCCAGTTGGTAAAGATTGCAAAAAATATTGTTTACAAATAGAAAAGCATTTTATTAAGATCATTTTCTTTGAACAAATAGTGAATGTGCATTTACCCAAAGATCGAGTAACGCAGACACATCAAAACTATGGGTTTGTAGAATTCTTAACTGAAGAAGATGCAGATTATGCAATGAGGGTTATGAATCAAGTGCGCTTGTACGGTAAACCAGTTCGTGTTAATAAGGTAATAGTTGTATAAGATTAACTTGAAATTTTATATTATACTCATATATGAAACATAGGCCACTTCTGATAGAAAGAATTTGGATGTTGGAGCAACGCTATTTATAGGTAATTTGGACCCTGAGGTGGATGAAAAGTTATTATATGATACATTCAGTGCATTTGGATTGATTGTGAACACGCCTAGAGTATCAAGAGATCCAGATACAGGCGCCCTTAAAGGATTTGGATTTATCAGCTTTGATAATTTCGAATCTTCTGATGCAGCAATTGAAGCTATGGATGGACAATATTTAATGAATAAGCAGATTACGATATCTTATGCATACAAGAAAGATGGTAAAGGAGAGAGACACGGTTCTGCAGCAGAAAGATTATTAGCAGCAGAAGCAAGGAAAAACGTACAAATGCCAAATCAATTGTATGCTAGTGGACCACCAATGGCATCTACTATGGGCTATGCAGCCCCAGGCTATCCTGCGGCAATGCCTCCACCTCCACCAATGGGATATCCACCTCAGGTTCACGGCGTTTGGTAATAACGAAAATAGATTGAAATTTTTAGAAAGCGATTTATTGTGACTTGAAACAAATTTGAACAAATAAATTATGGCACCTTTTTGTTATTCTTTTTTTTTTTTTTTTTTTTTTTTTCTTTTATTTGCGAAAACTAAAACCCTTGATATGCTTTAAAGTCATGTCGGTCAACAACATAACAGAAGGAAAAAGAAATAATAAAAAAATAATGGATTTTACAGGCAGTGCTGTTCCTGACTTTATTCAAAAATTATTTAGGTAATAAAGGAAACAAAATAAAGAAAAAAAGAAACATAACCATATTAAACATAAATAATATAGAATGTTGGAAAATGACTCTTCGGAAAATACTTTATCTTGGAGCTCAAATGGGACAACGTTTATTGTTAAAGATACAATAGAGTTTTCTCGCACAGTTTTACCAAAGCATTTTAAACACTCCAACTTTGCAAGCTTTGTTCGACAGCTAAATAAATATGATTTTCATAAAGTGCGTCAATTAGAAGACAGTCAAAGGCCATACGGTGATCAGGTGCTCTATTAAATCTCCCTTTTCCCTCTGTCTCTCCTGAAATTCGATAAGTGTATTAATCCATATAATTTGTATAGGCCTGGGAGTTTGTTCATCCAAAATTCATTCGACATCGAAAAGATTTATTGGACGAGATAAAAAGAAAGGTTCCTGGAGGCGCAATTTCCAAGCAAATAAAAAAGGAAGACAGTACAGCTGAGCAGGACGGGAATCCCCAAATAGATACTTCATCGACCGTATCTACCAATTTGGCCTCTGCTCCTTTGAAGGAAGTTCAAGCAATGACGAATAAAATGATGAGCGAAATAGATCAACTTCAAACGGCTCGCGTAGCCTTAGAAAGCAACATTTCAAAATTAGTAAAGACAGATCAAGAGATTACAAGTGAATTAAAGCATTTAAACACCAGTCTGTCAGCAAAAGATGGTCTTATTAAAGAGTTTTTGCATTTGATCAACTCAACTCCAGGAAACGGTAAAAGTGCAATTGTACAAAAAAGGAAAGAAAAATGTTATTTACTTTTTTTTTTAAAGAAGAAGCAAATGCAGATCAGCAAGAAGCTCAGAACTTAATGAATTCTTATTATCGAATATCTAAAGCAAATGCGGAACAAATTGAGACACTTAACAAAGAATTAGGATTGAATCATACGACGAAATTAGGCTCACCGAATTGTGAACAACACAGGAACGTGAAGAGAATAAAATTGGAAGAGATGAATATACCTCCACCAATACCTCTTAGTAACGACTTTGATGCAAATTCTATATCTGCTGCCGCTGCCGCTGCAGCTGCTGCAAGTATGAATGCTGGTAGCTTAATCGGGTCTCCACTAAAGACTGCAGATGGGCTTACATTTGTTACACTGGGTCGGCTTTCATCCAATATGTCAGTAAGAGATAACAAACCAGCTATTGAGATTATGGCAGCGGACCAAACACCCACACTTGGTACAAGCTTACAAAGACCGACGGTTGGCATGAAACGTAAACCATCATCTGGGTTATCTTCGCAGGTCAGCTGGACTGTCCCTCCTAGAATATTGCTTGTAGACGATGATTCCGTCTACCGTGATTTGAGCGAGAGACTTTTACATGTGTTTGGATGTACGATTGATTTAGCAAAGGATGGTGTGGAAGCATTAAAAAAAATGGGATTGGAAAGATACGACTTAATTTTGATGGTAAGAAAAAAAGCCGCTGTTTGTTATAATTTGCTGTTGCTAAAACTTTGTTTCATGTTTAGGATATTGTAATGCCTAAAATGGATGGAATATCGGCAACAAGAAGCATTCGTCAATATGATGCACTTACACCTATTATTTCAATGACATCCAATTTTACTGATAATGATATTATGCAATATATTGGTAGTGGAATGACAGACATATTACCTAAACCATTCTCAAAACGCACATTGTATCAAATGTTGGATAAATATTGTGCACACTTGAAATCAATTCAAAGAGTCCAAGGTGTTAATGATCCTTCATCCATACCCCGTGCACTGGACATATTGCCCATGCATGACACTGAAGCTATGACTACATCAACCTCTTCTCCAACAAAAACTCAACATTCTTCTTCTTCGTCTTCTTCTTCCACAGCCCCTCCACCTTATTCATTTACTATACCGCCACCCAGTATCACACCTCCAGTTAATTCTGGCGCCTCATCTGTAACAGCCGCACCTACTGTGTTTCCTTTAGCCCCTTATCCATACCCAATCACAATGAATTCAGTTTCTACTGATGCTAACAGTAATAACACCAATCATGTTGGTCACAACGACATACCAAATATCACATTCTGGCCACAGCAGCCAACTCAACATCAAGACACACCACCAGCAATTATTGCGAATGATGGCAAATTTACTTGGGCAATGCCTAGCAGTAGTAATAACCATCAAAATCTCTAGCACCTCTTCTCATCCATTCATCAGTCTCTTATTTCAAGAACAAAAGTTTCACCTAATGTAGATAAGTTTGGATTATTATTATTATTATTATTAAACGATGGTTTATTACATGTTATAAGCAAATATACACTTTAAATCATTTACAAAAAATGGAACACACTTTCAGTCTTTTTATTTATTCTTTTATATAACACATGACTTATGTGAATGAGTGTACCATCTTGGCATGAGTTACTAGCTACAGTTTCTTGTCAAGAATACTACAACACAAGATATGATTAACCAATAGAGTAAAATCAAAAGATTTTGCAATCAGAACAATTGAATTCAACTTATACATCCCGTAAGAGATCGTTCTAGTCAGCAGCATCTTTATCGGCAGAAGTTAACCGCAAAGTCAAATGTATTACGACAAGAAAAAGAAATTATTATAACCAATGTAGCTTTTACTTTTTATTTTCAAGGCTACACTTTTTAAATAAAAAATCGCTTTCATGAACATATTCACGTTTCACTTTATCTCTGCTCCTTCTCTTTTTTGCACATAATTCTCTTGTGTCTTAGCTCCGACTGAGCAAAATATCTGAAACTACTTTCTTAACAATAGCAGCACAAAAGGAAGATGGTTTCGATGTAGCATAATGAACCAAACGATGTAACGTTTGACATGTACTCAATTGAGAGCTGTTTGCTAGAATTAGTGATAGGCTCAAGGTACAAGTAACAGACCAAACTTGCATTCTAGGAATGTTTTAAAAAACAATGGAACAGCGAAAGCTGCTGATACTTTAAAACCTTGGATAAGTTTTGTCGATCCTTAATTAGTAAAATATAAAAATCGTGCTTAAAAAGAAAATATGAATTTGTTTCTTTTGTATTTAATATGGAACTTTCTACAGAAATGAATAACAAAAAAAATAAAAACATTCATGGCCAACAAAAAGAGGAGAAAGGAAAAAATACACAGTGGAAAAAGCAAGGAGAGAATTGCTTGTTTTCCGATTCACCAAATGGGCTGAATGGCAGTACAGTATTCAATAAACAGCTAAACAACTACAGTAATACTTTTAGCATGAATTACACGAACCTAATGGTAAACAACATTGACTTGAATTTTACTTTTAGATAACTCAACAATATAATGTGAAGGTTCCTGTTCCTGCTGCGAATCTATGGTTCAATCAAACAGCAGCTATTTTTTCATCTCATTCAACATCTGATGCTATAAGCACAAAACACGTATTAAATACATCATTTTCACCTAGTGTGCCTTTTAATGTTTTTATTCCATTGATAACCAATCGCCGAACGTTGGTTCAGCAGCAAGAATTGGCTTTTGAGCAGCTTCGACAGCAGCAGGAACAAGAGCAAAAGAAACAAAAGTTTGAACAGCAACAGACAAGGACGCAGAAACAATGTAACCAAAAACCACAGACTCAAAAAAGGAAGCGAAAGGAGAAAGGATCTCAACACTATCAGAACAAAAGAAAAGAGCCTCAGGGACATCAACAGAAGCAACAGAAAGAAAGAACATTCCGCCTTAAGCGACCTGAAGAAAAGATGAGCTGAAAATCCTAAATTACTTTTTCAATATACCAAAAAGAAAGCAACATTTATATGATCATTGTATATAGCTATGCATTAAAAAATAAAAATCTACTTATATTTGATAGTTAAACAAATATTCGTATAATAAAACACTATAAGTAATAATTTAAATTAGATATATCACATACATCCTATACATCTATCGGTTTCTGTTTATTTCCACTAATAAAGAATGCCTCTCTCCAATACTTTTTTTGTGCACGGTAAAAACTGAACTTGAAATCGAGATTTGTCAAGTACGAATTGATTAGATTCCCGACAAGTGCCCTTTTATACGTTTTTTTTTTAATGAATAAAACTTGATCTTTTTTACTCATTCAAAGCAGAAGGAAAAGGGTCAATTCAAAGACATCCTATAATTGATGGGACTAATTGAAAATGGGTAAAATTCTCTTGTTGGTGAATATGAAAAATGATGTTTTTTAAATGATTAGCTATAAATCTTTAATAAACGAGCTTTTCATTATGCAAAATGCATAGACTTGCAAATAAAAGATTTGATGACATCATATTCCTCTACTTGATCAACTTCTAAGATTGTATGCTCTCCAAAAATATGAATATGAATTTAAACTTTTAATTTTATTAGTCATACTATTACAATCATTTTATACTCATTAAATATGAGGACCTAGTAAAAGACATAGATTGTGAAATAAATTGATGAAAAGGAAAGGAGAAGGTTGTACGAAACAGAGAATGTTTATTTTCAGGAGTGAATTTCTTTTGTTTGTTTTCGTGACAAAGTAAATTGAATTTTTTTACTGCATTTCAAATAACAATAATAAAACAATACTTCTTTTTCTTCTTTCTCTTCTTTTTCATTATTAAAAAATGACTTTTGAAAGAGAAGAAGATTTATTAATGACCTATCTTGATGAAGACTACATGTCTACCACAAGCCAATCCTCATCCTCTTGGACATTTCAAGAACCAGACTTGTACACAAGCGAATCACATTATTTTCCACTGATCAACTTCTTTCAAGGCTGTTATCAGCATGAAGTGTCACAACAAATCGTTAAACAATTCATACCTCAGCCTGTTCTTCCCCCTGCAAGTGGCAAATCAAAGCGTGGACGTAAAAAGCGTGATCAACAACAACAAAGTGCGGCATGTACAGTGAAACAATCATTGGTTCCTATTTTACCAGCAAAACAAGAAATACAAAAGGAGGAAGAACAGCAGCAGCAGCAGCAGCAGCAAGTAGAAAAAGAAGTAACCAAAAGACAAGAGAGGTTAATAAAAAATAGAGCAGCGGCTTTATTGTCACGTAAGCGAAAGAGAGAGCATTTGAATTCGCTGGAAGAAGAAAAAAATAAGCTGATGAATGAGAACGGTGAACTGAGAGAAAGTATGAATCAATTGGCAAGAGAAAACACGGAGCTAAAGCAAAAGTTAAACAATAATCATGGCATAATATTGATGGTAAATAGTGAAATAATAATAGTAGATGATTATTAACATAAACAATTAGATTTTTTTGTACTTCTTTGCATTATTCATTTCATTTTTATCAAAAGAATCAAATAGCACATTTTATAATAAAAATAAATCAAGAACAGATAAAAATGATAAATAAAAATTATTTAACAACAACAAAACCATCCTTTTGAACTTTGATATTCACTTTCTGATTTACGACTATTACCTAATAAATAAAGCCCTTCATCATCATCATCATCATTTTCTTGTTCTTCTTCATTATCTGATAAACTAGTCGATGTGATCACATATGGTTTATTCTTTACTTTGTTGAGTTTTGCCTCTGTTAACAATCAATCTTTCGTATTGCTACTTGTTTCTCTTTCTTTTTTTTTCTTTCTTTTTTCTTACCTAATTTACAAATAAATTTGAGATGATCTTGCTGTTCTTCAGTTGTTTGAATTATATTCCATTTAGGTAATTGACTTGTTATTTTCTTAATCTTTTTTTAAACATTAGACATAGTTATTTCAGGTACACATTAAAGAAAGTATTTACATTAGAATCTCTTGGTTCAAAAGGATCTTGCTCATTAAAGTCCATTCAGAGAAAAAGAAAATAAAAAATGAAAAGTTTAAGCCAATCAAAAACAAAAAAAAAAGTACAAAATAATAATAATAATCATATTTTAGTCCTCCTTTTTAAAGAAAATAGTTTTATTCCAATCTTTTATTAATATTATCTCCATGAATAACCCTTCATTGACTGTGAAAAAGAAGGAAGAAAAGTACTGTATTGTGAATTGAATGTTTATGGCATTTGTTAGTAGAGTGAGTATCGATTGATACAATTTACTTGAAAATACTAGCAGAAATAAAGTGAACGAAATGACACGATGACAGCCATCAATTCGACCACCGCTTGATATAAATAAGGTTCTATCAGTCCAAGTCCTTCATAACTCAAGCAATCATAAAAAAGTGGCCATCAACTTTAAATTTTGGTTCGACACAAATCAAAATTTGTATTACAATCTTTTAAACATTCTAGAATGCGTTATTTTGTATTTACATAAATAGTATTTGCCCCTTTTATGTAGCAAAAAAGAAAAGTGAAGTTGATTGGTAGATGAAGCTTAACATTCCTTTTTAAAATTATTGTTGCACACAAGATTTCTTTATAAAAACTGTATAATAATTTTCTATACAAAAGGAGAAAATCAAACTTTGTTAAAGAGATATTACAAAAAGAAGCTATCCAAATACATTATTCTCACTACATCTTTAGGTATGCGTTTGCATAATGCATTGTATCGGAGCTATAATCGTTTGCCATAGTGCCTTTTACCTAGACTAATCTTGTATTTTGACTGATTGTAATAAGCACGCTAGTCACTTTGTATTTTATATTTGTATTTTCTTTAGTACTTTTTGGCCAGGAGAGTTATAACAAAAGAAGTACGATCAGTTTTCATATAATACAGTGTACATGACATAAAGGAGATCCACGCATAAAAGCGTGTGGGGAATAAAGTCAATGCGTCACTGCATTTTGAGTAACACCTCATTGTTTCCCTTTTTTTTTTCTTTACTCCTGAAATAAAAATGTAAATTTAGTTTTTTTCTGTTAATTGATCCCCCCCTTCCCCTTTTTAACGCTCCTCGTTATTTCTCTTTCTTTTTCTCTCCTCACTTTTAAGCGTAGACGAATAAGGACCCTCTCCTAAATAAGTCACCAATAAAATAAAATAGACCCCTTCTTTTTTACAGATGTTCTTTTTTTTTTCTATTTTAAAGCAAATATGATAAGAGATGAAGAAGATAATAAAAGTGAAATGAGTCAGCGTAGAAATAATACATTCTCATGGTCATCTACACAGAGTTCAATTTTTACTCAATTCACTTTATATTCTATTACAGAAGAAGACCTTGTTTGGAACTATTTAATGCTTCAAGGCTATTTAAGCTTGAACACAGATCAAGAAAGAAGAGTTAAGATGATAGAGATGGTCTGTCGATTAGCATCACAGGGAAATTTGGTGATGATACAACAATTCATGGTCCATGAAAGAACAAGAGCATATGTTCAATTGGATGGAGTGACTGAAGAAGAACATTGGACACCATTAATGTATGCTAGTTGCTTTGGAAAATCACCTGTGGCTCGATATTTATTAGAAAGGGGAGTGAAAGCGGATGCTCAAGACAAATGTAAACCACATAAATACTGTACTAATTACTCAAGTATTAACCATTATATAGTAGGATGGACCCCGCTGATGTGGGCTGTTATAAATGATCATTGTGATGTAGTCGAGATATTATTAGAATACAATGCATCGCTCGACATAAACTCGACTCACGGTGCAACTGTCTACGACTTGGTCAACACAACTAACGAAAGAATGATGCAGTACTTTCAACGCCCTAATACAGTAAAAGAGGCACAGTTTATGTGGGATCAATGCTTACCAGATCAAATGTTTGTCTTTTCTGAGGATCAACTCGATACAATCTTGAACGTCGCCATCACCAAGCTGAAATTACCTATTAAATCAAGGTCCGAAATTTATGTCCCTGCAAATATTCTTTTTTTGTGTGCTCGTTATGCTCATTATTATTACTCAACAAGTGAATTAGTTGATAAATTATTAGCTGAAGCTATTCAAAGAATAAAAGATGTCATTCAAGTAAGAGAAAAAAAAAAAAGAAGCTTTGTATTGATTTTAACTTACATTCTAATGTATAGAGTAACAAACGGGATGTTCATACATTAGCCTTTTGGATATCCAACTTGACTCATTTATTATTCTATCTCAAAAAAGACACAGCTCTTGTAGCCTCTGCAGCAGAACATCAACTCTTAATTTCCGAGCTTGTCTCTGAGGCTTATACTGCCCTTATAGACGATTCACAAAAGCGGCTGGATTACATTCTCGAATCTGCCATGCTTGAATTTGAGCCACTCGACGGCTTTGATGTCATTCACTTTGCTCACGACTGGCAACGCTTCTTTTTTCGTCGATCCTCTTCCTCAGCGTTTGTAGAGACGATATCCTCGCCTACTTCTGTTACTCACTTATTGAGTTCTATCTTATACGTGCTTCAGTCGTATGAGGTGCATCCAACCATTATCCATCAGGCCCTATCTCAACTGTTTCACTTCTTCTCATGTGAAATGTTTAACCGTATCCTGAGCAATAAGCGTATGCTGTGCAGGTCCAAGGCGCTTCAAATACGTATGAATCTTACAGTGATTGAGGAGTGGGCTCGACAACAAGGCTTGACGATCGAAAGCCATTTGGTACCTGTAATTCAGATGGTTCAACTGCTGCAGTGTGTTTCTCAACTGACAGATCTTGTAGATTTTATACATACGATAAAATCGTTTGATCTCTTGAATCCAATTCAAATCAAGCGATTGATTGTACAATATCGGTATGAAGTGAATGAAAGACGAGTACCTGAAGAGATTGAAAAATATACAATGCAAATTGCAGAGGATACAATAAAGCAGTATGCTCAAGAAAAGAAAACAAGTCGAAATAATAGTATGGCAAGTTTAATATACGAAGAAGATGAAGGAAGAGTGAAAGAGAAAAGGGATTCAGCTTATATGCTACCCTTCTCACTACCAACCTTAATAAGTGAAAAAGTAATTCCTGTCATACCTGAAGATTGGCTTATGAAGTTGACCCCTTTATTTTCTCCCTAAAAAATTATTATTATTTACGCATATCATTACATCTCCTTTTTATATATATTTTTTTTATTGTTGTCCTGCATATAATTTCTTTCCTTTTTTTTCCTTTTTTTTTTTTTTTTCTTCTCTTTTTTTGTATAAATAAAAAACATGGAACAACAAAAGAAAATAAAAATATTTGAAAGAGAGTTGATTGAAGATCAATTTAATAGAATAAATCAAACAGATAATACAACAGTGATTATTACACCAAAATATAATACAACAAATAAAACAGAACTTAAAGTAAAGGATGTTACTTTTTTCTATATATTTATGCTTACAGATAATAGATTGGTGTATTATTGCCCTTTAGTCAAAAGAATGATAACTTGACAGCAAAAATTGTTTGGGCGTAAATAATACTTAATACAAAACAGTAAGAGAGCTCATAGTTACTTGGTAGTGGTTCATCGGCCATAAGAATGGCAGTGAATGATATAAATCAACAACAAATGATACCAGGTGCATATATAACACTCATCGAGAAGGATTCATTTCCAGATACAACACTCAATCAAATGTCAGTTACCAATGCTGTTTATTCATCTGTTACGTTATTACAACAAGGTGTTGTTGGTATCATTGGCGATATTTCAAGTTCATGGACAAGTTTGAGTGCACTCATATCTTCTACTTTACAAGTACCACAGTGTTCGTTTACCGCCAATGCCGGTAATTATTCGAGACATCATAAACAACAAAGCACTAATTTCATAAATATAGTGGCACTATCGGATAAAACACAATACAAATACTTTTTTAGAACGATACCAACACAAGTCATCATTGCTGATGCCATGCTTGAATTTGCTTCTAAAGAAGGATGGAAAAAATTAGGCATCCTCTATACAGATGATCCACTTGGTCAACAATGTAATATTTATATACATCAACAGCAACAACTTACTGATTATTATCATATAGTCTATCAAAGAGCCATCATTCAAGCAGGCACAATGGATATTCACATCACACAATATCAATCCATTCCCACCAATTCAGATCAACAAAATGACGGCTTAAATAGTGCACTCAAGAACTTGACAGATAGTGGTGCACGTATCATTATGGTCGTAGCCAACCCAACAAGCAAAATCATGATCCGTGCCAATCAACTAGGACTTGTGAATGAGAATTATGTTTGGCTATTGATGGGTGATGCAGAAGAGGATTTGAAGACACAAGTCGACGTGTTCAATACAAATCATACACCTACAATTGATTATGCAAGTGCATTTCAAGGACTTTTTATGTTTGACAACTGGTTAGGATTGTATGGTTATCCTCCTTTTGAATCCTTTTTAGACCAGTGGGCGAAACTGAACCCTCAAATGTAACTACTATTAGAATAAGGAGTAAACAAAAGATGTTTATATATAACAAATAGGTATCCTTTTGCTGGCTATAGGAATATTAGTTATTATGAAGGGTAAAACTATTTATAATAGAGAATATAAACTATATTTCATGACACTAAAGCAAATAGGTTAGCTTATTCTTGTATGATGGTCATGGCTAAAGGATATGGGAAATTAATCGAAGACAGTAGTAATCAGACTGGACAATTACTTAAATTAGCATCAGGCGAGCTGGGTGATGAATTGCTGCCTCCTGCTTTTAATATAAACTATGTTGGTCCTGAAGGTCCAATGACATATGATTCAAACGGTGATCTTACTACAGGGTAGCTATGGATAGTCTTGTATAATTTATTTATAAATAACAATCATATATAGAAACTATTTGGTTTATAATTTACAACATGGAAATAAAGTGGTTGTAGGTCAAAGCACAGGTGGTATACTTAATATCACGTCAGCCCCTTTATTCTATGACGGTTCATACAATGTAAGGATAACAATAACATCATTTCCCCTTTCATTACTAATCGCTATTCTAGGCTCCTTTAGATTCACCACCAAGTGTAGCTTTAAATCCTGAACTAGGTTCTCCCATTTCAAATGTCATCCTTACCTTATCCTTTTGTGGTATTTTGTTTTCATTCTTTTGCTTTTTACTGGTCTTGATTTATCGTAAACATGAAGTATTCAAAGTCTCAAGGTAGCCGCATACACATTAGCAATCATATCAAACTTACTTGTAAAAGAGTAGTCCTTTGTTTTGCTGTTTAGAATTAATTGGGTTTATTTTGACCTATGGCTCTGTTATCACGATGATCGGCATACCAACAACAGCCTCGTGTATCGTTACGCCTGTTACATTCAGTTTGGGTTTTTTGCTTGTGATAGGGTAAATAACAATAGGAGAGATAGAGTGTTGTGTAGATGCTAATAAGATGATAATAGAAATATGATTGCCAAGAATTATAGGATATATAGAATATTTAATAACATTTTTATTACAAGAAGTATCATTACAGATGCACACTTGATAAGATCTGTTGTAGCCATTGTAGGCATTGATATGGTAATTAATATTAGCAATAATAGTGCCTTGTATATTTATTTATATGTTTATAGATCATCTTGATTATTGGCTTAATCGTTGCAAGACCACTTCCTACGAGATTTGATGTTTCATTTTCAACTCATTATTGGAAATGTGCTACAGAAGACAAGGGCAAAAAGATGGTCTTTTTAGTCTTGTCCACATCTTATGCGGCTTGCTTATTATTATTTGCTACCTTTTTAGCTTACAAGACACGATTTGCTGGTAAACAATACAATCGATACAGTGAATGTAAACAAATGGGCTTATCTGTCTAGTAAGCACCTTTTATATCATCATCCACTCGATCTGATTCTTTATTAGTAATATCCTCTTTTCTGCACTTGTTGGGTTTGCTGTGATTGTGAATCCATTAGCCGACTTTTATACCAAATATTACATCATTGTCATTGCCATTCTTTGGGCCACCACCTTTTCTCTCTTGATTTTGTTTTTCCCCAAAGTTCAAGCCTTTTATCAATACAAACTCAAGGAAAGAAGACAACGTAGACAATTAGAAGAAAAATCATTTGGACACCAACAAAATAGTTTGTTTTCATTTTTACAATCGGATCAACAATCACAACCTGTTATTAGTGAACTATTAAATCTAGATCAAATCTTGCATTCAGATGAGCCCATCTTATCTGAAAATAACTCAAGACGGAAACCAAGCGCGGTGAGTACAACCACGACGACTACAGGCGATGGATGTCAACTGATTGAAGTACATGAAGGTGAAATGCCGATACGTAAAGTATTTCGATATTTTCCATTTTTATCACAATGGGAGATGCATCACATCATGGTCTTTCCTTGGTTGGGCTATTTCTCACACTTTTCTGTAAATAGTCAATTATAAAACAAATTGTCAACTCTAATCGTTACTCTATAGAAAGATGCCAAGAAAGGAACGGTCGTGTCCTATTATCAAGTTACTGTTTATTCTGCTAAATTAGAAGATTACGTATTAAAAATACACGGCCAAGGGTGGTATGATATTTATATTCAGCTACCCACTTTAAACTCTTTGAATACATGGCAGCAATGCTTTAATCAAAAGAAGCCAGATGCACGACCTTATTTCACTACAGAATAAGTGATAAATAAAGTTTGGGAAGACTGCAGTTCAAAATGAATGAAAAAAAGATGCAGTACAATCACTTTGAGTTTGCAAATTACAAAGATTCATAATTGTCAAATTCCTTGAAATAAAAAAACAATTGTAAAATTGATTTGTTTAATTTTTATATTGTTCAACTGCTTATACAAAGTAGCAATGATGAAGTACCTCAAGAAAGCACTAGAAAAATATCTCAATCTACAAAACATAAAAAACGTAAAGATACTATTGTTATGCTGGTTGTTATTGCCACCTGCATAGTAAAAACAAAAAGGGAGCACATTAGCTTATCTATAGTTGACATAAACTTCAAAAGCTATCCTGCCGTTTAAAAGTTACCTGCTTCAAGAACAATCTCAATGTAGCATTAAGTGAGTATAAGTGAGTACCACCAAAACATTGGCGGTTTAAAGGATCTAAAGCATTTTCCTCTACCAAAAAAGCCAAGAGAAGGATACGCAGAAATGAATAGAGCAATTATTATCCAAAAAAACTATAAAGTATACATTCAAAGATTGTTAGAAAGCGCTGATACATCTACTAGCAGCAGCATTATTATTCATAGAGATCAAATGATCTATTCGGGTGAAATGCATACCATTTATAAAAAAAAGTTAAAGGAATCTTTTACAAGTTAATGATCAAAAGGAATCTGTAAAGATTCGATTGAATCATTTGGGTCGAAACGAGCATTACAAGGCATTTATTAGTAGCAAATTCAACACGAACTTCACCTTTGGCTTTGTTTCCCCTTAACAAGAATATTTATTACTGCAGCCAATTTCCATTCATCTTGATGCTATCCACTGCATTACTGATTTTGATGATGGCATATTGTACACTATAGCCATTTAACCTGTAGTCTACATGTATGTAATAGGTCAGTTTTGTATCCTTTAAAAGCCTTTCATATATTTATCAGCAAAAAATCGTAAGAATGGAAACTCTAACTACAAACCAGTGCGGCAGAATATAAGGGGGGACTTAAGCTGTATATCCTAAAGCGACCGTCCAGTTGGGCCATTTTCATGTAAAAAATTTGAAAATACATAAAGTTGAGAAACTTTACTAAAAATGCAGAAATGAATAAGATTTTGAATGGAGAGGAACCATTTGCAAGCATATTTATTTATTTAAATAAAAATTGGCATTAGATGCATAACAAAAGAAATTCTTGTCTTGTATGGAACATATGTATATTCTGTACGAAAAACTTCAATTAGAACACATTGTACTTATTTAATCACTGTTTATTAAACCATAGATATCTTGCAATTCTATCGTCCTATCGTTTACAAGTTGAAATAACGTAGACTGTATCCAGTTGTGGACTGTCAGAAAACAGTATCAGGTTATGCAATATGAAGGGTTAATTTTAACAGTGTTTTTAATAGATTTAGCAAAAGAACACGGATGCGGCCATTAATATTCGTTAATCTTCATATCATAGATAAGCCCTGGTTGCAATTTTTTTTTCGTAGTATCCTTCCTTACAAAGAGAAAATCCTGCTGGTCACCTTATTTGACCCTCGGATCCTTAAACCGTCACTGTGTCATCTTAGTGGTAGTGGTTTAAGTATGCGACAAAGAGCCAGTCATGAATCAAGCTTGTATTATGAGTTATTAATATAGTAACAACAATAGCAATTCAATACATAATAAACTTTCTTTATTCTAATTCATTTGGATCTATTTGTAAATCTTTTGTATTTGTATATACTTGCTTCGACTATTCAAATAACTAAGTACGTATTTCTTACCATTTTATATTTTTATTTTTTACCATTTTCCAAATTTGAACAACATTATCTTCAGCACAACTAGAAATAACCCAGGGTTCTGCAGGATTCCAATCAAAATCAGAAATCTTGGCTGTATGACCACTGTGAACAAACTATATGCATTTTCTTATTAGCTATCAACTTTTATTTACTTTACAATTACCAGTATTTCTGGTGGTCCATCCTCTGCATCTTCTGGTGTTTGTTCTTTTCCGATCTGACTCAAATCCCATACAATTATTTTACGATCACTTGCTGCTGAAGCAAGAATAGGATCTTCATGTGGACTCCATGCCACTTGACTTACTTCTCCTTCATGCGATTCTAGAGAATACAATGTGTCCTTCATTTTTCGCATATCAAATAACCCTATTGTCTTGGTTTGATGTGTTATTGAATATGTCATATAAATAATTTATTCATACTTGGTCTGAGCTGCCTGTAGCTAGCATCCACTCTGTCTTGGGGTGAAATGCGACTGAATTAATCTCTGCGTTATGAGCCTGTATATTTTGAACAGGTTTATTTGCCTCACGCGTATCCCAGCTATAAATGTATTTGGTTAAGAAAGCATATAAAAATTCGTTGGTTTCTTACATCATCAATCTTTTATCATCGGCTACAGAAGCAAATAAACAATCATTAACTGAATTCCAACTCACATCCTATCATAATTAGCTTTGTAAACATTCAATATATGCCTTTTCTTACTTCGACACATGATGTATGTCCTTTATAAACTTGTAATGGTTCTAATTCATTATTTTCGTTTGGTTTTATTCCAATATCCCTTTACATAACTAACATTAGTCTCCATTTTCGCACAATTTGCCTTTTTTTTAAAAAAAAAAATTTACCATTGACAAATAAGCTGATCGAATCCAGCGCTTAATAATTGATTCTTTTTTGCTGTATGAGGATTCCACGCTAACCCATACCCTTCCATGCTGTGCCCTTTCAACCTCAACATATTACTACCCTTTCTATCAAATACAAGCACATCGCCTGCCACTGTTTTGGTTGCAGCGATAGTAGAATCTGAAGGCATAGAGCGTGCACGATTTACTTCTCCTTCATGAACCAACTTTTGTACAATATCGAGTTTGGTCTTTTCATTCTTCGGGACTTGTAATTGAAGATATTGAAGATAGTTGGTTTCTTGATCACTTGTATGAGTACCGATAAGCAACTCTTGATTAAAAACTCCATTGCTGTCCCTTTTAAAAAAATTAATGTTACTGTTGCTATTGTAAAGTATATTTAATTACATGGATTTTTCAGGTAACCATTGTAGCGTAAGAGTTGGCCAGGTCAAGTTATGTGTGATGATCATGTCATATAATAAAGGGGCTTGTTTTTTCCACTCATTATATTCTTCTAAAATCTTTTTTTGTTCATTCTCGGTACCTTTTATAATAGATTTAGTCATAAGCATATAAAAGCATTTGCATGTACAAACCTGATGTACTCATTTGTTATGTGTGTGTTTGTATTGGAAAGAAAGAAAAAAAAAAAAAACGCGTTTTTTTATTATCAGAAGAGTCTGTACATGCCACTCCTTCCTTTCCATATATGGAATATGCTAACAGTATTTCGAACAGGCTGTCCGATGCAGGTGGTTAGCAGTCGTAAAACTGGTGGATATGCCATATATGGAAATGTAAGAAATTTTTTAAGTAAACGTTTACCTCATTGAGAATCTGACAAACCTAGAAAATGTCGAGACACGTATGCCTATGAGCTTGGGCCTAAAGATGAACAATTGAACAAAAAAATTAAGCCTTTGGCAGATAAACTTGAAACAGCGGAAATTTAGAAAAGCCTGTAACGTATATAGGAACGATTAAAAGGCATATTTTTTATGCTACCTCAAATTCAAGCTTTTTCAGCAGCCAAATAAGGATGGATGGCTGGTACGACTGAACACACAGCTTATCCATGAGCAAATGGCCTATAGAATACTCATATTGAGATATTGATGAAAAGCAATCAGATACTCACACAGGAAAAGTCAGCTTCAAGAAGACCATAAAGTTCGCCTTCTTAACTTCTTTAACGAGTGACCTTTTACTACAGTCAACGAATGTGACTGAGAGTTTGACTCAATCTTTCAAGGGGTTTGGTTTATATAATACTTGCAGGTTTATCAATATGTCAATTATTTTGGAGTCTAATAGGTCGGCAGCTTCGCATGCATTATGTAACGTTACTTTAATTGCTTTATGATCTAGTTTTTTTTCTCACATCCTAAAAGAAAATATGTAAGCTGGCAAAGCATGTCAAATATCATTATTAGATACTCACTCTGAAGATGTTGGACAATTCAGTAAGTAATTCTTCTCCAGCTTTACGTCGTGATTAACATATTTATTTAAAAGTTTCTCGTGAAATTCCTAAATGTTGTCGAATCCAATTGCATTTGACATTGTTTGGTTGTGCTAATCTTTTGTAACGATATTGTATGATGTAAGGACCTAAATTGATACCATTTAAAGTATGTACTAGTGAATGATGCAAACAAAGTCTACTTACAATATTTCATGGATATTGGCGTTGACAAATAAACCAGAAGTTCTTGCCTCCTGATATAATTTCATTTGAAACCTTTTGAAGCCAATGCTAAAATTATAGCTATTCTCCAATATATGTAGTGAAGCGTTATTAGAAAACAAGGTTTGCTCGAATTCATTGGCATCTTTATCACTTATTGTATATATAATTTCATCCACTATTTCACCTTCTTGGGCCGATGAATTTTCCTCCTTCTCGCTCATACAAGAGGTTTCTATATCACTGGTTTGTTCACCCTCATTGTCTTTTAGTTGTGTTCCAGTCCTTCTTCCACTAGCCTTGATAGATAATTCTAAAGTCTTATTGTCTTCAGCTTCGACTGTATTTGCGTTATCTCGTAAGAATAAAAAGATTATAAAATTCAACGAGACTTAAAAAAGTATCTTTTTATTTAGTATTATTGTATCTGGTATTTATATCCTTTTCATGAAGATTCAATTAAATCCTTTTCAAGATGCTTTAATTAATTATAGCTGTAGGTCTAGTATGAATAAATCTTTAGTATGAAGGCATGTTTCTGGTTATGCAAGTGGACTGTTTATAATTATTTCTTAAGTAGATCTATTTTTCATTTATGTCTCATTGCATCAGGAGCTATATGAAAACAACTTGTATTGAGTTAAAGGAGTAGAATTAGATATGAGCAAACAATAGAGAAAAGACTGTAATAAATCTTTGTAAAGCATTTACTACTCTGATTTCTTATAAATTGAATATGAATCATGTTTAAAGTTTGTTGGGATACGACAGTATCATCTAACTTAGCAAGTGTCTACAGTTTTTCAAGAATAACATGTAAGCCAGGGTCTCGCTTTCTATTTGGATATTTAGCAAAGAACGTTGTCTTCATTTTATTCTGAAGGTTAGCCTTTACATCGCTAATTTTGTCAAATTGCCTAGTATATGTGGAAACAAGGTCTTGATGGTCCACGACAAAGGCTACCAGAGAAGGATGTTTGCATTCATCTACATATGTTTCTATTGCTACGGGTCAGGCAAACTGTTAATTATCAGACATGTGTGTTTTGTTCACAAAATAATGAAATGGAGATTGCGATAGGACCAGAAATATGAATGGCTTTACTTTATAATAGATGTCCAGAGTTTATATATTTTTCACAGTGTAGATATTAATATGTTCTAAGCGGTTGGCGAAACGCCCTAAGCATTACGCAGATGGTTAAGTGTTACATGCTGCGGGAGTCATGTTGTTATATATAGCTATAACGTTGATATTGAAAACACTGCAGATATGATACGATTATGATATTTTTATACTGCGGTTGACATTTATAAGTAGAAGTATTGTAGCTTGTTAGTATTTGGGACTTGGATTGTATTAAAGGTAAGTTTATTTTGTTTAGAGTTTGGAGCCTTGAATGACTTGAATTTGATTAACTTGATTGAACGTTTAACAGTTCTTTTGATAGAGTAATTTGGCTTTGAGTGGTGACCACCAAATCTTTATAGATCAATAAGGTTAAGAGTAAGATTGTTTAATAAAAGATAAAAAAAAAGGGGTCTTTCTTGGTTCGTGATAACTTAGGTATCAGATCAGAAAGAATAAATAAAAATAAAAAGAAAGGTAATTGTGACCCAATAAGAAAAGATTGCTTTTTAAGCGCAAGAAGATTTGATTTATTGAACGTTGTAATTTTTCGTGAAAGGTATTGTTTCGTTTGTTAAATGGCCTTAAGAGTTTAGAAATAATTTGACTTTTCTTTAAAGTGTAAAAGAATTTGAGATCAAAAGTTTGTGTTTATGTTGATAAATTTGGTTTGCTTGTAGTAAGTGACCACCAGATCTTGTATTGTAGATCAAACAGTAAAAAGTAATAAAAAGTTTTCTTGATAAGAGAATATAAAATTGATACGATGAAGATAGTTTGACTTCAAAGGACTTGACTTGATGTATATGTAGGGGATCAGAAAGATTTTAAATGTAGATCCTTGAATATGTTCTTTTTATTGAAGTTATGTTAAAAGTAAAATATATCAAAAGTGAAGTTCAATCGAAAAGTAAAAGGATGAAGGGATATTTATATAATTGTCATTTTTTTGTGTTTTTCTATTTTTGAACTTTTTTTGTTCATCTTCAGGGACTGAGTCCCTTCTTCCGCAAAAGTTACACTGTGAGATTGGAGTTTATAGGGTTTATATAGTATAAATTAGGTTGTTTTATAAGATTCTTGATGTGAGACCAAAGTTTCGAATAGAGTTTGGTTCCAAAAGTAGTAATAATTTGAATATAAGTTCGCTTGTAATAAGTGACCACCAGATCTTGTTAAGTAGATCAAACTTGTTTGTAATAAAGTGACATGATAAGAATATTAAAAGGTTTTACAATGAAGATAATTGGATTCAAGGGATTTGTCTTGCTTGTGCTTTAAGAGTGTTATACCAAAAGATTCAGGGATAAAGATACTTGATTTATTGGATAAAATATATTTGAAATATCACAAAGAGAAGTTAAGATAAGTAAGTCAAGATAATGTTATTTTTCTTGGAGTAGTAAAGGTTGTTATTAATAAAGAGAGTTTTCTTGAGTTTTTACAAGTTTAGTTGCTTGATGTGACCACCAGATCTTTTAAGTAAGATCAAATATAAGATAAAAGATAAAGATAAAAATAAAGGGAACAGGGACTTTTATAACAAAAGATTGCCTGTTTGTTTAAATGAAAAGATAAAAAGAATTGAACTTGAGTTATTTATTCAACTAAAAACTGAATTGAATTGACTTCAACAAGAGAAGGTATTTATATTGTTTCTTTTGTTTGTGCTTTTGACCTTTTTCACAAAAATGAAAATTTTCGGCTTGATCGGGTGTTACATTGTTACTTTCTTCTTGGTTGCAATAAGTGAGGTAAAATAAAAATAAAAACTTGTCTATTTTATAGACAAAGAGAAATAAAGTTTCATTTTGATATAAAGTTCAAAAAAAGAATAAGGTTCAAAATTAAAAAATCACAAACCGCAGCCATTGCTGGTTTTAATGTTGTTGTAACTTGTTAGTACTTGGGATTTGGATTGTGTTAAAGTGATGTAGATTTGTTTAGTTTGAAGTTTGAAGCCTTGAATGACTTGAGTTTGATTAACTTGATTGAACGTTTAACAGTTCTTTTGATAAAGTAATTTGATTTTAAGTAGTGACCACCAGATCTTTATAGATCAATAAGGTTAGGAGTAAGATTGTTTAATAAAAGATAAAAATAAAAGGGATCTTTCTTGATTCGTGATAATTCAGGTATCAGATCAGAAAGAATAAGTAAAAATAAAAAGAAAAGAAAAGGTGTTTGTGACCCAATAAGAAACAATTGCTTTTAAGCGCAAGAAGATTTTGTTTATTGAATGTCTGTTATTTGGTTAAAAATATTCATCTTATTTATATAAAAAAAGGCGTGGCTTATTGTTGGTTACAATCTATGTCGAACGACATCAATGTCGCTGGACATCAAAATTTGTTCTTGTGATCATCATTGTTCTCCGGATCCAAAACTTCATCATTTGTGCTACAATGTTAAGTAAAATAAAAGAAAAACAAAAGAGATTTACTTTGTATGATATTTATTAAAATGATCAACAAGTAAAGTAAAATAAAAGTAAGTTCAAAGGTAAGTAAGTAAGTAAGTAAGTCTTGATTGCTGCTAAAATGTCGAGGTATTTATATGTTTTTTGAGTTTTCTGATTATCTGTTGTTTTTGGTTTTTAGTGTGGAAAATTTTTGTATGAATCTACATAGCCATCTGAATTCAGACACTGTCTGTATTCATTCAATTCTTGTGGTACAATTTTTTAATATTTTCCCATTGTGTGTGTTACAGTATCAAAAAAGGAATATTTGTAACACTGTAAGGTTCGTTATGTTTTCGGGTTTCGATAGGTTCGATATAAGTTGTTGAGATAAAGTATTAGGTCAATTGAGATCCAATAAGGGTAAGTAATTTGAATTATAGGCTTGCTTGTATATAGTGACCACCAGATCTTGTTAAGTGGATCAAACTTGATTTGTAAAGTAAAATGTAAAGAAATATAATAAAAATATAAAATGGATACAATGAAGATAATTTGCTTCAAGGGAATTCGACTTGTTTGTTATAAAATAAGAAAAATAGATTTTGTCTTTTAAGAGACTATTTATTCAAAGTAAAAATGGGTTTTTGAATAGAAGTGAATTTAAGTGAACTAAAGTGAATTGAAATAAAAGATATAGAGATATTTATATAAAAATGAAAGAGAAAAAGAAAAGGAAATAAGGTTGATATTTTTACTTGAGTTAATATTTTTACTTGTGTCGATATTTTTACTTGTGTCGATGTTGTGTATTTCAGTTAAATTACTGAAGTAAGTCGATTTCAAAGTCAGTTGTACTGTTGTAATTTTGTTTGGGTTTATTGGGTTAAGGTTTAAATAAACAGAGATTTGAGTTATAATTGATATAAGAGTTGACTTTTTGTGAATTGGATTTGGCTTGATTCGCTTGATATAGTGACCACCAGATCTTGTAAAGTAGATCAATCTTGTTTTGATTCGTAAAAAGGTTTGTTTAAAGTAAAAATAAAATAAAAAGGGATACAATGAAGATAGTTAGCTTCAAGGGACTTGACTTTGTAATTATAATAGAATATCAAAAGAGCTTTTTTAAAAGGATAATTGATAAATTTATTCAAAGAAAAACAAAGTAAATAAAGTTGTAGATTTTGTAAGTAAAAGTTTTAAAGTGCAAAGATCGAAGTGAAGTTTTTATATCCTGAGGAATAAATCCTCAGTATTTATACTGTTTGGTGAGTTATTGTTTGGTCAGATTTGATTGGCAATATTAACTTTTGGATCGTTTGAAAAGATCGTACCAAAAGATCGTTCCTTTTGCTCGTTCAAAAAGTTGGTTCTTGTGTTACACTGTAATAAATTTTTCTTTTACTAGTTCGCTTGAGTGTGTTGAGTTGAGGTTTAAATAAACAGATTTAAGTTGTAATTGGTATAATAATTGCTTTTATATGAGTTGGATTGGCTTGATTCGCTTGTTATAGTGACCACCAGATCTTATAAAGTAGATCAAACTGTTTTAGTTAAGGTAGAATAAAAATAAAAAGATAAAGTAAAATAAAAAAGGGGATTTACAATGAAGTATAATAGCTTCAAGGGACTTCTTGTTCTTGATGTTAAATAAAATAAGAGATAGTTTGCCTCTTTAAAAGAATATTTATTTGATAAAAAGAAAAAGTAAAAATAAAATAAGAGAGAAGTTAGGAAGTTAGAAGTTAGAAGTTAGAAGTTAGAAGTGAAGTAATATTTTTTGAGATTATTATGTGAGGTTATTTATATGTTTTTGGGTTTTATGATTTTGTTCTGTTTTTGGTATTTTGAATGGTTGTTATAACATAAGAGGCGGTTGTTGTATAGTGTAAGGTGGTTGTTGTAAACTGCAAGGCGTTCGTTATAAACTGCAACGATTTAAATTCCGACGTTTCATTCTTGTTTGTTACAACACTGTCCAAAATTTTATAGATGTCTTCATCATTCTCGTTACAACACTATCTAAAATGAGAATAAAATATACGACAAGCATTCAGAAGAAAAAAATGGAACGCTACCTGCGTCTTCAAGTCGTCACCAACAGGATTTGAACCTGTGCGGGCAGAGCCCATATGATTTCTAGTCATACTCCTTAACCACTCGGACATAGTGACCACGCATTGTTTGTTGAAACAAAAATTTTATATCTCTGTAAATTGTTGTCCGGTCCGGAAAACACGTGATTATTTGCCGGGCGTATTAATGTTCCTGACACTGTCGCTTTATTTCATTATGAGGGTCATTTGAAAGAAAGTTGAGAGACTTTGCAGCCTCAGAACTAAAACATATAAATAGTTGTTAATTTGTGTTGTAGAAGAGTAACTGACTGTAGTTGACATTGATAAATATAAGTCTTAATACAAGGTCATAATTAAATAAAATAAAATATAAGCTTATTTATATAAGGTCATACAATCAATTCCAATTAAACATATTCTTTTAGAGTATGTTTTGTATTAATGAGAGTTCTTTGATAAGAAAAAGTATCAACTAAAATAACAAAATTGAATCCAATGTCAGGAATATTGCTAATCTTTCACATAATTAAAACAAATCGTAAAAGAACGTTATTCAAATCAGTAAGGAATTCCTAGAATAAAAAAGGTAATCTATGATATGTAAATGAAAAGTATTCATAATCATCATTATCGATGACACTTGCTAAAGTACTTGAAGATTAGAAGAAAGCTTACAATAGAAGATATCAAGCCATTTAATAGATATCTGACTTTGATTAGAATGCTTTTTACTTTAGCTGAAATCAGTATCAGTCTCAAAAAAAGTACTCAGACCATTTATTTTCATTTATACCTTTTACTTGATTACTATTACCATTATATAACACTCTGAGTATATGTTATTAAATAAGATTATGTATATTTTTTTTTGAATTTATATTTATTATCGTTTCTTGTGAACAAAACAAGATCATTCAAACTCCAAAATCTTGTGATATTAAAGTAAAAGTTTGGAATCTCAGTGTCTCAAAGTTATAAATCAATAAATGTTGAATTATACTAGACACACCTCGTTTACTGTAGTCTCAAAATCTATAAATATTTCAACAGTCAAGAACACTGGCCTCAATAGTTTTTTTTTAGTGTCATGTGAGATCATTTAAATAGCCTTGAATAGTATTATATATCATGTATATCATAGAGCGTTGTATGTAATATACAGTATATTCAAATTTACCGTATTATTCATGATTTTAAGACGACGAGCTATATCTGTTAAGACGTTGTTTGTATTGATTAGGCACTATATGCTATTCTTGTACAATAGAGAATTTCAAAAGAACCATCAATTATTTTACTTTATTGATTGAGAAAATCAAGACACATATTTCACAAGTCTTTTATGTGCATGCTTTATAAAGATAACGACATTAATGTTCTTTTTGGTAGCTTGCTTAAGAGTGTTTTGTTATTGCTAAGTAAAAGTGATGGAATAGATGCGATAGTTTAAGTAAAGAATAGAAAAAAAAAAAAAAAAAAAAAAAAAAAAAAAAAAAGAGACAGTGTTGCAATTGCGTATAGTTTTCAAAGATTGTAATTGTACAGTATAATACACACACCTTCTTTTCAATGATATAATGTTATATCACTGAAAATAGCCCAGTCAGAGTATTTTAATAGGATAATAATAATTTCCCACTGGCATTTTAATATTTTACAATCATATGACATCTTTATTTTGCATTGCAAGTCTTTATTTAGGAATAAGAGCTTTAAAAAATCTTTGTTTTTTTTTCTATAATCAATTATCATTTTCTTTAATTTTTATTTTACAAAAGGTGTTTTATTTTTTTTTTCATTCTTTATATTGAATGATTAAAAGACGCTACTACTTTTCTGCTAATACAAAATAAATCAATGTGAATTACTTTTTTTATATCATCAAGTTTAAAGAGACTAATTAATTTTAGAATTAGCAACGTTGATCATTAAATAAAGAATGCTGTGTACGACTATGGATGATGAAACAAAACGTAAAATGGTACATGATTAGCCTTTGTTTCTGTCATACAAAAACAGCTTTGATTCTAGTGAGACAGTACAAACAATAATGACGGAATAAGTAATACTTTTTAAAAAAAAATCTTTTTTTTGAATTCAAATTAATACTCATTCACATGAAAGAAAGAAAGAGAGAGAGAAAGAGAGAGATGGGCAGTTTATCTTTTCGTATCTAATACATGAATTACAAATATAGAATATAGGATAACTTGTAAAACTTTTTTTTTTTATTAAGAAAAGGAACAATCAAAAGTTTGTAACCAAGGATAATTATATCATAATGAAAAGTTCTGGAATACCAATAAGATTAAATAAATAAAATATATAAAAAAAAAAAAAAAAAAAGTGCCACAAGATACCAGAAAAGTCGCTTCCGATAACTTTTTTTGCTTATCAATTTATTCTTTTTTTTTTTTCTTATTTTATATATTTCCTAGGGATAACAAATCATATTTGATATAGTGGCTTTAGTGATCTTAAGGGTTATCAGGGACCCCCTCTATCGAATTGAAAATGTTGTAAAAAATACTAGTGTTAAGCTAATGATAAAATATTACAATTTCACATGTCAATCATCAATATATCTCCGTCTGAATACAAGCTTTATTTCTTTTTGGGGAATATATAAACAAAATGCTTTAATGCAACTTTTTTCTTCTCTTTTAATTTCAAGATGACCAAGAAACATAATTCAAACATAAAGAAAACATCAAATAAAGAAAATCAAGTTAATGAGCCTATTCCTACAGAAAATCCACTTGAAGTACTTGACAGAGAAGTTCATGCACCAGGTAATAAATACATGAAAAAAGATATTATTTTACTCATTTCATTTTATATAGACAGCTACATAATAAGATCAGATGAAGCCAATAAACCAGTTGAAAACAACTTTTCATTCTTTTCAAGAGTTTGGTCTATTCCTCTTATTCATGACACCACAATCAAAGCTCAAGAAATTGCTAATCGATATACTATCAGTCGTTTTGCTATGCAAAAAGCAGAGGCTGCAGCCAATCTTGCTCTTCATCTTGCCTCCCCTTATGCTGAACAATACAAGGCTCAATTGATGAAAGCGGATAAATTTGGCTGCAAGTCGTTGGATCTCGTTGAATCCAAGATTCCTCCTAGCACATTGTTGTCAAATCCTCAAAAGGCTTATAAAGATGTCAAGGGAAGAATCATGAATTATACAAATGAGAATGTCGAACAGCTGGTTGACAAATATTTACCCAAAGAAAACAATGACGAACATCTTCGTTCATCCTCAAAAGATCATAAACAATCCTTAGCCAATGAGATCAAAGACAGATTGACTTACCGCGTTAAAACTGACTTTTCTCGTCTAGTGGAAAATCATCAAATCCTTCAAGGAGCTTATCAATCAATTCAGAAGGCTGGTGTTCGTTTGGAAGATATTCTAAACTCTCTTAAAGCTGGACATACCTCTACTCATGCAAAAGCAAATTAATATTTGTCTTGAAAAAAAAAACAAAAGAAAAAAAAAATTGTAATAAAATTATCTTTCATGTTTTTCATCTCACTTTATGATTTGTTTCATATTTTATAAATCTTTCAATTGAATTGGGTCGTTTTTGAATTTCTTTAAACTGGCATCTGATTTAAAAAAATAATAAAATTTGAACAATAAAATCATACGAGAAATAGAATTTGTTTTGAACTTTATTCATTTTCTGACATATTCATTAATAAACTTGTTCATGCCAACAAGAAAAATGTTCTTAAAGCTCTTCACATTCCCTTTCTCTCCTCGTAAACGATGAAAATATAAAAGACTTTCTATTCGGTCTTTATTTTTTCCACACGAATTATGAGTCACTTTGACAGTGACTGCAACCAAGTCTTTATTGGATTACTTTATGTGGCTATTTTTTTTTTTTTTTTTTTTTTTTTTTTTTTTTTTTTTTTTTTCTTTATTGACAATTCACATTCTTGATCGCCAGCATGAGTTCTTTTGGTCGACTTTATCGTGTTACTACTTATGGAGAATCCCACTGTAAAGGTGTTGGTGCCATTATTGATGGAGTTCCTCCTGGTATGGAATTAACAGAAGCCGATATTCAACCTCAATTGACCCGTAGAAGACCTGGTCAAAGCAAACTGACTACGCCTGTAAGAATTAAAAAAAAAAATAGTTTGGATTCTTGAGAACAGAAGAAAAGAGGAGAGAAAGCTAACAGGGATTTTAGAGAGATGAAAAAGACAAGGTGACTATCATGTCAGGTACAGAATACGGTGTCACACTGGGTACACCTATCGGTATCATGGTGCCCAACTTGGATCAACGACCCCACGATTACAGTGAGACTGACATCTACCCTCGTCCTTCGCACGCAGATTATACCTATCTTCAAAAGTACGGTGTGAAGGCCTCGTCAGGAGGTGGACGTGCATCAGCTCGTGAAACGATCGGTCGTGTCGCTGCTGGTGCTATTGCCGAGAAATATTTGCGTTTGGCTTACGGTGTAGAAATCGTGGCCTTTGCTTCCAGCGTAGGTAAGGCGGCTATGCCCTTCATCAACGAATTAGATCCTACACCAGAGCAATTGGAGTTCATGAACACACTGACTCGTGAGGATGTGGATTCAGACATCTCTCGCTGTCCTGATCCAGCTACGGCTGAGGCCATGAAGCAGTTGATTGCTCAGAAATCGGAAGAAAAGGATTCCATCGGTGGTTCAGTGACCTGTGTGATTCGCAAGTGTCCTATCGGTTTAGGTGAACCTTGTTTCGATAAGCTTGAGGCCCTTTTGGCTCATGCTATGCTTTCTATTCCTGCTACCAAGGGATTTGAATTTGGATCAGGTTTCAAGGGCACAAAGATGTCGGGTGGTCAGCACAATGATCCCTTCTATTTGAAGGAAGATGGCTCATTCGGCACAACCTCTAATCACTCTGGTGGTGTTCAAGGTGGTATCTCTAACGGCGAAAACATCTACTTTCGTGTTGCCTTCAAGCCTGCAGCTACTATCTCTCAAGATCAAACGACAGCAAGCTATGATGGTATCACTGGTGTTTTGGCTGCTAGAGGTCGTCATGATCCCTGTGTAGTCTCTAGAGCTGTCCCTATTGTTGAATCCATGGCTGCCCTTGTTATTATGGATGCTGCTTTACAACAGGAAGCACGTCAAGCTGCTGCTGCTAAATTACCCAGTATCGATATTCATCATGCCTTATTAGGAAAGCCTCCCAAGAAAGATTAGAAGTGTTTATATTATCTTGTTTCTTTTTGTATAATACAGTCTGTTTTATTTTTGTCTCTTGAATCAAAAAATGTTACTCATTTTTATGGTTAAAGTTTACATATGAGGTTCACTAAAGAATATAACCATCCTATCTTCATCATATCCGCCATCACTCGTTTTCTATTAACATCACCAGACAAAGCAATAAGGCTAGTTTATTAATATATTCATGGTTGATTTCCTTAAAAGACCATCTCCATTTTCCAGCTTTTCTAATAAGATTGGTTATCGCGGCAAAATTTATTATGTCGGTAGGGTTCGATCAAGATAGATTCCCGTACTTGTGTCTGTTTTCATAAACATCACACTAAAAACAAATCATTTGCTGTCATCCATAAAGATTGAGTTCCTTATGAAAGCAATCGTAGCCAAACACAGCCAGCGAAATCCTCCAGAAATATATTAGCTCATCTTCTGTCCAAAGTGCGCCATTTGGAATCATCGGCGCTATACAAAAAATATTTCCTCTCTGCTTTCATTTCACTTACCCATCTTGCCTTTCATACCATCGGCTCACTCCATACACCATCTATCCGTTCCATTCGAGTTCAATCACAAACAGAAGGAGGTCCCTCAAAATGTCCATTTTGATCTATCCATCGTCCAAAGATCAATCTGCTTTATCCGAGACACATGAGAAGCCCTTGCTGCTTGCTCTGACATACTTCTTTGCACTAGACACTTGGTTTCAACATTCAGCATTGGATAATTAGAAAAACGACTACGGATACAGGCAACTGAGTTTCAAGATGGATGCAATGTTTTTTTTTTTTTTACTATTGAAAGACAACCCGTTCCTCAACTTTTTTTTTTTTTTTGCTGGTCAGTGAGCAAAGGCCTTGACAGGTTGAGAAAAAGAAGGGTCAGCATGAAGTGGATTTCAGTAGACAAAAAGAGATGATTGTATTCGTTTTTATAAACAAGACAGATGCAGTGTCGTCATGGATGGGCTCATGGTCCTAGCAGTAGATAGTATATTGGGTGGGGAGAGAAAGTTATGAACGAGTGTGCTTTTCAAAAGTAAAAATTACGTAATTATCCCATTTCATGTGCATCTATTCATCTCACTACATATCCTTCATGGTAGGTTGGGTGCCTATGCTGAGTTTACTTTTTTAAATGAATTAAAATCTTTGCCATGCTGAGCGTCATGAACATAAGCCGAGGAACTTGGCATAAGGGGACCAAGCCAAGTCCTTTTGGATGAATGCAAATGATTTTGATTACAGAAAAGAAATGATAGTAAAAAGCCTTGTTGCTCGTTCATCAAACGATACCGAGTTACCCTAAAATAAGCTAATAAATAGCATATCCCCACAAGAAAAAAAAAATAAAGATTTATTGTTACCTAAAATCTACAAGAAAAAAAAAAGGGGGAAGAGTCGGAAGGTTTGAGTTGCCAGCGGATACTTCCGTAACCACTGTCCTCATCCTGTTGTGTATGGGGTTGTGTCAAGATGAGGGGTCGAATGGGACCCATATTCAATGTATATCCTATGTGTAGACGTCTATACTGACGACGGCCGTTCATGGACCCGATTTTTCCCCATCCATTTTCTATCGGATTCCGAAGTGTTTAGGAAAGGGGAGGTTTAGGCAAAATGTAATATAGCAACAAAGATAAAGAAATACTGTTAGAACTTGGTATCTCTTTATTAAGTTAAGATAACTATGATACGGATAAAGAATTAGGATAGATTTATAATCAACTTGACAGAATAGACGATTACTATTTCTAATTATTAGTTTAGCCTGTTCCTAGCTTGTATTATCAATTATGCTATTGGGATGGACATAGGACTATTTAAGGAGACGGTACGGATGAACATAAAAATCTTTAGTTCCGTGATTGGATATCATTGCTAATAATAGTATCTCAGTCAGGCTAAATGTTTTCATGATTAAGGATGATCCGGTAAGTAATTATTATTCCTTATTCAACATGCTCATATTATCAATAAACTAAATTACAACCATGTCATCTTATTTGACTATGTGAAGTTAATATGAATAAAGCTTAATATAAAAATCTAATCAAAGTATTTCATTGATCTGTGTTGGGGAATAATGTTATAAATGATTCCAAGTTATGTCAGCATATTATTCAGGATCATATCTGATTCCTTTTACTAAAATAAAGTGATTATAATCTTATGTATCCTTAACACGATGGGATGGCGAAACACACCTCTCTTCAAAGATCTCATCTTTCACGAATGGGTCACCACGTTTCAATACACAGGCGCTTTATCAAGTGATATCCCTGATCCTAAAACAATTTGCCCTTCCCCTGATTTACGTTTCTGACGTCCAAATCACTCATTCTCCTCTTTCCATACCCCGATGGCCAGCGCACAAGACTTTGTGGGTTAAAGTAGGTCCGGCCTCCATTTACGGAGCAGTACGCGAGATCTCTCTGGTTTCAACAGGACACTTGTCTGTCCAAATCACTTGCATCTTCACTGTTCAATCTCAAGCTAACAAGTATCTTTGTCTTTACCCAATTTCATCTTTATTTGTGTTTTTTTGACCAAAAAGAAAAAAAGAGAGAGAGAGAGAGAGCGCATGGACAAGGATCGAAGCTGTTGTTGAGAGTAGTGATATGATGGGCGTTGCTGTAGAGCCAAGAGAATGTTGCTTTAATCGAAGTTTTTAATTATCCTTCATGGCACGGTCTTTATGTCCCTACTGCTATCGCTCGCGATAGTGGTTCCTCAAGGAACTGTGTAGAACGTCCGATGAAGTGATCCTTTGCCCTATCATGGCCCCCCATTCGATCCTTGAAGACTCTCATAGCTCTAGGTACCTTTGATTGCGGCTGGTGCACGAGAAGTGCAAACAGGCCGATTGAGTGGTGAGTTCTCGACTAGAGCATGGGGACCGAGCATCAGGAATGGATAGCCCAGAATGAACATTGGGTGTAAGAACACTGCAAGATAGGGACCAAATCCGAATAGGATAAAAAGAAGGGACAGCAGATGTAGCTCTAAAGCGACTTTTTCAATCAAGCTGAAGGATACTTTATCTTCAGCTGTCCGTCCTACAATAGGAGGGGATCTGGAAGATCGAACAGAGCTACATTGATGGTGTATTTGTCTTTTGTGTTTCTTTAGGTGACAAACCTACAGCTACAATTGAGCCAGTTACTTTACATGTGACATCTTCCATCATACTAAACCCATGCCACAAATGTATCTCACAGCACGTTACGATTGCACTATGAGTGTCAGTATTCAAAAAACAAGACTCAATAAAGGTACTGGAATCTGAAGGACATACTTTATAGGACATGCTAGATGAGTGACGCAAAATAAAAGCTTAGGAATGGAGAGATAGAGTAAGCTAGAGATACAAAGTCCTCTGAGCACATCCTCATGAATCATGCAATTGTTAAAAAGCCTCACAGTGGACTCTAAACTCAACGCCTTCGTGACTGTCTATTTTGATTTCAAATCATTCTCTGACCTTCTTTTTTTTTTTTTTTTTTACTTTGTACCAGCAAACCGTCAAAGAATGTCAGAGCCTATTTTTGTAGATCTCAGTGAAAGCAAACCTACTGAAATTGAAAGTTTATGTATGAAATGTCAAGAAAATGTAAGCCAGTGGACATGCATAAGCCAAATTATGTTGACATGTTGTTTTGGTTAGGGCGTAACTCGTATCTTGCTTTCAAAGATTCCTCACTTCAAGTAAATGAGAAAGATACAAACTGATGTTTTGATACTAAACGATATTAGGGAAATCATCATTATGGCATTCGAGTGCCCTCACTGTGGTTTCCGTAATAACGAACTTCAAAGTGCTGGTGTGGTGAACGAAAGAGGCCATACGATCACACTCTCTATCCAAAACAAAGAGGTAAATAAAAAAAAAAGCGAGAGGGGTCAATCAAAAGGTAAATCGGCTGAACTCACGCATCAAAAAGGACTTGAACCGTCAATTAGTGAAATCCGACTATTGTGCTGTCAAGTTTCTTGAGCTCGATATGGAAATTCCTGCCAACAATGACCGTGGTCTGCTGACGACCGTGGAAGGATTGGTAAGCAACGCGATAGATGATCTGGCAGCGGGCCAACCTGTCCGTAAAGCGATGGATGAAGCAGTCTACAATCGTATTGAAGAGATTTTGGCCACGATGAACGAGTACAGGGAAGGTAGACCGTTTACGATCGTCTTGGATGATCCTTCGGGTAACTCTTATGCCGAAAACCGCTGTCTTCCTAACCAAGATCCTCAAATCAAATTGAGATGGTACACACGTACGCCTGAACAGCAGGCCTTCCTTGGTCTTCAGAATGACCAAACGCCTGCGGAAGAGGCTGCTGAACGTGTGATCAAGGCCACTGCATCTGAAATGGTCAATGAAAAGGGCTTGCCCGAAGTCATGTCCTTCCCTGCCAACTGTCCAAGCTGTAACGGACCTTGTTCGACCAATATGCACATGATGGAAATTCCTCACTTTAAGGAGGTGGTCATCATGGCAACCAACTGTGAACACTGTGGCTATAAGAGTAATGAAGTAAAGGCGGGTGGATCGATTTCTGATAAGGGTAGAAGGATCACGCTGAAGATGACAGAGGCTGAAGATTTGTCAAGAGATATTCTCAAATCAGAGACCTGTGGTTTGAGCATCCCAGAAATCGATCTTGAATTGACACAGGGCACCTTGGGCGGTCGATTCACAACCGTCGAAGGCTTGCTCAGACAAGTTCACGATGAATTACAGGGTCGTGCTCCCTTCATTCAAGGTGACTCTGGTACAGATGAAAGCAAGCAAAAATGGACAAACTTTTTGGATAGCGTAAACAAGGTTGCTGATGGCAAAATGTTTCCTGTTACACTCATCATCAACGATCCCTTGGCTAACTCATACCTTCAAAACCTTTATGCTCCTGATGACGATCCAGAAATGACGATTGAAGATTATGAACGTGATTGGGAAACGAATGAGGAATTGGGTTTGAACGACATGAAAGTAGACAATTATTAGTTTATTTCAAATGCTATTGTACATGAGAATAAAAAATAGAGAAACCATCCCCCTTTTTTTTTATGGGCTGATCAGTAAGCAAACTTTGATTTTTGTTGTGAACAAGGAAAAAAAAAAAAAGAGTTTGGATGATAGGCTTTGAGAGATCAAAGGACATGAGCAGGCTTGTTTCATGACTGTATTCGCATCAGAATCCAACATGTAAATTATTTTATGCAAAACAAGACACAAATACCTTTTAATGGGAGTCTCACAGGAAGCTTTATTGGGAATTGAATCACGTACCTGACCGTGCTCAATCTCGAATGGGCACAGACGACCGCATAGCAAATGAACAGTCCAGTGTGTTTAATGATGACAAAATAAGCAAGGACCACCCCCTGAGACTTTCATTTGATAGCCCTCTTTGTATCGACATGAATTAAAGTCAACATCCGTGATCTTTTTGTCTGGCAAAGAAGACGGATGCTGATGAACATTGACATTTAAGGTTTGTAGAACGATGCATGTCCAGTTGGTGTAACCATCGTAACACGGACGACTCTGGAAAAAAATAGCACGTGTCAAGACCAAGACTGAAGAGAAATACGCGTCATCATGAACAGCGCTGGCCTGGCCTGGATGATTTATTATTTTCTGTAGGTGTTTGAATCTATCCGAGAAAATACGGGTAGGACTCGTCCAGGGATGCTGTCTAGGGCATTGGATCAGGTACTTGTCAAAAAGACCAGATGAAACCGAGATTTTTTTTTTTACCGCAAAATACCATGAATCACCCTCTTGGACATGCCTGTTCTTTCAGGCCATGAATTCAACGTGTCATCCTTTAGCGACCTATCGAAAAATGTCTTTAGACACTCTGAAAAGTGGACCTGTCTCTTTTGGCTTCACTGATTCCCCCAAGAAATTTCAAAGTACCGACACAGCTTTGTGCTGGGGCATCTATTTTTCTACAAGAAATGAAAACAAGAGGGAAATAAAGATCGTTTGAAGTGTTGATACATGGCATGATGAATGACAAAGAAATGGGCTTGATTTGTATTGATCTTTTAGTCAATTGAATAAAGTGATTTTTAAACTTTCCGGTTCCTCCCATGCTGTGATCAGGTCATTTTTTTTTTTTTTTTCAATTACACTGAGGATGAATGGTAGATGTTTATAACAAAAAAGAAGAAGCAAAGAGAGAGAGATAAACACTGGGAATAGTCTAGTCAAAGAAAATTTATGGTTTATATCATCCTATAAAGCAAAGAGAGATAGAGCAGATCTAAAAGAAAGTCTTGTAAAACTTTTTACAAGAAAATAGATGAATCAGATAAGGATTACACAAATATTAAAGCTATCGAACGTATGGTCTTCAAGTGTGGGTGATATACTCCGACCCTTATGCTGTGAGACAGTAAATAAGATTCTATATGATGCTATGATGGTTGTTATGGTAGCGAGACGGACTTGGAATATTCTACAAAATAAAAATCATGGCTTTGAAAGGGAGACAAAAAAAGTATAGTTTTGAAAACAAAAGGCATCTTTACAGAGCTATTCGTGTAGAAAAAAAAAA
The DNA here is from genome assembly GCA_024220505.1 of Rhizopus arrhizus. NCBI lineage: Eukaryota > Fungi > Mucoromycota > Mucoromycetes > Mucorales > Rhizopodaceae > Rhizopus > Rhizopus arrhizus. Next base: position 1,632,140 of record JAKZZE010000008.1, read on the forward strand.
AAATGGCATGATTTTGAAACCAAGAGTTATGATCTGACTTGTAAATATATTTAGTTGTTGAATCATCTTTTTGATCATTCAACCGAAAAATAGTTTCTTTCAAAGTCATCCTAATGAGACTTATCAACCTTGCCTTAAAGAGATATCTTTAGTTAATTTTTTAATATAAAACATGGTCTTGATGGACTTTTAATGTATGTGATCAATAAATAAAGTCTTAAAATAAGAAACAAATGCGGGGTGATGTATTTTAATTTAAAGGAGTTTTAACCATCCTAAAGAGTTATTTCACTCTAATTCATTAAACGACATAATTACTATGGTATTACCATAATGAGTCCACAATAATAAAACTATCCAGTCACATGTGCATCCTTTTTCTGTGAAATGTTTGTTCGGGAAAGATTCAGATTTGTGTGGGGAAATTAAGCTGTACACTTTCTTTTTCCCGCATTTATCCGGCTTTCCCTCCTCTTTTTTTTTTTTTTATTGACAAGAATAAGATGGCTTCATTTAAATTTTTTTTTTTTGTGGGGCAAAGTTGGATAGGGAAATATTCTTTAAAGGAAGAGAATAAAAGTTTTCTACTGTTTTCTCTTTTTATAAGAAAGAGAGAGAGAGAGAGATTCACAAAAGAATTCGGGAAATTTTAATAATGGACTTGTAATATCCGATGCATATTTTTCCCACCTTGAATATCAAATGTTGTACACATACACACATGTATTATATATAAAAAATTGAAATGGCTGCAGATAGGCTAGGTTAAAGCTAAGCCCAAATGAAAATGAGATAAAAAGAGGGTTTATTATTCAATACATGACGATGCATACAGATTACATCCACCTGTCTTTTACAAGACGTGTCTATCTTTTACAAGATCGTTACACATAACTTTATTTTCATTTGAAATGCCCTTATTCACAGTCCAGTGATTTAAATATCATCTTCTCATCATCCCACACTTCTTTAAAGCAAGTTCCAGTCTCACTATTTATCAGTGAATGATTAAAACCATATTATTATTTTTTCTTGTGGGATTATTTTTATGGTTTATCCTTTTCTGAATAAGCCGTAATGATGATACTTTTATGACTGAATTGATCCCACGTAATGGTAAGAGTATGAAAGAGTTTATTTGGATAGAATCAATTATCTTTTTAATCCATGTCTCAAAAACTTGAATGGCAGTGAATGAATGCTATTGAAAAAGTGGATGATTTTATCTTGTTTTTTTTCTCAGTGACCGAGGTATTCAACCTAACCTTAAATGATGCCTATATAACTCTCACTCTCCTTTCTTTGGATATTAAAGAAAGTAATCCACCTTGTAAACTTGGTTACTACAGAGCACTTACTCCTTTTGATTTACTTACACAAATAGACTGACAAATATAGACAGATTTACCTTTTCTGTCACAATAAAATAATATACCTTTTCAATTATACACTGTATAAATTCAACACATCCTATTCAGTACAATACACAGTTTTATTACAAATAACAATTCAGAGTAAGGAGCATGAGAGGATCACTGAATGATTCAACTCCGAAACTTGTTTGTGTGTGAAATTAGGATGAAATTTGATTGGATAAATTAAAAGCACGGACGTAAATAAAAAGGAAATAAGAAAGGGGGTGAAAAAAAGTGATTTTCATATGTTTTTATTTTCCTAAATAAATTTCCATTTGAAAGCAAAATAAAATAATAATCTCTCTTTTATTATTAATTCAAAACGTCTGATTTTTTTTTATATCAAAATTGCGTGATGAATATTCGGAATGAGAATTAAAAAAAAAAAAAAAAATTAGTGCAGATAAAAAAGTAAAGGATTTGAAAGGGGAAAATGGGTGAGTGAGAGTGAGAGACACATGCAAAGAAATAAAAAAAAGCGGAATTTATCAAAAAGTTATAAGCCGACGATCTGGAATTAGAAATTATATTACCCCACACGAATGCCTAAGGAGACAAAAGTGCAAGTGATATGGGAGCAGATAAGCGAAAAAAAAAAAAAAAAAAAATTTTTATAATTATTTCATAATCTCCCTATCTTTCTTTTTTATTATCAAGTCTATCTTTTTGATAAAATAGATTTTATCTCTCTCTCTCTCTCTTTTACTCTTTTTCTTTTATTTATTGACTATTGAATTGCTTATATAATCTTTTCACACATTATTTTTTATGTTTACTTTTTTCCACACAAATATTGGATTGCGTGTGAAATGTGAAATTCAATTTCCTTTTTCGGTTATCGTCTATATCTTTTTCGGATGTGGAGTTCAATGTCTCACCTTATAAACCATACCCCCCAAATGAGTTTATCCCCCCCCTATCTCAACTGATCATAACCCCACTTCCTGATTTTGAAAATATATAAATCCCCCCCCCTCCCCTTTTTTTTATTTTTTTTTTTTAAATTTTTTTTCTTTCACTGTTCATCATGTCTACACCATTTTATAGTTCAATTCAATTAAATAGTACACCAAAGAAACCTATTGCACCTGTTGATAAGGCTAATATTCCAAGACCTTACAAGTGTCCTATTTGTCCTAAATCATTCTATCGACTCGAACATCAAACTCGTCATATTCGTACTCACACTGGAGAGAAGCCTCATCCTTGTACCTTTCCTGGTTGTATCAAACGATTCTCTCGTTCGGATGAACTCACTCGTCATGTTCGTATTCATACCTGTCCAAACAAGAGAAGAGTACGCAAGAATACAAAAGATGCCAAGATTATCATTCAACATCAACCCATCATTCGTTCCATGCCACCTTCACCTGCTCTTTCTGCCAGTTCACACTTTTCACAAGATAATGAAGACATCATCACTCCCAATCAATCTCCTACATTATCCCCCACTACTATCCTTACACCTCTTGGATCACCTAAAATGACGTCTATTAAATTAGCACCTTTAGAATGTACGATGGAAATACGTCCTATGCATACACCTTCAGATAGCTCAAGTCTCTTGGAACTTTTAGATCGACCTCCACAAGCTCGCGTTTTACCCCCTATTTCAATGCCATCAGCTACCACACTACCATCCATTCATTCTATTCTTCCTTTTTAAAAAAAAATAATTCATCTTGCATTCTTTGTAGAACAATCACTCCCCCCCCCCTTTCCTTACTCCTTTGATCTCCTTTATTGTATAGATTCCCCCTTTCTATTGCTTTTTTTGTATGTGTACATATTTTTAGAATAAAAAAAAAATATTAAATAAGCAATCCTTTTCCGTCTTTCAACAACAATTGAATCTTTTTCCCACTTTTTCCCGATAAACACATTTCATTGGTTCATTCTCAAGGGTCTAGAAAAAAAATGACTTGATTTCATTGGATAACCTATCAAGGGCTTTTCTTTTTCTCTCTTTTTTTTTTTTTTTGTCCCCCACATGTACCCTATTAAAGTTTTTTTTTTTTTTTTTCTGATCCCTCATTTTGGGTGAAACAGTGTTGTATAAAATAAGGTGATGTGTGTGCTTATATGATTATCCATTTGATTCTTAATCAATACAATATCTCCGTTCCATGATGTAAATTTAACAGAATTTCATTGGCTTTTCCCTGAATCTGTATTAAAACACATGTTTCTTTGCTAATCGTCCATATTTAGTAATCTTTTTATATAGCACTCAATCGGATAAGTCGGAACTCATTCCCCGTATTAACAATTATCTGATTTTGTAATTGAGTTAAAAGTGGACATGTCATAAAAAAAAAGAGAAAGACTTTACAATTTCTAATTCATTGTTATCTTCCCCCCCCCCAAAAAAAAAGAAAAACAAGGGGGGTTATAGAAAAAAAGATAAGAAGGGGTCTTTTAGTCACAAAACATGAATCATAATGTAGGGCCAGAATCTTTGCATATCTGTAGTACATTACATTTATGCGAACCCTGAAAAAAAAAAAAAACAATCCTTTTTTAGAATGATGACAACAAACAATAAAGAGAGAAAAGTGATGGTTTGGTCTGAATGAAGATCGATATTCATGCTGATGAGTGAAAAGCATCGATTAAAACCGGGGAAAGAAAAATACATGAATTGACTCTCTCTTTTTCCGTACTTTTCCGATTAAAATGATAATAAGAGAAAATAGAAAAGATTGGGTTGATCTACACATAAAAAGGTTTTTTTTTTTTCCCTCAAAAAAAAAAAATCATGACGATTCATTTATAAAACATGAGTCGTTTTTTTTTTTATTAGTGTCAATCTATCACTGTATGTTACATTATTTAAAATCACCCCTCTTTTTTTATTTTAAAATGGAGATGAAAGATGTGGGACAATGATAACGTCTTTTTTTAGCCAATGATTTACGACATGCAGCATTCCCTTTGAAGATGATATGAAGCGGAACATCAATCCTACTTTCCCCACAGTGAATAAAGAAAGAAAAAGAGAGAAAGAGAGAGAGAGAGAGAGAGATGGTTTGATGGAAAAAAGAGTGACTGGTACAGTGAATATATTAAATCATCCCACAATAATAAAAAGACTATCTCTTATCAAAAATCAATCCTTTCCTTTTTTGTAGTTAAAATTAATGCCTTTAAAAAGAAAAATCATTTTAGATACACGCGATTTATTTGTGTAATTGAACTTTAAAAAAGTTGACTGTGAAAAAGAGAGAAAGAAAGGATACGTTTTGAAAGAGGATGAATAAAAAAAGATTTTTTTTTTTTGCTTGTTCCTGAATTCATACAATAGAATTCATACAATAGAATTCACACGTCTTGTTCTTTTACACATCTTTTATTATTTAGCAATTGAACTAATTAAATTTAAAATAATCTCTTGAATTTCAACATAAAAGATCAACCCATACGTTTACTTTATTCAACTAAAATACAAGTGACTTTTAAAAGTCACAGAAACAGTGGATTCACTGCATGAATTAAAGCATACATTTCAATAGTTTAGGTTTAAAATAATATGTTGTAGTAATTACAGTTTGATATATAAAAAACAAACCTTCTTTATCATCAGTAACCTCTTTTCACTGTAACATTATAAACAAGCAGTAATTTAAACAGACTCCTTTTCATCAAATAAACAATTCATCAGTTTATCAACTTTCTTTTTATACTTCACTTCTCCTTCACCTCATGTTTCTATCAGAAATCACAAGAAATGCTTAAAGAGTTAAAAAAGTACCCAACACGAGTTGTATTCTAGCGCTTGTGATCACCTATTGGATGATAAAAGTTCTTTATTCCTTTCAAACATGCTTTCTATTTCTTAATTGTGCAGTCTACTGTGCTCACAGCTGACTTTCTTGGTATCCACCGCGTCAAAGGAGGTTACACTGTCAATTTGTAAAAAGCCATGTAATTTTTCATCCATGATTAAATCAAAGCGCCACTCACTCTAGTGACATAAAAGGTAAATAGAGCCACGATTCTGTCAGTAGAGAGAAAAAGAGAGAAGAGAGGGTGTATCATTCAGTGGATTCTATTGGATCTTGTATCAATTGAATCTTGCCATCCTTTCTTTTTCTCATTCATTCACCATCTTATCCTTTTATCCTATTTTCCTTCTTTGCTGTGACGTTATGGCTGAACAGTTTCTTCTTGGCATTTTTTTTTTTTTTAGTATCAAAAGGTGGCTTGACAGTGTAACACAATTATAATTTATGACTTGATAAAAAGTGGCTCAATCCCCCTTTCTTTCTCTTTATTTTCTTATGTCAAATACTCCTTCACCAAGTAGTTCTAAAAGAAGAAGTCGTCCACATTCTGTCGTAGAAACTTTGGGTGCAACTACCTCTGAAACAAAAGAAGGTTTACGTAAAATCAATAATTACCTTTTGAAAAAAGAAATTGGAAGAGGCGCGTTTGGTACGGTTCATCTCGGTATTGATGAAAATACAGATGTGGAATATGTAAGGACAAGAAAAATAGAAAAAAAGGTTTTAAAATTAACAGTTTTAAAAAAACAGGCCATTAAAGAATTTAGTAAATCAAGATTAAGAAAAAAGGAACAGATGAACCTATTTCGTCGTTCTGGACCAAGAGGTCGTATGATGGGCTTAGGTGTTGGTAGACCAAGAGCAGCAGCAGCAGCAGCAGGAAGTGATAATCCACTTGAATTAGTTCGTGGTGAGATTGCTATTTTAAAGAAATTAGACCATCCACATGTGGTTCGATTGTATGAGGTCTTGGATGATCCCTCTGGTGATTCACTTTATATGGGTTAGGGTATTCTAATCATGAATAAGGATCGAAAAGTAAAAGACTGACAGATGTCGTTAGTATTTGAAATGATGCATAAAGGAGTCTTGATGAATATCGAAACAGATCAAGTAGCAACTCCTTATTCAGAGACTGAAGCAAGAAGATACTTTAAAGAAATGATGCTTGGTATTGAATACTGTAAGTGTCACGATCACTTGGACCTGAATTAATTCATCCATAACAGTGCACGCGAATGATATCGTTCATCGTGATATCAAACCTGATAATTTACTCATCTCAAAGGATGACGTATTAAAAATTGTTGATTTTGGTGTATCAGAAATGTTTGTGAAAGGAAATGACAAGCTAAAGAAATCGGCTGGTAGTCCTGCTTTTATGGCACCTGAATTATGTGTTGCTAAACGAGGTGAATTCTCTGGTAGAGCAACAGACATTTGGTCAATGGGTGTTACACTTTATTGTTTGATCTATGGTAAAACACCTTTTATGAGCAGTAATCTATTAGAATTATATGACCAAATTAAAGAAGCACCGTAAGTAAAGATGTAGGCTCAAATAAAATCATTCAGACTGATTTTTATAGTATTGAATATGGAGACAACATAGGCAATACCTTGCTAGATTTATTTCAAAGAATATTAGACAGAAACCCTGAAACACGTATTACGATGCAAGAACTTCGCGTAAGGAAATACACAATCCGTTTTCATCTGTCCTTGTTCAATTTTGTTTTTTATATAGAATCATCCTTGGGTCACCAACAATGGTACAGAAACCATGATTTCCGAAGAAGATAACTGTGCTATCGTATCTGAAATTACCGAAGAAGACATGAATAATGCTATCAGAAGTATTGCTAGTTTATATGTTGTGATAAAGGCAGTGTCCAAGTTCAAACGTCATTCACGTACTTTGTCTCAACAGCAGAATGAACTGCAAGAAAAGTTGGAAAAGTTACAAGTTTAATTATCAATAAATATATTCAATCTAAAGTCCTTGCATGACATCACTCCCTTCTCTTGTTTCCCTATCCTCCTATAATGTTTATGCATTTTTCTTTAAATCAAACTCCGGTCCAAAAAGAGGCAACCACAACAGTAGGCCAACCCACCCTAAAAATTTGACAACCTTTTTTTTTTTTTAATAAAACAAAAAAAAAAAAGAAGAGAGAGACATGGAAGGTTTTAACTCCTGGAACGTAACTGTAGAAGCTCTTCAGTTGATATCAGGAGCCTATGTGTTTTGTCACAATCAGCTAGATAAAGTCAATGTGACATTACCAGAATTAGATCAAGTTGTCTCTGTCACGACATCCACCGTAGGATTCTTCTTGACTCATTCACCTACGGCTGTTCGAAAGTTATACTCGTTCTTCACACAGCTTCCGTTGATTGAATATAACTTTGTGGCGATACTCTTGATGCTCTTGATGCTCTATACAGTCTACTGTCTCATGATGGCTACTTTACGATGGGTACGTGGATTGGTCTATGGATTCGTCCGGTTCAGTCTTTTCATCTTTATTGCTTATGGTTTGATCTATGCTTTTCAACAGTTTACGGATAACACTAACAAACCAAGCTATACACGAACAAGGAATCATTATTGATAAAATAGATCATTATCCACTTGACGCGTAAATAAAGAGTATTTTTTTTTCTTCTTCTTTTTCTATAATTTATTTCAAAAAAAAAAATATTTACAAAAGATGGAATGACACGAATGATTCAAGAATGAATGCTCATTAATTCTTCAACCACTTTACAAAGATCTTCTACAGTCAAATCTAATTTACGTCCACCGTGAAGACCATCAACTACATTTTGCATTTGTTGTGAGGACAAATCCAAAAAGCTCTCAATCAAATCACCGTCAATAAAATTCATTGCTTCCTCTTTACGATACATAATGTTCACGTTTCTCCAACTACAGTGTAGTGGTTAGAATAAGAAATGATTCGACAGGTTGACTTACTCTGTATGACTTAATTCACCTATGCCTTTCACAACTCTACACATATTACACTGCATTTGATATAATAATTTGTATCTTTCTGGACTTAAATCAGCTATGACACCAATAGCTCCACTTGCTGTAGCAAAGATCAAGGAAGGTGCTATCGGACTACTGTCAGGATCGACATTATTCATTCCCAGTGAGCCTAGAGCACAAAACAATCAGAAAACATGCCGTGTATCCCCAACCATCAATAATTTACCAAATCTAAATCGACTTACGACATCGCCTAAATGCCACGTACTGATCACATCCAATAATGGTTCATCTGCCGAGGCCTCATCTTGGCAGTGTTCCAAGACAAACAAGTGTCCTTCTCGCTCTGCTCCAATCACCAAATTACTATCAATTGCCTTCATAGCCAGCACTTCCTTGGTCTTTTCATGAGCAGCAACCTCCAACAGTTGATCCGATTGTTGATCGTATTGAAACATGACGACCGAATAAGCCAAATCACCCGTCATGATAAAATTCTCATGTGTCGTCATGCACTTTGTCACAGATGGCAGCCGCCTTGAACTCACCTTTACCAACCGCTGTGATTGCCATCGATAGAGGCATAAGGTGCCCTTGATACTCGCCAACAGTTTCCCTTCTATCGGACGAACGCAGTCAATCATGCCTCCAGTTTTCAATTGGCTGATCAGTCGTAGTTTACGGTCGGATGCCAGTTGAAGGACGAGGATTCGACCGAGACCATCGTTCTCCTTGCCAGACGCAACAATGTAATATTCATTGGGATCATCTTCAAACAGAACATTTGTCACTGAAAGTGGCCTCTCAAATTCCTTAAAGTAGATACGATCCAGTACTATCTATAGTTAGTAACCTACACAGTCTGTCTTCTCTTCAACTCACCCGTAAAAGATTGATCGTCTAACACTTCGAATCCTCCAGTCACAGTCGAAGGACGATAACGATCGGATATCATTCTTTCGGTAATGATACCAAACGATTTCGTGCTCTCCTGGTACACAATCCTTCTGGGCGTATCAATCGTGGGTATCTTTGTTATATGCAGCTTCTGAATCTCCTCCATCTGTCCAATGATCAAACCTTCCTTGGTGATCAGAGCCACCGCATCAGGAAACGCATGACATCCAAAGGAAGTCGCGCAGCGTACCTCTTTCAGATTCACATTGGAATAAACCAGCTTTTGATTACGACTGTGAACCACACTAGGCTTGTCTGATGCGGCAAATACATGTGTGACACCATTCAAGCTAAAATTAGACAGGTGGATTGGTAATTTGCCTAGAAAGGTGCGTTTCTTGTCGGACAGTTGGCCGCTGATGCTGTCTAGCTTAAAATTATAAAACTGTCCGTCACCCAGCGCGACAAGGAGATAAACTGTGTTTTCGAATTGAGAGATCAAGATCGATCGAGGAACGACAGTGCCTCCTAAGCTCTTTTGTGCGATGGGTTGAAGGTTGGCGAGTGATAGTAAACAAACATTGGTATTGCTGTTCCATGTACCCAAGGCAACAAAGGCTGATTCGGTACGAGAGCCAATAGGGTGAATATCAATACATGAGATTTCAAAAGACAATTGTGTTTCACTAGATTTGATTAACAACACTTTTTTTTTTTCTTTTCTTTGTACGTACCCAATCACATTCAGTCTACGATTCAACACTTCGAGAGCCACCAATTTTCCAAATCCAAGTGAAACAACACACTGAGTTGGGTTCACACTAGCTACCGTAATCGGTTCATCCGATGACCAAACATCCAGCAAGGACATTGTATCCATCAATCGAACACTGCGATCTGTGACTTGAATGATCATGTCATCCACTACACATCCTGCAACCAACGTTCTTGCATTCAAGTCAATAGCCGAAAAAGTGTCGAGTTGAACGATGGTATGATCTTTTTGTAACTGCAAGAGTCTTGTCTGATGAACAAAGGACATGAGCAGCAAATCGTATTCTCCCAAAGCCCAGATTCCTTTTACACCACTGATTGGGATCATTGCCAGTTCATTTAAGCCAACACCGTTTCGAATGATCCTCAGGGATCCCTCTTTACCTGCGCCCGAGCATGTAATCACCTGTGTCTGCCCTCCCTTATCTGCCACGCAAAAGTCCGTGATGGGGCCCAGATTGGCAAAGGTCTCGATGATCTGAAGGATATCCTCACTCTCTCCTGTTGTGCGTTGAATATAGACCAACTGTGAATCGGCCAGGTTGGAGCCAACAAAGACAATGTCGTTATCCAGGTAAGCAAGACAAGAAGGAATCGAAATGGAACCAAGGTAAATAAAAGAAAGTGATTCGACGCATTGGTTGGTGGTGTTTAAAGCTAATAAATAAAGCAAACCTTCTGCGTCGCCCAATAAAACGCGTGATCCTTCTTCATTCATAATACAATAACTTTAAACAAGTACGCTTCAGTACATGGTCCCAATCATGTCTCTCTTTTTTTTTTTTACCTGTTAATAGTAGAGGATCTGATGCCAATGGCAATAGGTGGTTGGTTGGGTTTCAAATAACGTATGAATTTACTAGCAACCAAAAGTACCCCTCCTACAGCAGGTGGCATGGCTATCAATAAGCTTGCATCCGATTCAAAATGATCCAATATGATGTCTCCTGGTACAAGTTGCCTATCTTTAATAGTAAACTTTTGAAGTAATCGTTGTTCAAGTGCGTCTTCATAAAGAATTAAAAGTGTTGGATCCAGTGTGTCTTGTAAAAAGGCCAAAGAAATGACCTTCTTATCAGGAAGGCTGCCTCAAAGGATCAGTAAAATACTTGGTTTTAATATCGTTTTACCTGATGTTGATATGATCTTGAGGATGGTTGTATTCTTGAGGGCGTCTTTTGCCCTCTTTATGTCTAAGGGATACTTTGCGTTGAATGGGTACAGTAGGATGTTGGCTTGCTTCTGGTATTAATAAAGTAACAGTAGATTCATAGAGGGTGGCTGCCAAGTATCGCCAAGAAGGATCTAACGCGGTGATGACATTTGTTGTTTCGTTACGTGGTTGACCAGGAAAGGTGAATTCGCCTGATCCCTCTGTGACGATTTGTTGTTGTAAGGCATCATAGGATAATATACAATATTTGTGTCGTGCAGTAATCAATACAAGTGAGGCTTTATGCTGATTCTAAAAGGAGCACGCGTCAATATGAATACAACCAGATAATCAGCACATACTTTTGGCTTAAATAATTCTAAAGAAATGATTGTTCCATATATACTGAATTCTATTGTAGGCTTTAATCCATCTGGTGTTAATGTATAAACTTCAATACGAGTTCCTTTTCTATCCTTAAAAGATTTATCTTTTACTGAATTGTAAGAGATCTTGTTCATTTTACCCTAAAATCAAATTTATTTCTTCTGAAGAAGTAAAGGATCCTTTAACAGAGAATTGTGTAGCTGTTGGTTTTTGTGCTGTAACGACATATTTATGATAACTCATATTTAAAGGGAAAAAAAAAAAAAAAAATTAAAGTTCCTCCAAAATCAACTTTGTTCCTACAATACTTTGGTGTTCCTATTCAGTCTTTTTTTTTTTTTTTTTTTTTTTTTTTTTTTTTGAATGTCATATCATTGTCTTATACTGCTTCAGTAAACCCCAGCAAGTAAATAGATACAGATGCAGTGAAATAAGTATTAAATACTATTTGTTGATGTCCTTCTAAATTCATGTATTGCTTCTACAATCGTCAGGCTCTGTAAGTAACACTGAAGACTAGTCAATAGATGAATTCATTTAATACAATAAAATATTAGATTGGATAACTGTACATTGTAATAAATTGAATAAAATCTGTAGTTGTTTTCTACCTTCTCTTCCATATCTTCCTTTACATATTCAGAAAGTTCGGTTCTTCACTATTTCTCATCTCATTCTACTGCAGTATTTGTGTCTGTACTTGTTATACCGTCAGCATGTGTTTAACTATAAACCTCTGACATCCTTGATAGAAAAATATACCATTGTGCTTGAGAATTATGTTTGGTGAAACAAAGGGCACAGCCAATCTGTAAATCTTGATGCTTTTGGTAAATTAGGCATACTTTAGATATTGAGACATAACGAGCGTTACACATGATTTTGCATGCTTTCAAAAATGACAAAACATAAAGAGGACAGCAAGTGTTCTTTTTTAGCTTTTGTTACACTAACAAAAAAAAAAAAAAAAAAAAAGGAGGAACGGATAGTAAGAACTCATCAAAAAAAATTAAAAGTGATTGTTTCAAATACAGTTTATTTAAACTACAAGAAAAAAAAAAAAACTTTTTTATAAATGTATTTCATGAGTTGAAGGATAAATTATATTCTGATCAAGCATATCCTCTTCTGTCTCTGAAGCTAACGTTAAAAACTCGCCTTGCCCCAGTTGTTTCTTTGACCACAATAAATCAGCTACACTTGGTGAATTATCAACAAATGAATAGAGCACATTCTCTGCATCATCATGAGTTGAAGATGATTTTTCCTTTTCCTGTCCTTCTTGCTGAATCAGTCTGTTACATGTCAAGTCTAAAAAGATGGTCTGATTTTTGGGGTTATTTAAAGCCATTTTAGTGGAAAAAGAAAGAAAGATAAGAAAATAAAATAATTTGTAATTTATTATTAGTATTTTCTTGATAAAGAAAAAGAGGGAGGGAGAAAGAGAGAGAGAGAGAGTCATATGTTACTATTATTGAATGCCCTATCGGTAAATTTACTTCTTTATTACTTCTATTCAATTGCTCATTGGCAGGAGATTTATAAATCTCTCTCTATTTTTATTTTTATTTTTGAAACCGTGAGATAACTTGTGCCAAGTTGGAATTTGAGCCAAAAGGCAGAGGAGAAAAAGAGCTTCAGCCTATGATGTGTCAGTTAACATTCTTTGACTTTATAATTTCAAAAACAACAAGAGAATATCAAGGAAAAAATAAAATAAAATATAAATCTCCATCATTTTGTTCCCTTGCTCTTCTTTAAACATTAACTTTTTCTATCTTAAATGACACATTTTGCTTTAAGTGCAATTGTTCTTGCTACTCTATGTGCATCTACTTTAGCTGCCGGTATATTTATATAAAAGAAATCAGAACTTCTAAAGTAAAAATAAAACAAGAAATCTCATTCGTTTTTTTCCAGTGGATCCTAGCTGTAGCAAAAGTGTTAAAATATTGAACCAGATCGATTTAGATTCAATTAAACACTGCAAAGCATTTGAAGGCTCAATCACCATCGAAAAAATGGGAGCCGCACAAATGCTTCGCATGGAAGGCGTTGAAACATTAAAAGGTGATTTGATCTTGTCTGGAAACCCAGAACTTGGTGGTTTCAGTGCTCCTAATCTCAAATTGGTGGATGGTCAAATCAAGATTGAAAATCAAACGATCTTGAGCAAAGCCGAGTTCCCTCAATTGACTCAGGTGAACAGCATGACACTTTCTGTCCTGCCTGCACTTGAAATCATTCAATTCCCTGCTGGTTTAACCAAGATCGACAACATGAAGATCGAGGACACGCGTGCACCCAAGATTGATGGATTCAAGCCAGAGATGATTGGTACTTTTACTTTAAATAACAACAACTATATGAGATCTTTTGATTTCTCTTCTGTTAAAGAAGCAAATGAAATCTATGTTCACGGAAATAATCATGGAATGTCATTTGATGTAACACATATACATTTGTACAAAACCAATCACTAACACTGTGTTGTATTTAGGCACCCAATCTAACAGCTCTTAATAAGGCCATCTTTTTCAACTTGGCTCAAATCCAAGTTCCTTCTTTGACAGCCGTTCGATCTGATCTTTCTTTCCATGAAAACGAATTTTCTTCACTTAACATGGATGCCCTTCAGTCGATCGGAGGTACGTTCACGATGGCCAACAACAACAAACTCACCGGAACCTCCTTCAAGAACTTAAACTTGATTGTCGGCGCTCTTTCGATCGGTAACAATACTCAATTGACAACAATCGAAGGTTTTCCTAGCTTGGCAGAGATTCATGGCACCTGTGACTTGGCTGGTAACTTTGATGACTATAAACTTCCTGCTCTTAAAGATGTTCGTGGTGGAATGCGTATTCAGTCAACCTCGTCCAAGCTTGCCTGTCCTGAATTGGAGCGTAAATTGAAGGGAGAGGGTATTGTAAAGGGTACGACTTGGAGCTGTTCTGCTAATATGCAGCAAGAAGAGATGGTTCCTACTGTAGGCCAAACTCCTCCTACTGTAGACGGTAATAACAGCGGAAAGATCATTTTTGATAAAGGTTCTTCTCCTCCTACAAAGAATGGAAATGGTAGTGGCACCACCCAAGGCAGAGAGAAAGAAAATATAAGTATTACGAATGATGCTCCTACTTCTTTTGGTTCTACATCTCTTGGTCTTGCTATCACAGCTTATTTAGTCTCTATACTCTTTTAAAAACATAAGGTTCACAAACAAATTGAAATGATTTGTAATAAAAATATATACGCATATACTCGAACTGATTCTGTCTAAGGATCAAATTTTTAATGTAAAGATTCTTTCTCTCCCCCCTCTCCTTTTTTTTTTTTTTTTTTTTCCTGTATTATCGATCACAACCAGGTAGCGTGACTCGCTCACCAGTTATGCGTCAGAGCAGATACTAAATGACCAAGATTACTTTAAACTTCCTGACTCCCTTAACATCTCATTCAGCTCCTTTTTTTTATATAAATTTGTTTTTCATTTCTCATTCATTTCTTTCTTTTTTCTTTATTCTCTTTTCTTTATAAATTGCAATGGACCAATTAGACACTTTATCTAGGAGTTACACAGATAGTTTTATTGCTGATAACAACTCTACGCTTTCTAGATATTCAACTCGTGAATCTTTTATTGAAACAAGAAGAAAAAGCCATCATTCATCCATCTGTTATGATTCAATTGAAGCAGAAGCTCAACAAGGAGATAATCAAATCACGCCTTTACCCAAGCTACAAATGCTTATTATTGCAATCATCTTATTCAGTGAGCCACTGACGTCAACTATTTTATTTCCCTTTATTTATTTCATGGTAAAAAGAAGATATCAATCAATACTATAAACTTATCACATCTTGATTAGCTTAAAGACTTTCATGTGTCAGAGGATGAAAAAGAAATTGGTAAATTTGCTGGTTGGATAAGTACGTTTACATATTTTTTTTTTGTTTACATAAATAACACGCGTCAATAGCTTCCATTTTCTTTATTGCACAATTTTGTACAGCGATTATGTGGGGTAAAATATCAGATCGATATGGTCGTCGACCTGTCTTGCTTTGTGGATTGATTGGTAATGCTGTATCAACTTGTCTATTTGGTCTTAGTAAAAATCTGGCATGGGCTGTGGGAGCACGCGCACTTTGTGGAATTATGAATGGTAATGCAGGAGTTGCACGAAGTATGGTAAGTGAAATAACAGACCATACCAATAAGGCCAAAGCATTTTCTTTATTTGGATTTTGCTGGGGAGCAGGAATGATTGGTAAGTTTATAAGTGGTTTTTTTTTGTTTTATTTTAACTTTGAGTCTATTTTCTATTTTAATTATTTTAGCTGGTAAGTACAATTAAAACTTTATTTTCTCTTTGTATTAAATATGTCATGATTAGGTCCAGCATTAGGTAAATCTATAATAAATCAACTTTTCTTTATTAACAAAGCATAAAGGTGGCTATCTGAATCACCCTGCAACACATTTCCCTTCATTGTTTAGTGCCAATCAGTTTTTAAAGGATTATCCCTACTTTTTACCATGCTTTGTATCTGCTTTGGGTTCCACAATCGGATTTACTCTTGGTTACATCTATTTGAAGGAATCTAATCCAATCGTCTTGCAAAAAAGAGCAAATGGTGAATATGCTTCGTTGTTAAAGACCAACCATACAACTGAACAGCAAGAATCACCTGGAATAAGTCAAATATCCAAGACGTCACTTCTTGTAGTCGTTGTTTATTCGCAAGTTAACTCAAAGTGCTACACAACCATCTGCCTTACTAACTTACTATTTGTTAGACTATTTTCATTTTATGCAATGATATTTGATGAGGTCTTGCCACTTTACTTTACTGCGCCAAAGTATGCAGGGGGCTTAGGCTTAACTTCCACTGAATTTGCAGAAATGCTTTCTTTGATGGGAATAACTCAGTTGGGCTTTCAGTTTTTACTCTATCCTGCTCTCACCAAACGTTTCTCTATCTTGGGTCTCTTTCAATTTTCGTTATTTCTCTTTTTGCCAATCTGCTTTATTTTTCCTTCTTTAAGTTCCTATAAAGAATGGATAGCTCAACATATTCAAAATCAGTCTACAGGTGCACTGATGTTTAAGTGTGGCTACCTTTTTATATTGTTATTTAGATACCTAGGTAACTGTATTGCATTTACTAGCTTGGGTATTATGGTAAAATATCGTATAAAAAACACATGCCTTTTATTAATAACTTGTTATTTTAGGTGAGTATATCAGCTACACCAGAAATCCTTGGTACTGTGAATGGGTAATAAAGATAAATCTAAGTATAATAATAGTACTAATCATTTACTACAAGATTTTGTGTATCATGTCTTTCCTTAATGAGAGCAATTGGTAAGGTAAAGATAAAAATAAAATTGAACTAACAAATTTTATTTTATTTTAGCTCCAACTTTTGGTGGTACTATTTGGTCTTATTCATTAAAAGATGGACGTATATTTCCATTTGATTATCATTTAATTTATTATATTATGGTTATCATGACTTTGGTTAATTTAATACAAAGCTATTTTATACCAAAGAGCTTGTCTTTGAGTAACAAATAGAATTCACGTGATTATAAAATAAAAAATAAAAAAATGAATTTTTTTAATCGCGATTTTTTTATCCCTTTTAACTTTTTAAGTAAGCAATAAAAAATTACTTTACTCATCTTTTTGATCAATCAGCTAATTTCTTTTATAGTTCTTTAAATAATGTCTTCCGATTCACCTCGTTTATTTAACACAAAATATAATGCAGCTGCAGGTAAATGGAGAATTTAAAAAACTGAATCGTTTAACAAAAGATTATTATTTTTCTATAGGCCGTAATTCACATGCCAGACAGCGAATGTTATCCAACAAGATTTCTGCGCCATTGCCAATCAATTTACCAAGTTTGAGGAGTGAAACTGGCACAGAGAGTCCACCTGCTGTTGTCCCAACCACTGTCGCTCATAACTGGGGTTCGCCCAACCCAGCTGTAAGTCCTGAGACCTCACAGCCTGATGTTGTTGTTTCTCGTGCTTGGGCCGTACCTTCCTCCAGTACGGATGCTGTTTCTGATCAGTTGGATTTTCCGACAGCAGCTGAGGCTATCAAAAACAGTAAGTTTTTTTATGCGTTCGAACATTTTTTTCTAACTCCCTCTTTCTCTTTTATGATAGCAGAAGAAAAGCATACTGTAAGTAATTTATCATTCGGTTCAAGCAAGCCTATTTTACTAATTTACTCTTTAGGAAAATTTAAAGCCTCCTAGGGATTCGGGTCGTCTTTCCTGGGATGAGGTAAAATAGATAAATGCCTCTTTGTCTCTTATTCATATTTTTGTCATAGATGGTTAATGATGACACAGAAGAATTCTCAGTGGACGTAATCGAATTCGAAGATGGGGCTAGGTTTCCTTTGAACGATGTGAGCCCCTCAGATCGTTTTACAGAGGATTATGACCGCAGCTATCCTCCCCAAATGAAGCCGACGCCTCGTGAAGAAGAAACCAAACCTATTCCCTACCCATTCGACAAAGGATCATCCTGGGGCCGCAACCGTCGCCAATCCAGCCACGATCGAAAGTCTTTTTCTGTTCTTCAAAAGGGTGAACAAGCCTCTATTGTTGCTGAACGTGCTCAAAAGCGTCGTGAAGAACAAGAAGCTTCATTTGAAGCTGCACGTGAACGAGCAAGACAGAAAGCTGACACGTTGGGCGCTGCTATGGGAGAGCAGCATGAAGAGATCAAGACGAAAAAAGTAGCTGAGGACGAAGAAGCTTGGTCAACATATGTAGAGGACTTGAAGAAGCCTAAGGTGCTATCTAAGACACCTGTTTCTGGCATCTCTACTTGGACAGATTATGCTACCCGATTGCACCAATCCATCTTGGATGAACGAAACGAAAAGATGGCCTCTGTTCCTGCTGCCGAAATTGCTTCTACCGCTGATCCTGTTATCATTAAACAGACCGAGTCTGCCCATCCTCATTCACCTGCCAGCCAAAGCTCACCCTCTACTTGGGACGCATTTGTTCAGGAAGAGATGACAAAGGAAACAACCCGTTCTGGTCGTGCCTCCCCCGCTTGGGATACTTTTGTATCTGACGAGCTTCAAAAATCAGGCTCTTCTCAAGAATCTTCTTCCTCCTTTGGGGGTCGCCGTAGATCTGCTACTTCTACTGTCAACACTCACCGTCGCTTTGATGACCAGTGGGCCAACCATTCTCCTCGTCGCGCCTCTTCTCCACACTTATTGAGCAAAAGTGATCAGTGGCCACACTTGGCCTCTCGTGGTCAACGTCGTCCCTCTGGTGGTGAGGCCGAGATTGGTAACAAGAGAACTTCTCGCCCTTACCGACTCAGTCAACAGACTTCTCAACGCGAAGACTATAAACCATTCACCAAAATGAGCCAAGGCAGATCATTTGCTTCTCATGATCCCAGTTTTATCGAAGGAAAAAGATCAGTACATCCACCTCGCTCTTTTGTTTACGGAAGGAAGAAGAAATTGAACAACGATTTCGTTGAGAGTGATTGGTCTGAAGGCAAGAAGAATTATCATGGGGAACTTATTGAAGGCGAAGGGCCAGTGTATGCCCCAAAAGAGCTTGTTGGAGATGATCGATCTGTATCCACCTTTGATTATAAAAGGAGAGAATCTAAAGGACCTATCGCTATCATGAAGAAGCCTGAAGAGAGAAAGTCTGATTCACAAGCTGTTGATCGTCGTAAATCGACAGAGATCTTGTGGTGGAGTGAGCAACACCAAATGACAGGCAATTCCATGTTCCGTACTGAACGCGGTAATATTCCCAGATGGCTTACTTCCCGAGGTAAAAATCCTTTCTGGACTTTTGCTGATCCTGTATTGCCTTTCCAATCTGACTATCCTATACCCAATGAATACAATCGACCCATGGGCAGAGGAAAAGGGAGACCTGCTGAAGCATATGCTCAAAATAAGATACCATTGGTTACATCTATTTTACAGCATGAGAGATCACAAAAGCGATTGGACACAGTGACAAATGATATGACTGAGGATGCGGTAGAAACCATACAGACTTTAACTGACAATGATGCTCCGGCATACAAGACAAAAATATTGGATATGTTCAAGAATTACCAATCGCCAATTTTTCCACAAGCTATTCAAAAGAAGATTGGTGAGAAGCCTAGCAATTTGAGCTTCATGTTGGACAAAGAATCAAGTGGCAGCGTTGGTAATAATGTAAGTGTCATCGCCTCTGAAAAAAATTTTTTTTGTTTATTTTACATTTTTTCGTTTTTATTTCTCGTTTTTTTATTTTGTTTTTTTAAATTTCCTTAGGCCAAACATTGCTACAAAAACTGTACGGATTGGAGGAATATCTCTAAAGGAAATGAGCATATTCCTCTCATGGTGTATACGTTCCCAGAAGCAGTGGAGACGAAATGTGTCGGTGTATACCTCATGCCTGCAAAATTGCTTCCACAATATCAATCACAGGCCCTATCTTCTGCCATTCCTTTACCACGACAAATGATGGTGTAAATAAAAATTCATTGCTTTAAAAAAACTAAAATTTATTTCAAAAACTTTTTTTAATTGGAGCCATAGAAACGAACTGTACGATCCAAACTAGAAGTGACTAAGCCTTGAGCAAGAGGAGACCAATGTAAACCTGTAACGTCTGCCGTATTATCAGAGAAAGTAGCGATGGAAGATCCATCCTTAGCCTTAAAGACACGAACATCATTACCGCCTACGGCAAGATATTGTCCATAATCATCAAATGCAAGCGATTGAACCTTATATCCATCATCTAATGTAAATGTCTTTGTGTTGCTCAATTTACGAAGATCCCATATTTTAACCAAATTATCTTCTGAGGCTGTAGCAACGATATAACTAAAGATTGAATAGTGAGTATTATGATTGTAGTGCAATGTTTTATTGTGAATAGCTTACCCATTTTCTGAGAATGCGAGCGCGTTGATTTTACCGGTATGTTCACCAAAGTTAGCAGCAATCTTTTGAGATTTAACATCCCAGATTTGAACAACAGAATCATTTGTACCAGTAGCAAGAAGGTTACCATCAGGATGGAATGAGATACTAGTATAACCAGATTGGTTTTCACTATCAACAGTTTCCATAATAGATTGTGCGGTTTCAAAGTCATAAAATATCCATTTACTATCTCCACCAGCACTAACAAAATAATCTTTAGAAGGGTGAACTGAGATTCCAGTCACTTCTCCCTTGTGTGCATTAATGTTATGACCGAGTTTATAAGCTATAAAAACTGTATTAATATCCTCTCTAACAAACCAAACGCTCTTTCATTACCCTTCTTTTCGTCAGGGATCCAAAGACGAACATGTTTATCTGCACTTGCACTAAGGAATACATCGTTTTCTTCTTGTTGACCTCTGAATTTGACGGCTGTTACCTTCTTTGTATGGCCAGCGAGGTTGGCAATCACTTTATCTTCACTTTTATTGTATACTTGAACGTGTTTGTCATTTCCACCAGTTAAAATAAGGGTTCCGGTTGAATTGACATCGAGTGCTGTAATACCGGCCGAACGAGCTGAGTGAAGTGAAGGAATGCTAGACGTTTGAGTGTATTCTTGGACTTTTTCAACAGAAGCAAATTCAGTTGGTGGCTTCTTCTTTCCACGACGCATTTCTGAAAGTCTTAAAAGTTCTTTCAAGTTAGATGATATAAAAATCATATGCTTTTTTTTTCTACCTTGCACTGGTTGTGTTCATCTTTTCAATTACTTCTTCAGGTAAACTGGGCTGATCAACGTCCATGGATTCTTGTTCTTGGCTAGGTTGAGCAGTTGTTGTTGTACCTAAATGAGCTTGTATATTAGCAAGCGCCCTATGCAACAAGGTCAGTCTCTATTTTTTTCATTTTTCACATTTATATTTTACTCTCTTGCAGCATCACGCTCTTTCTTCAAACGAGCAATAACTCTTGTTGCAGCATCATTTTGATACAAGGCGTGAGATAATTCTTGGCGAACTTGTTGGTATTGCTGCTTCAAGGTAAACGATTCGAGCATCACACTGTCCCATTCATTTTGAAGTGATGATAAAAGGGAAGGAACAGAGGATAATTTAGGGGGGCGAGGTTTGACAGTTTCAGGTGCTTTTTTTTAAAAAAAATGAACAAACATGAATTTACTTTTGTTTTGATTTTTTACTTGTCTTGATTTCAATCAGATTATCGATTGTGATTTCTTCATTAGTAACAGGATCTCTGCCATGTTCGGAAATGTATTTTTCAATCAATCTTTTTTCGAAAATGTTTCCAGATGAAGTGGAAACAACAGGCTGTTCAGGTGCTTCTCCAGAAACTAGTATTAAACAGATTAGAGAAAAATGAGTAGTTTCTAAGAAAAAGTCTTACTAGCACAAAACATTCTATTATTAAGGAATCAAGTAAATAAAAAATGTTTTTTAATGCTTTTAATTTTTTTTAAAAAAAAACGCGTCAAAGCGGAGAAATCCAAGATTGGTGATGTAAAAAAAAACAGCCAATTAGAAATAATTACTATCAGGAAAATTTGCTTCATGTCTAAGCAACACCTTTCTTTCTTCTTGTCTTGTATACGTGTTCTCAATTTTTTCTTTATTGCTTTTTCTATCCTAGTTCCATTGACATCATATGTATGTATCAATTAAGCTACGCATATTTACTTTTCTTTTATACAAGGGGTTTATATACATGTTTTATTAAAATAATCTAAGGTTTGCTCATATCAGGTTTTGATGCTGAAGCAGAATCCGGAAGTTCAAGGACAGCCCTTAATTGGGGATCAGGTGCTTCCTTTCGATTCTTCTCATCCTCACCTACATAAATGGAGATACCAGCAGAAGCCATTAAGACAGCAATAGTAACCGCTTGAGCATACATACGAGACTGAACTATTTTTTGTTGAGTAGTAAGATATCTATTCGAGAAGCTGTACCCAAGAGCAGCAGTCATGGAAGCAGCCCAAGAGAGGCCGATAAAGGACCAACGATTTTCGTTCAAGTAACGCAGTGATCGATCAAAGGTAGACAGATTTGCATCATCAGTTTCTTTCTTTCGATGCATCATTCTTTGAAGTACTGTCTCATCCGCATAACCCAGTGCTCTATTTTCATAATGAGTGACAGCAGAGTCTGAGGCAAATAAGAATCCGGCAGTTGTACCTTTTATCCAAAAGAAATTATTATTGCTTGATCATATATACTCTATCTCTTTTATCTTACTAGAAGCAGCCATGACAGACTGAAGAGGTCGACTTAATGATCTAAACTCTGGAGACCGACGCATAGTAAAAACAGTAGCGGCTACACCTAACCCAAGGCCAACAAGCGCTCCTTTTAAACCATTTGAATAATAAATACTCTGTCTGGTCTTTTCTTGTTCGGGTGTTAAGACAATGGATGACATTACTCAAGTTGTAATTAAAAAAGAAAGAAAATGAAATCCGAGGTTTTTATGTGCGTTTAGTAAAAAAAAAAAAAATATATGGTTTACATCACAATTTCTACTTTCTGCTGCATGAAACAAAAAAAAAGTCCAGATTGACATATACTAAACGTCATTTTTGTACGTACTGATATTTAAAATCATTTATATCGTTTTCCTGATGCTAGGTGGAAATTTTAATATTTATTAAAACTCTCAAGAGTATAAGGACTAAAAATAATGCAAATACATTGCATCAGGAGCTATGTGAAAACAACTTGTATTGAGTTAAAGGAGTAGAATTAACTATGACCGAATAATAGAGAAAAGATTGTAATAAATCTTTGTAAAGCATTCACTACTCTGATTTCTTATAAACTGAATATGAATCGTGTTTAAAGTATGTTAGGATACGACAAGATTATTATTTTAATTTTTAGAAAAACACTCGTTTTAAAGCTTAATACAATGAACGTCGACAGTTCCTCATTATAAAAAAAAACATACCAATTGTTTCAAATGAAATAGAAACTGTTAAGTAATAATAATCTCGCCTCATTTTATGGCATTTATATCTAAAAAGTATGCATAGATAGGCTTTTTTTTTGCATAGAAAGTGATAGAAAGCGGAAAGAAGTCTCCTCACTGTTTCATACGTTTAAACGTTTAATTTATTTACAAATAAAATTAACACCCAAATGAGCGCCTAATGACTTAGTTTTTATCGTTTTCGCCCGGTTCAGATCAAAAGGAAATGAATGGAAGCTAAAACCGTTTATGGGATCAAGGGTAAAAATGTTTGGAGAGAAGGAAAAGGTAACACGTGTAATAAACACTAGCGGGAGGTATTGAGGAGCCATTCGGGGAATCTTTGCCCAATATAGGGTGGCAGTGAAGGCGGAAACTTATCATGGCAGAGGTAGTCGAGCTCATGGAGGATGGTACAGATAGTAGAACATATAAAGAAACCAAAGAAGTGCTGTTTGAAAGGACTGTAGTATTTGTTGAGGCAATTTGTTCAGAAGGAAGGATAGAAGATCGACTATTGCTTCAGGCAATTGTAGTCGGCGGTGCATATTGAGACACTGAATAGAATGGGACTTTGTAAGTGTCTGTGAAGGATGGAAAGGGCATGGTCTGGATGTACCACCAGGGAGCCATCCGAGACGCCAACGCACACAGCGACTTCGTTCTATTCTGGTCATTGGTAGCCACATGATAGGATCCAAAGAAATAAGCGGACGCCAAAGCGAAATAAGTGTAGAGTTACGAGAGGAACGATTTTGACAGAGGTTGTCTTGTCGGAACTGTAACTGGATCTTTTTTAGAGTTCGCTTGTCTAAGGATTCAAGGTGAGGTAGACATTTTTTCCATAAAAGTGACTTTGAGAGCGCATGCCATTGTGAATGACTATTAGAACGAGGATATAGCACAGTAAGCGAGAGAGCAGAATATCATCTGGAAGCGTAAAGGAGCGAAGAAGGAATTGAGATTAGAGGATGGAAGAACATTCTTGCATGGAAGGTAGTTTTGTAAGGTGAAGCATTACTTTGGTAGAGGACCGAGAAGAGCCACCAAAGATACGGCGTATACAAGTGTTCTGTGCATCTTCAAATTTGTTTGTAATTATAAGGCCATATTCTAGTTGAGCTCGGATTATTTGCGTATAAAAACGGACAGCAAGGAGTGGACTAAAACTTTTGGGATGGAGGCCTATGATCAAAATCTGATTCATAGTTGCAAGCACCTTATTTGTATTAATATTGAGCAGTTTAAACGTATCGAAATATCCACCAGGTCTAAAAGGAATTCCAAGGTAAGAGAAAGAAGGATAAGTTGGAAGCGCATCCCCGTAAAGAGTATATGCCAAAGGCTAGTCAGAAGGATTGAGTACTACGCATTTACTTGGGTACCATCGGTAGCCAAGACTATGCTATGACTATGATCTTCACACAGTTTTAATAGCTTCACCATTTGATGTTGATCAGCGATGGGGACTACATTATCGGCATATAAAAGACAGGTCATAAAAGGGGCAAGTTGAATTGGAGATAGGTCTTCTTCTAAAGGCTGTGGACACAGTAGTTTGGGAAGATCTTTGATATATGTAGAGCACAGAAACGGCGAAGGAATGGACCCTTGAAGAACGCCAGTAACTGGTGAAAATCTAGTCGAGATGGCATTATTTAGTAAGATTTCTATTTGAAACTCATCGAACAAGTTTCGTAGTAGGCATATGAGTGGCGCAGATGCTTTGTTTTCTTGGTTCTTCCATATGTAGTGGCGATCAACTGTATCGTATGCGGATTTTATATCCAAGAAGGCAAGGGCTTGGATGATACGGTGGTGGCGGCGAAGGATTGTGCAGATCTTGGCTAGGCATAGGGCTTGATCCAGTGAGCCTCTGGCCACACGAAAACCACCCTGAGCTAGATCCAAGGTAGGACTACGGTCAGCAAGAAAGTGCTGCATTGTTTCATACGCTTGCATCACTCTTAATCTTTATCCTCTCTGTGTTTTAATAATTAAAATCTTTATACACAAAAAAAGATAATCAATTGTTGAATTTTTGTAACAAATAGTATGTTTTAATCCTTTGCTTTTTGCATTTAAGTTTAAATGTTCTTCATTTTATCTTGCCTTAAACCATAACCGCGTTTTCAACTGAAGCTAATTGGTTGTTATGCTTGTTCAGTATTTCTTTCAAGATTATAGAGTAATTGATGTAAATAAAATGTGATTTACGATGCTTATATGTCAATGGCTTTCATTAGTACTTGTAGAGTCTTAAATATAGTAAGTTTATCATTTTTGTACTTTATATGAATAATACGTTGTATTATTACTTAAAACCCCCTAAATTATGCAAAGCAAGCTGTTTTCAATTATGATATAATCACGTGATTAAAATCGTTTCACGTCCAGCAGCAAGGAAAAGGCGAAGCAAGAACAGCAACTCTTTCAAACTTTATTTACATAGAATGGACAATACACAGCTTAAAATTATGAAGAGTAAAAAAGAAAAAAAACACGAAAAAGCACTCCTTATATAAAAATATAAATAATTATTGTTTTAGGGGCAAGGACTGAAGATGAACAAGAAACAAAACTGATCGCATCAGGCAATTATAACTTTAATTTCATTCCCAAACTTCAACCCAACCAACGAATATTCGATAATGAATCACCCGAGGCAACAAGGCAGCTGAGTGCTTTTACTTTAACACAAAGATATAAGAAGCGAGCAAAAGAATATTTTAACAATAGACGAATAACTCAAACGGTAATAAAACAGCCAATGCATATAGCGTCCAGTGAACTCTCCATCATTAAACATCAAAACATCTCATATACCATAATTATTTACTTTCAAATGCTTTTCAACATTGTTATATCACTTACTGTATTATATATGTTTTTGCAAGTAATCTTGGTGATTAGACAAGATTTTAAACTAGAAGTAGATAAACAACTAGAAGGTTTTATTATCCGATTATTTTAAATATCATTTGTTTACCACAAACTAATATGTTATGTGTTTATAGCGCTCTACCAAAAAAAAATGCAATGTGCGAGGGATTATAAAATGAATCGATGTGAGATGGAAAATAAGGTCCCTGCTATTGAGAGTCTCTGTCAGAATTGGGAAATTTGTATGCAAAAAGATGTGGTTGTTGCAAAGTGAGCTCCGAATTACACAAACGTGCTCTATGTTACTAACCCTATTTACGATAGAGCCAAAGCATCGGCGGAAGCGATCGCCGAAATTATAAACAGCTTCACGGAACCTATTTCTTATAAAACTCTGGTAATATCAAAAGGAAGAAGCTTGCATTGGTGCATTTATTAACGTGACTTTTATTAGATATTCTTTTCAATTCTAGCCATTGGATCCCTTTTATTTTCCAATGTCGCTTTTGGTAGTTTTAGAAAAAAATACAAGATGAATCATTCAGCCATTGTCCTTGGGAACAAAACTTGAAAAGAGAAAACATGCCCAAATTTGCTATGGTCGAATTTTTGGGACATATTGGAATACATGTATATAGACATTTCAGTTCATCTTACCTTAATATTTGTGGGGTTTTTATTTTTTAACTCGACATTGCTTGAAAGAAAAAGACCTGCAGAAAAATTAAACGCTATGCATCGATATATGACCTCAGAATTATTCTCTTTTTTATTTGTTTTGCATTTCCCTGCAATACCCTTATTTTTGTTCTTTTTTGTTTCTATTTTCGGGTGCAATGGATGATTATGAATCTTTGGGGACTAATTCAACAATGACACAAAATGCCATTGCTGGTGCACTAGCTGGTATTGGAGAGCACAGCATAATGTATCCTGTTGATAGCATTAGAGTATGTATTTTTTATGCTGAGTTGATGAGGGAGTTTATTGTGTAAACACTGAACTGATGGAGGTGCGTAGACAAGAATGCAAGTACTTTCAGTGCCAAAGCTAACAACAACTATTAAAGACACATCTACAAAGCAGTTAAAAAAGTACAGTGGAAACCTCTGGAAAGGTGTTTATTCAGTGATTATAGGCGCAGGACCTGCTCATGCTGTTCATTTTGCTACTTATGAGTTTTGTAAAGAGAGATTCAACAAGTGGATAGCTTACAATACAAAGCTACAATTACCGAATAAGAATATGATTGAATTACCGAGTCACTTGATTGCCTCAGCTGCAGCAGGTGCCATTGCAACATTTTCTCATGACTTTTTAATGACTCCATTTGACGGTAAGCTGAAAGATTATAGGGTGAATGGCTGGAAAATTAAATCCAACTGTAGTTTTGAAACAGCGAATGCAACTACAAGATTCAACCTATCGATCAGTTCGAGATTGTGCAAAAAAAGTGTATATGAGTGAAGGACTAAAGGCGTTTTATATCTCGTTTCCTACAACACTTTCCATGTCAATCCCGTTCCAGTCAGTGCAATTTGCAACCTATGAATATTGTCGATCCAAGATGAGCCATAGTGGAGAGTATAGTCCAGAGATACACATGATTGCAGGCGCAATCTCAGGTACAGTTGCATCATCAATCACAACTCCTTTGGATGTGATCAAGACCTTGCTTCAAACACGCGGATCATCGGCAGATCCAACGATAAGAAGCACAAAGGGTTTTCGTGATGCTGCAAGGATTATTTACGGACGTTATGGTATTCCTGGGTTTTTTAGGGGATATCGTCCAAGAATTTTAACAAATATGCCAAGCACGGCTATCAGTTGGAGCGTGTATGAATATTTCAAATGGTTCTTGGTAAGCGATAAAAGCAATCATTAGAGTGTACATAATCTGGCTTAGAAGAGGTATCTTGCATTATTTAATCTGTAATATATTTAAGAAACACTATTTATTGCAATAAACAAGTCTATATATATTCTTCAATTAAAAAATCAATGTTTATTATACTAGTTTTCAAAAAATCGTTTGTTTAAGAAAGTTTGTAGCATATGTATCAATTTAACTCTTGATTTCAAATCAGCAGCAGTCTTCTTTTCGGCCAATTTTTCAAGTGTTGATGCCGCCTTAGACAGTACTTCAGCAATATCCATAATATTATCTACCGCAATTCCCATTCTTACATCGTCTGAAATATCAGGTTTGGCTACCCAGAGTGCTGCTTGTGAGGTGAGTATTAAAGAGCAGCTTTGGATGACATCCAATGCCTGTTGCAGTGGTTGATCTTGTGCATCTTGCCACTGATTGACCATAGTGATACTCGCGTTGATACATTCAACCAGCGTACCAAAGGATGCTGCTGCATCAGTGGATGCTCTCATGTCTGGATAGATAATAGTATTTCCAAATGGCCATTCAACATCGGGCGCGGTGAGAATAATGTCTGCGCTGCTCAAGACAGTAAGTGTGGTCATCATGTAATTTGTGATTGTCAAGATGGATTTAAGTGTTTTTTGCATAAACTGGTCAATAGTTTCAGTATTACTTGTACGATAAAGCTGGGCTTTCATATGTGAGGGATGCGTGAAGAAATAGAGATAACGCTGAAGCAATAAAAGCGAGCAATCTTTGTATGAAGTAAATAAATTCGTAGCGATATTAGGTATATGTTCCAAATGCTTTGATAATTCATAGAAAACAGCGCTGATATATTCTAATTCTTCTAACAAAGGTGTTGAAAGGCATTCTAAAGGTGCAAGCGCAAATAAAGAGTCGCTATGACTGTTTGCTTTTTCGAATGCTTTCCCAATTTGTGGTCCACAAATTTGCAAAATGCTGACAACATTTCTTGATACAACTTGAGAGCTTCCAATAGTTCGTAATAGACTGCAGATCACACCAAGGATCTGACACCAAACAAAGTGAAGAGGGTTACGCTCTACATAACCGGGTTCTTTTTTAGTTTTGTCACCAAATCTGATAAATAAATCCAATGTGCCTTGCTGTAAGCGTGTTGTGAGACTGTTGTTGGTTAAAGAATCAAAGAGGTGATTGTTGACAAGTAGTTCGGCGGCCTTTGGTATATTAGACAGGGTAAGCAAGAAGTATAATGCTGTTTCAGTAAATGGTGTGATATTGAGACTGTAAAGACGATCAGAACCAATGGTTTGCCTACAAAGTTTTGATAAAGTTTTAAAAAAATACAGGGAAAATATAAGTCTGGTTTTACCTGTCGATTTCCTTCAACATAAGTTCAATACCTGCATAGAATAACTTCAACAAAGAGCTGATGGTGTGATGTCTAGTGAATTCAGAAAGCCATACATCTTCCTTAATGCCATATCTGCTGTTGATAATCTCTTGTAGCAAAGAAGTAACAACAGTGACATCCTTAATACAATTATCCATGTCTTCTTCACTAGCAAGAGATCCTTCAGCACTGAATGACTGAGCTTTGATGGCCAATACTTGAAAACTTGAACAAACGACGGACAGAATGCTTTGAAGATTTCTTTGCAATTGTGCTGAAGCAGCAGGTTTCTTGCTAGTATAATTGACTGTGCCACGCATGGTGTATATGCACAATAATACTGATTCCAGCAAAGGTCGGTGGAAATAAACTGCTGTAACATCGAGCACGCTTTGTATCAATGCAAAATTTTCTCGTTCAAGCAATTTACACAAGGATAAAATAATATGAGAGACATGCAAAGAATATCGTTCTTTGGCAGCAGCGTCTTGACCAAGAAGTACAGGTTTTGATTTTTCAATCCAGTCCTCAATCAAGTTTCTTATTATGTGTATTAAGACACTATATGAAGTTAATGTGACACCATCTTCTCTGTTTTCTTTTTCGGCTTGTTCAATCAAATCACAAATGAACTTGCGGAGATAATCAGAACTATTAACAGTGCCTTTAGCAATCCAGATCAAACCATTAACATGGTGCGAGCATGTTTCAACAAATGTCTTGAAAGATCTCAGCAAGACAAGTTGTGAGTCAACAACAGAATAATTGTGATTTGCCTCCACAACATTCTTTAAGAAAGTGTTTGCCAAGCGCTCTACATCCAGAGCAGCATTTACTTCAGATGTAACCATCATATCTTCTTTCCCAGCAAACTTGCATTTTTCTTTAACATCGTCGTAGAATGCGAACACGCGACTGACTGACATACGAAGGTTATATAAGTAAGAATCACCATACTGACGCACTTCACCAGGAGCTCCATTGTCTCCCGAGCTAATCGATGGCGCTTTGAAAAGCAGCGAAGAAGAGTTATTGATTCCAACCATTTGCAGCAAAGCAAGGGCAGAATTTGATGCCAACTCTGATAAACTAGGATTGAAGTCATTCTTTACAAATTCATTGCGCATCTGTGAAAGCTTTGCTGGTTCGCTAATCTTGGACAGCAAGTTCTTGAGGCCAACAGGTAAAGCGTCTACCGTCTTTGAAGAATCACCATTCTTTACTTGCTGGTTAACGGCAGTCAAATGAACTTCATATGCAATGATGCGCATAGCAAATGCCTTGCTCAAATTGGAACAGCAAAGTTGTCGAACAGCCAAATCATATCGATCCTGTTCGCTGAAATCGGTTTCTAGTAAATTGACATTTTCCAAGATGCTATCAGATACATCCATTTCCATTGCAGGATTTAACAACACCTTTCCAAGAGTGGCCCAAAGGGCACTATCACTACGAGTGCGCTCAATTAAAGCATAGTGATCAAACGCAGTTTTCCAAAAAGTAGACAAGAATCGTAAAATGTTGGAGACAACCAGGGGCTTTTCCACAGACAAAGTTTCCCACTTGTCGAGAGTATCTACAGCAGTGCGGATAGCAGATTCAGTCATGTTTACAGATGCAGGTCTTACGGAAGAAGGCTGGCTATCTAACGTGCGAATTGCGGATTTTGGACTAGGCATGATGAAGTCACCACAGTCCAAAAAGAGAATGGCTAAGCTTGGTTGTGTTTCTAAAAGGGATGTGATGAATTGCCAGATAGCTGACAGCAAGATTTCGCTTTGTGTATCATCCTTGGCGGTTTCAAGGTATGTACGTATGATAGCGTGTGCTTCAGCTGTGTCGCCCAAGTGCTGTACAAAACTGGGAACAGTTTTCCAAGCATAAGTCGTGCGGCACAAGAGCGATAAGACATAAGTTGCTTGAATGGGTAAAGCAATGTTGTGGCGGTAGTTGATGTGTTTTGCAATACGCAACAAAAAGTCAGAGCAACCACCTTGCGTGGCTCGTTCAAACATCAGGCGTTCAAGTGTACTTTCAGAAACATTCGTTCCTTCCTCAATTTGTTCTGTTCTTCTTTGGAGCAAAATCTTGATAAAGACGAGGGTTAAGACCGTCAATTCTTCAGCTCGTTCTGCTTCCTTGATATGACTGGATTTGTATAAAGCATTAGCCATGTTGGCGCCCTCTGAAGTTATGTCAAGTAAAGGAGATATATGATAAAGGCCACCATCGTATAAGAAATTACTAAAGATACCATTACGTATGTTGCTTAAAGTCAACTTGGTTCCCACAGGATGTTCAGGTTCTCTAAAGTAATTGCAAACTTCGATAAAGATAGATAATAACTTGATACCAATAAGATAACGTTCAGATATTTTTTTGTATCTCCAGCCAGAATATGATGGGAAAACTTCGAGCATAAGATAGTGTAAGCAGACATATAAGGTCTCGACTTGAGCTTGACTACTAGATGCAAATGTGCCCATCTCTGCCTCTCTAACCCACCAATTACATTGAATGTCACGAACGAGGCCATGAACTAAATCCAGAAATGCTAGCAATAAACTATAACTTCCAACGGTGCATTCAGACTTTGCAACGATTTGTTGTATTTGTAATACACGATTTGCAGCAAATGATGATTTAAGAGTGGGAGCATTAGAGAAGATACGAGGAAGGATGGGAGCTGTCTGCAAGTAACCCCAGATGTACTGACGATAATGAGGAAGCAGTATAGTAAGGCACTTTGTGGTCAATGTCGCAATGGAGATGGGATAAGGATGAGCCTTGCTGCAGAAACTGAGGATATCGCAGAGAACAGAAATAAGAATGGGGACATTATATAACCTACCAGACACAGATGCAACTGTTTGAATATGGTTAACCAAATCAGGGGCTAGCTTTGGGTTGTTTGCTAAAACACAGTGAATAAGACTGAGAATGCTGGTGATGGCTTCCGGACTTCCTCCATTGAGCGTAAAATCTTCATCTTCAACGTCAACATTGCTCGACTTGTGCTGCTTCATGGAATTAGCAAGAACGGATATCAACATGTGCCATCCAGAGTAGTTGTGGGCGAATTTTACAATACGATTTTCTTCCGTACTAGATATTAAGATACCACGAGCCTGTTCAGGAATCACAACTCCAGTAACATAATCCAACATTGGTGTGACACGTAATGCTTGATTGGTATGAACGACTGCCAAGTTATTTTCTACAGCTGCAGTAGTATAAAATCTGTTCTTTAGAATAACTGTAAGGGATGGCATTGCACAAAGATACTCGTATACTTTATCAGCAGGATTTCCTTTGGAATTCAAAGAAAATTCGTTAGTACAAGTAAGAGAAGCCAAAAGATCGGTAAAGTGTGTAAAGTATACTGGGAATCTGCCGAAAGCTGCTGTTATTAAGGGATGCTGATTGTTTTCGTCAACATCATCTTTCCAAAAAGCTTGGCATAAATCTGGTTGATCTCGATAAATTAAACAATGACAGTCGATCAGACTAGAGTAGCTTTCCATCGGAAGGAACTGGGGAAGAGTGGTGCTTAAGAACGACTTTAGTAACGCTCTCAGTACAGATCTGTAACCAAAGTTGTTCACGTCATCCTCATGACAGATACCACTTCCAAGTATTCCTCTGGTCACATCAAACACTCCAAGCTTCAATGCACGTCCTACCAAAGTGCGTTCCAAGTGATCCGTTTGTTGAATACAGATCGTGCGTTCTTCAGATGTGTCGAGGCCGGCTGTTTGTGCAAATGATCTGTCAGATAAAACGGAAGAGGATAAATTTTGCTTTCCTTCAAGTATAAGCTTTACTTCTTCGTATCCATTTGGAAGGTCAGTCGCAGAATTAACAGCATTTCGCAAACAGGAAAGGAAATAAGACCAAGATAGCAAAA
The DNA here is from genome assembly GCA_024220505.1 of Rhizopus arrhizus. NCBI lineage: Eukaryota > Fungi > Mucoromycota > Mucoromycetes > Mucorales > Rhizopodaceae > Rhizopus > Rhizopus arrhizus. The sequence continues at coordinate 1,665,589 of JAKZZE010000008.1, forward strand.
AGACAGAGTGCTCTTGGGTGTTCCCCATATGTAAAACAACTTGATTGATTTTTGCTATAATGCTGGGTGTGTCAATTAAGCTAGCACCTGCTGCGGAGGCATCTAGTTTTACGTCTAGCGTGAGATAGGGAACAACAATGATGCTAGCAGCAATCAGACAAGATATATTTGTCACTTGTTCACGAAGCTTCTCGCCTTCAGCATCTAAAGCATAGCCAGATACTTGAAAGATTCCAAAGTTATTGACTTCAAACTCTTGAATGACGGACAGAATGAAGTCTGGTGAAAATGATGTGGTGATGCTAAAGAGAAATATGATTTCTAATAATGCCTTCTGCTCTTTTAAGTTTTGCTTTGTCCAAACTGTAGGCCAACCAGGAAAAGTGTGTGTTCGTGTTGGTATTTGAGAACGGACGAGGTTTGAAAATTGTGAAAATAGTCTGTTAACAAAAGCTGAGTTGTTTGTAATGTCTTCATACAATGTGTTGACCATATCGCTCGCAATGCTGTTGAATGGGTGGTCTTTATCTACAGAAATACGCTGTAAGGATTCAATGCATTCCAGAATTGAGATACGATCTTCAAAGTAAAAACTGACAATGCTCATGATCAATTCTACATTTTCGCTCAAAGGAATGTTGACACTTTTTGCTTTGAGGCTGTCCACGTAGTCTCTATTTTCTTGCTTGTAAGCTTCCCAAAGAGAAACGCATTGTAATTCATCCAAGTTAACAATGTCGGATATTCTCAAGATCAGTTCTTTTTCTTTTTGGTCAACTGAAATTGATTTCCCACTGACAGTGACAGAAGATCCTGTATTCAATTTGGAACGAGACTGATTCGAGGCCATTGAAAAAGCATCAAGGCCGAGCTTTAGCTGATCGCGCTTCTCTTCAAGTAAAGTTTGAAGTCGATCTGCAGAGCATTGTTCAACGCCTCTTTCAATCGTATCAAATAATTTGCGATAAGTTCTATGTATAAAAACCGTGTTCATTAACAGCTTCTTTCAAATAATAACTACATACCCAGAGAACTTGTTGTTGTTATCGCTTTCTACCATTTAGAGAGAAAAAAAAGCTTGTTTAAGCGCTTTTTGAAAGAGGTCTTGTAGAAAACACGAAAAAAAAAGGCTTAACCTGAATTTACCAAAAGAAAAGCACCCTCTTTTGGTCCCACTCAAAATAAAATAGTCACGTCGACTTCATTCACCAACATCGGAGTAAATGATCAAAATAGACAAAGATAAAAACATCTAAAATAAGATATGAAATGTGTCTATAAACTATTGTCTAACGTTTATAGTATTCAATGAGAGTATTTTGTCTTTTATAAAATTCGAAAACTTGATTAAGAGCAAATTTCCTATCAATGGTGTATGTTATTGGAATCTGATCATTCTTTTTTGTGATTTCCAAGTAGACGCGAAACTTGAAAGCTATAAATTTTTCGTTGCAAACTGAAGACCTTTTGCTAAGAGATTTTTTTTTTGGCTTTTTATTTTCATTAGTAAATTGTTAAGACTATACAATGTATGCATAAATGCCAATAAATGGATCAAGAAACTTGTTACGATCTGTATATAAATCATCAGTTGGACTAACTGCCTTAAATGAATAAAATCCAAGCAAGTAACTTCCACTTATCATAGTCTTAGTTTTTTCAACTATATGATATAGCCAGAGAAAACAATAACGCTTATATGCTTTTTGTTCTAAAGAACTTATCAAACAAAAGCACCTTACTGTATGAGAGTAGAAATAATTTTAGTTTTCTTATCTTTTCCAATCAACTAAATGTGATTTTTATTATTCTTTTGTTGATCATATTTCTTCAAGCTTTTCTACTATCCTTTTTTGTCTTTTGAGTGTTCATATATTTTGTTTTCGTATATCAACATACCGATATAACCTACATCTGTAACATAGATCAACTTATTTCAAAAACTAAATTGTCCTTGTTCTTTTTATTATTTGAAAATGCATTCAGTACACTTTGTACATGGTATGTCATGCATGGAATTTCAATAATTATATTTCTTATGTGCAGTGAATTTGATTACTTGTGCATTATAAGACGATCATTCTTAAATAATTAAACTTAATAGTAAATAACGCCATATACTGCTATTTATGCATAAAAGGTTTTAAAGGATGATGTCGTATTAAAAATCGAATAAAGCGCATGGAATACATAAATTAAGATACTTTAATACGTTCTTTTTTCAATTTCATTCACTTGATTTTTTTTGTTATTTCTGATTATTTTCACAGCTATCACAATACAAAAAATTATTTCAATTTCAGTACAGCAAAAGAATCCCAATGACAACAGGCATCGCAGTTTTCCTTATTCTCTCCATCATGGCCGTCTTTGTTGCGTGTGATGCAAGTTTTTCAAAGGTATTGAAGGAAGCAGAGATCATGCCAGCAATCGTTCCCGATGGATTCTCACCTTCAGTCTTGTTAAGTATTACGTATCCTAATAAAAAAGTTGATCTTGGAAATTTTATTGCGCCTTCCGAAAGTGTCAAAGCACCTCACATTTCCTTTGCTGCTTCTGATCAACATTCCCAATATGCTCTTTTAATGGTCGATCCTGACGCACCCACAAAAGAAACCCCTACGAATGCACCCTTCCGCCACTGGGTTGTGGTCAACATTCCTGGTTCGGGTGATCTTGCCTTGGCTGATCAACTATCGACTTATATCGGTCCTGGTCCTCCAGTCAACAGTGGCTACCATCGTTATATCTTTTTACTTTACAAGCAAGCTTCAATTAACAAAGCCTTTCAAGCTTTACCTGCAAACCATACCTTATTTGACTACAGGGCTTTCGCTCAACAAAATGGTTTCAAACTTGTTTCTGCAAACTTTTTCATGTCAGCCAATAGTTAACTTTATACGCTGATTATAGTAATAAAATCACATCGTGTTTTATTAAGCTTTATTTGTAGCACGAATATCTTTCAAGGGATCAAGCATGTCACTTGATCTTGTGACATTTGTCTTTGACAGCACTTTGTGTATTCCAACATCAATCTTAAATGATGTTACTTGTATGTCTTTAAGTCAAAGTCTATCCTACACTAATGACCAACGATTCTACCTGATGACTTCAGAAATACTTGATTACTGATTCAATCATTCTATCCAAAGTGATCTTGGATCCCAATCGTTTTACATTTAATCGTAAAGCCGACTGTTTAATGATACAAAAACTTTTAATTCTAAACATATTAGATGTTTTTAGAATTGAGAAACGCACATTCTTATTACTGATTTATATCCTACAGAACCCTTTAAAAATAAAAAGCTCAAGAGACATCATCTCTTCACTTGAGCTCAAAGTTACAAGAAAAGAAAAAAAGTGTATCCAACTTGTTTTCTTTGTCTAGATTCTCACAGCGTTATTTTTTATAGTTTTTATGAAAATAAACGCGTTTGTTGTTTAAATTTTAGAAAAAGCTAAATCTTGGCACCAAAAGAAACATGTTCCCCGATCCAGCCATTATGTGTTTTTTTTTTATCGGAGGTAGTAGTGATCGGTTCGACCAAGAGAATGATTTATCCCATTTAAGAATATTTTTTGGTTTCAGACATGTCCCCGCTAAAAAAAATCCAAGGTTGAAGCCCCGTTTGATGAACGATGTTGACGTATAATCCAAAGATATCAGAAAAGTTTTGAACTTTCTATTTAGGAACAAAAAAAGTAGATGAAAAGGGTTTCAGTAATGTCGATGACAAGTTAAGGAAAGATTGAAATAGGTTTTGATGAGATGAGGAAGGGTCTCAAAAAATAGGAAAACAAGAAGCAGAGCAAAGGGAAAGGAGTGAGTATGTATACGATCCATTGATAATTATCGGCATCTCAATTAAGAACCGTAAAACGTTTCCTTTCAGGATTTCTGTAAATTTTTTTAGCACAGAATATCACATCGATGTTTAAACCACGTTTTTACTATTTCGGAGATAAAATGTAGTTTTTTATACTTCAAACGAGTCCTCCTTGACCCAGTTTATGAATTAAACAAAGAGATAGAAAATGATATATTCGGTATTTTAAAAATGGTTTATCAAACAAAAACAAAGCTTTTTTTTTTTTTTGCATAAAGATAGGAAGATGAATAGATTGTGCCTCAATCATCCAAATTAGGTAAACATCTATTACCTAATTTAAAGCAGTCTGTGCAGACAAGACAGTTCAGGGGCAAAAAAACAAGGTGAGTGAGAAAAGAGGAGGGTGAGAGAGAGGGTGAGCAATTATTTAAATTCAGGTTTCGCATTATACTCGATTTGTGAGATGATAAGAAAATATGATGTCAATATAAGAATTTAGACTGATTGAGTGACCGATCAGAGCTCAACGTCATTCAGATAGACACAGTAAGGTTTTATTGTCTTTAATCATATGAAAGCATAATCTTGAGAAGAAATCGATAAACAACTTCATTTCGTATTTCACCTTTACTCCCTATTCTTTCTCACTCTATTTTTTTTTTTTTTACTATTTTTGGAAGATTATCTTGATTAAATAATGTTCCTTTCAATAAAGAGACAATAAGCTCACAAGTTACCCCGCTGACGGACAATCAAAAATGAAATGAAATCAAACATATAAATACTTTCAGCTATTTTCTATTTTTGCTTTTTGTTCATTATTTATTATAAACTTACATTTACTTAAAATGCCTTCTCTTGAAAAAGTCTCTATCATTGGTTCTGGTAATTGGGGATCTGCTATTGCTAAAATTGTTGGTTCCAATACTGTTCGTCATTCCAGTCAATTTGAACCTACTGTTCGTCAGTGGGTCTTTGAAGAAAAAGTAGATGGAAGAAACTTGACAGAGATTATCAACCAAGAACACGAAAATGTAAAATATTTAAAAGGTATTAAACTCCCAGAGAATGTGGTTGCTGTCCCTGACTTGATCGATTCCTGCAAGGATGCCAGTCTTGTCGTCTTTGTCGTTCCTCATCAATTCCTTTTGGGTATCTGTGAAAAGATGAAGGGTCACTTGGCTCCTAATGCTCGTGCTATCTCTCTTATCAAAGGTCTCGAAATCACTGCTGATGGCACTCGTCTTTTCTCTGAAGAAATCACTCGTATCTTGGATATTCCTTGTGCTGCCTTGAGTGGTGCCAACATTGCGAATGAAGTCGCTATGGAAAAGTTTTGTGAATCTACTATTGGTTGTAAAGATATGGAAGATGGAAAGATCTTTAAGCAACTGTTTGATACGCCTTATTTCCGTATCAATGTCATTCAAGATACCGTGGGTGTTCAACTCTGTGGTGCCTTGAAGAACGTGGTTGCTGTCGGAGCTGGTCTCTCAGATGGTCTTGGCCACGGAAGCAACACGAAGGCTGCTATCATTCGATTGGGTCTCATGGAAATGCGTAAATTTGGTCAAACTTTCTTTGGTGATGCGGTTCAAACCGAGACCTTCTTTGAATCTTGTGGTGCGGCTGATTTGATCACTACTTGTAATGGTGGCCGTAACCGTAAGGTGGCTGAAGCCTTTGTTCAAACTGGAAAGCCTATCTCACAATTAGAAGAAGAACTTTTGAACGGTCAAAAGCTTCAAGGTACTCTGACTGCTCAAGAAGTCAACGAATTTTTGTCTGCTAGAAACATGCAAAAAGATTTCCCTCTTTTCAACACTGTTTACCGTATTATTTATGAAGGTCTCTCTCCTGAAGCTATCACTATTGAAATCTAAACAAACAAAATCTCGATTTTATACCATTTGTTTTTCTCTCTTCCTTGTAAATATTCAACAAAATGTTTATTTTAGAAAAAAAATAAATAAAAAAAAATACTATTTTTATCAGTAACTTTGATCTTGTCTTTTTAAAATCAACTATTGAAGAAACTTTTTTTTTTGCATATAAATTATAAACTTTTTTTTCTACATGGAATATTATATCATTTTTGATCTGGAATCATATGAATTCAGGGGTTTCAATTCATGATCGATAAAGATCAGGAACTCCCAAAAAAGCACGCGTTATGAATAGTACTTTCGGTAAAGATCTTAAAGATAAAGGCCGATTCGTAATTGCCTCACTTAGTCTGTGAATATTTTAAACACATTCCCCGTACGGCATGATCTTCTTTACGTATTCGTACATGTATGATGTCATACAAGCTTGTACACAAATAAAAACTAGCTTAAAAGTACAAACAAAACTTTTGAAGGACAGAAAAAAAAAATTTATAAGAAAAAAAAAATGAATGCCCCAATCATCAGGTCACTTTCCTAGTCAAATATATACAATGAGGGGTAAATTAAGCAACCATAGTGGGTGTTTCATGCTGCATTTGTTCTTCAGCTTGAACTTTGAATAATTGAGCCTTTGGATCTGGAATGATAGCCACTTCTTCTTCACCGAATTTGACTTCTATTCCTCTTTCGGGTGTATAAAACTTATCTTTGATTGGTTGTAAAAGTACATTTAATTTAGGCGTAATCACCAAAATGTTGTTTGTGGGAATTGTAAGCCAATCTGCCTTTTCAAAGGTCAGTGGCTCTATGTATCAGATCAGTCTCTAGCTTTTATTTTATTCTTGTTATATTTACCACTCGCAACAACAACAATGTGTTCCCTTCTGTCTGCTTTTACCATACGATAGTGGCCAGGACGATAACATTCAAAGCTAGTACCTGAAGAAAAATAAAGAGAGGCTGCTTCATCTGTTTTGCTATTGGTATAACGAATACAGACAACTGATTCACCATCTGTCACTGCAAAATTCAAAAGAGATGGCTTCTTGGCTTGTTAGTGGTTGTGTAATGCGTTTACTATATAATATACCTCTGTAATATCATATTCTTCTGCCCATTCATTCAATTGTGCAACCGTTTTAAGCATAGCATCTTTTAGTTCTTGATATTCAAAACAATTAGCATTTGGATTTGGAAGCTTCAAATAAACGTTAGATTGTACAAGCATGTGTCTATAGAACTTACAAAGCTTAAAAATAAGGCAAATGCCCATTCTGAATCTGTATTGCCCTGTACAAACAAGTACAATTCTTCAGGTAAAAAGTTTTGTAGTTTACGCTTAATCTACATTTTTTTTTTTTCACTTATTAAACATCTCTTTCTTTCTCGCTCTTTTCTTTCTACCTTTTCAAATTCTGCAATACCACCATTATGCATCCACATGAGTCGACCGTATCTATTTTTTATTGTATTTAATTTTTCTTTTTTAGACGTTTCTCGTTCAACAACTTACGACCAAGGATGACAGTTACTTTCTGATACAGAACCCGAAGTACTTGCACGTACATGAGCAAAGATCAAGGGGCTTCTAATCTTTTCAGCAAGTCGAACCAAATTAACATTATTCCATGCTGGAGTGACTGAAGTGAAAATACAAGGCGTCACGGCATTTTGTTCTTGAACGCCTGGCTCGCTATCATACCAACCCACACCAAACCCATCGCCTTTAAATAGCTTAATAAAAAAAAACGTATGCGCTTTTTGTGTATTTACCATTAAGTGGACGTACTTGATCAATTCGTAATCTGGAATCAAAAGATTGATTAACAATGGAATGCTTTGGTCTAGTGATTAACTATATGCATACAATGTAATTAAAGGAGGATGCTTATTACTTTCATGTTTTTATAAATTATTACGTGAGCAAGCAATATAGGTTGCTTTCCTTTGTATAACAAGAAACGACACATTGAAGGAGATAAAAAAAAAACAACAAAATTAAAAAGCGAACGAATTTATTGGCTGATTTAATGTTGTCATTCTAAACAATAATGATTTATTAGATTAACATACAAAAAAAAATCATCTTGTTAAGAAGAACACAAAGCAATTGTAGATTAATTACTTTTTAATTAGATTTTATATGTTCAAGTCACCACTGTATGTGTGCCGAGTTTACTTTTATGTAACTATGGATACTGACTCATGTTGTATACAACATCTTTAGCAGGAAATACACAAATTCAATCTTATCTTAGACATGTTTCTTCTTTTGTATAAACAAGTGGTGCTATAGGCTTGCTGACTGAAGCAAATCAATAAAAAGTAACATACTTTTAGGGCAATCGAAGGAAGTATCGTGCTTAGGACCTTATCTTTCAAATGCATGTACCTGTTTTAACTAAACTGGCATAAAAGAATTTTTTAGCGCATTCCGATAAACACTTTGGCGTATTCTGAATTTTTTAGCGCATCATGAGAAATAACTCTTGTGATTTTATGACTTATAAGACTTTACAAAAACAACAAACTCTCTCTATATTCCAATTTAAGACTCTTTATACTCTCAAAAAAAAAAGTTAAACTATAGTCGTTTTGTATATCTACTACTTTTATTACCGTGATAAATAATAAGTTTAAAATCTTAAATATTGTCTTTTTTTTTTTTTTAAAAAAAAAAGCAGTTATTTTATTAATATACAACTTAACATATAAGCAGAAGATGTAGTTTTCATTTAGTTTAAGCTAGGTGCACAGCATAGAAATAGAACATTAGAAAGCACCTAGTTTTATAATCATCCGTAATTACGGAATACTTCAACCTTTAGGACCACACTATAGGAACAATAGCTACTTTATTCTGCCTCGTATGTCCCCGTCTCAGACATTTCATGAGCCTTTGAGATGGGATATGGGTGATGCTATCATTAGAGGTACTTGAACAGAGGATACTTATGCATGAATAAACAAATTTCATAATTAATAGACGCTTTAAGAAGCAAATTGTTACGGCTCATCGATAGCGCTGTTAATCCAATCTTTCTGCCAAATCTGAAAGCTCTATTTATATCTATCAATGTCTGTTGAATTAAATAATGTATTTGTTAGTTGAGTATTTATTGAGAGTGCAGAGGAATATGCCTATAATTATTTCTCTTGTATAATGATCTTTGGCTGACATTCAGAGTAAGCAAATGGAGAGAAAAGAAAAAGGTTCGAAGGTATATAAAAGATAAATGAATAGCAGGAAATACTTGATATGTGTATAACAAAGTGTTTCATAATGTGTATTTATATAAAATGTTTGAAAAATTGGCTTTGGTTCTATCTGTTTCCTTTCACTTTCATATATTCAAACAGATACATACAAGAAGTTTACACAACAGCATTTAAATGAATATCTGCTTAAATTTGAATCAAAAAGCTAGATTTAATTTAGTTGGGACATCCAAATCAATGTATAGTAAACTAAGGCTCCTTCCTACAAAAATAAACTCATTTGATTTGGTCTTGACAGAGCAATTAGGGAGCTTTTTTTTCAACTCGGCCACTGATACTAAAATAGATTTGGATATTGATAGCATTTGAAGAAAATAAACTTCGTTTAGCAAAAAAACAAATGTCGTTTCCAGAAAAATAAATATCACTAACCTAAATGAAATTTTCGTTTAGGACATTTATTGTTGTCGCTTTGTACTTGTTTTAATGCAATACCTGTATTAAATGACCAAAGCGATAAACTTGGTGGTGAATGTTTTGTGATTTTCCTACTTTTGTTCTACTTAAAGATGATCAGTCTAAAGGATATTTTCTGGTGAAAAGGCTAGGGCGTTCGCCAGTATTTCTCAAACTATTTAGGAACTTGAGAAAATTCAATACGTCTGCTTGATTGCGATTCTAAAGTCTTATTTTTATTCCTGTGGTTTGTTGTTTAAGACATGAGAGGCTCTTACACCTAGTACTGCATTAGTTATCAATAATTAATCTAATTTATTTTTTTCTTTGGATTACCCTAACAAACTATTGCATAGAACATCTGGCTTCTTTTTCCGTTGGTAAGGGCGAGGATTTGGCACAATTTTGAATTTTTTTCAATTCATTTTCACAGGTTGGGCAATGAGAAAACGTTTTGTATTCATTGATTAAGCAGACTACAAACCCATTCTTCTTTAGCATCCTGATTAATCCCTTGCTTCTTGTCGGTTCTTGATACTTGACATTAGGGGTGGACTAATCTCCAAAAACTAAGACAGCATCTTGGCCAAACTTTGCTTTTAAGTTACGCACCAATTTTTGATCATTCTGGTCAAAGAAGAATTTACTTGAAAACTTCAATTTTCGAAAAGGTAAAAGTTGTAGCTTTTCTAATGCTGTACTGATAGTCTTTTTGTAATTGCTTTACTGTGACAGTCTATACATCTCCTTTGCCAGTCCTAGAGCTTTGTTTTTCTCACTGTCATCTAGTCTTTCTGAAATATGCTTTTGTTGTAGCATTATTTGTAGGTAGGTGGTATACAGTTGAGACTTTACAGAGCTATCAGTAGAGTAATTCTCAGGTTGAGGAAAAAAACCACGGATTCTTGCTATGAACAGATTTCCATAATACAAATTACATTTTTGGTCGACTCGAAAGTCAAATTCGGATTCAGGGAAATATGTTTCTTTAGACTTTGTTGTCTTGTTTCCATAATATTAGTACAAAGTGTTTTTTACTGATGCTCTTGTTTTAATGTATTGTACAAACTTTTTCAAGTTTACAGAGTTAGATTCAGATCTAGAAAGGATTGCTTCGGCTTTCTGGACCACAAAAGGTTGAGTACGCTTTCTTAAATATCTGAAGTGCCTTGAACATTTTTGAGCGGTTGTTCTTGGTAAATATAAGTGTTTATTTTTCTTCAACAGTGCTGGTTTCTTTCATGCAGTAAAGTCCCGCCTTCTAGGGTCTATCAAGACATACTTGCCTTTAGTGCTCTTTAAGTCGGATTAACCTAATCCTTTAATATGCTCTGTTTGATTACCGTCCACTTTCTTTTCAGTGTTGGTTTTAGACGACTTTCTGCTTGTATTAGTGTTTTGCTTTATTATGGAGACACCGACTCCATCTGTTTCGAGAGTTCCTTGGAACCGCAAAGACTTTTGAAATCCTTGATGCTTGAATGCCTTTTTATTTAGGTCTACGACGGCTCCCCATGTCTCAAACTTACTTCCTGTGTTTGGATTCTTTTTGCTCTTGAGAACATGGTAATGTATTATTTTGCTATTCAACATCATGTAGCAAGGAATAAAGGTGGTACGTAGCCGGAAACAAGTAAACTGTTTTGTCTGTTCAGCTTCAGACAGTTCAGCAAGCCTGAAGAAGGCTTTAAAATGGGTTTTTGGACAAGCCATAACATCATAGTAAATTGAGTTCTCTTGAAAAGCGTAGTCCTCTGGGTAACTTGAGAGAAAACCATTTAATTGCGTTCTTGGTTGATCATCTAAAAGACCAACTTCAGGCATCTCTTTTTTTGCAATGGCAAGCTTTACCTGATTGCAAGGTCAATAAATCTTCTTTCGGATAGTTTCTTTTATCGCTTTACTACTATCGTAGGCTCGTCAATAATATTGTCGCCTGTTCTTTGCTCTTTGCCTCCTGTAAGCTTTCTTTTTTTTTTTGTTTGACTGTCTTCAATGCAGCCTCATCAATAAAAACGCAGTTCTTAGTGTAACCCAGATCCAAACCTTTCCACTTCATGAACCACTCGTATCTTATTTGCAAGCTACTGTCAGAGTTTCTTGTCATAAGATCGAACGTTGGCTTTATTGAAATGAGCATGTTGTTTCTCAAGTGGTGGTTCATTTGAGACTTTGAAATCTTCAAGTCCTCAAACTGCGATTTCCGAGAAACAATAATATCATCAGCACAAAGTTGTGAGTCTTTTTCTACTATTTGTTGAATGTGCTGCTCATGCTTAGGAGTCAGTGAGTTAGGTCAGCCGGGATTTCTTTGCAGCTTTTTGCAAGCTAACTTCCCAGTTTCTTGATAATATTTCTACCAGCGCATAGCAGTACGAGGATTAATTCCAAGATCCTTTGCATGCAAAGTCACTTTTCCTCTTTCCGTAGGACTCTCAATCATTCGGTCAATAAATATCTCTCTGGTTTGGTCGTTGTAGTCTTTGTAGATGCTGCTTTCTTGACAACTTCTATAGTCTTTTCTGTTGAAACTTTTGCAGTAGTTTCTTTCTCTGCTGGTTTGAGACTCAAGTAGGACTTTTGGCTTGTTATGGTTTCAAGTATTACATTTGGATCACTGATTTTGGCTAACACACCTTTCATCGGGTCGAAGACTCTCTCTATCCTTATTGTAGGCATTATTGTGTTCGTCTTTATAAAAAAAAATGTATTTTTTGTCATTTTATTCAATTGTTAGAGCGAAAGGAAAGAAATAAAGCTTTTACATCATAGCCGACAATAATCCCTCAGTAACCCCAATTTGACTTGGCCTAAAAAGACAAAATAAAACTTTAAGAGCGACAATTATTTGCTAGCAAACAGCCAAATATTTATCAGGTAGCGCCATTTGTTTTTAAAAATGGACAAAATCTACCAGCCGCACTGTATAACGCCTTACACTCGGATTTAAATCACCTTAATTACTTGTAAAGCTAGCTATTCAGTTTTCAAAGTCATTACAACCTAAAATTTGTAATTTGATTTTGCCAAGTATTCCAATAACTTATGTCACTCCGTGTACATTCGTATCTCTTCTATCATCCACTTCAGTTCGCTTGTATTACTGCCCAACACTTTATAGAAGTCTGTAGATAGCGTTTTTAAGTCTATAGATGGCTATTGACATTCGAGAGAAAGAGAGCTGGCACCAATCCGCCCTAGATTGTCTGTGCTGTTATCCAATGTTCAGTAAATTCCATAGATACCGTTTGTAAATCAACGTTTGGTGAATTGTATTAAAAGAAAGATGCAGAATAGTTACATCACCCCCATTACGTATCTCAGCAGACTTGCTGCACAATCCATTCAAAATCATTTGGAATACTTTTCCGCTGCTGTTTAAAGGTCATAGTGACCGTTCTCACCCCTTAAATTGACTGGCAGGACTTAAGAAAAGGAACCTTGATCGTTATAACTTTGTATGTTCCCGCCACCAACTATGCTACAAATGATTTGTGATACTGTCTAATGTTTAGTAAAAAAAAAAAAAAAAAAAAAAAAACTAGATACTGACACCAAGTCTAGACACACTGACAGCATTTAGTAGGAGGGGGAAGAATATTCCACAGACCTCTTTGTAAACTTCTTAGCGATCTCCCATTTCATTAGACTATGGTGCGTGATGCATAGAAATCGTAGATGTTTTGCATAGACCCATTGGTAAGCAATAAAATATAAATTGTCATTCGAGTATTGTAGCTTCTTGATGTATATTTATCCATACTTATTTATATATTCATTTTATTGAGTAAATCAATGAAAATCAAATAAAAATGAAGTGAGTCAAAGTGAGGGCGGAATGATTTTAGTGATAATGAAATGAACCAACATGTCACACAGAAGCAATATCTATATTTCCTTTAGAACTAACGGTTTGATGAGCGTGCGTTTTCTGATCAACAGCATACTCCATAGGTTTAGGACAACTATGCTCCTCAACTGCATGCCCCTGCTGCTCATTTTGAAAAAAAGATGGGCTGTTCGTTTCAAAATGTAAAATGCGTAGAGATGAGGAAGAGCCAAGGGGTTCAAAAGCTGGCATGTTTAAATAGAAATGGATTTGTCATGTTTTCTTGTTCGAGATCCTTTCTTGGGTATGCGACATTTTCAATTTTATTACGCACCAAAGCTTTGTACAAATACGACTGTTCATCTAAAGCTTCTGTGACGTCAAAATTAGCGGGGTACGACTTTTGATTTTGAAAAAAAGTGTGTAGAATGACATGTGTTGAAAACTATTGTTACTAGGGCATTTGCTTAAAACGTTGATAATGGGTTCACAAAAGCCTTGACCAATCAGACAAAATACATTTTAAAATACCGCGAATAAAAGAAAAATCTATTGGAAAAAAGTTATAAAAACCTGGGAGTGGGTAACCCGTCTGAATGGGAACATTGCCCTTTTTCTTTCTTTCTTTTTAGTTTATTATGCATCGTAGAACAAGCTCTTTAGAGTATCACGATACAGGCACACACTTTACCTCAAAATCACATACCCAATCTCCTTCTCAATTTTATACTTCTCATCATTCACTCCTTCCTCCACCTCCAAACTCAACAGACAAACCAGCTCATTTGAATACATTTGTTCATAAATTATACAAGTAAAAGGAAAAGTCGATTTTGTTTATAGAATATTTAATCTTTATTTTTTTTATATACTTGACAGTATGGTCATTGATCCTTATTATCAACATTTGATATCTTGGTCCTATTCTGGTTCTTCTTTCATTGTTTGTAACCTCATGGAATTTTCCAAAGATGTCTTACCAAAGCATTTTAAACACAACAATTTTTCAAGCTTTGTTAGACAACTAAACATGTAACCATGACAAAAAAAAAAATTTATTATTTCTCGGATTTTAATGTCAGTCAGTCTCACAAAACCTTCTTTTCTCTGATTTAGGTATGGTTTTCATAAGGTCAACAAGTCACCCAGAGGCCATCGTACTTTGGCAGAAAATCAAATATGGGAATTTTCACATAAAAAATTCTTGAGAAATCGTATTGATTTATTAGATGATATTAAACGTAAAGCGATTGAAGTTGAAAACACGACGAAACGTGAAGGTGGTGGTGATGTTCAAAGTCATATGGCCTTGATGCGGGCATCTCAGACCGATTTGATTCAACAAATGCAAAATTTATACCAAAACCTTTCACAAGTAATGAAAGATATGCAAGAAATGAAAAATACACAAGAACAACAAGCACAGACAATAAAATCAATGGTTAATTATATTTCTCAGCAAAATGGAGGTAACATTCAGATGGTGTATGGTTTGTGTGATTTATCTGATTCCTTCTTTTAGGTCAGTTACCACCTGAACTAAATTTAGAACAATATGAAACGAGCAGTAAAAAGCAAACACCATCTATTTTTATCACTTCTCATGATCCCTCTACAACACAACCTCATTTTTTAAATAATTTAGCTCATCGTTCTTCTCTATCACTCCAAACACAAAATTTTTCATTTGGCTCAACAAGATCCTTGGGTCACTTTGGTCATCCACTGTCACCTAGTTCAAGTCCAAGTCCAGGTATGCTTTTATCTGATGATGAATTTGATGCTACCAACTCTTTATATTCTCCTTCAAATTCACCACATACACCAAGACAATCCAATTCACACAATTCTTTTATGAATCCTTTAGATTCTTTATCACATCAATAACTGTAAACATTTTACATATCGCATGCTTTACTCTTATTTACATTATGTTTCTTTTATATTCATGATTATTACCTTTTGTTATATATTATGTATTCATATGAAAACCATATTATGTTTGTATAATAAAAAAAAAAAATACGTTTGCTTCTCCTCCTTAACAATTGTGACTCAATTTGGAAATCATGTCAATTGATATATAAAGCCAATCAAAATTAAAGAAAAATGCACATTGACAATTTAAAGAAATTTAATTTGTGTAAAATTTGAAATTAAAAAAGAAACTTCTTTCAATTATATTCATCTTGTAAAGTAACATTCTTTAATACAACAAAAATCTATTTAAGGAATAGGTGTATGAATAAGAAAGCATTATGTTTACAAATTATAATTAATAAATTAAAACCTGTTTTAAATAACTCGAGCTATACAACATAATCATTCTATATTTTACCCCATGTTTGAAACCTTGAATCTTTACATTTGATTTCTTTTTTTCTTTTTTTTTGTGACTAGAAACTAGCAATCTAAAATTGCAAGTTTCATCATTTTGTTAATCAAGCACTTTTGTGATTAGGCAGCAGTGCTTTTAAAAGGGATGATACACTATTTCCAGAAATTAAAGTCGCCATGACTTGTCGCAATTACATATAAATTGTATTATAAAACTTTACAAAATGCGACTTTAATTTCTGAAAATAGTGTACTGCAAAATCATCTTTGATAAACGGTCCACTGCGAGTCCAAAACACTCTGGAAGGTAACTCAGAGAACAATTGTCTACGCAATGATCTGTACAACACTATACGCCACACACTACAGTGGCTCAGAAAGCTGCGCTCTAAAAAAGTAAATAGGGCTGACACTGGCAAAGAATGGTAGGGCTATGAATGCGCAGTTGTACACATAAAGACTTTTGGTCATTCACATTTAATATGACAATAGTAGTGTGCCCTTTTCTTTTAATAAGACATAGCGAAATAATTTGATGCGTCATATCAAGTTGTTTAGTAAACTAAAGTTTTATATACCATCTTTTATATATTGAAAAGATGAAAGTCTTCAGGTTTCGGGTAAAAGGATAAGTGCACGGACATAAAGCTAGTGTGGTAAGTTGCTTGTACAAATTAACTAAATAGTTCAAGTGCCCGAGATCACTACCTCCGTTCTGAAAAAGCTTATTTTTTTTCTGAATCAAGTATTACCATTTTCATAATAATCTGTCAAAAAAGCATATTTTGAGCTTCAGTCTACTTTGTTAACCAGATTTATCTTCACCCCTCTAAAAAAAGGTACTCAGTCACCCTTTACTCACTACGGGGCTTGTATTTAAAAAATCTTATGACTTTGGCTTTGATAATGAACTTGAAATAACTTCAGCTGCTACAAGATGACTACAGACTCAGCCTCTTTCTAGCTTTCTTTATAAACCCACTGTTTCTTTTTTTACATTCTCGTTTATCATCATCTTTAGACTTTAACTTTTACTATAATTTTGTATTAAAATGCCAGGTGGTGTTCTTGAATTTCTAGCAGCCTATCCAACCCAAACTGCAAGCAGCACAGCTAATGTTTGCAATTCTCAGATTTGTCAAACTACTGCAACCTCTATTTTAAATTCTTTGAATCTTAATGTAGATCCTTGTGATGATTTTTACCAGTACACGTGTATGTTAGTCTAAGAGCATTTTCAAGTAACAATAACAAACACTATTTTTAGGCGGTCAGTGGATAGAGAACAATTCTATTCCAACTTACCGAGCAGGTGGGTGACGTGATTTATCTTTTAAATCATAATATATTAAGCCTTCTTTTTAGATATCGGCACATTTACTGATTTGCAGTATGCAATTTCGTTTAAGCTTCAAGATATACTTGATGGCAGTTATGATGATTTGTTAGCTGGTATTAAAAATGACACTGGCCTCCTCAACAGCACCCAGATAGATCAAGACCGTGCTAATTTTAACAGAATGAAAGCGTATTATGATTCATGTGTAAATGAAACAGCAATCGATGCTCTCGGACCTACACCTATTTACCCTTACCTATCAAAAGTGCTCAGCCTTTTTGATTACTCCTCAGAGACCAATCATAGTCTTTTCAGACTTGAGGATGCCAGTACATTAGCAGATGGAATGATTGAATTAACAATGCAAGGCTCTGATAATCTTGTTTTAATGGAGGTCACTATTAACCAAAATCGTAGCAATCAGTATGACATCTTCTTTAATCAACCTGCTTTAACTCTGCCTAATAAAGAAGATTATACAAAGCCAGATGTCATTGATCAGTATCGTAACGGATTAATCTCGCTTCTGACACAAGTTCTAGGCCAGCCCAATGGCACTGATATAAGCATGCATTTGCAAAAAATGAATGAAAGTAGTCTATCTCCTTTGGGTCCTGAAGCTATCGAGTCTATGGCTGACAGATTTATAGCCTTTGAATCTCACCTTGCCAACATGACAACTTATGAGTAAGCACAAAGGAAGTACGAAAGTATAAAAAAAGATTAAACACGATTTCTTTTTAGCGATGGTTATGAAGAAGCTGTGGAGATTACTCTAACTGAGCTCAATCAGAATTACCCTTTTGCTAACTGGACCCGTATCTTCAATCAATTTGTACCAAATCATGTCGCCTTGCCTGATCATGTCGTCTTGGATTCTCCTAAATATATGACTCGACTGAATGATTGGCTGTTTTCTAATCAAGCAGATGGCACATCTATCGAAGCAATTCGTGAATACTTTATCATCCAAGTCATCTTGGCTAACGTGGATTATCTTGACAAGGCCACCAAAGACATCTATAAGACGATCGATAAACTCACAGGTGGATCACTCGTTTTCATATCCCGGAAACAGGCTTGTGTTGAGGATATAAACGTCAATTTTGACCAGCTCCTTGGCCGTTATTTTGCAATGACATCCTCTGGTGGTGAGCCTCAGCGCCAGCTGGTCTCCAAATTTGTTGACAGTATGCTGTCGGTTTGGGCTGGACGTTTGGAAAGGAATACATGGTTAGATGATGAAACGCGCACTCGAGCTATAGAAAAGGTAATGATTTCGTACTTTTTGAATGGCAAGGGTAGAAATGAACGACTAATTCATTTTTATAGTTGAAAATGATTACTCATGAAGAGGCCTATGGCATCATAGACCCAGACACTCGCTCGCCTAGTTCTCTTGAAGCTTACTATGCTGATGTTCAGATAGATAGTAAAGACTACTTTGGCAATACATTGTCTGCATATGAATCAACCGTGAAGAAAGACTGGGCTCACTTGGGAAAATATCCAACAGAAGAACACATAAAAATGAAACCTTACGAAGTCAATGCTTACTATAATACGGCATTTAATGAGGTAGAGCATATGCTATTTTCTATAAAAATCATCTAATAACTTTTTTTTTTCATTGTATTTAAATAGATTGCTATCCTTGCTAGTATTCTCCGAGATCCTTTCTATCATATAGAATTACCTGACTATCTTAATTATGGTGCTTTAGGCTCAGTTATTGGTCATGAAATTACAGTAAGAAAACGACAACAGAGGCTTTTTTTTTCTTCTGTCAATCTAATCTGATATGTATAGCATGCCTTTGATGTCAGTGGTCGCCTTTATGATGGTCATGGCCTCTACCAATTATGGTGGACAAACGCAAGTTCCAATGAATTTGAAGACAGAGCACAATGTTTTGTGAACCAATACGGCAACTTTTCAATTGAAGGTCCTAATCGTACACAGCATTCTGTGGATGGACAGTTGACTCTTGATGAAAACTTGGCGGACAATGGTGGTGTTATGGCTGCTTATGAAGCTTTGTTCTCCAAGAATACAGGCGAACACATGCTTTTGCCTGGCCTTGAAACATTCTCTCCTCAACAGCTTTTCTTTATCAATTTTGGCAGAGTTTATTGTGGAAAGGACCGCCTTGAGAATTTCTCATCATTGCTTGCAGACACCCATTCACCTAAAAATATTCGGGTGAATGCTGTTGTTCAAAATAGTGCTGAATTTGCCGAGGCGTTCCAGTGTCGTGCTAATCAACCAATGAATCCTCCTCACAAGTGTCAAATCTGGTAGAATGACGACGCATACGCATGAATGTACAATAGTATATAGTTTTGAAATTGTATAAAGTATAAATAAAGCATAGAATTAATAAGATCTTGTTCTTAAAAATAACAACAGTGAATAAGAAAATAATAGGAAAAGTGTGTATATAAACATTTTAATGGTATTTTTTGAGGCAAGAAAATTATTCTAATGAAATGGTGATTGTGAACGGTGGTATCCCTGTGGCACATATCCCATAGAAGGAGAATTCGTCATGGATGGTATATTGTAAGATGGCACCGAGTTAAATGCTGGTGAAGCCACTCGAGAAGGCTGGAATGGGTTTGAATATTTACTTTGTTGACTGTAATAAGAGCTTTGACTATATCCAGAGCGGTGAGAACCAACGGAAGCCGTATCATCAAAATAGGTGCCGTTATTCATGTCTTCATACATGCTTCGCTCATAGTCATCCCATGTCATCAGTGGTATCGACTTGCGATCGAATTTACCTTCGTCTGCCATGACTAACTTTTTGCCCTTGTCACCCATGACTACACGCGTGTTACCCCAGGAGAAATCATCAAAGTGCCAATAAGAATAAATGGGAATAGCAAACGAAAAGACAGGAATGGCAAAAATGGATACAATCATCCATGCAATGTGCTCCCATTTTCGACGAAGCAAAAAGATAAGAGCCTGGAGACCGTACACACCGGCGATTGTAATGATCGACATCACAGGCACACCAGAGGTAGATTTGACCAAGGAATAGATGAGATAGATCAGGTACCCGACAATAGCAGGTTGAACCAAGGTACTCAGCAAATCGAGCATGACAACAAATCGCATAGAGAAACAACAGAAACCACACAATTGAGGCAAGAAGACGAGCTCACCCAGATTATGAATAGTCGAGTTGATCCAACGACGACGTTGTGAAAGCAAGACACTCCATCGATCAGGCGCATTAGTG
Organism: Rhizopus arrhizus; assembly: GCA_024220505.1. Lineage (NCBI taxonomy): Eukaryota > Fungi > Mucoromycota > Mucoromycetes > Mucorales > Rhizopodaceae > Rhizopus > Rhizopus arrhizus. Next base: position 1,685,744 of record JAKZZE010000008.1, read on the forward strand.
GCACATTGAGCATCAGAGACAAATTTGGTCTTGTAGGTAGGAAAGTGCTTGAGGATAAGCGTTGTCAGATAACGATCTTCGCCTAAATGAAGCAAGTTTTTTTTGTGCAGTGTGTCGACTTTATTGATAGCATAATCTTCAATGATCTGGTTGGATATTAAAAGAGGTTGATTTTTCTGTGGTGAACGTATACGATACATACAGAAACAGCCAGGCAAACAAGTCACTGAACCAAATAAGGATTCAAATGCCTTGATTAGATAATGTGAAATATAATATTCATAAACTTGAATCATCGTCACCCAACTGTCCTTTTCATTCGAAAGCACCGTCTCGCCACAGAGACCGATGATTTTAGCGTCATGAGTAAATACAGATACCAATCGATTGAGACCATCCGGCATAACCTCTGTATCTGCATCAACCATCATCACATACTCATAAAATCCAGGGTTGACACCAATCACATTCTTGATTTGGTGATATAGCTCCAGTTCCATAGGTGTCATGGGTGAATTGAAGTGAACCTTGTTCAAGAACTGCATCAAGACCAGTTGACTGTCTCGCTTACCACGGTTACCAGGCTTCTGTCGCTCACTTGGTTTACCTACTTTTACTACTACAATATAAGGAACGACATGGCCATGTGTTTCATATAGACCAGAATAAATCTTGCCCATATTATGTTGTTTTTGTCCTTCACCAACAGAAAAGAACGAAAGCGCTTCAGGGTCCACATGAGGCTCAACTCCCAGAATGTCAAGCACAATACGAGGCGTTGGTCGATCGTTGCCACCTCCTACAATCATACCATCGCAGATAATAAAGAGCAACTTGCGCTTATCATCATATTGAAGTGAAGCAATCGAATCAATTGTCTTTCTTAATTCATCTTCACTTTCAGTATAACATGGAATTTGACAAATGACAAACTTTTCATGCTTTTCTGGATCACGTCGTGTACCAAACTGAAGTGCTGCCAAGAACTTGAAGACAATGACCAAACAAAGAAAGACGGTGACAATGAGCAGTAGGTATTCGGCAAACAAACAACGAGCTGAATTACGTTGATCGACTGTACCCACATAATACAGATTTCTTAGACAGACCTCTTGTCGATACTTGACTTCCTTGTCCAAAGGAAGTGCATTCCAGTCATTCGTCAGGTCCTGACCTGCCTTTTGGGTAAACAAGGTCACTACAGAATTATCCAAAAAGTTGAGTTCAGAGTTGTCGGGCTGACTTTGTCCAGCAGGTAAATCAAATCGACGACCACCCAGGATATAAAGTGTCAAGTCATAAACGTTGTTGTTTATAATAGCCCATGTACGAGGAGTGGTGATGCCAGACACATCGACCGCATTTTCTGCCTGTTTCTTGATGTCCTTTGGTGTGTATCCCATATTGCCTAGCTTATAATTCTTTCGAAGATACATCATCTTTTCAAAGTACCAATTGGGCCTGGGATCGTCTGTGCTAGGCAAAAAATCGTGGTACTTTGCATTGCTATCCGTCAGATTCACATTGAAATCAAGTGTGACATAAGGATTCACTTGGCCTGTCACTCCTTGACATAAGGCAGACACTTGGACAGGGAACAAACTCGAAGCGTCTTTACCTCCGTATGCCAAGACTGCATTCTGTGGTATCACCTGACTTGCCCAATGATGAGGAGCAAATTTTGTAAGGTCAAAGACCTCACCACGGATTGCTACATACGCATTGTCTTTATCCGCATGGTTTTGTAATTCAGATGTAGAGAAGACATCTTGATGAGGGCAAACCAAACTGCCAAAAAAGACCAAGAACCAAATGATGAATCCGGATGTCAAGAAAATGATTAGACAAAGTGTCATCTTTTCTCTCCATGCTATTTGAATATCAGGTCGTTTCATCTTGCCACATTTGACTAAGAATAAGGTTGGTATCCACCAAGTCATGAACCAAACAAAGTTGAGCCAGTGTCGTCGAACGCGTGATACCTGTTCTTCCTCTTCGGGAGCTTCTTCCTCTACGACGGCTGTAGGCAGCATTTGCTTCATTTCAGGGTTCATTTGACTGTGGAACTCAGATCCATATTGCGATTCACTCTCAAGGAAGCTTTGATGCTGTAAATGATACAATTCGTCATTGTCAGATAAAAATGAGCGATTATCGTCCGTGTAAGCAGATCCAGGACCACGAGGTGGTTGTAAGCCGGCTGCCGCCGCCGCTGCTGTTGCCGCACCATGGCGGTAGCCATAGTCATTATTTCCAGCTAATAAAAACTCTGAATTGGAGCCAAAGGATACATGTGATAGATTATCAAAGCTTTGGTTTCTTTCCACATTGAGCATGGGTGCTGCTAAACTGGCCATGTTCTCTGTATATCGATTCTCGTCTTTTTGTTTTTTCTGTTCTTCCTTTTCCGCACTTCTCAATTTGTTTTCTAATATTACCCAGGCAGCTTCTTCCAAAAATATCTTTTATAAGAATGAATACATTTTGTTCCTTATGAACATGTCTTTTTTATTTATATATATACCTTGGTTGCTCCCAGTTGGGCCTGTAATGAACTCCAACCAAAAAGTGCAATGGCTGCTTGGCATTGATCTTTAGGACTTGCAGACTGATCAATGCCTTCCAATAGGCTTGCATACCGTTCCAAGAATTCATCATGAAAATAGGAGGTTGTATAACTCGTCTTGAGCTTTTCACACATCTGAGGTATCCCCCAGGCTCTGATCTGCGCCCTTACCTTTTGACTGTCAAACTGATTGGGTGCTGCATGACCATTCGGTCTGATACAAAACACAAACCAAGGCACTGTTTCTTCCAATGTGACAAATAGGTCATCCAGCGATTTATTCAATTGAGAAAGGAGCATCGATACATTCTTTTTGGCATAGATCGGCCCTTCCTCAGGAATAGCAGTTGGTTCTAATGCTGTAGCAGACATTCGGTTGCGTTTGGTAGATTTTGAGCGGCGCATGGATGGTCCACGAAGTGGCCCACTAGGTTGCTGAGCGTTCAAGATGGCATCTGCTTGCTTTGGATGGCGTTCAGTACTGATACTTTTATCTGCAAACAATTCTACAACAAAGGCATTGAATGAGGCTGGTGTATGTTCACTGCCCCGGATGAGCTGTACAAGTTCTGCATTTAAAATATCCTTGTTGGATTCCACAAAGTTATCGGGGCTGTAAGTTACCTGACCGGCGAAATGCTGCACGGAAAACAGACGTTGACCGGTTTCGGAGGATTTGAGAGAGAATGAGCTGTGGGTGTTGTTGTACTTGACAAAACTATCAAGCATTTGTAGATCCGTGTTTGAGGATTTGGCTGAACGGTTAGCTAGATCGGCAAGGCCGTGTTTGGGTCGAGCAAGCAATTCGACGCAGGCTTGATTATTAAAATAAGGAACGTCAGTCACAGGTAGCCCTTCCATTCTGTACTCTTCCGCATCGGCTTCAAAGATCATACGTTGACAAAAGTGTTGAAGACGTTCATTAGCTAAATTGACACAGAATGAATTAAAGTTATTGTGAGATTGATTGTTTTGTAAACGAGGTCCCGGGAAATCCAAAACGCCAATAAAGCTGTGAGCTTTATCAGTGCATAGCTTGGTATTCAAGTATTCGACAAGCCAAGAGAATAAGAGTGAGTACAGGTCTCGAACGATGCTATCCCTTTGCTGCGATGCGCCAAAGGAGTCTAAAATGATGGTGGTGACATCCTTTTTGATCATCAATGTTTTATAGGTCATCAGATTCTCTAAGGCTCGAGGATCGACACCCAAAAAGTCTGCACAAATATCCAATACGTCCGTATTCTTTACAAAAGCAGCCTCTTGCACAGTAGGATCATCTGTGAATTCCAATTGTCCTAAATGTAATAAACATGCCACAAATTGCCAAAGACGTGCCTGATATTTTTTGCTGATGCCTAATGTTTTCATTGCCTGCTTCAACTCCTTAAAGTGCTGACCCTCCTTTCCAGAAGCTGCCATACGTCTGGGTATATATCGATAAGTTAAATCATCATTGAGCTGAAGGATTGTTTTTTCTTCAGTGGTCGCTCCAGCAAAGATCTGATAAAACACATGAAAAGTCTGTTCGTGGCTTGGACACTGAGTCAGTCGAGATTTGTCTAATAAATAATTCAGGAGTTTGGCACCCGTCATCCGACCTCGCTCGTTAAATTGCAATTCAATGTACTTTCCAAATCGAGAGGCGTTATCATTTAAAGTTGTACGTGCATTACCAAATGATTCTAGAACAAGCTGAGCACTGTTGATTTGTGATTGAAGTTTTGTTTCCTTTTTTTGTGAGGACAAGTGAACGAGGTGTTCAAGTATTAATCTAAAATTTTCAGTTTTTCCACTTCCGGTTTCTCCACTATAAATAAATCCGTCAATATCCATACCATTTTACATGCATCCTTATTACTTTAGTATAATAGACTGATCGATTCCGGTTCTTCTCATGTGTAAATAAGCTTGATTGGTTAACTTGTAGATATGTGTTGGTAAAGGTTTCAAGGAATCAGCGCTAGTGTCCTTATATTCAGTTACATAAGGAAGACTTTGTTGAGGTACTGGCTTGTAAGGGTTCACGGCTACTAAGGCAGAGTCACTGATCTTTGAATAAAGCACATTGTTTGCAAAATTTGACTTTAAACATTGTGTCAAAGCATCTTCAGATTGTTGTTCCTGATCACATAGATCAAACTGACTTTTTAATTTGGTTGCCATGACAAACTTTGCAACAAAGTCAAGCTAGAAAAGAGAGTTGAAAAAAAAGAGAGAGAAAGAGAGAAAGAGAGATAATGAAAAAAAAGAGGGAGTGAAAAAGAGAGAAAATTCGATTTGGGGGAGCCACAGCGGACCAGAAAAGTCTTTTTTTTTTTTGAGTAACAGGCCAAAGGAACTAGTGGGTTTTGGCATGATTTTTGTGTCCATGTTTTAATACTTTTTTTTTTTTTTCCTGAAAAGTTTCTTAATAGCTAGTCTAATCTGTTTTATATAATAACACTATTTAAGTGTACCTTTTTATCCCCTGAAACATTGTATTTGCTTTTATTAAAATTACATTGACCAATTAAAAGCCATTTACGTATTTTTTTTTTTAAAAAAAAAAAACAATTCGTCCCAGTTCCAGATCAAAAGTTAAAAATGTTGCAAGTTTTTGCTTTGTTTTTGCTAAAGCGAGATGATAACATAAAAGAAGAGAACAGACTTTTAAGCAAAGTATATATTCTTCGGAGAGTGGTTAGTAAGGATGACATCAATCTAACGACCAAAAAAGAATGGTCACTTTTTATAGATCTCTTTTATTTGTTATTATTTATGTCTGTTAATCAATTGTGTTTGTTATTAAAAGAATAATTGAGCTGATACAGTCCGGCTGGTGGATATTATCGGTTACAAAAAAAGTAATTGGATGTCGTACCTAAGTCGATCCTTGTTGGCTCCGATACGCCTTCCAATGTGGTACTAGCTCTCTGAGCCACGCTTTATTTTCTTTTAATTTAATAAAAAATAATTTTCCCTTTTCCCTAGAACTTTATAAACCGCGCATCGTGGAGTTACTTATGTCAGTTTCTAATAGTGACTATAATAATAATAACAATGTGGACTCCAACACAACCTTTACCCTCACGGAGGAACAACAAGAAGCCCTTTATCAGCAGTTTGCCCAAAGATATTATGGTATTTACATATGTAATAAAGTAATAATGTAAATTACTACGAACAATGATTGTCCAAATTGGGAATATTGGACATTGTACTATGCCACCTCAAATAAAATTATATCCCGATCCACTCCAGAATATTATAACAAGTTCCTGGATCAGGATTAATAATTACTTTATGAAAAGTTGTCAAACAATACCAATCCTATAAATAATTTATCATCTAATATCGATTAATAATCAATGATCATATACCGTGAATACTATTGTTTAGCCGTGGATAGAAAAGTATAAATACCCTCATATTTTTAACTTGAGTCTCACTTATTTTTATATTTGTTGATTGACTTAGTACTTTTTTATATTATAAACCCTAAATATCAAAGATATCAGACAGAACACCCAAATCAAGACGCTTCAACAAGAAGAAACGAAATCATGGAACTCCCAGAAGAAATATGGGACGAGCTCAACTCATCATCTTGGAATGAGTTACAATCCAATTCCAAACGATTTATCAGAGACACACAGAGATAAGTCGCTGGAGACTGGACAAAGACCCCAGTTATCAACAAACCATTCGTGGCAGACCTTAAAAGGTACCAAATGGAGGCAAAACAAGTCATCTCACGTAGATACGACGACTCAGACAAACTCAGGATTGTGGGTAGATCAGCAGCCGAGATATTCGAAGGTTTCGGTGCCTACATGGAATCCAGAAACCAAGAAACATTCCTCCAAGCTATGGAAAAGGTTAGACGGTTATCTATCTTCAGCTTTGCTACAAGCCAAGAAATTGACAGAGAGGTAAAAGAGCTTACCCTTACAGCCCTTCGTCTCCCACAACATACAAAACACCTGGAAGACCAACATGTGGAAGATGACACCAAGAGTGTAGTAGTGCCAATACACCCAGCATCCCAACAATATTTAACCTTCAAACACCAGGGAGTGGTATATCAGTACAAGTCAATGGCGTTTGGCCTCAGCGTTGCCTCCAGAGTGTTCACCAAGATAATGTGTTATGCGTTAGAGCCATTACGAAGGAAAGATATCAGATTTGTGTATTATCTGGACGACATTTGTGATTTGGAAAAAACCAGCAAGAGAATGACTCAAGTAACGCAATTAATTACAAAACATTTGACCAAACTAGGTTTTCTCATCAACTGGGAGAAAAGTGTTCTCATCCCCAGCCATGCCCAAGAATTCCTTGACTTTGTTTTCAACACCAAGAAGATGTCAATTTCGGTTCCTGTGCAGAAATTACAGGAATTGATGATGAGACTGAAGCAAATATTGAACCATCCTCTTCAACAACGATCATGCAGATGGATAGCGAGTCTAGTGGTGAAGATGACGGCAATAGGGGAAGCATTACTACACCTGAGATACATGCAGAGAGGTCTAGCAAAATCATTACACCCACATCATCAAAACTGGGAATTAGAGTTATAATTTTTCGTCTTTTTCTTTTGTAGGATAGTTTTTACAAAAAACGGGTTTTGTTTCTAAGAAATCCAGAAAACATTAGTAAGTTCCATCCTTTCAGGAGAGAAAAGAATCAAAAACAGACTAATATTTGGTAACTCAAACCTTACATTAACTATAGTCCTGAATACCACGATATTATTCGCTGTGGGAAAGGTGTCTCCTGGCGGCCAAACCTCGATGGTGATTTATACAACCGACATATAGATCTTCATGATGAAGTATCGTATCCTCTCTCCAATACTGTAGCCGATTACGTTAGTTTTGTTGTGAACAGCGTAAGTGGCCACATTCTTCAACTTACAGTATAGATTCAATGATATTGATGATTTGTAATTTCTCTATAAAACCGATCTTATAGCCGAGCATTCTCGAGTTCAAAAGAAACTTGAAACAATTACCAAATGCTGAAGATAATGTTGTTGATTTCTTGAAAGAAGTGCTTCGCTCCAGGTAAAGCAAAGTAATCTTTCTTTTACATGTTATCCAGAATATGAATCAAGCAAGGAACTCATACACTATATAACAGCCATTACCTTTATAGTACAATTCAAAATATTGAAGACGGAGAAGCCATGTTTAACGACATTTTGCTTTATCCTTTCTTAAAGGCAGTCTGCGTAGCAAGTAATGCTGGCGTACCACAATTCAAAGTGGGTGAGACTCAGCTCAGAGCAATGTCAAAAAAACAAATGAATCTGAAATTGAAAGCGATGAATCAACTTTATACAAGGCAGATGGTATAATAAGTCTTTATAGCTTCAACAGATTAGAGGTCTTGCTTTTAGAAACATCAGGCCACTTTGATAGCAGTGACAATTCAAAAAGCAGTTTTGATCATCACAAAGGCTTATTTGGTGCTTTATCGATGATTAAAGCTATTGCAGACAATTACTCTTTTGGATCATTAGAGACTTTTAAGAACGTGAAAGTTTTTTTTGTTCATGCAGCAGGTATAAAAAGATGAATACTATTGACTTGTACCACTTTTTATTGATTTCAAACATAAAATGTGAAATAGGAAAAACTGTTCGCCTTTGGTCTATGCGACACGTCCCAGAAGGACCAGTCTATGAACTTTGGTTGGAACAAAACTATACTATAAATCCTTCGTTTGACGAAAGAGTTGAACAAGTCCCACTCACGATCAAATTTTATTGGACACTCAAGGTAAATATCTCCAATAGAGGTTCTCTTTTTAGGTAGAAAAAAAAAGAAAACAGGTATTAATAGACCTTTATTTTTGTAGTGCTTGATTGACGAGACTGCTAAAAATCTTGTGGCACTAAAGCAAGAACATATGAAAGTTTTAAGTGAGAATGCACTTACTTCTTCTTTACCAAAGGATAATTTATCCACTACCATCAGCTGTAGTATGCTGAAGTTGACAGAAGAGAAAGATAAGTCAGGAATCTTCCGTTTGGGGCCGTTTTATACTGTTCAATAAATCCAAGTAGTTTTCTTCATGTTTGATATATAATTTTAGTGTTTAGTAGTTAGTAAAGCTCAGAGGAATCATATATCATTCCCTTGGTTTTTTTTTTTTTTTTTTTTTTTTTTTTTTTTTTTTTTTTTTTTTTTTTTTTTTTTTTTTTTTTACATTAATTTGACACAATGGGGATCAACAAAATCCGTCTGTATCGGAATTTTCTTTTGTTGGCTACATGGCCTTCCTTTAACTTCTCTTGTACTTTGTATGTTTCCTCTGATTTTCTTTTCCGTAAAAACTGAAACAATTCTACCAAACTATTCTTATCCTTGAAGTTCACTTTCTCCTTTCTCTACATTGCTATTACAGACTAGGCTCGAGTTAAAGAATTATATGTCTATACAATTCGTGCTAAACATCTTTCGTTACCTTTCCCTATGGGCGGAGATGTTCCTAGCTGGCGGTTGCTTTATTGTAAAGTTTAAAGCTTGGCCAATCACATTCTGCAATCATGCATGTAAATCACACGCTGATGAGACAATATGATAACATACGGAAAATATTGTTTGTATCTTTTCATGAATATTTAGATTTCTAAATTTTCTCAAATCCTGTCTAGTACAAGCTTTCATTTACTCAATGGTCCCGTTCTACGGAGAATCATTTGATGCCCACTGGTACATTTACTGCCAGGAATTTTGATCAGGGTTAGCTTGTTGCTGCTGTCGACATAACACTGTTAAAGAATGTTGCATGTAAATTGTTTATTAAATAGGTGAGTACTTTAACGTTGATGGACCCTTCTTTAAGTGCCCAGCATTGCGACCTTCTCAAATTTGCGCGAAACCTGATTTATCAATAGAAACACCGTTGGCCATGTAATCGACGTCTAGATTGTTCACCATCTCTACCCATTCTGTTCTTGTTTGAATCTTCTCTGGAGTGTTTCTTTCTACTGACCCCAATCGAACCTTTTCCAAAGTAAAAACCTATAGATTAGCCATATAACAATATAGCGTTCTTTTTGACACAGGTAGGTCCTCAAAAGTATTTATCTCATACATTAATTGATCCATTGCAGTAGTGGGAAACTTAAAATAGAAATTGGATTCTAAATTTTTGGTTGCCTCTGTTAATTCTCCTTAAGGTTCAATAATTCTTGGGCGGTCTATATAGTCTTGAACAATGTGTTTGAGTCCTTTTTTTTTAGAATTTGTACTAAAATATCAACAGAGTTCCTAACTTCGGCTTCAAAATGAGGCTTTTTGACGGTAATTTGCATAATATTCCTCAAATGATGATTAAGTTGCGACTTTGATATAGAAAAATCCTCAATTTTTCTATAATGTCATCAGCAAAAAGCCGAGAATCATCATCTAGCAAATTCTTAATATAGTCCTCATGTTCCGCAGTGAAAGTGCTCTTTGGACCACTTTTATTCTTTGATTTTTATAGGGCACTTCTCCCGTCTTTTTGTGTGTTTTTCACCATCTTTTCGCAGTATGCGGGTTAATCAAGAGTTCTTTGGCAAATTTAGTGATATTTCCTTTCTCTTCAGGATTTTCAATCATTTTATCAATAAAATCCTCTCTTTGTTTGTCTGTATAAGTGTTGTAAACTGCTGATTTGACAGGCTTATCGTCTAAAGTTTTTGTTATTTTAGCCCCTTTCACTACAATATTTTCAGCAGATTTATTAGCCAAATAACTCTTGCGGCTAGTTATTGTTTCAAGTATAATGTTTGGGTCTGTAATTTCTGCTAAAACACCTTATTAACCGACAACCATTTTTTTATAACCGCCAATTACAATCTTTTGTAACCGACAATTTCATTTTCTGCGATATTCAATTATTTTCTTTGTAACCGACAATATCCACCAGCTGGACTGTATCAGTAAGGCGTTTAAATCAAATAGTTGTACAACAATTTCCAAATGAAGTTTTGTCAACAATAAAAATTAGTTGCCCGATTCTACATATTTTACGTAATTGATACCAGCAAAGTGAACGATCCAAATTACTTTACTGGACAGCACTTATTATACAGTCTTAAATACTACAAGGAAAAGACAAGATAATATATACGCGAATGAATAGTAAAAGTAAATAAGGAGTACAGAGGAAAGGAGGGGGGGGGATCTTTATAGTGGCTTTAAAGTTTAAAATCCGAGAAACTTTGGCTAAATTTTAATAATAAAGGAGCACTGAAAACGCGATTGTTGCTTGAAGACTTGTGCTTCTCATCTTATAGAGTAGAACAAGTAAAAGAGTTTAAAATGCGTCAACAACAAAAAAAAGCCTTTTGGAGTTCATCAAAAACCCAGAGAAGTTTCAATACGAATCAACAGTTTAAAACAAAGTCTGTATTCAAGACAACTTTCAGTCACATAATTAATGATTCTATATAAGCAATATCAATGTTTTTATTATTAAAATCTGACCTTTCTTTTTCGGCCAGTAAACTTTGAATCATTAGCAACCACTTTATCTCCCTTTTCACGAGCAACTCTCTTTTTGTTATTAATCCAATCTTTTGTCTTTAAACTCTTTCTGTCATTTCTTCTACGCTTTGAGACCTGTCGTCGCTTTTCATACTGAATCGATTTCACTTCATCAGGGTGCTCTTCTCCATCTTCGCCTAAAGCCTTTGGCATTTGATTTTTGACACCTGTTTGTGAACCAGCAAACAGACATAAATAATATTTCTTGGCCTTTTTCGAGTTGGGATAATCTACCAAAAGACCACCTTCAAAACCACATCGTGTGGCAACGTCAATGATGAGTTCGATTTGATCGTCATTTTCAGGGTAAAATTGGAAAACAGCTCTGGCTCCTTTGTTTAGTGAGGCATAAAGTGTTGAAAAGAATCGTTGTAGTCTAGCCTTGGGTCGATTGATTGTTTTGTCCGCATTACATAACCATTGTAAGACAGATACACTACCCAGTAGGTTGAGTACAAATGTGCGTACAAGACCTCGCATCTTACCTAATACAACCATCAAACACACCAGGTCTAAATGCCATGCCTTGTCCAGCATCTTGTAAGAATAAATCCCCTTCTACTTCACGTTCATTGGCTACGTCCAACATGGAAGAAGATATATCCATCCCAACCCAAATATGTCCTTCTTCTTCTAATATCTCTCCACTTAAACCAGAACCACATCCAATGTCCAACAAATATTTTGGTCCTTCTGATAAATTCAATAATTCAAGTGCTCGATAAGCCATTTCTGCTTGAATAGCAGTAATACGAGAACTATTATTGTGTTATTTGACATTTTATGTAATATAAAAGTAGACTTTACTTGTCTGTATATTTCCTAGCTTCGTCTTCACCATAAAACTATTAAAAATATAAGTGATCTATAAGGTTATTTAATAATAAATCCTACAATTTCTGGTGGTGCAATGTGTTCAGGACGAGACATGTTTAATGTATAGGATATGCTTTATAAAAAAAGTAAAAAAAAGTACTGTTAATGTGACAAGTAAAAAAAGGGTCGGAAAACCAAGTGGCTTTGAATTTATATCTCAGGTTCATAAACTAGGGTGCCGTCTTTTTTTTTCTTTTCCACTAACATACAATGCTTCACTTACTCGGTGTCAATTTACCTGACAGAAAACTCGTCAGGTAATTATTAATAGTAATAGACGAACCTTTCTTTTTTTCTAATATTCTTGCTATAGCACTGCACTTCAATACTTTTATGGTATTGGTGAACCAACTGCTATGAAGTTGTGTAAAAACTTGTCTATTCCACCAACAATAAAAGTAGCTGAATTAAGCGAAGTCCAAGTCAATGAGCTGACGAATACCCTAGCCAATATGACTATTGAAACAGATTTGAAGCGACAAGTACGAGAACATGTAATGCATCACCGTAATATCAACAATTATATTGGAAAAAGACATGCCATGAGTTTACCTGTTCGAGGACAAAGAACGAGAAACAATGCAAAGAATGCTAAAAAATTAAATGGAAGATGGGTTCAACGAAGAGGTTATTCAGTCTGGGCACAAGTACAGCAAACCCCATTGAACAGCTTTTTAGAGAAATTTATGTAAAAAAAAAATAAAAACAGTAGAAGAAAACAAATGTTTATGTGTGTAAGAAAGGGTATCTTTTTGATTTGTTTGTTAGTCTTGATTTCCAGTACAAGTAATGAAGTGAGTCAAGTTCTTCCAAAAACCATGTTTTTCTTTTCTTCTTTCTTTTTGTTGTTGATTGAAAGGATCTTGAAGAGGTACATATTCAGGTGCAGTTGGCATGTCAGTAGTTGATTTATGCTTGTTGTCCAGAGGATTATCAGCAACAGCAGGAACTTTAGTTTTTTTATTGGCTTGTCGCTTTGATTGATGATGACCACTCTTTCTTGCACGAGCATCTTTTAATTGCTTGAATCGATTCTATATGTAAAGTGTGAGTGAGGGTTAAATTGAACTTGTATAGATTACCTCCCATCCTTTGCCATCATTTAATAGCATCCAATCATAAATTCCATCATCGTTTTCACCCAATCTTTCTAGTACTTTATCAAACAATTCTTTCAAGAAATCATAGTCTGGTGTTTCTTCAAATCCTAACTTTCTAACATATTGAAGATAGATACCAAATTCCTCTATTGTTTATAATATTGTTAGCTTATAGACATACTCCTTAAATTACTTTTTTTTATTTTTACCTGGAAATGCACCACATAGTTCCTTAACTGGAGTCGATTGTTTCTTTTCACCAATCTTTTCATATTTTTGTTTATTTGTAGCAGCTTTCAAGCCCTGCCAAGGTAAAGAACCACGCAAGAAATACATGAATACATGGCCCAATGATTCTAAATCATCACGACGAGATTGTTCTAAAGAGAAGGGGGTTTATATATAAAAAAGGGGAGAAATAGCAATCGTTACCTCTTCCTAAATGAGTGTTGATACTCATATAACGTGCAGTTCCTGATAAACTCCTGCGTTCTCTATAAGGAATATGTTTTTTTTGTCTTTGGATCACGATATAGCTTAGCCATGCCATAATCCACCAAAAAGACGGTATTAGCATATTTCGTGCCTGGTCGACCAATCAAGAAATTGTCAGGCTTGATATCTCGATAAATCAAATTACGTTCATGAACACTCTGTACACGAGAAATCTATGTGTGCTTGCGTGTAAGAAGGTGAGAAAATGGATTTTGATTGATTTTACCATTTGCTTTGCTATCATGGCTACTGTTTTGACAGATAATTTACGAGAGCACATGTCAAATAAATCTTCCAAGCTTGGTCCTAGCAAATCAATCACTAGTACATTGTGTAATCCTTCATGTCCAAAATAATAAGCACTTGGTACACCCGCTATCAAAAAAAGAATGAGAATCATTGCTCTTATTGGCCTCAACTATAAAATTACATGTTCCAGCCAATATTTTGTAAGTTCTATATTCGTCTCTCAATTGAGGTACTTCAGATTTTCTAGGCTCAAATTTAATTGCAACTGATTGATTGTTTAAAAGATTTAAGCCTTCATAAATCACTCCAAAACTTCCTTCGCCCAACTTCTTTCCTACTTGATAATGGACACCCACTATTGTACTCGTAGTTGAATTATTACTGTGATGACTCAACTTGTCATGCTGGGTTGTCATTGGAAACTAAATAAAGAGATGAGAGATAAAAAGAGAGAAAGAGAAATACAAAAAAGGGAACAAAAAAAAAATAAATGTGAAAAGGCTGGGTCTTGTTCTAATGATTGGCTGAAATCAATTGTAGTCTGTGAAACTTCTTTATGATTAAGTGGAACCAACCAAAAGATGTATCTGTTAGCAGTAATCATATTGTCTTTTTTTTTTTTTTTTTTTTTTTTTTCAATTGCAAAATGAAGAATTTCTTATGACATTGTTGTCCTCCTTCTTTTTTTTTGTTTTCCTGATTAATCATAATTGCTTATAAAATCTTTTTTCTTTCAATAAAAATGCAAGAATCAAATTATTATTTCTCTCCTGTACTTTTTCTGTGAACCACGGCTTAAAGAATAAGGCCATTTTTTTTTTTCCTCCCACAACATCAATTGACACTGTACTTTACTATAAATAATCTCTTTATTTTTTTGTTTTTATTTTTTTATTTTTTTTCTGCGTGTGTTTGTGTATCCTATGCTTTGCATATAACATAAAACAATCATCAATACGGCTTTGGCTTTCCAAAAATAAATGTCGGCAGTTTAACATTTATCAAACCATAGATCAAAAGAGCAAAGAGGTTCTTTTATCATCATTGTTTCAAATGGCGCTAATAGCTTGCCGAGACTCCCCTTTAGAAAAGGAGTGCAATTAAAATCTTTTTTAAATATACTTTTAATAAAGGGTTCTCATAAATGCAACACAAAAAAAAAAGCAACTTGTATTAAAACTCTCTCTCTACATTTTTTTTTTTTTTTTTTTTTTTTTTTTTTTCCCTCAAGAATGGATAAGAAAGTCTTGCTTTCACAAGGTTAAGTTTATAGTAATCACAATAATGTTAACTTTATGCAGATAAGTACATGTTGGCACTTGGCACCAATGCCATTGATTAATCCGCTTCATACTTGCATTGAGGTAATAGTGTTTCACAATAAAAAGTTTTAATAATAAAATAAAAAGATGTGTAAATGATTTTTATAAGCCAAATATATTTTTATAGTTTAGATTCAAATCACATGTGTATGAAAGGTCCTCTAGGAAAAGCTGTCTTTAATGTTTCCATTGTAATTTAGGTTATCTGAAGTAATAATTAACAATCATAGTCAGTCTGTAATGAAAGCTATTTTTCGTTTTAAAATGATAAGTGGTTTAAAATTAAATAAATTTCAAGAGACATGAATCGTAGTAAAAGACTCATAAATCTATGATGAATGAATGTTGTAATAACCAAACAACTATGAATTAAAGGAAAACAATAGAATTAAAAGATGGCTAATGAAAATTCAAAATATTTTTTAAATACAAAGAGTATTCAATTGAACTGATAATAAACATGAATAAATAAATAAAAAAAATAAAATAAAAAAAAAGAGGGGAAAAAAGAAGAAGAAAAAAGAGAGATCGAACTGTGATTGTATACCGCGTGTTTTCAAAAGAATGTAAATGAATTTAGTATAGTTGAAAATGTGCCGTTTTCTTTTTTTTAGTGAATCCGCTCTTTTATTCTTCTTTCTTTTTTATTGAACTTTTCCCATTTTAAATGTATATAAAAAGTTTCATAGCCATCGGTCTGTTGATCACACTCTCTCAAGCAGCCCTTCAACGATTCGAGTTCAATATTGATTACAGAGCTGTCAACCCCGATTGCCACAAGGAATCTTTCAATGTACCAGCGATCAATGGCCAATTCCCAGGGCCCACCATCTATGCAACTGAGGGTGATGAAATAGAGGTCCTGGTAAGAAATCAGCTAGGAAATGCCAACACAAGTATCCACTATCACGGCATTCGACAGATTGGCTCAACTGAATCGGATGGCGTGCCAGGGGTCACGCAAGAACCCATCAGGCCCGGCAGGTCCTTTAGACATCGATTTCTCATCACACAGGCAGGCACCTACTTTTACCACGCCCATGTCGGTCTTCAAGACGATTCGGTTCAAGGTGCCTTCATTGTCTATGAATCCCCCAAGGCCGATCCAAGACGACACCACAGGCTAGAGAAGCGGTGCACAAATAAAAAAAGGGCATGCCAGTCTCGAACACGAGCCTTGCTCGAGGCTGGTCCCTACACTTACAAAAAGGACCTCATCCTACAGCTCAGTGAATGGTGGCATGATGAACTCAGCAGTCGTCAAGATTACTATATGGGCAGCGCCTTCAAATATGATCACGGTGCCGACAGTATCTTGTTCAACGGTCGATCGATTTATGACCCCTTGGTCACAGACGGCACTCGTTGTCTTGGCTATACCACACTGGATGTCGAACCCAATTCAGTCTATCGTCTTCGCGTCATTGGTGGCAACACCTTTAGGACCTTGGCACTCGGCATCAAGAACCACAACATGACCTTGATCGAAGTGGATGGTGAATTGATCCATCCCTATCAGACTAGCTTTCTTGAGGTCACACCAGGTCAGCGGTTCTCTGTCTTGCTATACACAGGTAATTATGAGCCAGGGACAACGTTTGCCATCGGCACAAGTTATCTTTGGCGACAGCGAGGTCGAGGTATTACTGAGAATGGGTTTGCTTACATTCGTTATGTGGAACGTCATCCGGACGCGAATCATTCTCACCTGTTTAAATCGTTGAGCAAGTGGTATGAGCCCAAAAAGACAAAAGGACGTTGGGGTGATGGTGATCAAACGAGAGGAAGGACAGTGGGTGATGGTTCGGACCATGCTAGAGGAAGTAGAGCAGATAACGCTGCGGAACACAGCGGAAGGAAGTGGAACGGGGAGGGCACCGATCACCGTGAGAGAAAGACTTGGGATGACAAGACAAGGAGTGATGCTGATGTTAAAAAAAAGAGCGGGTTGGAAAAGAGGCAGGGTGTGTGGAATGACAAGGAAAATCATACGTGGCCAAGGAATAAGGATAATCATCACTCGGATCAAAGGACAAACAAGACGATGGGACATAGTTATCACTTTGGTGGCCATCAGCAGCATGAGGACAATGCCTATGAAGACCTGCCGACGTTTCCTAGAATGGATCAACCTGACTGGATCTGGCACCATCTGGCGCCTTTGGCTCACCGTGATCCGATACTGGACGCGACAAAAGTTCGAACGATTCGATTGCACACCAGCTTGAGACAGATGTCTGATAATACAACACGCTATTTTGTCAATAACCGCACCAACCCCAGCAGGCCAGTACCTGCCCTTTATCATTTTAGTCATTTTCATAAGCGCGCCATGGACGAATACGATGATGATTTCTATACCGACCTTCATACCTATCGCATCGGATACAATGAAATCATCGATCTGGTCTTTCAAAACACGAAAAGTAAAGGTGGAGGATGTATGCTTCATCCATGGCACACCCACGGTCACTCTCACTATGTCATTGCCTCAGGCTCTGGTGATTATATTCATGACCTTCATAAAAACATTAGAAATTTTAATACACCGCTGTACAAAGATACCTCCGTTGCATATCCTTCCTATTCTAATGATCAATCAAATGGATGTGGCTGGACAAAAGTTAGATTTAAAGCTGTAAGTTGTCACATTTTTTTTTAAAAAAAAAACAAAAAAAAGAAAGAGTTTCCAACATGTCTCTGCGTTTTTAGGATAACCCTGGATTTTGGGCTGTTCATTGTCATATTACAACACATATGATGCAAGGAAAAATGATTGTGCTAGAAGAAGCACCTAATTTAATTAGTAAACATAGACTTTACAATCCTGAATAAAAATTTTAATATAAACATTCTATTAATCTTCTTCCATCTCGTCCCCTCTTTTTTCTTTTGCTTGTTTTTCAATCGCGTTCAAGAATGCTTCTACACCATATCCAGCAGATGAATCTAGACCCAAGAGTGATAATAAGGGCCCTAATTGACCGGTTTGAAGGGCAACGGTCAATGTTTGAAGTGCCTGACTGAATTGAGGGCTTCGAACAACCTGTCGGACCTCTTCTGCTGATTTCTCGGATTGTTCAGGTAAATAAGGTGATAGTGATTCGCAGATTTGGTCATCATTCAAGAGAGGTGTGAGTGATTGGTTGTTTAATATATCTGTTAATGCGATCGTTCCTCGTTGTTGCCCATTGAAGTTGGTGAGCATCTGAGCTAGTTGACCATAGTCTGGTTGATCACCCTGTTCGATTTCGGTGGGAACAGCGGGCGTTGGATTAGGTTCTTGTGGCAGAGCAGAATCAGGAGTGGCAGTCGTGGTTGTAGCAGTCGTAGTTGTAGCAGTAGTGGTTGTAACAGGAGTTGGATCTTCAGTTTGTTCTCTTCTTGCCCTTGAGCTTCTCCTATGCTCTTCTGCTTGAGGTCGTCTACTTCTAATCATACGAGTTGAACTCTTGTGGCTATAAACATCTTCGTTTATTTTCTGTTTACCTGCTCATATTGTTAAGAAACTCTAATATGTTTTCCTCGGTAATACTAGGATCTATTAAAAATGGATAAGTAACACACAGCATGCAATTATATTGTTATTGCCTTGGTTTTCAACGCCACTTAATAAACGCATGATTTCAGCATGAGAGGTATTTTCATCCAGTTCGGCAGACATATTGATATCATCTTCAGAATCTCCGATTAACTCATTTACTGAATTGGCATATTCTTGATCCTTTCCGTCACTTTTGTTTTGCATCCAGTAAAAGTGCTTTTCATTGGAATTATTAAATTTCAATAGATAGACACGGCCTGTTGTACACTGAGATACTTTGTTAAATGTAGCTTCTCCAGGAAAAATGATAATATCCTATAGGATATAATGAGCATTTATTGTTATTGGATCAGTGTGGATCTCACATCTTCTATATTTGCTTGAGGACTACGTTCTTTCCAATACAAGTGTAATAACTGATCTTCAGGCTATATATTATGTTATTATAAAAGAGTTGAATAATTAAACACGTTGTTTTTTCTCATTACCTGATCCATAAAGATCTTTCTGCATTAAGAGTAGTTTAGTAAAGTTGTTGTTTCTAGAGTTTTTTTCTACTTACCCCTTTCTAAGGTCTGGTTTAACCAGATTTCCTTCCACTATACATTTACCGGCATTAAATTCAACCAAATATCTCTTGGACGATACACTTTGAAATAAACTCATGTTTAAAGTACAAAAGAAAAAGATGACGAATAAAGTTCAAGTCACGGAATAAACGACATGCTATGGTTCGCAACATGATTGGCTGAGAAAGTACTTGGCTCACCCACTTTTTCAGAGTGATATGTTATTCTCACAGCAAAGACGTAAATTTGATCATGGGTGTTATGGTGCACCTTAAAGTCTAGTGAAAAGGAAAAGATACCAGTTTAGAAATTGGTATCTTTTTCACGTTTGCTTAGAGTATTGCAGTACAAATGACAAACAATGGGTTATTAACTTTTTTAGTTGTTCTCTTGACAAACAAGCCAGAAGAATGTGTATTTCTATTTACTGATTACCAAAAGGTGAACAAGAAATCTACACTGAAAAGGTCTCTTTGGCTATTTGTGTTGTTGTGGTTGGGATTGAATGCACGATAGACACCCAAATACAAGTAAAGCTTGAATAGAAAAGATGCATCCTCTCTTTCAGAGTAATAAGTGAAGATTATCAGGATAGTAGCTCTTATTTGAGGGCTAATTTTTGATTCATTTGCTAAATTATGTCAAGGTTCTGAGTATTTCCATTGTCAGTGTGATAGGCATTTGTTAAATATGAATGGTTTTTTGTATAATCAGCCTAGGGCAGTTGACTGTGCATAAGTTCTACATAAGCACCCTTAGCTTTGTCTCTCTTTTGCAAGTAGACAGTCAAACATGAATACAGCCTATTGCATCGATTCGAGGTAGAGAATAGAATATTAAATCATCCTACACTTTTAGTCTATGTCAATATGAAAGAGATGAAGACAGGCGAATTGAATAACAAAGTTTTATAGCATAGCCTGTCCTTTCTATTTGTCTTGTAACGCATTTTAAGAAAAGATTCAAATGTCTTGCAGTCTATTAAAAAGATATCTGAACTCAGTCGTGAGATTCTTTTTTTTTTTTCCCATCAATAAAAAATTACTTAAATAGAGCGTAAAGATCCACAAAAGAACTCAAAAGAGCAATTGGATTGATGCAGTAATCTGCGTTTAAAATTCAATATTTTTATCCAAATCAAGAATTTTTTAGCTCAATCAAAACTTCCTGTTATCAAAAAAGAAATAAATAAAAGCTTATAGTAATTTATAAAAGTTGAGTTGTAAAAAAATACCAAGTTTAATTCTTATAGCATTTATATTGTCGAAATACTTTGAAAAATATTTTTGCGAGTGTCGGATCCATCCTTTATAATTTTCTGCAGTGTTCATTTTTGCTGCTTCTTCCATACAGTCCACTATCATTTCGTTTTTTTTTTTTTTTTTTTTTTCAGGAGATGTCTTGCGAACTTCTTAACTTTTGCCCAGCATTCTTCCATAAGTTCAACATTGGCGAATAAGGGGAGATGAACAAAAATAAGGCAGGATGCCCAAGATTATGGATTGCTTGAAGAACTTTAGGTATTTTGTGAGTTCCGGCACGATCTATCAACAGTCTACATATGATGTAGTCTGAGTTTTCTGCAGCTGCCATTTCTTCAACAAACAGCAAAAAATGACTTGAATTGGTCCCATAAGGTAGTTCCCCTCCTTGATGCCAGCTACCTTCTGTGTCTCTTTGACCAATTGTTTTTGGAATTTTCTGAGGAACTGCAATCAGTAATGAATATATTTTTAAATAGTGTATTTTATTTTTAAAAAAAGTAAATGTTTGTTGATGGCAGCCAAGTTATTCTTCAGTGGAATCGTCACTTTTTTTTCTCTTTCTTTTCCTTCACTAATAAACTAGGAAGGATTGTCTTGTAGTGATCAATATCATCGTCGATATCTGTTGGCTTTTGTTTTACGAGCTTATTGGTGTTCTCCATCATTAATCTGGACTGATGTACAGCTTTTAATATAGGCAACAATTCGTTACAAATATCATCTGCTTCTTCGGGTAATTCAACAGTTTTTGTATGGTTACTACGACAGACATAACCGGCGGCTGAATCGCATACCATCATTGTAATCTTTGTGTCTATAAATAAAAGGTAAAATACTAGCAACAAAAAGCGTAAAGTATATGTATCATTTTACTTACCAAAGAGTAAAAAACCTATAAAAGCTAATTCATGTAGAGCATCAGGAGATTTCAGATACAATGAGTAAGCCATGTCTTTTAACACTTTTGCCATTTAATCCACCATCAAAGAGCTCTTTTGTTTGGTCATCTTTTCTACTACACTCACAACATCCGTATTCATGAAGTTGACGATAAAAAATCAAGTCCAACTTTCTACCGATTGATTTTCGCTCCATCTTTTCAATGTCAACCAAAGTTCTATCAGTATTCAAACTGGCTGATGATGATTTGCTTGTTTTTTAAGCTCTAAAATATGAAGATTGTATCTGTCGAGACCCTATGTCTTTGATTCGAATAAGCTCCCTCTCAAAAAGTTTCAATCTTCTCATGAAACATCTGCTTTGTTCGCTGGACCGCTGTCTGTGTTATCCTGCATGAAATGGATCATCTCTTTCATGATCCTGGTGCCAAACTGGCTGTCCTCGTAGTCATTCTAGTATTTCAATACGGTTTCTGATTTCTTTAGACTTTTTCCCTCTTGTCCCTTGAGAGGCTTTTATTAATTTTTATCATTTCAGAACCGACCCGGGCAAGTACAGTAAAGTTACTAGGAGCTCATAGTCATTTATATGAAATAAAATAGGATTGAATCATACCTCTCTGAATTAAATCCGGTCGTGCCTTGAGACAAAGTACAATTAAGATTCGGAGTCTAGAAACCTTTTTTTTTAATACACAAGTGCACCATGAACACACCTACATACAAAAGCACTTTAAGTTTCCCACGGGTAGTAAATAAAGATAGCAAGCCTTTTTTTATTTTATTTTTTATTTTCTTTCTTTCCTGTTTACTTTTTCATTCCATCTTACAGATAAACAATCAAGAACAAGTAAAGAAAGAAATGTACTTTAGATCACTCAAGCCTGTTTCTTTTGCTTTTATCTCAAAACGATCAAGGCCGCTTTTTCCCACGGTTCACACTCGTCTTGCTCGACCATTCCATGCGTCTTATCGTCAAGAAGCAGTAAAATCATTTCTATTAGCTGATATTGGAGAAGGCATCACGGAATGTGAAGTGATTCAATGGTAAGCATACGACTGTTTGGTTTGATGTGATTCTTTAACTTGATAAAAGGTTTGTAGAACCAGGATCAGAAGTCAACGAGTTTGATAAAATCTGTGAAGTTCAATCGGATAAAGCTTCTGTTGAAATCTCCTCACGTTTTTCAGGAAAGGTTCTCAAGTTACATCATAACCTTCATGATATTGCCAAAGTCGGTTCACCCTTGGTGGATATTGACACGCCTGAGGAAGATGAAGAGCAGCTACCAGAGACCAAATTGCCATCAGAGCAAGTCAAGGAGACCAAGGTGATAAAGGAGGATGATCAGGATACTGCTAAATTCAGTGAGGATTCCATATTGGCAACGCCTGCTGTTCGACGTGTAGCAAGAGAGAAAAACATAGATCTGTCAAAGGTGATTGGTACAGGGAAAGATGGCAGGATATTAAAAGATGATGTTTTTGCTTATGCGGACAGCAAACAACAAGGTAAGAATAGAAAGAAAGGGAAATGAGGTTGGTGAGATATCGGATGCTAAGAGAGATATGTTTATAGGTGATGTGAAGCAGCAGACCGTGTCGAGTGATCTAAAGGAGGGCGGACGTGCTGAGGCTTTGAACATGATTCAAAAGGCGATGTTCAAATCCATGACCCAATCCCTTGGTATTCCACAATTTGGTTACAAGGACGATATCGAACTAGATGCCACGACGAAATATCGAGCTGCTCTCAACAAGCATATTGCTGCCCATCCCAATCTTTACTCATTCAAAAAGATGACGTATCTTCCGATTTTTATCAAATGTCTTTCTGTCGCCTTGACGCGCTATCCCATCCTGAATGCCAAACTAGAGGGCGACATCAGTGACCTGAACGCGATCAGGATTCTTTATCGTCCATCCCACAATATCGGTATCGCCATGGACACACCTCAGGGCCTCATTGTACCCAATGTGAAGGATGTCCAGACAAAGACGATCTTTGAGATCGCCTCAGACATTCACCGTCTGCAGGAACTGGCCAAGGCCAATGCGCTTTCTGTGGCCGATATGAAAGGAGGCACGATCACCTTGTCCAACATTGGTACTATCGGTGGCACCTACACAAGCCCAGTCATCATCTCTTCCGAGCTGGCGATCGTTGCCCTCGGTCGAATCCAAAAGCTGCCGAGATTTGATGAACAGGATCGTGTGGTGGCTAAACATGTCATGCCCGTCAGTTGGTCCGCCGATCATCGTATTATTGACGGAGCGACCATGGCTAGGTTTGGTAACCACTGGAAAAACTTGATTGAAAATCCAGCTCTTTTGGCAAGTGAACTTCGATAGAAACTAAAATTAATAAAAAAAAACCCCCCTTTTTTACAGTGACTCGGGAGTCATGATTCTTTCTTACATCATCACTGAAACACAAACGGGCAAAGTCCTTTGTTTGTTTATCAGCAGATCGTATGTGTGTACGCGTAAAAGAGGAGATGATGTGATTTAATAAATAATATATTTACAAGCGCAAAAAAAAAAAAAAAAAAAGAAAAAAAGAAAAGAGTTTGCTGCTGATATACAAGTTTTCTTTTCTACCAAAAGAATGTCCACAAGCGACTTAGGATGACTTTGTATCACCTTCTTTGTGTCTTTTGAAGAACAGGTCTGGTGTCGAAATGGCTTTTTTGAGCAACTTTGCATCAGGTCGATGAACAGAGAGCCTGTGTCGTAAAGATATTTTCTTGGGTTGCTTTTGAATCACTTGCATTTGCTGTACCAAAAGATGTTCAAATTGTGGGAAATGGATGTTTTGATCAATCGAACTGTGAAATATGTTGGAGTGCAGTAAATTTCGAGATTCTTCAAACTCTAATGTCCCTTCGTCTATTCCCGTCCTGTCCTTTATCGAGTCTTTTTTATGCTTTTTTGATTCATCTTGAACTGGTTCAATCTTTGGTTCATTTATTGGTTCAGTTTTATGTTCACTCTTGGATTTTGATGTAAAAAGAGAAACAATGTACTTTTTAAACTGCATTTTTTAAAAAGAAAAGAAAAAGAGAAAAAGAGTAGCACATGTATTTTTTTTTTTTCTTTCTTATTTTACACACTAAAGCAACCAGAGAAAAATTTAGCGTCAATTAAAGATGAGTTTGTATTGGTCATGGATACACTGTCATACAAGCTTTTGTTCTGTTCAAATGATGAAACTTGCCTGATCATTTTACAATCATTTTTTTCTAGTAAAAATATCCATTAATCATTTGAATCTGTGATGTTTGTATTTTATATACACTTGTTATTCCAACAATCAATAATACGCTCATGTGTAACTCATTTAAATCGAAACAATGGTTGAAATTAAACAGGTAACATTATAAATATATTAACAAATGACTGTTTCCTATCCTAAGCTCACCTTTCATCTTTATTGTTTAAATTGAAAAAAAAAAAAAATCAGTTGATAAAGTCATAAAGAATAAGCGTCAATATCAATTTCATATTAAAAGGAATTAAATACACAACTTTACACTATTGAACAAGTGTCATAACACTATCAAAAGAGATAAAATAAAATTTGAAATCAGAGCAAGTATACAACAATAACCATGGTTTGATACAATCAAGATGAGTTTGTGCTCTTTACAATCATTATACACGTGTCCATGCTTCTTTGACGGTGGTAGTCGGCGATTAAATATTGAATGGTGTATCCCCTGAATCTTTGATCATTTTACTATGCATTACTTTCAGTGTCAATAAAAAAAACCAATGACACATTCGACCATAAAAGATGACTGTTTATCAAAAAGATATAAATTAAGCTTACAAGTAGTTATCTTTATAATCAATCCCTTTTTCACTTGTAAAATAGGTTCAATTTGTTTATAAAGAAAACATTTATAGTCCAATTAATTGAATCCTGTTGCTATTCAAGAAATAAACCGTACTCTTTTATAACTACTATAACCACCCTGTCAACTGCCTTAGTTTTTGACTCATTGTTTATGCCCTCTCACGCTGTGCTCACTTGATTCGATCCCGATTGGTTTACCACTTTGTCCAATTAAAAAATTTTATTGTACAGAAAGCAAAAGGAAATAATGAAAAGACAGAGAAGAGAGGAGGGGAAGAATGGTTGAATGAAGCGAGAGGTAATTGAATGATAATACGATCGTTATCCTGTCGAATTGTTCTTTATTGATGTCAATCGGGAAAAAGTAAGCGGAACAATGCGGAGAAGAGACAAGCCTCTGAATCCTCTTTTTGAATGTGACAAGTTTCAGCTAGAGTCCTTTTTCCCAAAAAAAAAAAGAAAATATTTTTTTTTCATTTTCCTTCTATAGACTTTTAGATTACCCAATTTAATGTTTCGTAAAATAATCACTTCACAGGCATTCAGACTATCAAGTCAGCAACGTACTTTAACTACTTTAACTACTCATGTAAATAGATTTAATTCAGGTAAGGCAACAATAACAAAAAAAAAGTTGGATCGTTTGATCTCTGATCTTGTCAATCTAGTTGGTTCTCTTTTGAAGCAACATGTACATAAGCCAGTCTTATACTCCTTTTTACATACACAAAGCAATCAACTTTCTGCTACTGCGGAACTTTTGAAACCTCAAGAAACAACGATCGAACCTGTCGAAGCACAACGATTTGATGCGATTCAGGCCATCACAGGAAACACACAAAAGGCACTAAAAAAAATATTCCGATATGACACTATGTCTGCTGTACAAGAAGCTGTCTTGACTCGGCTACCCAACCAAGATGACATGTTTGTCAAGGCCAAGACGGGTACTGGTAAAACATTGGCCTTTTTGATTGCTGCGATCGAAACCGCCGTACGTAACCAAAAGGACCTCAAGCATTTTGATGGCACGTCGATCATGATCATCTCACCCACCCGTGAATTGGCCAACCAGATTGCTGATGAGGCTCAAAAGCTCGTTTCCTTTTATCCTTTCAAGGTCCACTGTCTTGTCGGTGGTGACAGCAAGCGTCGTCAGATCAACCAGCTCGAACGTAATCGATGTGATATCGTGGTAGCCACACCTGGACGACTTTATGATATGCTGACCAGTGTTCCTCGATTCAAAAAGATGTGCCAAAATCTAAAGGTCCTGGTGCTGGATGAAGCAGACCAATTGCTTGATATGGGCTTCAAGAGGGATTTACAAAACATCTTGGGTGAGCTTCCAGATGAAAATCGTCAAACCATGCTCTTTTCAGCCACCATCTCACCCGAAATCAGAAAGAACCTGGGTGACTTTGCTCTCAACTCCAACTATCAACTGATTGACACCGTAGGTGAAAACGAAGTCAATACACACATGCACGTCAAGCAAAGTGCGATTGTGGCTCCTTACCACCAGCAATTTGCTCTTATTCAAGATCACCTTCAACACAACCAGGCTGCTCAAGCCGGAAAGGTCATTGTTTTCTTACCCACCACAAAAGCCACCATGCTCTATGCTCAACTCTACAAGCGACTGATTCCTGATCGTCCTGTCTTTGAGCTTCATTCCAAAAAGGGTCAAGATCAGCGAGCAAAGATCGCAGATCGTTTCCGCAAATCACGTGGAGGTATCCTCTTCACCTCTGATGTCTCTGCCCGTGGCGTAGATTATCCTGGTGTGTCACTCGTGGTCCAGGTGGGTGTGCCTTCGACAAGAGAACAGTACATTCACCGTTTGGGTCGTACGGGTCGTGCTGGCAAGAGTGGAGAGGGTGTCATTGTGCTAGCTCCTTTCGAAAAGGATTTCTTGAAGGCCGAGGTTGCTGATCTGCCGATCGAAGCCATTCGACCTGAACTGACGGATCCTGCTGTGGAGGAGTCTGTAAAGGAAGAGATCACAAAGCATATGTCCTATATGGATAGTGAGACTGTCCGAGAAGTCTACACAGCCTACTTGGGTTATTGTAAGTGTTGAAAGCGTCAAGGATACACATCTCATTTTTTTTTCTTTTTTTAGATTCCGGTCGCGTTGCTATGCTGGGTAAACGTCGTGAGATCGTGTTGGACGAAGCCAGCAAGTTCCTTGGTTCCCTTGGTGTGGAAGAAGTACCCCGATTGAGCGCTCGCTTCTTGAGCCAATTGGGTTTGGGAGAAGAAAAGAAGAAGAGAGGTTTTGGAGAGAAAACGAGATGGAACGATCGTCCTCGTCGTTCATTCGATAGAAATGACAGCCCTCGTCGCTCATTTGATAGAAACGACTCATTCGATAGAAACGATCGTCCTCGTCGCTCATTTGATAGAAACGACAGTCCTCGTCGCTCATTTGATAGAAACGATAGTCCTCGCCGTTCATTCGATAGAAACGATAGCCCTCGCCGTTCATTCGATAAAAATGACGGTTTTCGTCGTTCATTTGAAAAGAACGATCGCCCCCGTCGTTCATTCGGAAAACCTGATCAATTTGAATAAATCCTGTGTATAGCTTATTTTATCATCTCTTAATTTCTGAACCACTTTTTTTTTTCTTTGTAAAGCTCGTTTTTAATTGTCAGTGCTTTGTATGATGACATGCGAAAAGGAAAAGCCAGGATGGATGACGTTTGAAGGTATTTAAAGAGCAGACTAAGATCAGCGGCATCGTAAAGTATCTGTAAACAATGTTGAAAAAGCTGATAGAGATTCGATTGCTCTGGATGTCCAACCTGTACAAACATGGCTTTGATGGATTTCAAACGTATTTAATTTCTACAGACATCAAGTCTGCAAGACAAATGAAAAGGACAGGTTTTATTTTTCAATTTGCTTGTGTGCACCTCCTTCATGCTGTATTTCCTATTTTCTAATCGGAGCTTGATATATGGGTAACCTTCTTGATGGGACAGACCAATTGAACAAAAGACGTGTCCTTAGACGATTAGCAGAATGACTTGATTGGGTACTTGATTGTGTTGATAGATAGTTGATGGATGCTACCGTTTGAATATCAAAGTGTCCCTTTGTTAATAACATCCTGTAGATCTAGTTTATCATCCAATCCTAACATCACCCCTCCCACGGTTCAAACAGGGGATTCATTCGACTTTAGAGTTCAAGGGATGAGCCCTCTTTTTATGAAAGTTTAAAGGGATCCGTTTTAATCAAGAGTGAAGATAAATGAAGGGGAAAGTAAAAAGGGTTTCCTTGTAGGCTGCTGGTGAATTGAAAGGATCTGAAATTCAAAACTTCCTTGGTTACCAAAAAAAAAAAAAGAGGATAAAGATGAACGGTTTAACAAGTGTGCTTGAATTCAGGTTTGGTACCAAGCAATCCCTTCTTTTCTGTTGAATGGCTCCCATTTGAGAAATAGGATTAGCTGCTACTCTTACTCTCCCCCTTTTTTTTTTTTAAATTAAAAAAGTAAGGAGAAAAGTAATGGATGAATAGGAAATTAATTCAAACATTCTCCTCCTTCAATTTGAAGCAGTCATACAAAAAAAAAAAAAACAAGATTATGGGTCTTTGAAGAATAGTGTCTATTGGTGACCGAGTTGGATGAAATGGCTTTATTATATATGCATTATATTTAACTTTTCTGTCACCCAACATCTCAGGATCGTTCTTGTACTTTTCAAACAAAGAAAAGCTTGTTTGATCATCTAAAGATAACATTGCTATAGGGTTTTTGTGATTCTAGACTATTAGCAGCTAAAGCAGTTGCTTCTTCATTGAGACTGTTTGAAAAAAATAACTTGTGTAATCCAACCTGATCAGAGGCATGAATAGCTAGAAAGATAGTTGACAAGTGTGATTGAGAAATGAATTCAAATCTAAAGGGCTATTTCAAATGAATGCTTGAATCATGTTGACATAAAAAGTCAAACAATTTACATAATCTATATTTACAGTGACTATATACATGGATTTATCAGCATCAATATTATCTTCCATTTCTTTTCTTCATAAAGCTTCTTTTGTTTTTGCGCCAAGTTGAACACGTACAACATCTTGTCCATCATCAATGATTACAACTTGTAAAAGAATATAGTTCATTCTATCTACACGGGTACTTTAGTGCAATCAAATTAATAAAATCCAACTGATTATGATGTGATTTAATATAGTTATTATTATGAAGGGTCGTATCTTTTACAAAGTATAGGCCCAAACTGTCTTTTGTTCATAGCAGCCCACTGAAAAAGAAGAGAGCTCTTTCCTGGAGCTCATTTAAAAAAAAAAAAATCAAAACTGATACTATAATCATTACATTTAAAGCAGCTCTGGTCATGACATATGATTTACATTCTTCATTGTACATTAACAACTATAATACTTGATCTTGTGTGCTTTTCTCATGCTTTCTTCATATCCCAATGACATATTAGTGTATTGATTCAAAAAGACTTTATGAACAGACATTTTCACTGAAAGATAGCTACCAGCAACGTCTTTTTTAATCCACAGTAAGTTTCATAAAGACACCAATTCGTGTCTTTACCAACTCTACTTTGTTCTCAATACAAAAATGAAACTTTACGGTCAAACTAAAGATGAACCACTTTTTCACAAGGGACCTTGCTCATGGTGAGTGTAGCTCATTTCGCTCATATCAAATTTGTTTGCTTTACTGTTTGATGGGTTATAAAAAAAGCTGCCTGTGAAGCTATCAAGATGCTCGTGTACACGGTATCCATCCTCTTGTACTCAATCGACATGTGTACCTGGGGAGCTTGATTTCACACCGCAGACGAATTCACAACCCTCCATGGTGCTTATGATGTAGTCTGGACGCGTCTTTTTGTATTCATCATCGAGCTCTCTAAGCTACAGATTTCCTTGAACGCGTGTTTGTCAAGCTGTACCTATTCATGAGCACCCGTCTTTTGAATGTGCAGGGCAGCCAGTCTTCTTGACTTTTTGATGGGTCGAACCATGGATCTTGCTGATCCAATATTCCTCGGCCGAGCCAGGATTTCTCCAAGTCGTAAAGCTAGTTTGGAGAGCGTCGTGTTTGAGGCATGTTTGCAAGGTTCGGCTGTAGCGATTGTACTGTTTGTCTGACAGTTTGAAATGATAAGCAAACATTATCAAGTCTTGTTTGTTTTCAAGGCACTATGGCACATCCTCAGCATGCATTCTGGCTTTTTCTGGCTTGCGAGATCGTTTTCTCTTTCTGCTGTCAGGAGGACTGATGCTAACAAAAATCTTTGTAGTCAAGATAGCAGTGACAGAATGAAGGGAATAGCCATAGAGTCAAGGGAACAGTGCAAAAGTAGGCACAAAGTTGCTTGGCATGAAATCATTTATTTACAATCAGCCCTACGTCACTTTGCCAAACGTCCAAATACCAAAATGAAACTGTATTTTTTCGGTAGGCAATTTTCTTAGGAGGGGGGCGTAAGATGGAAGCCGTCATGCAGTTCATTACGCAAAAAGATTGAATGCGCCCAATCAAGGTCCCTAAAGGTAAATATAGAAAATCTTTATTTTATATTTTCCTTTTTATCACTATTTTAAAGTATTCAAAATAATCCTTTGCCTTGGGGTATTTTCAACCAAACTATTTTTTGTCTCACTACATAAATTTTAGGGGAATCCATCAAAAATTTCCTTCATATAAAGTTGAAAGTAACATAGGATACTCGAATCACTTGACGCAATCTACACTTTTTTTTCAGTAGAAGACGAGATAAAAAAGTAGCCTTCAAGTGAGGAATGTGTCATTTTCAAAGCTCGCTTGTGATATCACACAAAATAGTGCATGTTTTCCTAAAAATTTTTTTTTGCTAGAGAGCACTCCTTGTCTTTTTCTTTTTGTGCCTGGTTAGTACACAATCTAAAAAGCCCATTTGTACAATTTGTATTTTTTATAGATACAAATGTTTTTCGTGTGTGTGCACTCTATTTCCTGAAATGGTGTATTTCAATTTCTCGGAGGGAATAGCATTTTTTAAAGCCCACTTGATCAGCAACCGATTGCTGGATCTGATCAAGCATAAACAATCCAGTGACGCATGCCTAGCGAGCCACTTTAGACCGGGGGGCTAGATACTGATCTTTTACAATCGACGGCTGTGTTTCCTACTGCGACATACCTGGACATCAGGGCGATGACCACTCTGACAAAAGTCAGTTGTTGAATTAGCCCGGGCTGCATCTTACCAAAGGCTGGAGAACAAGACTGTAGATCAAATGGCGTCTCTAGAGTGATGAAGCGAGTGGTTGAGAAAGATCACCAGGACCCATGCTGCAAGAAGCATTTGTGCTGCTTATCAGACATTTGGATAGGCACATCATGACCGATCCATCGAGTTCTGCTACCACTCGCGTCACTGGCCACGCTAGGCTGGGTCAAGAAATAAGAAATCGGGTGGAGGAGTTGGGTGACTGAGAATAAAATTTTGTTGATGGACGTTTTATAAACAAACTGTAAACACAAGGCTGAATAAACACTACATCAAGAAAGAACCACACGTGTTTCTTTATTCAATGTTCAGTTTAAATCCATTCAATAGAAATAGCCAACTGTCAGAATTGGGTTAGAATAGCCTCACTTTTTTAACTTGATAGCAACATCAGATCACAGTCTCAATCTTTTTCAATATCTCGTTCCATCACAAATCTAAAAAGCTGTAAGGGGTGCAAGTGACAAGAGATGAACAAAGTTAATAAATCAATGTATTCAATACCCAATGGTTGAATTGATTCAACACGGAATATATCAGAGTACATTGGGAATTATAAAAAAAGAGAGAAAGCAATGCAAGTTTCTCAGCCAAATAAGCTAGCAAGCTATACAAGTTTTTTTTATATATAATTCTTCACAGCCTTTTCTTGTTGAGGCACTTGCCTAAACATTGAGCAGTTAGAGAGAGAGAGACGAAGCCTTTGAAATCGATTCTGTATCGATTATGACATACCTTTACTGATCCTCGTCATTCACATTTCTATTTTCCAAAAAAAAAATTTCTGTCTCACTTTACTCGTGACAACGGACCAAAACTGCTCAATTGGGCTTAGCATAGAGGAAATAGGGAGGAAGGTAGAGATGGAGTCGAGAGTGAGTCAGTTGAGCTGTGGATTGGATCCTTGTCCATCAAGAGATCATATCCCTTCACTTCTGAATACTTGTCCATCAAGCGTGGACCTTGAGAGGACATCCTGTCTCTGTTCCTGTGCTCTAAGCATCCTTCCGATCTCTCTTTTTTTGACAGGCTTTGGCACTCTCAAGCCAACATGCAGCCAGTGGGAGATAAGAGGGCCAAAATGAATGTGCTATTTACTCTAGTTGTAGATACTACAGGCGTTCTTTGACATGAATGGTTTCAAATGGATAGGAAGAGACGGATGCTTCATCTTGTAAAGTCCAAATCAGCTTGCTGCCTCTTTTTCACCCGATCGCATCTCTGAATCGACCCAGTTGGTTTTCACAGGGTAGAATTGTGCTTGCTGATCGATTGTACTGTCATGAGATGATAAGCGGTATAGTAAGACAGGGTGAGATGGACAAAAAGGTGTATGCTGAACTTGAATTCAAAATGGTAAAGATTGGATAGGGTCATGATGAAGCCAAGTGCAGTGAATAGACAGATGATGTTCAGATTTTAAAGTGCGACTCGTTTTTTGAATTGACTGTAAAAAGCTTTATGAATTCTGTATTACAAGAGATCAGAAAATTAATATAAAAGAGACAGGTTGCGGGGATTACAGATGGCCGCGTGTATAAAGAAGCTAACTAAATTAGTCCTTGAAGGGGGATATTTGTCAGTGATGGATAAGATATGAAAGGTAGTGAAGAAAGCTAAAATGGAATGTTCTAGTTTATAGGAGAATGAAGAAGACGGGATGGCTCCTAACAAAGTAAATATTTTTCAATTTTTCTGCATAAACTATATCCAGAAGAAAATAAAACATGTTTAAAACGCGTAACGTACTCCTTCTTCTTTTTGTTCTAGAAAAACGATTGGTTTTTTTGATAGTTGTTCATCAACGAATATTCCCAATTTTGGAAATGTGCTACAGACTTTATTTCTAGTAAAAAAAAAAGAAAAGGGGATAAAGACTATAAAAAGAGAAATATAAATTATTGTATCGTGTTTTATATTAAATCACAAGGATTTTCCCCTCACTAAAAAAAAAGAGAGAGAGAGAAAGAGAAAGAGATACATATTTGGTGTCACGCTAGGTTGTCAAAGTCAAGCAGGTGAAACAAACAGATAACCACGCGCCGAAGTCTGATGATGAAAAAGAGAGTGGATGTAAAGTGTTGAGCTCATCCTTGAGTCAACCATTCTCCTTTTTTAAATGCTCATTTCAATCTTGAACTTTTTCATGGAGAGAGGACCTTGTTGAATAGTGCGAAAGAAAAGCGGCAGAGATCCCGTGAAATGCAGAGGAAGAGATCACTTCTCTCTTTCTCCTTCTTGTTTCCCTTTTTCACATTTTTTACCCCTCCTCCTTTTTTATTGTTTTATTAAATCAAAATAAGCTCTGGTTCATGTTGTTTGCTTTATTCTACATTTTATTTCTGTTGGATGATATTTATTCTGTAATACACATGGTTATTATCTACTCCGACATCTTAGCAATCATCACGTCGTACACGGTTTAACTTTCCTTAAAAAGTTTTTGAGTTTTTTCTCCTTTCCTCTTTTAAAACTCATGTAAAACGTTCAACACATACACAAAAAACATATTTATTACAAAAAAAAAAAAAAAAGAAAAAGAAAAGAAAAGCTTTTTTTTTTTTCTCCTTTACTTTTTTCTCTCTCTTTTTCTTTTTTTTTTTTTTTCTTTAAAATAACTTTATTTTTATTGCAGGTAAAATAAAAGATGCTTTTAAAAAATGTAAAATTAAATGTGATAAAGGACAAGAAATAAAAAATATAAAAAAAAAAAAAAAAATGACGACAGTAGTTAAACCCATCATCAAGTTACCACCTCGTAGTAATAGATCAAACAGTATCTCTGTTAAACCAGTCGAGATTTCGATTTATTTTGAAGATCAAGAAAATAAGCTTTCAGATGTTGACATTCAAAATTTATTACAGGATTTTGCACCTGTTCAGTAAGTTTTGTGTGCTTTTGTGGAAAAAAAAAAAATTAACACATGACAGGATCAAGAGAGAACGAGGTGGCGGTTATTTAAGCTTTCAGGATACTAAAATTGGCAAGTGAAGAAAGAGTGAGAAAGAGTGCAAAGAATAACATGTATTATAGCTGAAAAAGTATATTCGTTTTATAATGGCTATGTCTTTACGAATAATGTCATTTTTAAATTATCTTTAAATGATTCACAACAACCAGAAGGTCCTCTATTAGAAATAAGAAATTTACCTCAATCCATCGATC
Source organism: Rhizopus arrhizus (assembly GCA_024220505.1). Taxonomy (NCBI): domain Eukaryota; kingdom Fungi; phylum Mucoromycota; class Mucoromycetes; order Mucorales; family Rhizopodaceae; genus Rhizopus; species Rhizopus arrhizus. Next base: position 1,720,451 of record JAKZZE010000008.1, read on the forward strand.
ATCATCAACTCTTTGAACTCTGTCGTCCTTTTGGTTCACTTCATATCTGTAAAGTGATCAAAGAGGAAGGAAACATAAAGAAAAGAGCTTTGGTTCAATATTTTAGAAAACAAGACTCAGATTCATCACAAATCAATTTGGTAAAATAAAATAAATTAAAACTGTCAAAAAACTAATTTTTTTCTGTTGTAGAATAATAAAGCCATTGAAGGAAGTACAATGTAAGTTTTCAAAAAGAATCTATTTTTTTTTTTTCTTTTTGATAGACAGCACGTGTAGAAGAAAAAAAAAAAAAATATAAAAATTATTTTTTATTTTCCTTTTTTTTTTTTACTGACCTTTTTTTTTTTTTTTTAAAAAATAGTCAAGTAGCCATTTTAATGCCAAGTAACTTGACCAACCATCGATATTCTGTTGTAAGTAATTTATTTTTTTTAAAAAAAAAGGAATTGAATAACACAAAAGAATAGAGTCAAGAAAAGAATGAGTCGAGTGGTTACATTGATTACATGAACTTGTATGTCAAAAATCTTGACCCAACCATTGGTAATACAGAACTATTTAGCTTATTTCGTAAATTTGGTCATATTGTCTCGGCTCGTGTGATGAGTAACCCCGCCACTGGACTTTCGAAAGGGTATGGATTTGTCTCGTACAGTAAACCTGAAGAGGCAGCCCTGGCCTTGAACGAGATGAACGGAATGATGGTGAGATCGAAAGCGATGGTGGTTGCTTACCATGAACCCAAGAAGCCTCGACAAGAGAAATCATCTTCTACCACCACTTCTTCTTTTCACTCTCCTCCTTCGACCGCTCCTCCTGTCGAATATGGAACCGTACCTTATTTTGAAACAAGACATCCTCACGAAGGTAAGAATCCCCTTGACTCACTTGACCCTCTCACTCAGTCGACCTGATAGCCATCCTTGGTCCTGGTATTGAACCCGTCGATTCACTGAACCTAAAAGAACTCTCACTGAATCCAACCGTACCTATGCAACGAAAGGTAAAAAAAAAAAAAAATCATCATCGGTCACCTTCCAACCCTCTATTAGTTATCCTTTGCTGACCTACCCTATCGTACACCTCATTTTACCCAACGACCTTCACTCGCTTCCATCTTACCTTCACATCTCGAACGAGTACCCGAAGAAGACCACCGACGTCGTAAGGGATCGGTGGAATCCGTCATGACCGAAAGCAGCGCACACCTTCAAAAGATCAAGATGACCGAGGCCGTGAAGCGGTGTGGTTCGTTTGGACCGGAACTGAAGCACATTGTGGATATGTTGCTGACGTTGAAAAAGAGGGAACGATCGCTTTGTTTGTTCAATTCGGATTTCTTGAAAGAAAAGATCAATGCGGCCATTGAGGCACTGGAAGTATTTGATGAAGACGAAGAAGAAGAAGAAGTGATTGTGAGAAAGCCGTCGATACGAAATATACCTGAACACATCATACCTCCCCCTCGCATTTCCAAGGCTATACCCATCGTTGCACCTCCCTCACCTGAAGAAACGGCCAAGATGGCCGAGATCAAGAAACTGTTGAGTTCATTTGAAGGAAAGCCGATTCATGAAAGAAAACAACTCTTGGGTGATCAACTCTTTCCTCTGGTCAAGGTAATCTAATCCCATCCAATTTCCCTCACTCACTTCTTTCTTAGGCCACTGGCGTTCGACATGCACCCAAGATTACGATTCGATTATTAGATACGATCGAACTGGAAGAATTGGCCAAGATCATGTTTAATAAGGAATTATTAAAAGTACAAGTGAATAAGGTTGCATAGAAAATACAGATCATTCCCCCTTTCTCTCCTTTACTTTTTTATACACCCCATCTTTTTACAATCACTACATATTATATCAATCGCACTTGCCCATCTTTTTATTAATAATACCTCTTTTTATATACAAAAGTCCTCTCTTCCCCCCCCCCTTTTTTTTTGCAAGCGTTTAGTCATCATTTAGATCACATGAATGTGTAGAACATGAAAATAAAAAAAAAGTTCCCATTCAATTTTCTTTTTTTTCTTTCAATCATGTCGAGTGTAGATGAAAAAGTAAGAAGAATAGAATAGAAAACAGAGACTGAACAAGATGTTTAGAATCCTTCCGTCAGATTATCTCGTTTTCTTCAAGACTGTCTTTGTCTTGGTACACTTCGGGTAAGTAAGAAAAAAGGGAACGAGACCTTATTGAACAGAACCCAAGGGATTTCGATATTTTGATACTTTGATGAGAGGAAGAGAAGAGCTCGTGTTGAGAGTCTATGTTGATCATCGAGCACCATCTCATGTCACCTTGATGCCTTTGGAACTCTTTAGTGAATACGGGCAAGTATTTAAAAAAAAAAGAGAGAGGCAGAGAAGATTGATGACAGGATAGGAAGAGAGCGGGTTGGGAACAGATGAGCTTGGGTGATAAAGACTTGAAGAAGAAGGTAACAAAAGAAACTTGGGTGATCTTTTTTTTTTGATAACAAAAAGGGTGTCTTTAGGAAAAGATGATCTTTTTGATTACGGGTTATGCCAAATACCGTTGTCCTTATGTTTGGGTAGGACCTCATCCCATACAGACCCTTCACTCACATTCATCAGTTACGATCCCATCAAGAACAACTGCTACCTTCCAGTCAAGCAGACAATCCACTTCAGCTCATCAAGACAGACGAGTGGAGAACAAAAGGTAAAACAGAAACCAAAGGAACTCGTCGGACTGATGCATCGCTGCAGAGGTTGGACTGTGGGAGATGATCGCCGAGATCATGGCTTGTATCATGCAAGTAGAGAACCCATTCGAAATCGATTTTGAATTCATCCATCATTTGCCACCGCCAGAAGCCCTCTTGCTGACCTCGGCTCTCGTCCAATTTCTCGAGACGATCTATGTCGAAGCAGGACCCGAGATTGGCTTTGTTGAGAAAGGTAACACATTACATGAGTGTGACGTTACTGAGAGAACGTTAGTGTGTGAGGATATTCAGCAGCTTGAGCTAAAGAGGTTTTATCTAACAAGAACCCTATCCAGTGAGGACCCACTGAACAAAGGGAGAAAATAAAGGACCGTCTGGATGTGTAGTACAACAAGTGAAAGGATACCAGGCAATTGAAAAAAAAAAAGGAAAGTGCGGAAAATAAAAATAGTCTTTTTTTTTTTTTTTATATTGCAGTAGCAACATTTGTTATCTCTTTCTTTTTTTTTTCTTATTTCATGTTTCCCAAACAACAGCAGCAAGACGAAGAAGATACAATAGAACTTTTGTCTTCAACAGAAAAACTTCAAGTGCCCAAACAAAGACATGTTCGGACAGGATCAGCGTCATCGTTTATTCATTTCAAAGCACCTGTACAAAAAGAACAAGTGGATTCACAAGTGACTCATCCCAACAGACTCGCCTCTCAAGTAAAAAAAAAAAGTCCATAGATAAACCAAACAGTATCTGACAACCATCCCATAGGCTTTACCTTCGTTAATTATCTGTGTGATTGGATTAGTATTTGCTGGTTGGATGATGGATATTTATCAAGTAAGAAACACATCCTTCCCCCCCTCCCTAGCCTAACAGGATCTCCTAGCACTGGGATGTATTCACCAACATATCCGAATTATTCATCCTCGTTCCCGTCTTGCTCAACCTGAAAGGAAATCTAGAAATGAACCTGGCCGCACGCTTTTCGACTTGTGCCAACATGGGCCATCTCGATCATCCAGAGACCCGACAGGCGCTTGTGTGGGGAAACTTGGCCCTCATTCAAGTTCAGGCGCTGATCTCGGGCTCGATCGCAGGCGTCTTTTCGGTCCTCTTGGGTGTCTTGCTCCATCCAGATGAACCAGTCACGATCGGTGAGATCCTCTTGGTCATCGCGAGTTCCATGGTCTCTGCTTCCGTCTCCAGTTTCGTCCTCGGCTTATTCATGTGCCTTTTGATCATCCTCAGTCGTCTGTTAAAAATAGATCCCGGTAAGAAGCATAAAAGAAAAAGATCATACTACATACTCATGTGTCTCTGCAGATAATATTGCCTGTCCTATGGCTTCTTCCCTAGGTGACGTGGTCACCTTGGGCATCTTGGCAGGCTGTGCTCATCTCTTACTGGTGCACATTGGTAAGATTTGATGATTTTTTTTTTTCATTTATTCATGTGTCACCTTCTTGATATAGAAACCTCGCTCAGTTCCTGGTTACTCTTCCTCATGTTTGGCTCCATCCCCTTTTTTGGTCTGTCGGTGTGGAGAAACAGGCATGTGAAAGACTTGCTGTTTTCTGGTTGGACGCCGATCGTGATTGCCATGTTGATCTCCAGTGGCGCGGGCTTGGTCTTGGAGAGGTATGTGGAGCAGTACCAGGGCTTGGCCATGTTTACGCCCATCTTGTGTGGATTGGCTGGTAATCTGGGCTCGATCTATGCCTCACGTATCAGTACCTGTCTACACAAGGGAGTCCAGGAACACTTTGAACGGGTCGAGTGGACCCTGCTGATGATGAACATGCCCGTTCAGTCTCTCTTTTTGGCCATCGTCTGGTTTCTGGAGATTGGTCATCTGGATTTTACACTGGCCTTTGCCCTTGCTTACTTTCTTGTCTCTACTCTATCCGTAAGTGTCATTTGCCTCATACGCTTTGCTCATGCACCTTCTCTAGACTTATCTGGCGTTGAAGATGGGTAAATCGATGACGTTGATCTTTTGGAAATATAAATATGATCCCGACAACTATGTCTTGCCTTATTTGTAAGTACCCTACGCACCCCATACGTGTTATTCATCAAAACACATAGAACGGCCATCATTGACGTCATCTGTACAAGTCTACTGGTCGTCTCATTTCATGGGTTGTCATCGACTGGTTATGCCAATCTGAACGTATCCACTGCTTAATATACCTCTTTGTTTGCTGCTGTTATATATATATATCTATAGATTTACTTTTTCTCTCTTGTATTAATAATTAAAGAAATAATCTGGCTTGGTGTGTAATAATAAAGATGGAAAAATTATTTATTATTATAATTTACATGTAAAATTTAATTTTGAAGGACGATAGGACCTGAAGTAAACACTTCCCAATCCTTTTCATTCTTTGCCTCACCAAACAACTTCAAAGCAGACACACGGAAGCGATAGGTACCAGCAGGTGCAGGAAGAGCGACCGCACCAGCAAAGGAAGTCGGCACATACGTACCGTCCCAGACAAAAGAAGATTCATAAGACTTGTCTGCATTAAAGTTACGGGACAAGTAAGCGGTACCGGTAGAATAGAGACCCAAGGATTTACCGGTGCTGTCGATCAGCTCGGCCTTCATGAGACGTGTGGGCGTCAAGAGTCTGTAGACAGTGAAAGGAGCCGTAGTGGACTTGCTGCGATCGTACGTATAGGTATCGTTCACGCCATAAGATTGGGTGCTGCTGCCGACATAGGGATAGCCATCGTCAAAGATGGGCAAGTCCTTTTGTTTGCCTTGGACACCGACATAAGGAATACGGATGTCCTTGCCGTTCTTGGTTTGCTTGGATTTCAAGGTGATGTAACCACCATAGTAAATGTGCTTCTTGGCATCGGTCTTTGGAGGCGTCACGGTGACCGTGATCGTTTTGGATTGACCGGGTGCGAGCTTGAAGGTCTTGGAGGAGAAACGCAAGTTGGCGGCGGCGGCCACGTTCACGGCAGGCTCGAGAGGTGTATAGCCCGTCTTGGAGACATCATAGGGAGAGATACCGGTGGAGACTTGGTTGACGAGTTCATATTGGATCGTCTTTGAACCGTGGTTGGTGACCTTGAAGGATTGTTTTCTGTATTGGGTGGTAGCGGTATCATTGAAGCTGATCTGACCGGGCGTGATGTGTGTGCCTTGGGTGATGGCATCATAGACTTGGACCAGACCGGCACCGGCACGAGCAGGACTGTCGATCGAGTCGGCCTTGAAGACAGGGCGAGGGGAAGCGTAGTTTTGGAATTGTTCATGGACGAATTGGACGCTGTCCTTCTTCTTGCCGTGGGCCTTGACGTAGAGAGCGACCGAACCGGCCACATAGGGAGAGGCCATCGAGGTACCGTCCATGATACCCCAACTGTCGAGATAACGAGGCAAGGTAGAATAGATGCGACCGCCGACACCAGCAATATTGGGCTTCAAGATCAATTCGGCACTGGGACCCAAGCTAGAGAAACTAGAGACCGAACCCGCATCCGACACAGGGACCACACTCTTTCCAGCAGAAAAGTCAATCGAGACCTTGCCCTTCTTGACAGCAGCCAACAGGCCCTCACCGTCTTTCAAACTGACCATGACCGAGGCCAGGCTGGCTCCGGTCGTCTCAGCACCCGAGAGAGCTTCATCCGCATTGTCGTAGATCACGACCGAAACAGCACCGGCCGAGGCAGCATTGTTGACCTTGTCGGCAAATGAACAGCTACCACGCTTGACCAGTGCCACCTTGCCCTTCACGTCTGGAGAGACAGCCGAGGCAGAACAGGCATCGTTCGTGGGGTTATCGACCTTGGAGGCAATGGCCAGATCGCCATTGGTCAATTTGGCACTCGTGCTGGATCCGCTGCTGAGAACATAGGGTATACGATCGGCAAAGCCAGAGGCGATGAGCGTCGTGGTGTTGGTATAGTCGTTTTGAACAGAGGCGACCGAGAAGGCGCCCGTGGCCGTACTGGGAGAACCGATCGTGTACGCACCTTGTGCACCCGAGTTACCGGCCGAGATCACGACATGGACACCCTTGGCCACGATCTGATTGACGATCGAGAGTTCGGCATCCGAGGCCACTTCGACCCAGGGGTTGGTGGATCCCAAACTGAGGTTGATCACATCGACGCCAGCATCGTACGCCATCAAGAGACCTTTGACGATCACATCGTCACCGGTCACACCCGTACAGCCAAAGACACGGTACATGGCCAGGTTGGCTTCAGGAGCAACACCGGTAAAGTTCTAGAGAGACCTCTGTCAGTAAAGCCCCAAACCCCTCCTCTTTCACTTACCGTCGCAGCATCATAACCCGCAATGATACCCGACACATGCGTGCCGTGGCCACTGGCGCCTGAACCAGCACCACATTCGTCCAGAGGATCCGAATCAGGCACGGGCGTGTTGGAACCCGTGTACTTGTCACCGACCAGGTCATAACCAGTGACCACCTTGTAGCCTTTACCAAAGCCACCGCCCAAGGCAGGATGCTTATAATCGATACCTAACCCAATCCGTCAGCGTCCTTCCGTCCCCACCGCTCTCTCCGTTCTTACCTGTATCTAAAATGCCGACCAAGACACCCTTGCCCTTGTTCTTGAGCTGACTGTGCACAATGTCCACTTGAGTCATGTGATGAGGCAAGATGGACTTCTTGCTCTTGCCCTTCTTGATCAGTTTCACCTCAGGACGAGGCACCTTTCTGACGGGCGAAATGTATTCGACATCGGAACGATCCAAGATGCTTTCCAGCGTGCTCTTCTTGACGTCCGCATCATCGGTATCGATCGTGACAGACATGCCCTTGAAGAAGGAGTGGTTGTAGCGTTCGTGGACCTTGATATGAGCGCCCTTGACTTCTTGCATCGATTGAGAAAAGAGCGTGCCGGCCGAACTGGACGCTTGTTTTTTGAATCCGACGATATAACGGCCTGGGATGACATCTGAATTGGCGTGTCTGAATTTGGGATGGTGAAGGTTGACTGCTTCTGCCGTCAAGACAAAGACAGCCATACAGACACCTGCCACATAAAGAGGAAGGATGGTGAGGGTTGATTTTTTCATTGGTTGTTTGGAAAAGGAATGAACAACAATAGAAAATAAAAGAAAGGATAGAGTAAAAGAAACTTTTTGGTGGATGAAAGAAAAGAAGAAGGTGGTGCTTTTATAGGTTATCACCCTGGTTGCCTTTTAATAAAGCATTATCACATTGAACACAAAGTCAGCAGGACTTGTAATACATGGGATAATCTGTTCATGTAAACGAAATGTTTACAATGTGTATGTCAACCAGAGCTTTGAAACGACCATACCAAGTATAGGAAGAAAATCCAAATAAGGGAAGCTCAATGTCACTCAAGCAGAAATCTCCATCTCATAATTGCCTTCTTTGGTATCTCTTTCTTTTTAACCAGATTACTCACTGTCAAGTTTGTACGAGAATAGATGAAACATACAGAGATGCTTTTATGCAGAGAGTAACCTGTCGGTGGATAGTGAAATGTGAGGGTGGCATGGATAGAAACATGACAAGTATATGTCTGTTTGCTGTCGCACGCGAGTGTGTGTGTATGTATGTGCACCATTGAACCCCCCCCCTTTTGTTTTTCTCTTGTCCAAGGTTTAATGCTCGTAAGATTTTTCTTTTTTTATCAAAGCTTCACAATCAATGTTCCTCATATAAACTAAAAAGACTGACAATAAACTTTATTTTTTTTAGCTTCATACTAAAAAGTACCTTATAAAACATATGCATATCAATTGGATCCTATTATACACATCAATTACTCTTATTATTTTCTTTTTCTATAGACACAATTTGATTTTTATAGAGATTCTCTGCACTGTCTAGAACGGTCATTGTAAACAAATTTCTTTTGTTTATTCACTGCCCAATAAGAAATGATTTTAATAGACTAGAGTTTAATTGGTCCTACTGTGTTACAATTTTGCCTTGTTCATTTTAAATGAATGTGATCTTGAACTTCTTGATTTGGTTATAAACTTCGTGGTAGCTATAAAGAAAACAAATTTCCTTAATTAAGTCTAGATAGCTTTCCTATCTCTTTTTTTTTCATTTCTTATGGTTCAGTTCAATTGAAGTTTATAGGCTGGCACATGCCTGTTCCCGTGCTTTTGACATTCTGTTTTGGTTTATCAAAGATGACTTATTGTTTGTTAAATCATTCTGTGTTTCAAAAATAAAATTCAGGTCGTACTTTTGATCGGCGTAAACAATAAACAAGTGTGAATTCTCGAGCGTTTGAAAAAAAATAAAAGATGACAAGAGTTGAAATACAGCGTAAACGGAAATAATCAGAGAAAATGCCTGGGCTTCAAAACATTTTTTTGTGATGCTTGTGTTAGTATAAAACAATAGAAGCTCAAGATCGATGAGTATTTGGATCTAAGTGAGACGAGTATAAACAATTGGCCGCAGTAAGATAAAGGGTTCATGTAGTGTGGGACAAGTGCAATTGCATTAGTAAAAGCAAACAGCACAATTTTAAAAGACTTGATGAAGCTCAATTGAATGAATAATAGAATAGGCTTGAAGAGATGTTTCATGTCGTCAAATCAAGGTACCTCATTAAAAAAATTGCACTGGTTGAATTAAAGAAATCATAGACTTTTTTTTTTTTTTTTTTTTTTTTGCAAAAACCGTGAGAAGAGTATTTCGTGTACCTTTCTAATCTATATTCCATAGAATCCAATCTATAGGGTTACCATTGACACATAAATAAAGAAAATATAGCTTTATATTTGAGTAAGCGACCAATGAAAAATTTAGACATTGATGCCATTCATTACTCATCTTTGTTACTAAGGAAACACAAAGAGGGAAAACCTGCTAGATTGCTTTTTTCATTACATATTTCCATTTTTAAGTATGTAAATACAAGTTACTGTTGGTATCATTTTATGTTGTACACCAACTCTGCTTATCTGAAACTATCCATTTCTAGTTATTCTATCTGATACAAATCTACATTGGCATTTCATGATCTTTTTATGCATAGTTTATGCTTTGTAAACGTAAAGGAGATTTTGTATGTTACACATGTTAATTATTATCATTTTGATAATTCAAAGAGAGAAAGAACAGGTAATAAAAAACAAGCAGTTGAGCTATTCAACACTGTAGTCTTTAATGACTTCTTTTCGCCGTTGTCTACAAAAAAAAGGGGGAAAGAGGATAATTTGGTGAGCTATTTTTCATTATTTTTGAAGTAACAAAATTATCTCTTTTATAAATATCGCTGTAATCGAAGCAAATCGTATGTTTTGACCAAATAGACTAAAATTAATCGCATGTGTTATTTATTATTGATAACAGAGAATTACAATAACCAAGAAACACTCGAAAGATCGATTCATAATTGACTTTGCGCCATAGACGTGTATCTTGCAGTATGACAATCTAAGGGTTGAGCAATGATGATGAACGATGAGAGTAGATTATCCATTTGAAATATATTAAGCACAGTGGAAATATAAAATAAATCGACATTGTCCTATCAAACGGCCCTCGGTTGCATTTAGTCTACTGCATCATAAATACATTGTCGTCCATGGATCATTTTTCTATAAGCTGTAGGAAAGAAGAATACTGCTATCTACAATTTTTAGCCAATTAAAATTTAATAGAAACTTGTAGCGTACACCTTTTGAGTATTTATATTTGTATTTTTTTTAAACAAAACCACTGATATAATTTATTTATATTGTAATTATCAATAAGAGAACATTTATACGTAAATAAGTGTATATTTACAATAATGATATTTTACTGGTGACTTTACCAGATTTGACACTTTTCTAAAGGATTCATAGGCCGTCTTTCAGGACATTTGAAAGCTTCTGCAAATTCAGCACTATTTTGGACAACAGCATTGGCTCTAATATTATCAGGTGAATGAACATCAGATCGAATGCGTTGAACAGCCTTCTCAGGACGTATGTTAGAACACCAGACTCTTCCATAACTGATAAAGAAAAGTTGCTGGGCAGAGAACTTTTCAAGACCAGGCAATGTTGTCTGCTCACTTGCATTTTTGGAAAATGCGGCTTGGTATGCTGCTCTGACGCCACCGTTATCAGCCAAGTTCTCACCGATTGTCATCTTGCCATCTATATGGTACTGCTTATGATCGGGGCCATCAATTGAAAAGTTACTATATTGACGAATAAAGCATTGTGATTTATCTTCAAAGGCAGCAGAAGTTGCGTTTGTCCACCATGTATTCAAGACACCATGACCATCATAAAGGCGACCTTGGTTATCAAAGGCATGCTGTAGATAATTATATTAGACTCAAGAATATGCAGATATTTTTTTTTATCTTACTGTAATTTCATGACCAATCATAGAGCCAATGCCACCATAATTGAGGTAATCGGGCAATTCTGTGTTATAGAATGGAAATTGAAGAATGCCAGCAGGAATAACCACCTCATTATAGTTAGGGGTATAGTAAGCATTGACTTCATGCGGTGTCATTTGCCATTCATTCTTGTTCACCTTCTTTCCAATTTTATTCCAATCTTTTTTGATAATTGATTGTACTGAAGCCATCACATTGCCAAAGTAACTTTTATTATTGACTTGAATATCAGCATAGTAATTGTGAAGAGAGGTAGAGGAACGAACATCTGGGATTGCGGTACCATATGCTTGTTGATGAGCAATCATTTTTACCTATACACATGAAATGTTTATCACTATACATTCTCTCATTCAGAAAAACACACGGTTGTTACCTTTTCAATAGCTCGAGAACGAGTTTCATCATCCAACCATACATTCTTTTCCAAGCGATCAGCCCAAGCAGATAAAATGCTATCAATAAATTCAGAGACTTGTTTACGCTGAGGCTCACCACCAAATGACTTTAATACAAAGTATCGACCAAGAAGTTGCCCGAAAGCATCGCTTGTGCTCTCTGTACAATCACGGCCTCGAGGTTCCGCTTCTGTCATGCCACTGACGATCTTATCAATAGACGTTTGGTATATATTTCGAGTGGTCTTGTCAAGATAATTAACATTACTCAAAATCGATTTGATCGTAAAGAATTCATGGATCGCTTGGGTAGATACATTGCCTGTTTGGCTATGAAGAAACCAATCTGTCAGTTGTTCCATATACTTGGGCATGTTGACCACAACATGATCGGGCAAGGAGGTCGTGTTGGATGCAAATTTGTGAAAGATACGAGCCCAATTGACAATTGGATATTTTTGGTTGAGTTCTGCTATAGACATAGGATTATAAATGCCCACAGGGTCTTGAAGTTCATTTCTAAAGAAAACTTAGAATTTTTATATCTTCTATAGAGTGCTTTCAACTTACTGATCGACTGTGATTGAGGCAAGATGTATTTCAAATTTTACGAATCCGTCAACCATCGATTCGATATCTGCAGATCTCAACACAGGCAAGTTGTTTTCGCGCATCTTTTCCAAACGCATGTTCTTGTCGGTTCCATTAGATTCACCAAGAATGTTTGTAATAAGAGAGATTAAGCCGTTTCGATACTGATCCATGACGTCCGATTGGTTGTAGTATTCTTTAGCAGACAGAGTTAAATCAGGTTGGGCAAGAAAGAGGGTGTATTGGTCAGGATGACGATCATCAGGGCCAACAGTGAATTTTACCAAGCTACTAGAGCCTTGCGTCATTGACTCAATCATTCCATCAGTCAATCTGTTAAGATGATCAAAACCAAATTGAGTGTTATTGATAGCAGAGGAGGAGCCTAAGACGGTGGCTATCTTAGAAAGGTAAGGATAGATAGGCGTAGGACCAAGTGCATCAATCATTGCTTCATTCATGCATGAGCCATAATAAGTTTTTAATTTGTTAAAGTTGGCACGATCTTGTTCCTTTTGTGTGTCATTAAGGAGACCTGAATCATTTCGGATACCGACCAACACATCATCGTAGCTACCCTCGAGCAATTTTTGAAGACTGTCCAAGTTATCATAACGTAAGTTAATAAAACTACCAATACCTAAAGGAGAATTTAGTTTGCATGAATCGATAGGTAGTATCTGTACTACAATACTAACCTGCTTGAGAAGCTGGAATAATATGGTTCTTGACCCATCCACCACCTAACAAAAGCAATGATTATCCCATCCCAAAAAATAATATTCAATATAGCCTTACATGTGTATTGGTAAAAGTCGCTACAAGGATCTACATTGAGATCCATATCTTTTAGAATAGAGGCTGCCGCCGTTTGACAAACTTGGGAATCACAAACAGGAGTGGCACGGGCCATGAGTTGAGCAGAATGAGTAGCAAGGCTTTGAAGAATACCACCCGGCATTTTTAATTTAACAGTAAAATTTAAATGATAATATTGAAAAGAAGGGGAAAAAAAGGGAAATAGGGAGATCTATTTATAAGAAAATAAAAACAGAGTTAGATTTTAAGCCTTCAAAAGCTGGTAACTTTTTTTAATTTTTGCGAAGTTTGTATTACACATAATGCGAAGTTACAAAGATCTAAGCCAATTTTTTTCTTTGTCATTTCTCTTCATTATACACAGCAATCTATTTTAAGGGTCAATTTTTTTTTAAGCGCAATTCAATTGCGTTGTGAGTTGAATTTGAAAATACCATTCTTTCTCTTGCGCAGGTTGCTTTGTGTCTCGTTACTTTTTTGTGTATCACAATTTATTTTCTCTTCCCGTCAATTTTTTATTTGTTGCTTAATTAAACAACTCCTCTTTTTTCTTCCTCAATTCAGTTGTCCCTATTAGAGGCTATCACATAAAAAACCAAGAAAATAGACTTTTTTGTGTTTTGTGCTTGTGTGGTTACCACCTCTTTGTATTCTCCCTCTGTCTCTTTCTTTGATTGAAAGCTAATTTAGAATGAGCACAGACACCAAGTTAATATTAAGTTTAGTAAACAGAATAACAACTAGAGTAAATATCTTGCCACTTTTTTCAATATATAATTTACACCGTAATAGCTGTCAATTGTAGGTGGATCTGAATATGAGTCTTTACAACACGATCCTTTAATCCAACAAACGTAACTATACAATGAAAAAAAAAGCCAAGATCTCAGTTTCATTTACTAATTAATCTTTTTGACATCTCGGTTCATTTAATGTCATCAGAGGTACACAAACTTTTTTTTTTTTCCCTTTAAGTACTAAACCAAGATTATTGTTATATAGTGGCAGCATTGATAGAACTGTCAAAATATAGACTGCCTAGTATAGCAGCAACAATCACTGGTACATTAGAAAATATATCATCCAAGGTAACTTAATAAAAAAAAAAGATTTCACAAAATTAAAAACATGAATCTAGTCAAAACATGATGATACATCGCAGCATTTACTCAGACCTCAGTTATTTATGCTTCGTATATTAGCAGCTTGTCTCCATCATCATTGGAAGCACCATCAATCGACAAAAGAGAGCAAACGACCGGTCCTTGAACGATCCGATACCGATTTTTGGGAATTGCCCGAGGGAATACCACCTATCCGTGACGATCCACCACCATTAGACGACAATTTAGCAAAGCATATTGTTACCCTCATCTTTCGATTTATGTCTATTTCAGGATCACTCGAAGATCGTGATCATGGATACGTGCCTAATGGCTTTAAGAGTATCGCTGTGACCAACAATAGACACTCGGTATTCGCAGATATTTATGAGACCGCAGGCCGTATTATGGCTTATGTGAGCGCGAGTAACTGGGGCGTGGTGTTTACCAAATTTAAAGCGAGAATGATGCAATTGAAATCAACCACAGAAGAAAATACAGAGATAACAGAATTTGCCACATTAGAAAGTGCATCCTTGAACTCAAAGAGATTAAGCATGATTCTGACAGGTAAAAAAAAACAGTAGGATTTCTATCAGATCTATTGACTGCGTGTTTTAGAGCTATGTAGTTCAACCTTACAGCTAAAAAAATCAACACAACAGCTAGTAGCTATTGCTCTAAGAAAAGCCATTTGGAATTGGATAGAGAATTATACTGCAGAATTTATGGCCTTGTGCCACAAACAAAAGAGAATGGAAGGCACACCAGAAATACTGTTTGACATCTTCAACTCTCTAGCAGATACTGCAAAAAAGAAGGCTATTTATTGGCCTGCTCAAACCATGTTACTTATCCTTTGTCCTGATATATTGCATTCGATGGGTGTCGTTGGAGGAAATGCTCAAAATAAAAAGGTGCGTATTCATATATAACCCAATGTATTCGCTTTCTTACGCTTGGTTATTAGGCGTTATTCTTGAACGCTTTAAAGAAAGCTATCAAAGCAGATCGCATGGCAGAGCTCGCAGCTATTTGTTACGCAGATTTTTGTCGAGCAGCCACTTATGTTTCAAAAGATGGCATGACAACCATTCATCAAATGGTGCCAGATATTGAAACCGAATTGGTTGACAAATTATTTGATCCTCACCGAATCGCTCATGTGGATCAACGAGTCAATAGCTTGGGTGTTAATGTGGACCATGAAGCTTTGATGGCAGATTGTATTATAGCCTTGTTTCGATTAGATGCCGAAAGAACTGTTAATACGCTACTTCCGTTCTGCTTTGGTTTTACTGCACCCATGATGTTTAGGACAAGTGTTGTCAAAGCTGCAGTTGCCATTGCCTCTGAAGGAAACAAATTACCATGGATCGCTTCTGTCTCTACACTTCATCGCCCGCTTTGTAGCCGTATTCGCGCCTTGTTTTTGGAAAACTTTCAACGCGAGGCTCGAGAAAGATCAGATGCAACGAGTCAAACATCACGAAAGACAGGAACGCGTCCAAGAAGAGACACAAGGGCCATCACACCGGAAAGATTTGAATTGACCCTGGATATCTTGCATCTCTATCAAACAGATCCACGCTTTGCCATCCTGGGTGATGATTCTGATCGACTTGAGCAAAATGCGCCGCTTTTGGTAGCCATCACAAAATACACAAATGATAGCAATTCCTCTGTGAGAGAAGCAGCAGCCGATTGCTTAACTAAACTTCACGATCCTGACTCTATTCTTTTCTGGGGACCATCTGATTTCTTTATGGAATCTTTTTGGAAGATATCATCTCAAGTACAGTATACGCTTGCCAAGAAACTCTTGGGAGAGAAAGATCAGGTGTTAAAGAATCTTTTGGAGCTTTTAAAACAATTGCTTACATTACGTAATGAATTTTTGGAGAAGCATTGTGATTCAGCAACGAAAGGAATCGATACACCAGAACGGTGGAAGGCCTCTGTGGCACTTGAGGTTGCCTTACTCATCTTGTTGTGCTCTTCAGATACAGATATCTGTACGCTAGCAATCGACTGCTTTGGTCTGTTGTGTACAGAAGTTCAATTGACCGAGAGTTTTGATGAATACCGTCCTTCCTCTACCACGATTGTACAAAACATGGCATGCTATACAGAGCTCGCTCATCAAGCAGGCGTTGTCACTGGTCGAAAATCACAGCAGCGTCGTATACGCCAATTGCTGCGCACCGTTAATCGTGGATCATATGGTGTCTCTGCTGCTTGGGAAGAAGCTTGGAAACGTTGGAAATTGATGACACCTCTTATTATTCGTCCTGCGGAAGAAGGTAGAGAAGATATACCAGAGCATATAAAAAAGAGTGGGGGTTGGCAAGATAAATTGCGAAACACGTCTGGGAGACATGTGGCCTCCTCAACCAATATGCTACCCCAACGATTTGAACAAGTGGATGAATATCGATCCACCGAATGGCAAAACTATGCTGGTTTTCTTGTTGCCTTGGGTGGCGTGTGCTACATGACAACATCAAATGATGAGCTTTCAGGTAGTCAGATCAGTGGCAGCAGTAGTAGTGGATTCCGTTCTATAGCTGAATCCACCCTCTTGGTTGAGAAATTCATGATGGAGATGGTGGACCTCCTGGCTTGTGATCATTTAATGGCCAGAGAATGGGTAAGGGAAATCATTGGGAATGATCTATCACCTACCTTGTATCACATCATGTTTCGTGGTCTAGAAGAGACGATATCACAATGCTTTCCTCAAGAAAATAAAACCGATCCTGTATGTGGGCCTCGATATACGCTCTTTGTTGAACAGGCTGTTTCGGTCCTCAAGCTCACCATAGAACGGTTGACAGAGAATGCAGAGGCTTTGTTTATGGTTGACTTTAGTAATATTATCAGCCTTTGTGCCTTTTATGTAAACAAATTACCAAAGGATGCAGGGTCAATGAAGATGAAAATCAAATTATGTCAATTGATTGAAGTTATGATTGCAAAGAAAGACCATATCTCACTCAGACAAGAGTTTAAACTAAGAAATAAGTTACTGGGAATCATTGCTGAATGGACAAGTGATTATTCATTGACAAAGGTGATTTCAATATTAATTTTTCTTATCACGTTCATCTAACCTATATTCATAGAAACCTTATGGACTCTCCCAAACTTCCTTCAATGGATCCTCCCAATTGGAAAAACTTCAACAGGATTTGGATGTAGCATGTTTAAAAACTATTGTTGCTCTACTTCATCAACTGCCTCTTCAACAATCAGACTCTGTTCAAGAATCCAATGCTATGCAATCAAAAAGCAAAATATTTTATAAATATTTTACTTATTTCTTCAAGATATTAAACAGATGTCGTGTGTCAGAGGTAATTGCCATTTTCTCTTCTTCTTAAGATGTAGTCTTTATTTAACTTACATAATTTTGTATTAGCTGGATTCTGCTTCTCGATCCAATAGGAGCATTGAATATAGAGCAGTAAGTCATAAGTATAAACGTGTAACTTGTGTTCTCATTTCGTGAGATTAGAATTCTGAAATGGCTCCCTTGAAAAACTACACAATCTTGGCACTTTCGAATCTATTAAGCGCCAATGTTGATGCAGGCTTAAAGTTTTCTTTCTCAATGGGCTATCATGAAGATACTAGTACTCGAACTGCCTTTATGGAGGTTTTATCCAACATTTTGACTCAAGGAACAGAATTCGAGACTTTGTCTGAAACAGTCATGACTGACAGATATGAAAGATTGATAGATGTAGGTTAAACACTTTTCTCATTATGTTGTTTAAAAGCATAGATATATAACGAGACTTTTTAGATGATTGTTTATTCTGATTTAAACATAACTATGTCACTTTGTGATGTTGGTCCATCTTCTGAAATTGATGATGTTGCCAGTGTTCTACTCGCATGCTATGCTTCAAGGAACCAAACAATGCGATTACTTAAAGCAGTTATTCAGAAAGAAGTTGAAACGACAGGTTAGACCTATTGATCTATTATTTTTTATGTTCCTATCCATTGCCACTAACAATATAACTTGTATAGAAAATGAAGCCGACCTGTTTAGAAGAACAAGTATTGCTACTCGACTGCTTTCTGCTTATGCTAGAGATAAAGGTAGTGAATACGTTAAAGCTGTTCTTTTGCCCGTATTCCAAAAGATCGCTGAAAGGCCACGAGAGGATAGATGCTTTGAACTCGATCCTTCCAAGTTGGAGCCAGACGAAAATGTTACAAAAAACACAAATAACGTGATTGAAGTCACCGAGATGTTTTTGGAAGCCATCTGCAGTTCAGTAGATCTTGCTCCCCGATCATTCCGAGAAATCGGTCATCATATTGTCACAGCAGTGCGTGAAAGGTTCCCTGAAGCTAAACACACAGCTGTCGGTTCATTTATCTTTTTAAGATTCTTTTGTCCAGCTATTGTCTCGCCAGAAATGGATGGTCTAGTAAAGAACGCGGCGTCTATTCCACGCGAGTTGCGTCGTGGCTTCTTGATGGCTACCAAAGTGATTCAAAATCTTGCCAATAATGTTTTGTTTGGATCAAAGGAAACCTACATGATTAGCTTGAACGATTTCCTGTCTTGTAATATTTATCGAGTAGCCAGCTTCTTGCGTGAAATTTCCAAATTGCCTATTCAGGAAGAGGAACTTCCCGAAGCCAGAAGATATTTGATGAATGAAAAAAACTATGCTTTACTGCATCACGTCTTAGCCGAAAACATGGAAAATGTTGTAAAAGATATATCAACAAAGAAGTTAAACTATGTCAATCACCCGAATTCTCTCAATAATTGGAAACGTGAATTGGATCGATTTGCTAATATCCTCGCACAACTTGGACGACCACCCGAAATAACAAAGAAGGAGCCGATTTCTTCCAAAAATAATATCTATGCTTCCTCTAATCAATTCTATATTGATTTTATGCGACGCAACAGTCATCGAAATGTAGACTCAATTATATCAAGTAATATTATTTATGAAGGAGGTTTATCTAAAGCTGGGCGACGTGTGGTTTATTTGATTTTGCGTAATATTAAGGTCGATAATATCGATCTTGAGTTACTCATTTATTATTTTGTTCGAGTAAGTCTAAGCCCTGGTTTAATCAATCCAACATTTAACCCGCTTTTTGCTTTTAGACATTTGAAAATGTTTCAGTTCGACCTTTTGAAATCTTAATTGATTACACAATGTTTGGCAAAAATAACGAAATACCAGTACAATGGCTTAGTCAGCTTATGCAGATACTTTCAGCTGATATAGCGGATAACATTGCTGCTGTCTATCTGTATAACCCCAACACTCATTTAAGATCTTATTTAAAAAAGGCGCCCTTGGTCTTTTTATCAGGAAAGCTTTCTAAAAGAATTGTCTTTGCAGCTACACTTGCCGAGATTCAAGAGCATATTCAGTCTCATGAAATAAAACTTCCTGACACAACAAGTAAGTTAAAAGCTCTTCCCTTTAACCATATCTTATGCTATAAGCTTATTCACCTTTCTCGGATATTAGTTGGTCTGGAAACGGAGCCTAATGCTGTATTCTTTCCAGTATACAAACTACTACAGTTTAGAACACAGATGCCGCTTAGCATTAAGGTGAGCGCTGAATATGTTCAAATTATGACGGTTCGCAAGCAGGACTTTATATATGGACTTCAGGCTATTGTCAACGATGTTTATCATATTTCAGAAATTGACCAAATAACCTTAATTCAACATGATCCACAAGGTACTGAACCAATGAATGAATTTAGCTTTAAAACGGCTCGGGACAATGTTATAAACACATTCATTTCACCCAAGAGAGAAGCTATTATCAATGTAAGTAAAACCAGTGACAAAAATAAACGGAAACTGATGCCCTATTCTTTTATTAGCTCATTCGTCAAAGTAAACGTCGCTATGAATCGTCTCGTTCAGCTGCCATCACAGAACGTGCAATTCGTCCAAACGATGTTCCAGGACGACTTTTGAATATGGCACTTCTCAATCTTGGTAGTACTGATCCTAACTTACGTCTTTCTTCATACAAACTACTTTGTGCATTAAGTAGAGCATTCAATTTTGACGTTGGCAAGCAACTACTGGATGCAAAAGGTGAGTGATTAGAATGGCTCCTCTTTATCTTTAAAGCTAAAAAGCTCATCTCATTCTTTAATTAGATCTTTGCCTTCCATCTAATTGTACGGATTTTATTGTTGGTATTAGTGAAAAGATTGCTGAAAAAGAGCCCTCTTTGACACTTGAATTCTTGAACGAATGTATTATGGGTTATTCTAAATCTGAAGAAGGTGCACAATATCTTATTCTCTTATATATGGTGCCATGGTTGTCAAACTTGTCACTTTATTGTGGAAACTCAGCTATAGATACAACAAAAACCAAAGAAGTTTTAAAGCAACTAATTGATCTTACTATGAATGAAGAGGTAACAGAAGGAGCCGATACATTGCTTGAAGACTGTTTATCTAATAACTTTTCAATGATACAGATGACCAAGCTTATCCAGGCCAAGGTTTGGAAAGCTATTGCAGATGTCGATGATATTCTAGGTTTAGTGATTGATACATTCATTCAGGTGTCTAATGAGCATGGGATTGGTTCTCGTCGAGCAGAAGTGTTGGCAGACACAGTAGTGACTTTATCCAGCGTGACTATTCGTGCCAAGCTAGTTTCTTCTATACGAAAAGCATTATATCGTACTTCGTTCAAACCAACAAGATCTCTAACAGAGCACGAAGCCTGGCCAGAGATCACTATCCTTCTTCGATTCGTTCTAATGCTTTCGTTCAACAATCAAGGCCCAATCAAACGTATGATTCCCGAACTGTTTCACGTTCTATCTCTTGTCTTGGGTATTGGACCTACCATTATAAGAGCTTCTGTGCATGGTATTATTGTGAATACGATTCAATCCTTGTGTACACGCATGCCATTATCTGCAGAGAATATTCAAAGGCTTCAGATCATCCTAACAGAACTATCAGAATCAAAAAGCCGACTATTGTTTGGTCTCAATAGAACCAATGCAAATGCATTTTCAATCACGCCTGATACGCTTAATGATACTCTAGAGTCAATCTCTTTATCCTCATTAGAAATTGTTGTTTCTAGATTAACGGAGGTTATGAACACTGCTGCCCCAAGTATAGGTAAGAGGCTGATTGTTGCCACTTGAATTGTTTTTAAACTTTTCTCTATTAATATAGATATGGCAAACTGTTGGAGAGCTAGATGGATGAGTTTGGTGGCCAGTACGGCATTTCAATTCAATCCAGCAATACAGCCAAGAGCGTTTGTTGTCCTAGGCCACTTGGGCAAAGAAGAAATCGATGATGATCTGCTGTATCAGATATTGGTAGCTCTCCGCGGCGCGCTTGCTATTTTTAATGATTCGGACCCTAATCTTGTGATGAGCATCATGATGTGTTTGAAAAACGTTGTAGGAAGCCTTCCAAGTGACTCTGTTTATTTACTTCAACTATTCTGGGTATCTGTTGCCCTTGTTGAACTCAACGCACCTACGATTTTCTCCATGGCACTTGAATTATTAGAAGCCGTCTTTCGATCGCTAGATTCTAATGGTTACTTTTCTGATGGACAAAGTGTATCTGAAGTGTTACTGGCTGCTCGAACACCTATAGCAGATGTGGCAAATCATTTGGATCGATTATGCGGTGTCAATTTTAATACCCATTTCTCATTTGCCATTGCAGGCATTGTGATGAAGGGACTCCGGCACGGCGATATCAAAACTCTAATCTATACCAGTCTTTGCACCTTTTTAGACATTGAACGCAAGCAACGCTTTAAAAACTATATAAAAGATAGCGACATTATTGAAGCAGAGACACTGGGTTATGTGACCGCACTACTGCCTATTGCTGCAAAGAACAATTCTGTTGATGACTTATTAAAGCTTGCCGGAATCTTGGATTACGAAGTAGGTGAAGATGAAAAAACACATGAAGGCATCTTTGATAAGCTTGACGTACCTGATAATACTACCTCTCTCCTTGTTATCTCACTACTTGCTACCATGTTAAATACCGCTGATAGTGAATCTGAGAGGTTGTTTATCTATGGTCTTTTATCGGAAGCAGCGATTTCTATGCCTGAAGTATTCTCATTGATGTAAGAACTAAATTTTTTTTTTGGTTGAAAAATAGCATATATTAATTTATGCCTTTTCTGTGTAGATATGAATCCCTTTTACCAAGAATGAACCAAATCGTGATAAACAGTGAAACACAGCCTTTAATTGAATCCATCAAAGATATTTTGATCACTGTATGCTCTGATTCAGCCTTTTCAGAGGGTAAAAGTGAAGCATCACAAATGGCTATACTAGAACAACTTGGATTTTCTGCTTTATGCGATCCTACGTTTGGAGCTTCAACAACAGACTATATGAAGAATGCCAAATTGGCAAGTGAAATAATGGAAAGGATCATTTCTTGATAGATAAACATAATACACATGCACATACATTTACTTACTTGTAGTCAATTATTGTTTAATGATTAAATATAATATTGCATATGAAAATATAATAAAAATAAACTTATTGCAAACTATTCTGTAAATAATTTGTAACAATAATAAATCAATATATTTTTATCAATATATAATACATCAAAGCTTAAAATGATAATGATAAAGTGCATATTGTTTTACTATTAAGGGACATGTGCAGAATTAAAAGCAAATACTGAAATTGCACAACATGGACTTTGATATTTTCAATGTTTTACATTTGTGGAGAATATTAAAACAAGATTTTCTAGAAATGCAAGACATTTTGATAATTTTTATGAATACTTTGATTTTATTTCAAAGATATGCGAAAGGGGAATAGAAGAAGAAAAATTCTACTTATGCATGTATTGAATGAACTTATTGAGAACAGACAGAGAACTTGCTAGAGTTTTGCAAGTTTTTACAGACGTTCTTCTTGGTCTTGGAAGACTTGCTGATGTTGACACCAGAGATACTGAAGCCGGTACAGGGTGTCTTGGTAGAACAGTCAACGCTGACAATAGGGTTACCCTTGGAGGAGACAGAACCAGTGATACCGCTGATGGAAACATCCTTGATGTTTAAGGAGCTAGCATCGTTACCGTTACAGTAGCTTTGTTGGTTCTTATCACAGTAGTGAGTGGTGATGAGGATAGGGTTATCAACGTTGGTAAGCTTGATGTTGCTGTACTTGACATCAGAGACAGAACCCTTTCCACCGGGCCAGGTCTTGATACGGACACCGTTTTGACAGTTGTTACAGCTACTGTTGAGGATACGAACAGTCTTGACAGTTTCAGACTTGCCACCCTTACCAAGAGAGCCGACACTGAAACCGTGGCCACCGTTACAGTTGATGTTGTTCAAGGTGATGTTGGTAACACCACCGTTGATAGCAAGACAATCATCACCAACAGTGAGTTGGGAGTTTTGGAAGACGATACCTTCAGAAGAGGAGACATCCAAAGCATCAGTGTTCTTGGCAAGCTTGCTGCTGGTAGAGGCAGTCTTGAGGGTAATGTTATCAAGGACAAGGTTTTTGGAATTGGTAACACCCATGTGAGCTCTGGGAGAGTTGACAATGTTGAAGTGACTGACCTTGGAGTTAGTAAGGGCGAAACGGATAACAGTAGGGGCAGTGTGGTCAGCAGCATCGTACCTATGGTTATTAAGTTAGCAACTATTGTATGCGATAAAGAATAGGAAAAAAAAAAAACTTACCAAGCTTGACCGTTACCGTTGATGGTTCCACCACCATACATGTTGACATTATCACCCTTGAGTTGAATGTAGTGGTTTTGACCTTGGAACTTGCTAGCACGGGCAGGAAGGTTGATACCACCAGCAAAGTTGATGTTGACGTTCTTGAGACCGGTAATTTCGATCATGCTCTTAAGGTTGTAGGTAACACCTTTAGTGAAGGTAACAGTACCACCGTTCTTACACTTGTTGAAGGCAGAAATAATGTTATTGGCGTCATCACCACCACTTCTGGATACAACACAGTTAGCACCAGCAGCGACATCATTGATACCGAGAGAAAGCAACAAGAGAGCAGCGACAGAGGAAGTTAAAGAAAGGAATTGGACCATTGTTACAACGATTGACTTTGTAAGAGAATGAGGATGATGATTTGAATTTCTGGATGAAAAAGGGTCTGCTTTTATATACTCTAAATTCTTATATCTCAGCTTACAGAATACGATGTATACAAAGTTATAACCGGGTTTTTCGAAAAAAAAATTTACAATTAATAACATTGATTTATTGAAATATGTGTGTTGTGGCCTCAGTCAGACTCAATGGTGCTACACAACAATCATTTTTAGAAACACTCACTGCGTAAATGTCAAATTAATGTTACCTCAATTTTGATGCCATAGTCAGCTCGTCGCGGTGTTCAAATTCACCTAATATAGATAAAAAATATTTATAAGTATTAGTGCATGATCGTCGTAAAAGTTGTGAAACCTAATTAACTTGTACACATAACGAAGACCTGATAATGGGAACAATTTTTTAAACCAGGTTTTGTTTAATTCTGTAGCTTGAAAATAAGATTGTGTATTCTGTATTCTTTTTCACAGAAAATTTCTATAATGCTCATTTTAGCTTCAATTTGGTAAATGAAAGCAGAATATAAAAATACAAAAGATTCATGGTGCGCATAGTAATCTCATAGCACTTAATTTTATTGAATACTGTCAGCCAATTTCAGCTATTATTTGCCACATTCTTATTCCATTTTACACTAATTTGTTTTCTGAAAAAAAAAAAAAAAAAAAAAAAAAAAAAAAAAAAAAAAAAAAAAACGTGACTATATTCAGATACTGAAAACGAGATATTGTACTCTTTTTCTGTGTCTATACAACTTTTAGAACAACTTATTTAAAAGCTATTTATCACATAAAAATGTCCTTTGCTATATGAACATACCTTGTCAAATATAATCCTATAATTATTTTGCAGTTGCGCTTAATAAAACTATCTGATTTAACTAATTTATATGATGTATTCTGGATTATTATTAATATTTAACACATTACATACTATGTCTCTAATGACTGAGGTGCACTGTCAAATAAGTGCTGTAAGTGGATTCATTTAATTATAAGACATTAAAATTGTCTTGCCGCTTACGACACACAAGCGGTGTTGCGTATTGTAGCATTTAAATAAGGGTTAGGTGCTATTTTTCTCAAAAAAAAAAAAAGCTTTTAAAACTGTTTGTACAAAAAGGCCACTTCTTTGTACCTCTTTATAGATTTAAGTAATTGTAATGTCTTGGAATTTATGTTGCATTCAGTTAGTAATTGCCTGTTAGTTAATATTTGCCACTGAAATTATTATGCGCTGTATAATGGCTAAGGTTACGCAGTTTCTAATTTTCTTCAACGTGCTATGTGTTACTTTTTAGGATCTCATCTTAACGAATAAGTAAGAATTGCGCAACAAAAACGATGAAGAAGTCTCAGAATGAACCGTTAACTAACCGCAATTTTTCTGCACTAAAGGATTCTGAGCATAAAAGCATGAGTATTCTATATTTTCATCGAACAATATCATACTTGCCAACGAGATCTTGATCATATATTTTTCAAAAAAGAAAACCCTGTTTTGTGGCTCAATCTGACACAAGAACGAGGCTAATGATAAAAGTAAATTTTGTAATCGTCGCCCATTCAAAAAAGGAATCTCTTGTGTAACAAATAGTAAAACGACGTAAGATACAACACTACTCACACTCTGAAAGTCATAATTCCTTTGATTATGTCTCAATGGCTAAGCTTCTTATTTGGACAACTAAATGAAATTTGAGCTCATTAGCAATGTTTAGAATCTTTTAGTTAATGAGTACTGATCAGAATGGTTCAAAAGTAAATTGCTTTCAACTGACTATATTTTTCAACAAGTATCATTTCGACTTGATATATTGATTATGTACGAATAAAGGTTCATGATTTTATGAAAAAATAATATGGATCCTAGTCTTCAATTTTTGTACTCTAGCCGTTAATTCAATTTTTTTTTGTTTTGTTTCACTTTTTTAAAAAATGCCATGTACCTCATCTCGTTTAAGTAACACGTCCATACCTATTTGACATAATCACGTTGAAGCTTAATAAGCTCTCAATATTCTGCATCCTTTTGCTTTGCTTAAAGTCCCCAAAAATGAGCCTTTATAGATTAGCTATTTGGCAGTAGTCAGTTGAGAGAAAGCCTGTATGGGCAATTAGTGTTAGAAAAATTACCAGCCAGAACTTTGTCGCCTTGTCAACATGTCCAGGTTTTGAGGGTATACGTTAAGTACAGCAGCAGTCACTTTCTTGGATAATGCAGTTCATGCCTAAGGCAAAGTTAAAACAGAGGAGGAATGGGAAGATGTTGCCGACTCAACCGACGATCTCGTTTATCTTCGTTTCGTATCGTTCAAGGGAAGAATTATGCTTTAAATTATTAGAAAAGAGTTTATTGAAATATGCAATTTTTTAAATCAATTATCATACTCTTTCAGTAATACCTAGTTTTGAGTTGACATCGTGCCCAAAATACCTGATATTGATAGCATTACTTTTATTGATCACAGCTGCTTGAGCTGATAATATCGAAGCATATTAGCACTAAAAGAAGGCGCTAAAGACTTGCATCTTTACGGTACCAAAATTTGTACATCGTAAGAGCACTGTGCTCTTGTTAAAAGTAATAAAGGAAGACATATTACAATATAATTAGGAATTACTAAGGTAAGATGTGTGTTCTTCCTGACTGCCAAATTGCATAGCGACAGAAGAAAGCGAGCAACCGATAGCTCGTTTTGCGATAAGATCCATCATGTGAATGAGCATTCGAAATGTATTCAATGAGCGTAAAAGTAATAAAAGCAGAAGCGGTTATGGTATGGTTAAGTAAATCTTAAAAGGGAAGAGGCTGTCAACATTATTAACAATTGTCATAAAATTGATCTTTTTCACGATATTACAGAATCTTCCAAATGAGTAATAAAGTACTTCCTTTTTCTTCTTGCAGTAACTGAAGCCAACGTTTGCTTTATATATTAGTTATATACCGATAAGAAAACAAGCATAAGCGATGGAATATTTTGGTGATAACTGGTCCAGAGCCTTTTAGAAGTTGCTAACGGTAGAAGCGGCAGAAGTATAAACATGAAACAGCCTCATATATACAGCTGTAGCTCTTCTATAACAATTGAACAAAGCTATAGTGTATCATTGTGATGCCTTTTCATAGGAAATAATGCTCTCAAGCGATTTCGTGTTATCTTCATTTGACAGGCGGAGTCTGAGAATATGCGTTTATCGAGGAAGCTTATGTTTATCAGTGGTATACCTAGTATTGCTTCATAAATTCAAATGATTAAGTACACGTTGTCAACAGCAGGCCTATTGCTTGCATTTTCTGAGATTATGATGGAAATTGTAGTATTTTATGATGACAAATTTCTCAAATATGAACTCTCCATGGTTCTTTCCAACTCTCAACACTCACCCCCGGTGGCGGAGTCTAGATTCTCTCCACCCAATCGCAAAGTTAAATATAAGTCGTATGCCCATGCCGTAACAGCAGCATCAAGAGTGTCTTTGATGCATGACCACATCATACCGCCCCATAGTGATGATTCTTCGACTTTAAGTACATTACAAACTCGGATTTTTAGGGCCTCTAGAACAAAAGGCGCCTACTTGTTAGACATTTCAGCCTGTAAAGGGAAATACACTGATCAACAAAGCATGATTTTACTTAAGGAACAACATCCTAATGTTTATGCTTGCGTTCCTTTAAGTGATGGTCCTCGTCGTTATCTCGAAGTTTATATTGAAAAAGAGAATGATAACAACGACATTATGAACTCTGGACTCATTTTTCCAGATGCTAATCTCAAAGTGTACCCTTGCCCTTCACTTAATGATTCAGCCAAAGTTGTCAATATTAAACTTAGTCATCTTCCCCTTCTTCCAAAAAAAGAAGTCCTAGAAGGCCTTCAAAGAAGTCTTCAAGTGTTTGGAGAGATTATGGATTTAGGCATTACTACGGAACCTGCTACTGGCTTCTTCATGGGAGCTGGCTACGCAGTATTGAACATACAACAGGAGGTCAATGTGGCCGAAAGAAAACTATTTCAAGCACTTAGTCACCAGATTAGCTGGTGCGAATCTAAGGAATTTTTCCATGCGACCTGGAATAATATGCCCACATGGTGTCGCTATTGTCATAAAGAAGGGCACACTAAATTTGAGTGTCCTGACTCTAAAGCCCGTATCATTTGTTATTCTTGTCATCAGAATGGGCATCGCTCCTTTGAATGCCCACGTAGAAATATGCCCATGAATACTAATAAAAAAAGAGATCGAAAGTCCTACCAGACAAAGCAAATAGACTCCAGTGCAGTAACCGATCAGATTAATGAACTTCAGGACTCCGATGATGACTCCAATGACTCCGACTATAAGGATGAAGCACTAGAAAAAATGTCCATTATGTCAGATGAGACCGAAAATGAGGTCGAAGATAATGTCATCGACCCTGAAGAGATTAGACAGTTAGAACAGGATCTTCAAAATCCTAGTCACTACTTAAACAGTGCAAACAATAGTGATATATTCATCGGTCAAAGTGGTGCAACTGTACCTTCGCAACAACCATATGAAGAAAGAGAGACTATAGAAAATAATATGCCAGGCATTGAGTGGTCAAATGAATCACAAAGTGGACGCCAACCAGTTTCCAACTCTAGAGCGGGAACGTTCGGCTCTACCTCTAAAATCTTGCAATAATTATGAGGAATAATATCCTATGCCAATATGCCTCATTAAATGCAAACAGTTTAATCAAATCTAATTCACCGCAAACTCAAAAAGAGTACATACGATACCTACGACTTCAAAAATATGACATAATATGCTTTCAAGAATCTCACGCTTCAACTCCAGAACTTATTCATTCACTCGACATTCATTTTCAACCTAAAGTGTCCCACTGGACACCACATGTAGGCATTCTTTCATTCTCTAGTAATTTCCAAATTTCGATCATTGATACATCCAGCACATTCATTTCACCACGTTTTCAACTTTGTAAAGTCGATCACCCCCAACATTTCTATGAATCCTTTTTTATTTTGAACATATATGCACCTGCTCACTCGGACAGGGAAAGAAGAGAGTTTTTTTACCAATTGACAAGGATGCTCTATGGAATGCATGACCAAATTACCTTTGACCGTTTGATAGTAGCGGGGGACTTCAATTACTCCAATAACCGAACAGAACAACTTTCATATGCGACATCCTCGGAATGGAGAGCCCTATTAAAAGAGTTTTTTCATAACAGCATGTTGATGAATGATCTAGCAAATATTCCAACATTTCAGCGTTATCAGTCGAATGCAACAATTAGTTCTGTTATAGACTATATTTATGTTGGCACAACTATTCACCATAATCTAAAAGATACACAGCTCACGCGTCTTCATCAATCTTGGTCAGACCATTCAATTTTGCAAGTCAGTTTTATGGCAGGCCAAGCACCTACGGGTCCGGGATTATGGCGGGCTAATCCTGTATATGCTTCTCATTCGGCGCTCAAAGATCAAATTACTCACAAAATCAATCGATTGATGCAAAACCTCTCCAGGGATACACAAAGCACACCAGCGGAAAAATGGGACAAGGTTAAATCAACAACGAAGAAAGTAATACGAAATTATGGGTATTCGTATGTTGATTGGAGGAAGACGACAGTACGACGGTTAGAACGGAAAAGAAATCGTATTTTAAGAAGCCAACCGCCGTTGGCAATAAGAGCGCAATTGATCGAACCTATTGATCGTATGTTAAGTAAATTGCAGCAAGAGTTGGCTATAATCGATGGATTGAAAGCAGGAATTCGATGGCGAGAACAAGGAGAAAAATCTGCTGGCTTCTTTAAACGTCTACATCAGCAACGTACAGTGCAACAGCATATGACGGCAGTCAAAGACATGGATCAACATCTGTCTACTAACAATGTCGAAGCAGTACCACCAACAGACCACACATCCGACCCAACTGCAATGAGAGAAATAGTACGGGAATATTACCAACGGTTGTATACAACTGATCATGTTCAGGATATAGAAATCGACAATTATTTAAACAATATTCATTTTAGTAGATCAGTAGATCAGCGTGAAAACGACGCACTGGTGTCAAATATCACAATGGATGAACTGTTGGAGCAAGTACAACGCAGCCCCAAACAGAGTAGTCCCGGTAACGATGGATTGGGATATCAATACCTGCACATCTTGTTCGCCATTCCGTCACTCAAAAAGATTATATTAGAGGTATACAATAACGCATTGACAAAAGAAGAAACCCCATCATCTTGGAAAGATATTCGTGTACGGCTATTACCAAAAAAAGGAGATTTAACTGATTTAAAGAATTGGAGACCGATATCATTGATCAACTGTGATGCAAAGATTTTCACTCGTGTTATCAACTTACGGCTATCAAACATTGCTAACAAAATCATTAATCCATCACAAACAGGGTTTATGCGAAGACGCTTCATAGGTGATAATGGACTTCTCCTTCATCTCATAGTTCAACAAGCGAGACTCAGCAAGCATACTGGTATCGGTCTACTCCTAGATCAAGAAAAAGCCTATGATCGGGTGAACCCTCAATATCTGATTAGAGTTCTAATAGCCTTTGGTTTCCACAAAAGTTTTATACGTTGTATCAACCATCTTTTCTTCGGGAATATGGTACAGATTAATGTGAACGGATACTTTACTCCTATTATTAACCAACAACGAGGTTTAAGACAGGGGGATCCACTGTCCCCAATCCTCTTTAACCTGGCATTGGAACCTCTGCTTCTGGCAATAAATCAAGACATTGACATGATCGGTTACAGATATGTCAACACAGGTATCGAACATCGTGTGAAGACCTTAGCATATGCAGATGATATATGCATCATAGTAGATAGTGTGCCCGACTATAATCGATTACACCATCATTTAAATCGGTACTCATTGGTCTCTAATGCCAAGTTCAATCAAGAAAAGACAGAAGCTTTTGCTTTGAGCGGATACCCGAATGAAATATGGAAAACATATTTACTACAACAAAAGATCTCAGTATATCATACTGATAGGTCATCCGAACCATTTAGATACCTCGGTTATCGCATAATGTTCACTACTGCTCAGCGAAGTTTTTTACAGGACCAATTGATAGCAAAGGTGAAAGATCAAGTACATATATATTCACAGCGCCAGATTTCACTACGAGGACGCGCAACAATCATGAACACTCTGATCTTGACCAAAATATGGTATTGTCTCAGATTGCTACATCCAACGCAGGCCTTTTTCACAGAATTGAAAAAAATTATATATGCTTTTGTATGGCAGCATAAACGGCCGCTGATATCCTTTGATCAACTATGCCTACCAATTGCTCAAGGTGGTTTAGGTGTTTTAAATCCTCAGTTACAACATATAGTACTACAAATTCGACATCTTCGTCATATCTTTAATAATACCAATTATCCCTCTTTGGTTCAGTCTACCATTAAGCATCATTTATCTCTAATAGCTGGTAATGATCGTTTTTATAGTATCTCTCTTTTTGTACCGGCCCTCAGGAAACATGATCTCAATCAACCGTTATCAATCATGCATTCCATATATAAAGCTTTTGATCATTTCTCTCTAGAACCTGACTTCTCGGCCTTGTCTCTCTCAAATCTATTACTACTACCACTCGCAAAACTTTTCATCTCGATTCCTGACTCTCATTGGCTCATACGACACCCAAAATTCCTAGCGTCCCATTTCTTCATCTATGATGATACTATTAATCGACTACGGATAAGAGTCAGAGGCGAATATGCAATGAAACCTGGATTGTGCTACCGTTTTTACAAAGACATTTTACAACATAGAACAATAAGGATACAGCCGTACTTATGGAAATACATTCTGACTGAACCACCAGTCATAGAGGATGACCTTACGGCAGACACTCTTTCTCAACAATTCCGCAATCAACAAATATGGCAGGAATTCACGTCATCTAAATTCAGACAAATAGTAAGCTTCTCCCACTATCAATCCAAGGTCAATATCCCCAAAGTTCGTCTAAAGTTGTTTTGGAGAACAAGTATGCTCCTTCAAGCACGTACAGTGTGGTATAGGGTACTTAACTTTAAGCTACCCACGATGTCCTACTTACACAATATTCAAACAACTGATTCCAATCAATGTCGATTATGTCAAGATCACGAAGAAACAATGGAACACTTTTTGATCTTTTGTCCAATCAAATACTCAATTTGGAAATCTATATTTCACAAATTCTATCCTGACTTCAATCTGCAATCCGAATCAATATGGCAGCTACTTCGTTTTCTCAAACCTCCAGATTGCTTCCCTCGTCATTTGCGCCAACAACTATTCATAGTTGTGTCTACTTCATTATGGTACATATGGTACTTCCATTGGCAATTCGTCATCCACAACGTTCCTTATCAACCCAATCTAATCATCTCCAAAATTATCTCACAAGTCTCTACACTTACAAATGAACATCCTTTGATCGAATAATTACACTAGTTTCCTTTCCGTTTCGATAATACTATTTCTCTATGATACTTATATTCCAGATTTACTCATTGAATAATAATCTAGTCACACCACTCCGCGATGTGTGACTCCAAGTTTAATAAAATAACTTATTTTACAAAAAAATATGAACTCTCTAATTTCGGAATCAAAATATTTTATTTCTTGTACCAATTTCAAGAAAAGATAATGAGCTACTTAAAAATGTAATGACTTTAGGAAATCCTTCAAGACAATATTGTTATCTTTTGACTCTTTGTTACTACGATAGTATTAATAAACCATTAATTTACTGTTCAAAAACTTAGCTAATATTACTCAAAACTGAAACACGGAGATGAATAGCGCTCATTGATAAAAACAGGAAACTAAATGGATCGCTTTACGAACAAAAAGTACCGCTTGACGTAACATTTTAAGCCTTTTTTGAATATTTTCCGGTTATTGCCAAGAGTTAAGAAAAAATTAATTTTGTAGAAATATAAAAAAATAAAAATAAAAAGACTTTCTATGTGCAAATTAAATGCTAACTCAAAAATCTAATGAACTGAAGGTAAAGGAACATTTTAATTGAACATTGCAAGTGATTATGTACTAGTAAATAAATATGAAACTTGTGCATAACGGAGTATAATGTATGATGCTGCATATATTGTGAATGCATGCTTCTTTAATTTATTCATAATTAAGGCACATTTGAATCACACTCACTGTAAAATACTATATTTGTGGGACAGTAGTTGCTCTATTTTGCGTTTCACTTTTATATCGCAAGACGTTTTTTCATTTGTGAATACAGAGCTTACTGAATTTACTATAGGAATTGTTAGTCATACCGATATTAATCTCTATTGGCTCTCGAGAAGTCTAAATACTCCCCCTCTTCACTTTTCAGCAGTCATTATACATATTTTTTGAAAAATTTCTTGTAGTTCTCTTCTTTTTTTGACAACAAACCAAACAGTAAAGCGAATAAATTTAATATTAGCGAAATGAGCTACACTCACCATGAGCAAGGTCCTTGTGAAAAAGTGGTTCATCTTTAGTTTGACCGTAAAGTTTCATTTTTGTATTGAGAACAAAGTAGAGTTGATAAAGACACGAATTGGTGTCTTTATGAAACTTACTGTGGATTAAAAAAAGACGCTGCTGGTAGCTATCTTTCAGTGAAAATGTCTGTTGTTCATAAAGTCTTTTTGAATCAATACACTAGTATGTCATTGGGATATGAAGAAAGCATGAGAAAAGCACACAAGGTCGAGTATTATAGTTGTTAATGTACAATGAAGAATGCAAATCATATGCCATGACCAGAGCTGCTTTAAATGCAATGATTATAGTATCAGTTTTGATTTTTTTTTAAAATGAGCTCCAGGAAAGAGCTCTCTTCTTTTTCAGTGGGCTGCTATGAACAAAAGACAGTTTGGGCCTATACTTTGTAAAAGATACGACCCTTCATAATAATAACTATATTAAATCATATCATAATCAGTTGGATTTTATTAATTTGATTGCACTAAAGTACCCGTGTAGATAGAATGAACTATATTCTTTTACAAGTTGTAATCATTGATGATGGACAAGATGCTGTATGTGTTCAACTTGGCGCAAAAACAAAAGAAGCTTTATGAAGAAAAGAAATGGAAGATAATATTGATGCTGATAAATCCATGTATATAATCACTGTAAATATAGATTATGTAAATTGTTTGACTTTTTATATCAACATGATTCAAGCATTCATTTGAAATAGCCCTTTAGATTTGAATTCATTTCTCAATCACACTTGTCAACTATCTTTCTAGCTATTCATGCCTCTGATCAGGTTGTATTATACAAGTATGTATTTTATTCCAAGAATAAAATATCCCTTGCAACATTACAAAAGTTAATTTTTTCAAACAGTCTCAATGAAGAAGCAATTGAAATCAAGGACATCTTTAAAGAAACTGCCAGAATTTCAATCAAATACGGATTAGCTTTTTGAAAAACTGCATTATTACTAAAAAAAATTCTTCTGCTTAGCCTTTTTACTAGACTTACTTGACTAATAATATTTTAAGTGCCAACGAAGTTGAATTTGCAAAAACACATATTTGAATCCTGTAAATACTGCTTTACTAAAGCAGAGCTACCTCCTGATTTTCAAAGGCACATAAAGATCTATTGAGTCTTTCTATGCCTTTATGAAGCTTTATTCTAAATAGGATATTTGTTGAGGTATTTTCTGTTCATGTAGAGCATGCATCTGAAACTTCTTTTCAAAATAAAGAATATATGTAGGTGATTGCAACTATAATTATTCAGATTCTCAAGATAATTTGCCCAGAAAACTATTATGTTAAATAAAATGATAGAAAGTAACAAACAACAAAATTTTATTCCTCCATTGGCCATATTGTATAACTTTATAGAAAAGCAGATAAAATATACACCATATTTTATCATTAAATTAGTTAATAGAATTTGCTAAGTTTAAAGAAGCTGAAAATTTAAAAGATGAATATGCCCAAACAAATAACAATATGGCTTACAGTCAGCCTCCCCTGAAACAGTAAGGTTGAAAAGGTATGAGGTGGAGAAGCAGCAAAAGGTTTATAATCTCGTGGATTTCTTTTCAGAACCAACTCTGTAAAAAAGGGAATGGCTTCAATGAATATATGAGCTAATAGCAAAGTTAAAGAATTTGGAGAATAGAAGAGGAAGAACTATATAAGGCAAATATTAGCTACTTTAAGAGTGGGGTTCTAATCCGCTGATTAATCTCAAGAAAAACAAGAAAAACATTCTTATATATTATGAAAATACTGTTATCAAAAAAGATTAATTAGTTAGAGGATAAAATTTATGTACTTTCATAAGACATTCTTTTTCTGGTAAGCTTTATATATAAATTCTTCTAAGCTCATATAAAGAGCTTTATACTTATTCCTCGACTTTTCTATTCTTTATATATATATACATATAAAACATTTGATTTTGATTGTACTTTTTGATTTTATGACATTAACTTTATTTTTTCAAAAGGATGTATGAAAGAAAGAAAGAAAGTAGGAGGGGAGAGGAAGAGGAGAGGGGAATAAAGAAAGCGCAAATGTGCGAGAGATTTCCTACTGATGTATAAATGTGTTGAATGAACTTATTGAGAACAGACAGGGAACTTGCTAGAGTTTTGCAAGTTGGTACAGACGTTCTTCTTGGTCTTGGAAGACTTGCTGATGTTGACACCAGAGATACTGAAGCCGGTACAGGGTGTCTTGGTAGAACAGTCAATGCTGACGATGGGGTTACCAGCAGATGAGACGGAACCAGTGATACCGCTGATGGAAACGTCGCTGATGGACAAGGAGCTAGCATCGTTACCGTTACAGTAGCTTTGTTGGTTCTTATCACAGTAGTGGGTGGTGATGATGACAGGGTTATCAACGTTGGTAAGCTTGATGTTGCTGTACTTGACATCAGAGACAGAACCCTTTCCACCGGGCCAGGTCTTGATACGGACACCGTTTTGACAGTTGGTACAGCTACTGTTGAGGATACGAACAGTCTTGACACTTTCAGACTTGCCACCCTTACCAAGAGAGCCGACACTGAAACCGTGGCCACCGTTACAGTTGATGTTGTTCAAGGTGATGTTGGTAACACCACCGTTGATAGCAAGACAGTCATCACCAACAGTGAGGTGGGAGTTTTGGAAGATGATACCTTGGGAGGAGGAGACATCCAAAGCATCAGTGTTCTTGGCAAGATTGCTACTGGTAGAGGCAGTCTTGAGGGTAATGTTGTCAAGAATCAAGTTTTGAGAGTTGGTAACACCCATGTGAGCTCTGGGAGCGTTGACGATGTTGATACCAGAGACCTTGGAGTTAGTAAGGCCGAAACGGAGAACAGTAGGGGCGGTGTGGTCAGCAGCATCGTACCTATAGTTATTGAGTTAGCAACTATTGTATGCGATGAAGAATAGGAAAAAAAAAAAAAAAAAAAAAAAAAAAAAAAAAAAAAACTTACCAAGCTTGACCGTTACCGTTGATGGTTCCACCACCGTAAATTTGAACATTGTCACCCTTGAAAGAAATGTAGTGATCCAAGTTCTTAAAGGAAGAGCTACGAGCAGGCAAGTTGATAGTACCGGCAAGGTTAACATTGACATTCTTGAGGCCTTGGAGTGTAACAACGCTCTTCAAGTTGTAGGTAACGCCCTTGGTGAAAGTGACAGTACCACCATTCTTACAGTTGTTGAAGGCAGAGGCAATGTTGGCAGCAGCATCACCACTGCTTGAGGCTACAACACAGTTTGCAGCAGCAGCGACATCATTGACACCGAGAGAAAGCAACAAGAGAGCAGCGACAGAGGAAGTTAAAGAAAGGAATTGGACCATTGTTACAACGATTGACTTTGTAAGAGAATGAGGGTGATGATTTGAATTTCTGGATGGAAAAAGATCTGCTTTTATATAAATCAAAAAAAGCGTGTATCTCAGCCTGGTACATAAGCAGGTTGTTTCAGGGACAGTTGCAATTAATAAGAGCAATTAATTGCTTTCGGAAAAATATAATTCTTGATCGGCAAGTGTTGGTTTTAATGTTACATCAATTTTGAGACGTCAGTTCAGTTCACCGCGGTATTCATATTTGCCTTTTATGGTCAAATGATATAAAAATATACTAGTTTATAAAACCTTTGTAAAAATTGTGAAACATACTTTTCGCATCCAGGTAACAACGTCTGATGTTGGGAAATCTTGTTTGGTTTCAGAGCGGAGGTGCTATATCCTGTATTATTAGAACTAAATGGCGTAATTTCAGCTCTTTTCCAAGAGAAACATTAAGTATCAAATGTACTTGTATTTTATCAAAATCTTCTAAAAATTTAAGCATTAAAGAACAATTGTGTAGCACAAGATAATTATTGACGATCTATGCAATGACGTGCTATCCAAGCTGGTTAAGAACAGCCTGTTAAACTTCAAAGAGCTTTATGAGCTATAATTCGTTCATTTTTTAAAGTTTTTCTTTTGCCGCGTATTAATATGCTTATTATATGGTTCAATCGAAAAAATGTAAAATATTAGAGAAACTTAAAATAATGGAGCAGTGATCAATTAAGTTAGACTGATGTTGTGGAGTTTGGAAGTACAAAACCCACATACACCATTGTTCATGTTACTAATGCTTATATTTTTGTTGTTGAAGAAGCTACTCATATAAGATCGTTTTACTCAACCAATTAATTTAAACTAGAGAAGAAGATATAAAAAATTATCTCGTTTTTCTGAGAAAGGCTTATCATGATTTTTGACAATATTGAATATAAAACTTCCAAATATAGCATCAATATTACACGAATTTTAATGTCATCTTTGATACTTAAGGTGATACAGTGCACGTTTAATGATCGACTTGTATTAGCCAATTATTAAGAGCTATCCCCTGCCTGCCTCAGAAATCGGTTTACAGATCAAAGTATATGCTTCATATCAAGTACAAAGCGAACACAAAAACATTAACAAAATAAATTAATTCCCTTAAAAGTAAAATTTGTTTTTTTGTACGCAAAGGTGCTGTGCTCACTTTAGGAAATTGTGCTCACTCTTCTCTCCCAATTTTCGCGATTTACAAATCTCTTGGTTGTTCCACAGCTTGAAGATGGAGAAAAACGTGTTATGGGGTGATGACTGCTAGTAATCAGAAAAATACACTGTCTATTATGTTTATTAGACGGCAATAAGCATAAGCAGACAAGTATTAAAACTATAATGTTGACCGCTCCACGAGAGGCACAAATCCTCTATATCAATATGAGTTGTTTTACTCACACATCTTCAAAAAAAAGGGCCATCCAATTATTGCATGATCAGATAAATTTGCATCTCCGTGAGTATTTGATCTCATGTAATCGATCGGAATAAATGAATCCCATAAAGTACAAAGTCATACTGCTTGAAACAACTGTTTTTAAAATATCTGCTCAATTCCTTCGTACTTGTAAAACAACCGCCAGTAAAGGCGCTGCTATTTATTCAAACACTTATTCAATAATAAATTTAAATAAGTGAAATATTCACTTTAAGCATGAATGATGTTATAATCAAATAAACCTTCAGCAATACAAACAGATAACATAAACCCTACAATTTTTGTACATTTGTGTATCTTTAGCTAAATAATTCAGTGAGACACGAGGCGATATCTTACAAACAAGTTTTTTCTTTGTTAATTACAATTATAATGATAAGTGTATGAGGACGATATTTTTGGTTTTAATGATCAGAATATTTATAAATAAGCCTACATACATGCTTGTAAATTTACTGTTGTTTAGTGCGTTCCTTGATAAAAAAAAAATACAGAAAATGATGTAAAGGTGTTAAACCAATCAGCGTTTTTTGATGTTACAAAAACACAAAGGTCATTGAATTTAATACAGCATAAATATTGCAATTTTCCGAAAACTATAATGAAGTTTAACAAAACATGATATTATTAACTAAAATAAGACTCGGAAAAAAGCCAGATACTCTTATTAATTGCAACTGTCCCTGAAACAACCTGCTTATGTACCAGGCTGAGATACACGCTTTTTTTGATTTATATAAAAGCAGATCTTTTTCCATCCAGAAATTCAAATCATCACCCTCATTCTCTTACAAAGTCAATCGTTGTAACAATGGTCCAATTCCTTTCTTTAACTTCCTCTGTCGCTGCTCTCTTGTTGCTTTCTCTCGGTGTCAATGATGTCGCTGCTGCTGCAAACTGTGTTGTAGCCTCAAGCAGTGGTGATGCTGCTGCCAACATTGCCTCTGCCTTCAACAACTGTAAGAATGGTGGTACTGTCACTTTCACCAAGGGCGTTACCTACAACTTGAAGAGCGTTGTTACACTCCAAGGCCTCAAGAATGTCAATGTTAACCTTGCCGGTACTATCAACTTGCCTGCTCGTAGCTCTTCCTTTAAGAACTTGGATCACTACATTTCTTTCAAGGGTGACAATGTTCAAATTTACGGTGGTGGAACCATCAACGGTAACGGTCAAGCTTGGTAAGTTTTTTTTTTTTTTTTTTTTTTTTTTTTTTTTTTTTTTTCCTATTCTTCATCGCATACAATAGTTGCTAACTCAATAACTATAGGTACGATGCTGCTGACCACACCGCCCCTACTGTTCTCCGTTTCGGCCTTACTAACTCCAAGGTCTCTGGTATCAACATCGTCAACGCTCCCAGAGCTCACATGGGTGTTACCAACTCTCAAAACTTGATTCTTGACAACATTACCCTCAAGACTGCCTCTACCAGTAGCAATCTTGCCAAGAACACTGATGCTTTGGATGTCTCCTCCTCCCAAGGTATCATCTTCCAAAACTCCCACCTCACTGTTGGTGATGACTGTCTTGCTATCAACGGTGGTGTTACCAACATCACCTTGAACAACATCAACTGTAACGGTGGCCACGGTTTCAGTGTCGGCTCTCTTGGTAAGGGTGGCAAGTCTGAAAGTGTCAAGACTGTTCGTATCCTCAACAGTAGCTGTACCAACTGTCAAAACGGTGTCCGTATCAAGACCTGGCCCGGTGGAAAGGGTTCTGTCTCTGATGTCAAGTACAGCAACATCAAGCTTACCAACGTTGATAACCCTGTCATCATCACCACCCACTACTGTGATAAGAACCAACAAAGCTACTGTAACGGTAACGATGCTAGCTCCTTGTCCATCAGCGACGTTTCCATCAGCGGTATCACTGGTTCCGTCTCATCTGCTGGTAACCCCATCGTCAGCATTGACTGTTCTACCAAGACACCCTGTACCGGCTTCAGTATCTCTGGTGTCAACATCAGCAAGTCTTCCAAGACCAAGAAGAACGTCTGTACCAACTTGCAAAACTCTAGCAAGTTCCCTGTCTGTTCTCAATAAGTTCATTCAACACATTTATACATCAGTAGGAAATCTCTCGCACATTTGCGCTTTCTTTATTCCCCTCTCCTCTTCCTCTCCCCTCCTACTTTCTTTCTTTCTTTCTTTCATACATCCTTTTGAAAAAATAAAGTTAATGTCATAAAATCAAAAAGTACAATCAAAATCAAATGTTTTATATGTATATATATATAAAGAATAAGATAAAAAAAGAAAAAACAAGAATACAGCAATAGGAAGACGAAGAGCTAAAATCTTTTTAATTCAAGAATATACACTTT
Source organism: Rhizopus arrhizus (assembly GCA_024220505.1). Classification (NCBI taxonomy): domain Eukaryota; kingdom Fungi; phylum Mucoromycota; class Mucoromycetes; order Mucorales; family Rhizopodaceae; genus Rhizopus; species Rhizopus arrhizus. The sequence continues at coordinate 1,761,294 of JAKZZE010000008.1, forward strand.
TATATATTTTTGAGGGATATGCACTTAAATTATTGACTTGTGAGCAAGATACTATGATCTTTTTTTTTTTGTGCATCAAAAACAGTATAGATCAAGTCATTACGATTAAAGTTAGTTGTTTAGGATATTTATTATTTGATAACCTATTTAACCTATGTTAGTAAGTTATTAGATATAGTTTAAATCAAATCAAAATGTCTTCCATGATGATACATATAATGATATTCTGCTACTTTTATTCTTCATGCATTAATTGCTTCCTTTATCGTGATATACTTGAAATTGCTTTTTTTTTATTTTTTATTTTTAAATACAGCGATTAAACACAGTTTCAATTATATGAACTCAAATGAGTTACATCTACAAAAATGTTGTATCTTTTCAAGTATTGCAACGAGATCCCAACACAAACACAGCTACCTTAAGTATTGACAACGAAAGAATTATCTTACCTGTTGGTGGTCCTTATACAGTTGGTAATTGTTCAAATATTTATGTTGGCGATGTTTGGGTTATGGCTGGCCAAAGTAACATGAGAGGGCATGGATTCCTTCGCAACCCTTTTGATAATCAGACCTTGGTCATTTCTCCAGTAAATAGTATTTGCTTATACGCTTCTAATGAAAAGTGGAGGGAGGCTTCAGAGCCGACACACAACTTGTTTACATCGCCACGAGCAGTTCATCATACATTGCCTGATCCTACTGTTGCAAATCCGGATATTTGCAAATTCAGAGGTGCATCACTTGGACTTGCATTCGCCAAAGAGTACCAAAGACTAAACAACGGTATTCCCGTTGGTCTTGTGGCCTGTGCTCATGGAGGTACCTCTTTAGAAGACTGGCAAAGACCAGAAGAAATAAACAAAAATACTGCTCAAAATACTCTTTATGGTGCCATGGTAGACAAGATTCATGCCATAGGCAATCACGTGGCCGGTATTCTATGGTATCAAGGAGAATCGGATGCGGTCAACCTGGAGGCCTCAAAGACCTACTATGAAAGGTTTCGACACTGGCTAGATCTGTTACGCGCAGATACTCGAGCAGATATGCCGGTAGCCTTTGTGCAAATAGGAGCACATCGAATAGATCGTCCTGAGAGCATAGAAGCATGGAAGAATGTACAAGAGCACCAGAGAAAGCTGTTTGGTTACAAATCAATTACTGCTGGTGTGGCTAGCTTAGATTGCAGTTTAGACGACAGAGTACACCTTTCAGCATCAGGTCTAATTAAAGTAGGAAAACGGCTGGCACATGCTGCTATAGAGGCAGTAAAAAGGACAGCTGATTTTACTACACCAATGTGTGAAGCTGCGGCTTGTGAGCAAATAGAACTTATACCTTCTGTACTTTCTGTATACTCAATCAAATTGAGTTTTAGTCATATGGAAAACCTTGAGTGGATTTGTAATGAACAGATAGAAGGATTTGAATTGAACAACTGTGAAAATAATGTCGTGATAGTTAATGCCAAAGTAGAAGGTAAGAGAGTCAGACTATATCTTTCTCATAAACCTACTACATCAGAAACATTATACTTGAGCTATGGAATGAATCAACAAAAGGCAACTTTAGTAACAACCGGTGGGTCTGCTTTACCTGCATTTAAGAGATTCCCAATTTTGCTGTGAACAATAAAAAAGAGACTTTATTATGTACAAAATAACTACAGCATCAAGGTATTTAGGTTCTCATTAAGAATCGTATCAGACACTGCTTCCATAACGTGCTGTAAAAGATTTGCGTCTGTTGCATCCGTATAGTGGATGTATAAAAGTTTGTTATCGTTTTGATTAAGTCTCTGAAATCTTCTTTTGAAGTATTCAACAGTTTGTTCATAGCTATGGTTGTCACCTTATGGATATGATTTAGTACATTAGTATTTTAATGTAAATTATTTTACCTTCGAAATCAGGGAACCATTTGGAAATAGGGGATATCAAAATCTTCTTCTTAAATATATCTATCTTATTTAAGAATAGGATCATAGAAGTGTTTATAAACCATTTTGAATTACAAATATTATCAAAGAGCATCAGAGATTCATGCATTTGATTCTATTTTCATGAATTAGAGTGACCAGCTTAATCTTATTATCATAAAAGCTTACAGCATCCTTGTCTTCTACTAAACGCTGATCATAACCACTAATGGCTACTACAAAAAGAATTGCTGTAACATTTTCAAAGCAATGTATCCATTTTTTCCTTTCACTTCTTTGTCCACCAACATCAAACATGCGATAAGTTAATGGGCCAATGTGAAAAGTTGTTTCTATAATTCCAGTTGTTTTTGCTCTACATCTCACAATATCTTGATCCGTTGGTGTATAATCAGGTTGCCAGAATCTATCCAACTGTTTAAAAAAACTATATAAATTGAAAGATTAAGAGGTTACTAGGCATATATTATTTAGGAAACATCAATTCTATTTTTTTTTTTTTTCTTTTCTTTTTTTTTTACTAGGATGCATTATCGTGTAAAGCAAACATAGTGTTTGCTTCATCTCTTACGCGTTGTACTCCTTTATCTGCCCATAAAGATGATAATGGTTTCAAGAGTGATATCGGATAAGGTTCTCTCTGCTTCAATTGCTCAACTTGTTGCACCAAAGGTACAAATTGCTATTTTGAGATCGTTTAAAATTAAAAAATAGACATATCGTTTTTGTCTTACGGCATTTTCTTTATTTTCAAAAGTGATATTTAAAAGTTGCATAGCTTCAAATATTGTTTGCATTTCCATAATAATATTAGAAAATACGACAATTCTAAAACTCTCTCGTTCGTTGACATCGAAGCCAGATGCATGTATTAACCGTAACTGTTTTAATATTGTTGATTTCCCTGATTCTCCTGCTCCTAAGTTAAAGTGATAAGGGTGTTGGTATAGTCTGAATCATTTTTTTTTAAATTTCTTACCTAACAGTAGCACCTTCACTTCACTCCTTAGCCTTTTCTCATCTGCTTTGATTTTTTTATCAATACTTTTACTCTTTTGTGCTTCAGGGTCGTTTTTATTATTTCTTAATAAAATGCTTGTACAAGAACCCATGATCTATAAAAGTGTACTTTGGGTGAAAAAAAGAAAAAAAGAAAAGAAAGGCAAGGACGTTTTTTCTCCCACAAATTTAAATGGAATTTATGCAACACGGGAATGTCCAATCATATTCGAACGTGAAACATGGCTCGCACAATTAACGCAAATCGTATTTTGGATTCTACTCAGGTTCTGATTGTTCCAAATTAATCACAGTATACAATGCTTGCAGTATTAGTAATTACAAACTACAAATTGAAATGCTCTCATAATTCTCCTTCATTCAAGTAAGTCAAAAGAAATATTTTGACCTGAATTTAGTAGTATAAAAGGCTTCTTTAAGAAGGTTAAGGATCTTATTTTACATTTAAGTTTCTTATTTAATCTAATAAAGAAAAAAGGGCGAAACATGGCTTTAATTGAATTAAAATGATAAATAGGTTTCAGCATTGCTTCTTTCACGAAAAAAAAATATCCAAATTATTGACCTTCACAGTCATTTCAAAAAAAGTAAAGTCGCACTTTTAAATTTGGAAGTCGTCCAAAATCTGTTTATCCCAAAACTTAAGTCGTGCTCACATTTTATAAACTTTGCTTAATAAGTGCCCTATAAAATACTTGACATTTTATTACTATATAAAAATAACATTTGTTTTCTTTCTTCTTCTTTTTCTTATTTACAGACTCTTTTACAGGCATTCAATATAAATCTCGACTGAATACTATTTGGGATGCAGTCTGTTCAATTTCCGATACGGTGAAGTTGATTAATTTCTTTCTCCTTAATCCATTTACGCTTTCTTTAACAACTTTTGTTTGAGTTATTCGATCATATCGAAAACCATAGCATTGGAATTACCATAAAAAGGGGTGCTATTTGAATGCAAAACGAACTTTAAAAATCAAAAAGAACCGAAGATGATCCTAGACTAACATTCGACTTTGTCAACTTTCAACAAACAATCAATGAATATAACGCGAGAACAGGCAACCTGTATGTTCTTTGGTGAAGGATGAATGAAATCAATTGATCACTTCTTGTACCAGGGATATATCAAAAACTTACAAAAAGAAGGTATCAAGTTGTGGGATAGGCTAGAAAGTCTGTTGGAAATGAAGATGATGGCACTGGAATTCGATTGCTACAAACTATGAGTGAACAATTAGTCAAAAAGCGCTTGATGAATAAGGTTCCTGTGTCTTCGTGTTCTCTGCCGATAAGATTTTATTTTTTACTGAGAGACCTGACGGAATCTTGTCCGTTCTTATGTAGGTATCTTCAAATGGCCTGTAGCTACCATCGATTTTTCCCAACATGATTTCATGATGGCATGCACATAATGCAAGAAATGATACATAGGCTTTTCCTTCGATCTCTAAATTAGAAAGAACTTTTCGATTAAAAATAAAAACAAGTTCGACCAAGTTGTAATGAATTTTCAAATAAAAGTTCCTTTCTTAATTTTCTCTTGAAAAGGGCGAGCCTAGAAATGTCTATGACTTTAATGAACAAAGCAACCTTCAAATGCAAGAAAAATTATAGGCAGCAGTATCAGAGCTACTCATAGAAAGAAAAAGACAGGGCTATCCAGACGTATATGTTTACTACTATTAGTTAGAGCAAGGTTGGAGAGAAGTATGGTATACCTGCATCTGCCTTAAAGACTTGGATTAAAGCAGCAAAAGAAGCATTCAGAAAAGAACCAGAATCTTCGCCAGCATATGAGATTTTTGGAAGAATTTATCGACAACAACCCAGTGGCCATGCTAGGTCAAATAGCTGATGTCCTCAGTGATAAATTTGAAGACCTTAGAATTTCTAAATCTGGCATGGATAAACACCTGATAGAAGACTGCCCTTATATACTAAAGAGAATTACAAAGATTCCTCCCAAACGAAACTCTCCTGATGTTATTGAACTGAGATTTAGAGCTGTTGAGGCGTGGATTAAAGACTCTCACATCAGTTTTATGCAAAACTATATCTTCATTGATGAATTCGGGTTCAATCTTCATACTGTAAGAAGCCAGAGCAGATCCAAGAAAGATGAGCTTGCAAAACTTGTGGTAGCAACCACCAGGGGGACTATCAATTTCCATATTAGACGCAATTTGTTCCCTTCGCGTGGTCAACTTTGGACTCAAGGTAACTAGAGCTGGTACAAAGTGGAAGGAATTCATGGCATTTCCTATACATGTCATGGATGACCTTGATAAACACAATTTGAAGGGTTGCAACTTGGTCATAGATAATGCACCTATTCATAAGCTTGAAAAGATCACAGAGGAGGTCAGCAAAAGAGGATATAGGATAATACACCTTCCACCTTACTCCTCTTTCTTAAAACTAATAAAAGAGTTTTGGGCCAAGATGAAGACATTTGTTTACAAATCTCCATTGACAGATTGCAACAACTTAGTAATAATAAGAAAGACTGCAGAGAAAGTGACTCCTGAGGAACTGTTAAGGATGAATTAGGCATTTCAAATCCTTCTTTGAACGTTGTTTAAACAAAGAAGAATTTCTTTAATTTAACCATGCAATTGAAAACTCATTGCAACTTGAGTCGAGCTTATTTTTATTTTTAATCGAAAAGTTCTTTCTGACTTAGTCGATACAAAGGCACATAAATGGACGAAATAAGCAAGTTCATTTGGTCGAAATGAGACGTCACTTTTGGTCGAAATTTATTTTTATTGGTCAAATTTAGTTGCCGCTTTGGTCGAATTTGAAGTGGAAATATGGCAATTCACTGACAATATGCTAAACGTCACGTTTCCTCTTTTTCTCTTATTTTACTTTATTTCAGTTAAATGGTAAGAAACACAAAAGACAATTAAACAATTAACCAGTTTTTATTATTATACTATAGGCTGCTATATTCAACTTTCAGTCTTTACTTTTAGTCATTTTGCTAACTATTTGTACATGTACTTACATCCGAGCTCAGGCACCTTCTTTGCTAGATAAAAATAAAACTGGGTAAAACAAGAAATAAAGTCAAATAACAAATAAATACTAAGTATGTTGGCATTAGACTACTTGGATTATTTTGGAAAGCAGCAAGAATAGGAGAAAGATTAAGCCCCTATGTTTCTCTTGCATGCATAGTTATGAGTTTTACTTTAATGATGAATTAAATAATAAATTATTTTTGTGGATCCAGATTCTGATAGCTTTTTTTGAGTTCTTCAAGCAGAGACACCTTGCAGATTTGTGCTCTTTTCTTTAAATCGTCACATAGATGCTCCAAATCAAACTCATTAAATTTTGGATGCTGGCTTAATTGATTCCACAGTTTAAACAAGTTTTCTGGATTATCATCGTTTTGTACTTGATCCAGTGGACTAAATAGATCAAAATCTTCTTGGCTTATCGTGAATTTACCATCCAATGGATTTGTGCACCTTAGCAATTCCGAACGACATACTAATTCATTCGAGTGTGGGTTTGCATCAAAATTGACAAGGTCATTCGTGTATTTTGTTTCAGGTGTACGGCTTGCGGATGCTATTGACGCTGAACTATTAGGACTATCAAAGTGGGGCGAATTGCCCCTAGCAACCTTTTGAGGCCTTTCCTCATCAAGTGATTGATTTTTTGATAAAGGACAGTTAAATGAGGAAAGGAGCGCAGCGTTCTCAGATTGTAACTTTGTAACTATATTCTTTAGCATTTGGTTCTCTTGATGTAGCTCTGTTTTTTTATCGGCATTCATTTTTTTCAATTCTTTTACTTTCTCTTCTAGCATTCGTACATAGTTTTCTTTTCTTTCTCTAAATGCCTTTTGCGCTGCTCTATTTCGTGCTTTCTTTGTGCCCTCGGACTACAGGATATTAATTGTCAGAGGATAAAAAAAAGTTAGGGTAATATTATTATACCTCATCGTCGTCACTCGTTATGAGCTTTTTCCCGATTTTTCTCGGTGAGCTTGTACATTCTATGTTCCTATTATCGTTTGTTGAATCAAATTTATGAATTTCTGACTCATTGGTTTCGCTAGTTGAACAAGCTGTGTTTGAAGAAAAGCAAGGCATGTCTTCAGTATCGATGCCGTTTTTATCAGATAGTAAAGCCATTAGAAGTGATGCCTGTCCTTCTGGGTCACCATTTAAAAGTGAAAGATCTGGGCTGTTTCCTTGTTGAGCGAGTTTATATACAATGTCATTTATTGTGGAATTATTCATAGTTGAAAAAGTGCAAAAGAATAAAAGTAGTTCAGTGAAATTCCATGAGATTATAAATATACAAGTCACATAGCCCCAATAATACTTGTTCATGCACTTCAAATTCAGACAAATAAACAGAAAGAATTTTTAGGCAGGTTGTCTGTATTCTCACCTCATTTTGCCTTTGATTGGCTTAATAGGTCCGCATTGAGATTTTTTAGCAAGTGTTTTGTAATGCAGCAAAGACAGGACTCATTTATTCAATAGAAATAGATTTTTACTCATTGAAATATTAAATATACACTTTTTACAACATAGTATTAAGCAAAATCCTAGTGTCTTCAATAAGCTACAACAGTTCTCTATGTACAAATAATTTCATGTATTTTATTCTATCTACAAGAAAAGTTGGCGCAAACTCTATAAGCTTCCTGTCTCATTTGTCTTTTTCTGTTTTCTCTCTCGAAGTCTTGCTGCTTTCCTTTCTGCAGCAGGCACCAACGAGCCTTGATGAGTAAACCATAAATGGGTTGCAAATTTGTATTTCAACTCATTCACTAACAAGGAATTGCTTGTGCCTTCAACCTGCTCTTCTTCATGACTCCAATCAATCGTCTCATCCCATCGACCCTGACTAAGGCCCTGAATAAACTCATCCCATTCGTTATTTGTAAACGTCAAATGTAATTTTGATCCGCTCAATTCTTTGGTCATCAATAACACACCTTGTCCTACGACCTTTGTCAGCTGCATCATTCTTTCTCCAACCATCACATTTCTTCTGAACGCTGCCCAATTTGACTCTGTCAAATGTGGCTCTATCCAGCTTCTGTAGGCCTTCATATTTGCATTTCTCTCTCTGTCCTTATCTTTTTCGGATCCCCCTGATTCATCATCCAATGAAGTAGGCGTTGCAATGCGGATGACTTGATTAGGAAACACCTTGGCAAACACATTTTGAAATTGAACAAAGGCAAGGTATAATCGAAAATAGTCATTGTTGTAATAGATACCATTTTGGTTCATACCGTTTTCCAAATGTGGCTTCATATTAGAATGATGAGTAAGTATTCTTAGAGCAGGAGTCAACCATTTGTTTGCTTCCTCCTGGCTTAGACGATCGGCATCAAGATCTTCGGGTAATGTTACTTGTTCAATAGCCAAGCTAAAATCGGGTGGTAATCGCTGCGCTTTTTGCTCGAGATCAGCTAACATGATGGCTCGCATCCTGCTAATAATATCATCGCCTAATTACAAAGTATGACTAATTAGTTTTGCAACATGTTTCTGTATTAAACAATTACGTCTTTGTCCAAATTCACCGTGCCGGTGAGGTATCTTTGGTTTCTTGGGCGGCAGGGAAGCTAGTTCTTGTGAATAATTATAGTCATAGTCTGTGATCTGCTTTTTCCGTTTCTTCAATAACGAGGCCTGTGTCAATACACCTTGCTCTGCGTATCTCTGCAAAAGAGGTGGCTCCCTTGAGATTCTTCCATCCTGGTAATAAAATCCTCTTTGTCTTGGTTCCATAATGATCTCAACCCTTGGACTTGATCCTTCTGATTGATGCTCTTGTTCCGGAGACCAAGGAATAGGTCGAATGTGTGTATACGGTCGCACGGTATATCGATCTGTAGTTGCATCTTCATCATTCGACATCACTTGAACTGGCGCGGGATTCGTAAGATACGAGACAGATAACTGTCTCTGAGGCTCAACAGGACTGGCAATAGCTGCCACTGCTGCTGCTGTTGTTCCCTCTACTGTCCTGTTTTCACAGCAGCATAAAGCTGAAAAGGGGAGTTGAACGCATCCAGTGATATGTTCATCTTGAAAGATGATGTGCTCTTCGTGTGCAGGTTTATGAAATGAAAATTGGTCGCCCAAGGCATAGACAATACAAAAATAGAGTTTGGCTACTCTTTCTGTGTCTGGTTTTTTCTTAATGATTAGTTTAATGATTCGAAACAGTTCGAGTAGATCTTCATCTACTAAAATATCTTCTGCTTGTGGTTTAAAATGTTGTAAATCGATAGGTGACTGAAGAGGACATGGCGCTGACTGATTCATTGTGAAGTGAAAGAGAGCTTGAAAGAGAAAAAAGTTGTACGAAAAGTTTTTCTTGTTGGTATTTAATGCCCTGAGTTTTAAATGCAAGATTCACACACAAAGAGATAACAAAAAAAAACCGTATCACATCATTGAATAGATAAGCAAAGGTATTGAAATTTGTTTAATTTACACAAAACATTTAAGCATCGTCCACTGATGATTCCTTCATTTCTTCAAGTACCTTTATCATCTCGGCTAACTCCACTTTTTCTATTCATGTTGTAAGTATATCACTTTTTTATAAATAGAATTTATTTACCAGGCGCTAATTCGTGTGCCTTTTTAAATGCCTCAAAAGCACGTTCGTATAATTCCACGGCCTCATCCTCATCGTCCACTAGACCAGACTGTGTCATAAGAAGTCCAGCAAGCTATGTCCAATACATATATTATTGGTACAGGAACAAGTAAAATAAAAGTGTTTACTTACCAGCTCACACATAAATGGATGTTCTTTGGATAACTTTGCAACATGTAAGTCATTCGCTTTATTAGCCAACTCAATGGCTTTGGATACCACCTTGATTCTTTCTTGAGTTTTGTCGAGTAACTTTTCCTGGTGGGTGAGACAAGCGGCCCAAATAGTGATCAATTCCCAATTTTCCTCATATCCAGGTACTTGCTGAATAAATTCAATGGCCGCTTCCAAAACAACTTGGGTATGTTCTTTTTGTACAGGTAAATCAAGTGAAAGACCATAGGTTCTGAGTTCGCCAATCACACGCTGAAATAAGGGGATGGAAGGGATCTTTTGGGATGACACCACCTCACGAGCATAACTCACTGCCTCCTTGTAAAGCTGAATCTCTTCTTTAGTCACTTGTTGTTTTGACAAGAGCTCTTCATAGGCTTCTTCATCCACTTCTTCTTCATCGTCACTTGGATGTAATTCTGCCTCTTGTCGAGCAAAAACAGCCTCCTTTTGCTTTCGCATATAGTTGGCAAGGACCATGCTCGCATAAGCCAACTTTAGTTTCAATTGCGTGTCATTCGATTCCTTTTTGAGTTCTCCTTTTAATATATCCAGACCTTCCTTGATACTCTCTTCCACCTCAATTGCTTTACCGAGCTCTATCAGACAATCTGCGTAACCTACGCGGTTATCAGGTTCCTCTTCTTGAAACTTTTCCAAGGCCATGTCAAATAATCTGCGCGCCATTTCGTTGTCTCCTTCCTTAGATTCATCTATAGCCAAGTCAACGAGTTCCTGAGCAGTAGGTTGGACATCGTCTGGTTCTCCATCGTCTTTGGTGAATGCGATCTCTACCTCTCCCACATCGCAGCCGGTACATGTGTCGTCAGAACAGCCTGGGGCATGGTTTTCAGTTTTGCTACGTTTGCTGCTTTCGGCTACAGGATCTTGGTTACTGCGTTTTGACATGTAAAAAGTATAGAAAGAGAGAAAGAAAAACAATGCATAAATTTTATCACAATTCTATGTCTCCTGTTATGTGGCTTAGCGTAAGTAAGAACTTCAATTGTATTTCATTTTTTTCCCTACATTTTTTCTTTAATGTTACATACACGAGCAGTTCCTTGGATAAATCAAGAAGAATTCGAAACAGTTTACAAGTGGCTTTTTGCAGATAGAAAACAGCATGTAGAAACTATTCGACGAGCACTAGACAGAGTAAATTTATTGACAGCCTTCAATTCAATCAAATCTTGTTAATAATTATAAAAACTAGATTCAAGCATGGTCAAGCCGAGGACGTATTCCATTTTCTGTAGAAATAACTGGCATGTTGATTGAATCCATTCTTCGTGACGAGCGCTTTGGAGAAACCATGTCTCACAAAGAACTTCGTTTACTTTATTCAATGGCCCTTGTTCGATTCGTGAATGGTCTCGTCGATCAAGAGCAAAAGGGGAAATATGCAAAGACAGTGCTGACGATTGCAAAAAGTATCGGTTTGCCTCCTTGGTATGTCGATCTTCGTCACGAGAGTACGCACGAACGATTGCCTAGTTTGATTGTGCTTAGAGAAGCTGCTGTTCAAGCTGTTGCTTGGTTGCATGATCATTATTGGATACATAACCTTAACCGTGCAGAGGAAGACGATGAAGAAAAAAGTGTAAAGGATGTCAAGGTCAAGTTGAATATGTATAAAGAGCGTCGAAAGGCGTATATGAAGGGAGAAAAACAAGATCCAACTATCTATGTGGATTGTATTGAAGCATTGATTAAGATTATTGATGAAGACATCATTAAAGAGGACATCATTCCTTTACTATTAGGAACAGGAGGCTTAGTGCCAACAGCTAAAAAGTAAATATAAGCAAAAAAGGGAAAAAAAGACGCGTTTGACCCTAACGCATTTTTTAATAGAAAGCGAGTTACAGCAGAAAATATGTCCATTTCAAATGATTTGATACAAATCTGGACTCCATTGTTGAAAGGTCTTGGTGTTGGATACCCTAGCTTTGCATCAGATCTGGTTTCGTCTTTGATTCAAAAATTATGCTCAACGGATGAATATAAATTAGATGAACAACTTATAAATCCCTATGCAGTATTCGTAAGTATACGAATAAAAACATGATAAATCAATTTATAACGTGTTTTCTTTTATAGACAAAGAAAGAAGTGGATGATTCTACACAATCTTTAAGTTATATGCTGACATTGAGTAAATTTGATTTTTATAGTATGCTTATACATTGTTACTCATCTCTTTTTCCGATAGCTTGTTGGTTGAAGCATATTGTGTCGGAATTTGCAAAACCAGCACAGGAACGTACACTGAGAAACTTGGATATCGATGATATATTAGAAGGATGCCTGAAAAATCCAAACTACTAGTAAATATTACAAAAATGAATTACTCACAAACAAAGAGAGGAAGTATATTAATAAGGACCCATCTTTATGTAGCACGCGATCCGTTCTACAACATTTATGTCAGATTGATACAGAGCTTGCAGAATCTATTAAGCCGTTCATGCGATATATTGATCAACTGTTGATAAAATCAACTGTGGGCAAGGTATACAAAAAATATGGGGCTGAGTACAATAGCCAATTGACACATGTTTAATAGAGAAAGGAACCTGATTCTTTAGAGACAATAGATGAAGAAGTATTAGAAAATGAATTAAAGGAATTAGAATCACAATTGACTAACATCAAGTCAAATCAACGTCCACTGAAAAAGCAAAAAGTGTTCAACATTGAGAGTTGGAAGTTACATGAAAATTGGCGGCCGTGTCCCATTGGTATGTTACCTAATGGAAAGATGCCATGTCTTGATATGCGCGAATTACTGAAAAAATAAAAAAGTAAATTGTTTACACAGTGAAATGAATTCATCAACATTTTCCGTGTTGATATGAATTCATTACAAGTATTTTTAAAAGATTAACATTTTAATATTTAAATCTTTTCTGATATGAACGAAATCAGTCAACTTGAGTTCCTACAAAACTAAGCTACTCTGAACAGATGAGATAGTTGCAAATTATAAAAGTTTAGCTTAAAATAAAAAGGAAATAGTCGTTGAAAACAATACTGTTCAAAAAGACTTCATGTCTTTTGAGTATCATAGGAAATTGAGTTCCCATTATCGATTGATTTTGGTAACCGGCTTAATCATGGACCACGTTTGGTAACTTGTAGCTGCTTTTTTTCAGTACTTTATTGCCTCATATTTCTCTAACAAACCACCTCTATAAGTTTTTTACTCTGTACTTCTAATGATGACATTGTATTTTCGTTCAATTTTTCTCTGCTGCCTGTTCTTTACATCTACTAAGAGCTACTTCTTTTTTTTTCCCCCTCACTCCTACAAAACCAAGCTGGATGACTCGTCTCTGAAAAAGTCAAATAACTTGAACAACCTAAATACGATTAAACATAAACTTTTATCTACAATAAAAATAGGACTTGTGTGAGCACGTGGTGTCCTCAATACACTTTAATCGCCTAGATCGGATCAAAAGAATTAACTTCAAATGAAAAATAATTTGAGAATCCCTGTAATTGCAGAAAATTTATTGAGTTATAAAATAAGGTTTGAGCCCCAGAAGTTGGTTTACACTTTTAAATTGTATGCTGATTGAAAAGGTATTACATTGAAGATAACTGTTATAGAAAGGCCATGTTCTTTTACTATGTATGTATTAAATCAGAGTATGCTATTTCAACATGAATTAATCTCTTGTGACAAAATCCAAATTAAAGGCATCGATTGTATTTTGAACTTGGCTGGGGGTAATGCCTTTGCTTGTATAACCAAAGCGAAAGCTATAGTAAAAATGGATTAGCCGATTCCAAAGAACTTTCTTTGGTACCAATGTATTTGTTTTACATAAACTTGGTTTTTATCTTGGCGAATGCTTTATGAAGCACATTGAGCCCATTGCTAACGCTACACGATATAGTGTTATGGAATTGTGTAACAAAAGGACAATATGAACAACAGTAATCCAACTATTGCAATTTGAATAAACATAGCACTCTTTTTTTTTTTTTTTTTTCCTTTATGTACATGTATACAAATATTAAGCTTGAAAAGAATGAATAAACTAGGAAGAAACAGAAAGTGAAAAGATAAAATAATTATAAACAGTGTGTAAATAAGGTTTTTTTTCAGTTGTAACAAATCATTTATTATTAGTAAAAAAAAATACCATTGAATCACGATAAAAAATTTCAAAGCTGCTTACTTTCTCCCTTTCTTTTTTTATTATTATTATCAATACTATGGAAGCTTATTTATCAACAATTGAGAAATACATAAAAGAAAAGCAACAAGAATCCGAAAGCCAACCACAGGATGCCCATACAAATGATATTGATATGTTGCTAAGAACAAACGCAGAAGGTTGGTTACAATCACTACCCGATTTAACAGATCCATCAATTCTTGCGCCCCTTTATTTAACACAAGAACCATCCATTACTTCTGAACAAACTAGTACATTTGAAATGCCTCTTAATGATCACGACAGTAGTATCAATAGTAATTCACAACTGACCTTTGTGGATTACCAACAACCAAGCAACGATGGTGTCCCTATTCGAAAAAAACCAGGCAGAAAACCCAAGGTGATACCACCTGCGGTGCGTAAAGCTCAGAATCGCGCCGCTCAACGCGCCTTTAGAGAACGTAAGGAGAAGTACTTGAGTGAATTAGAAAGAACAGTGCATAATTTGAAAAAGCAACGACAACAAATGATCAATGAATTGACACAGCTAAAGTCCCATTTGGAAATGAGTCAAACAGAGTGTTGGTATCTCCGAGGATCTCTTATGACTATACAGTATATATGTTTACTAAACCGTTTAAAGATTCCACCTCATACACCCTACTTGAGTGAGAACCAATTGTGTAGTATCAAAGGAATGAATTTAGCAGCTGCATCGGCTTATGTGGATGCACAGGAACGGAATGATAAGGCGTTGATAGATGCTCGAGAGTTGACAAAGATCAGTTCCATCCAAAAAGAAATATCACTGGAAACAGACAAAGAAAAAGAGGAAAAGGAAAATGAGCAGCAGATATGGTTGCATGAACCAGACAACGTATTAACAAATCAGAGTTCAAAGGATATTGATAATTTAATGGAACTTGACACCTCAAATGAAGCTTATTCTCCAGAGGAACCTAGTGCTCGAGAGGAATCCCAAAGTTCAGAAGAATCGGAACAAGAACAACCAACGTCCTCCAGTTCGAAAGCCTTTGATCTTCTCCTTGGACTTTTACGCCCCTATCAATCTGGTGAAAACGAGTCTTCTTTACGTATGAAACCCACGCTACTTCAACAAACCATCCCTCACGACCCTCGCATCAACATCATTCCTCTTCCTTACATGCGTGACCGAATGATTCTGTTCAGATCCTTGATTGACTTTGAACGTCTGTTTGATTTGATGATCAACGAAGCCATCTTTTCCGGTGGAGATCCGACGCTCAGTGACAGTTGGGAACTACCACCCGAAATCTTTGAGGAATTTTGGTATATTATGATCAGGTTTGATCCGGATAGAGCAAATCGGTGGAGAAAATCAAAGGGCCTTCCAGAAGTTCACACTGGACTTTGGTCTACCCCACTTGATGCCTCTTCCAAAATGGAATATTTTGCGCCTTTGAACAATTATTCAGCAGAAGATAATGCGCTTTATGAAAGCTTTAAACAGTTACCACAAAGACGAAAACCAGTATACCCGCCCACTTTAGGTAACATGCACACGCTTTACACACAAATACTCTATTAACTTTATTTTTTTAGAAAATATTGTTAAATCAATGGATTTAAGCTAACAATGCTAAACCCTTCACAGCAAGATGTCCCTTTTCATTTGTTATCCAAAGTTCATATCCATCATTGCCTTTTATATTTTGTAATTTTCTTCCACATAAATTCATTTGATGATTGACATATAAAGGAGCTAAACATTTGTACTCGAATGATCCAATATGTTCTTCCTTCATCAGTTCTTTTCCAAGTAATTCTAATAAAAGTGTACCACTAAGAGGTCCATGTACCAAACATGCTTTACTTTACATATTAGAAAAGAAAAGCATTGGACTTATATCATTTTACCTGGATGCTTTTCAATTTCTGTTGCATACTGATGATCAAAATGAATTTTATGAGAGTTAAAGGTCAATGCAGAATATCTAAACAGAAGTATAGAACTTGGTACAAGAGACATTGAAAAATCTGGTTTCCTATTCACTGCAAGCATACAAAGAATGAACAAAACAAAGTAACCCTCCTTTTTTTTTCGCTTTACCTCGAATACCCTTTTGAATGACGCTTGGTTTTATTTGCTGTTGGTGATATACCAAGCATCTTTGTTCTAGCATGGACCATCCGGTCTGGTTAAATATCTCTTTATTCAACCAAACCTTCACTGATTCTCCTAACCGTCCCTCTCCTACCTCCACTCGATCCAGATAGGTCTTCATCGTCACCTGATCCCCAACCATCAAGGGATTCGTCTGGCTCCATCGGAAGGAAGCGCCGGCCCACATTCGTTGTGAAAAGGGCTTGGGTGGAAAAAATTCACGTTCGTAACCATCCTCTGCTAAATCGTCCTCTCGCGTACGTGGTGGGAAATAAACATGGTGCCATGCTGGAGCTAAAGGTGCCTTTGGATCAAGGCATGGTTTGCTTGGTAGTGTGTTGGCTAACAGGTCAAGCCGTGATCCAGTAATTTTGTCATGAGTTGTGATTTTTATTTTCTTGGTTTCAGTTTCCCAATCTTTAATGAGTTGGTAAGTGCTATATGGAGATCTTGGAAAGGATTGCTTATGTCTTTAAGAATTAAATATAAATCCTTTCATAATTGAATTGTACCTTTTTCCAGCTTTGTTTAATTATGAACATGCAAACACTTTTATTGTAAAAGAGAAAATAGTCTTTTTTTTGTAATCGGAGATAAATAAAAGCAGTAGATGAAGTATTCATATTACAAGACATCATCATTTTTTTTTTGGTTGATTTATTTTTTTTTTTTCTTTTTTTTTCTTTTTTTCTTTTTTCTAAATAGGATTTATGCTTCAATCTTTTTTGCTTCCTTCATTTGTTTACATTGTGCTTTGTGATAAAGTTTATAGTCACCGACTTGGCAGTCACGTGAACAATACCAAATACTTCTGCAGGCACCACAGGCCAAGAGGGGAGCATTTGGTTTGTCCTTTGCATGGGCAGCACCACAGTGAGAACATCTGTTAGGGTTAGGAGGGAATGAATTGAGGACGCCAGATTCGATGAGTTGTTGCATTCTTTGGTCAGCTTGCTTCTTTGGTGCATAGGTAGCAATCAATTTTTGAGCTTCTTCCTCTGATTCGTGAGCAACGATCGCGTCACGTTTGATTTCACTTAAACCTGTGTGGGCTCCATAAAGCTCCTTGAATTTAGCCTCTGCTTCCTTTGCCTTAACATAGTAACCGTGTGCCTCTGACTTCTTCTTTTTGTGGTTGAGTAAAACGGAAAGGGCATAAAGAGAGTGAACGGTATCACTGGTATCTGGGTGACCATTTTGAAGATAGAGCTTAAAGTTTTTAATGGCATTTTCTCTTTCGTTTTCCAAAGATAAAAAGACTGAACCAAGAACAGAGTAAGCAACAGAGAATTTAGGGTCTCTTTCCAAAGCCTTTTCTAAATCCTTAATACCAAGTCTACATCATCAAGAAATGATGAGCTACAAATCCCTCGATGTATACTTGTCATCTTACCTTGTTTTACCCAATGAGAGTTGACAAGAGGCACGAAGGAAAAAGACGCGTGCAGGAAGGTCAGGATATGTATCAATGGCTAATGTTAAAGTAGTGACACTAAAAAGAAAAGATGGTTATGATAACTCTTCTGCAAGTATTAACCTACAACTTACCAATGCTTAAATTGTCTACCAACCAACAAAATCCAAGCAGAGAATAAAAGACTGTCCTTAAC
Organism: Rhizopus arrhizus; assembly: GCA_024220505.1. Taxonomy (NCBI): domain Eukaryota; kingdom Fungi; phylum Mucoromycota; class Mucoromycetes; order Mucorales; family Rhizopodaceae; genus Rhizopus; species Rhizopus arrhizus. The sequence continues at coordinate 1,779,020 of JAKZZE010000008.1, forward strand.
GAAGAATCCTTCCTTTTCTTCTTCAGGAATATTCTTTAACAAAACCTTTTCATACTGTTGTCCAAGAATAAGAATACGTTCTGACATGGGAGCGGCTCTTTCATCTAAAAGCCAAGCTTCGACCATCGTTTCAGATGCAGTCTTGATGTCTTCTTCATGCTTTTCCAAAACGTCGTCCTCAAGGGAGCGAGGAATAGTCATACAAAGTTCATAACCCTTGCGAAACATTTCCTTGGCAGTCTTGTAGTTTTTGGCATCAGGGTCAGTACATTCCTCAAGTTTACCACGGGCTTCCAAGAGGTCATAAGAAACAATACGTTGGGAACCTTCCAAGAAACGGTCTTGGTATTCTTCTTGTTGTTCTTGAACTTGGGTTTCTTCTTGAACGGTAGCAGAGTTAACAGCGACTTCAGTCATATTTGTATGTGTATAGAAAAGAAAAGAGAGAAAAGAGGGGGAAAAAATAAAGGTGGTATTTAATAATAATAATTTATTGCCCAATAAAAAATTGACGTGGCATCTTTATTTAAATTTTTTATTAATAAGGTAACCAAGTTCAATTTATCACAACCGTATTCCCCTTTTTTTCATTGAGCGCATATTTGTTTTTATTTTCTTCATAAACTGTAGCAAGCGACGAGACAAAGTCGCGCGAGAAATTCTTTGCTTGACATCCAGATATAGCTTAATTGTGAAGGTTTTTAATAAGTTAGCATGAATTGGCTTATAGTAAGCAAGTTGTGTTAGTGTGCCTATCTTTTTATACGCGTTTTTCCTTTACTGTAGGTTCATTTAAGAAGCATGAGTATTTCATTTGAAACTGTACTTGGCAAATTTCAAAGGCCGGCTTGGCATGGATAAGGGGTTCAGGGTAAATAGGTAATCGGCTGAGAAAAGTTGTCAGGCTTATCAAATTTACTCTATTGAATCTTCAAATTTATTCACAGAAGCTGATATATTAATTAATATAGACTTCAGGCCTCAATTGACCAGATACAATTTGTATAATCAATTTTAGATATGTTGTCAATTCATAGATCAATAAAAATAAATAAACACCAATAATGTGTACTTAAAAGAAGAAGGGCTTTTTTTTTTGATGAACTGACCACCCTTTCTTTTAACGAGTGATTGATTCCCATTCAATACTTGTAAAGAATGTACTTGGGGTGCTGTAGATATACAGTGATGATTATAAATGTTTTACTTGTTTTCATAATTGTTATTGATATTCTTAAATCTGAGGTCTAATTCCTCTGTTATACTGGATTTGTCCAACGGTATGATTGTGCATACTAGGTCTTTTCCTAAAAACACCAGCAAAATTTCTTTTGGGAATGTCCTGTGAACAATTTCGGATAATTTCATATCACGACATCCTTTTTTATTTGGTGACGGGTTCGACCATACATAGCTATGCTTAGATAATAAGTGGCTTTTTGTCAATCCGACTGTGAAGATGATGCCGGTATGTCTTTTTCACCTTTCATTGTTCAGCAGACTGCATCAGCTGGTCCTAGTCCATACCTTTTTTACATGGCCTGGCATGTCTTCACTTTCTTGCAATGACCTTGTTCATCAAAATTTGTTTAATAAAAATATATTTGAAAAACTAAGCAAAGTTTGTGTTTCTCTATCTGTTTCCTATTTCAAAATAAACAAATAAATAAATATTTTTGTTAGTGTTGGTGTTTCAAATAGTGAGAAATATGTCAACGATCAACTTTAAATTCACTTGGGATCAGTTCAGAATACGGTATAAATAAAAAAAAAAAGCAAGAAACTCTTATTCTTTCCTCTACTGCCTTTTTTTTCATTTTTCATTACCTTTTAATATTTTTTCAAAGGAAATCATACAAGTCTGATCAATGTTCATGAGATGTGATTAGAAAGGAGTATATTTGAGCCGAGGACATATTTTCACTTTGATTGGCACATTTTCTAAGAATTCAATGATTTCAGTGTTAGCAATCTCTTTTTATAACGTCTTATTTTATTGTAGACAAGTTGGTGACAGACTAATAGCTTAAGGATGATGCTGGCTTAAGTATCTCGCTAGTCATATTTTCATCACCTATTGTCAATTCAGAAAAGTATTAAATTAGTTACTAAAAATTTCAGGTCAATTAGGTATTTGAGAAACATCTGTCCAAGAAAAAGCCATGTTGAAAAGTAGTAATACTAAGAGAGAATGCCAGGATATATAGACAATTACAAAGAATGATTGTTATATCAGTGATAAATACAATATGAAGGTAATGTCTATAGCCAAATAGAGAAAGAAAAGAAAAAATACCTGATATGAACATTACTCAGGCCTACGACAGCTCACCTTGGCGGTACATACGGAAGGCCACGTAAAAAAATGAGTATAGAACGCAGCGAGCTCCAAAGGATTGTAAAATAAACAAATAATGCCATCGGTGTATACAATGACTTTTTCATTTTGTACACCATAAGAATTTAGACAGTGAATATCCCAAAAAGATGGGATTAGTAACCATCCTATCTAATAAAGGCAAACAATGATTGATATCAATTATGTTTTAATGCTGAAAAATCTTAATAACACCATTGATCATGTCAAAAGAATGACTAAACAGAACAAGAGCCTGCAAGCAATATTCTATATGCATATGGTCATAAGTTTTTGATTCAAAAATAAAACAACAACCGATAAAAGTAAGAACTGTGCAAGGTATATGAGAAAAAACATCAAAGGACCATTATTGTTGATAAATATATTGTAAGCAAGATCAGTTTGGTGAGTAAAGCAACTTGAAGGCGTGTTTAACCATTCTAAACTTTGAAATTCTCATGAAATCGTTTTCATTTATATTTAGGAGAAATACGGACCTCCAATTACCAAAGTCAGATGCATTGTCTTTCTTTAAAAGAAAAGATATGTAGGTATTACTCCAAGGTTCTGTAAAAAGGTCATAAGACGAAGCATTACTACAAATAATCGAAGCGATTAATCGACATTGAGTATTGGATACAATTAACTTGAAAAATCAAAAGGGAGCCATCGTTGGATACACTACTTTTAATAAGACTTTTGGAAACGTCAAATATATGTAAATAAAGTACAGTTTGGAATTAATCTATCGAACCACAGATTGATCTGGGAAAACCATAAATTGACTCTACGAGTATTGTAGTTTGCAGAGTTAGCAAGCTATGATTATGTATCAACTTACTTTGTATGTGCTAAATTTATTTTGGAAAATATGCTTTTTTCCCTTTAAAAACGCGTTTACCGATATTTCGCAAAATTATTGTATCCCTTTTCATTGAGAAAAAAAAGCTACTTGATGGTAGTATGAGAATCACTTTTTAAATTAATCGAAAAAATAAACAAAAAGCCTATGAGAAAAAACTTGAATACATAAAAACAAATTAATTGACAATGTTGGCGAAACGAAGTCAGAGGATGTGGTGGCTAGCCGTCCATGGTAAAAAAGATGGCTCTAGCAATGATCCCAACCTGGTCCCCAAGTCTTCAAAAATCAAGCGGGACTTAGAAATGTATAAAGAAACAATGAAATCAAAAAGTTTTATTTTATTATCATCATCTAAGAATAAAGCGCAGCTGGAAAGCTTATAACCACATCTTTTGTCTTCATTTTGCCAACACTACCGTCTGATTTCAAAATTAGAACACAATAATGTTAGTTTGACAATATTTTGGGTTCAAGAAATATTCATGCTTCAATTTTACTATGCTCGGCATACATGAACAGCCAAGGTGCATCGTTTTGAATCCATATAAGATTGTTTATTCACAAGGTCTGCCTTGAAGAATAGAAGTTTTGTCAGAAAGAAAGGCTTCTAATCAACGTAAGGTCAGAGTGCTTTGTTAAAATGGGGGTTTTAAAAAAGCTAAAGATGATCCTTTTGCTGATGCATTTTAAACAGAACAAAGTCAAATTAAGCAAAGATTAAACTATTTATTTATTTTCATGAAATATATAATCTAATCTGTGCAAGTCCTTAAACGAGCAGATTTTCCCACCAATTGATAACCAATACTTGTATATAGATTTTTGTTAGGATCCTGCTGTCTCACTACGAATAATGTCACAAACGAGTATTCCTTCAAGAATAACTCTGTGCACATAGCTACGCACGCTGACGCATAGCCTTTACCACGTTCTGTGTTAGGTGTATAAACAAATGATATAGAACAACCGTTTCTTGATGGCCGTCGCTTCCAGCACATACTAACAGGTATACCATCCACATACAAGATGTATATAAATCTAGATATCAAAGACTCAAGCACAAACTCCTCTGCAGATGGTAAGCTAGTCGATACACCAATATGCTCCATATTATCATTCCAGAATCCTCGTAACCATTCAGCCAATAGCGGAACGTCAGTATCAATCGCTTGTTTCAGCTCCGTCTGTTGTTTGTTCTGTGTGATTTTTAAGGCACGAGGAGGCCATTGGACCTGCTTTATATCGTAGCTCCAGGTTTGATCAACAGTAACGAGCTTTAAACTGGTCGCCAGTGCTGTCAAATTGGTTTTCATACGACCAAATGCGGGTTCAAAGGCATGGACGCATTGGAGCTGTCTATATGAAGCAGTATTTATATAATCCATCATAGCCAAGTCAATAGCTGATAGTGCATCGCTGGTAAAGTCGCCTCGTAAGTAAGAACCATAGAGCATTGATCTATCGAGGCAAAACAAGGCAAATACAAATCTATTTTGACCATCCCAAACAGCACTGCAATAGAAATGAACACTGCTACTTTCTTTTTTAGCTTTCTCGGCAGCAATCCATAAAAACACATTCTGGACTTCATGTTCTATTAAATAAGATTCCGTTTCTTCTAGGAATGCATCTGCAGCATCATATCGTTTTAATGTAAGCTCTTTAGATTTTGTAATCATTTCAGTAAACAAATTTGAAGGTAATAACAGTGGACATTTCTTGTAGATGTACTTTTATAAAAGTTGATTGACAAAAGTTGAGTCATAGTTATAAAGTATGAATAAAACAATTCAAAAATTTAAAGCGAGTTTTAGATTTAACGTATCACAGGTTGCTTTGTGGTTATAACTCTGTAACATTTATGGTATGCGTTGTAAAAAAAAAATATTGTGGTTATATACTAACCCAACGATTAATTCAGCACGAAATATTTTAACAATAATATAAGCCAACTGTTTCTTCAAATAATAAATGGGATTGTTTCGAAAATATGTCTACAATAGAACTGAATTCCTTTTAAGAGTTATGACTACACGATATACTTGTAGTACTTCACTCTGTGTGACCAGCTGATGATGCTTCCAAAAGATTGATTTCATATACAAGCTGGTATTAATATATGTTTACGATATCCTGTTAAATAGGATCCTTTAATTACAAAGGATTCAGTTTTGTGAATCACTAGCCTGCTTGTTTTTCTTTACAGCTTTCTGTATCTCTCAAATTCTAACGCTTCACTCACTCCATATTTACATGTATATGAATTCGAAGCCTCTGGTTATAGAATGTAGTATTGATATGCGTATGACTTAATGTACTTCATTCAAACTCGCGCTTGTAATCACTATTTTTCAGAATCAATATAATATATATCCATTGTAAAAGCTTCCACTCATAGTATTGTCTGATGAATGCTTGGTTTGCTTTGGTAGATTTTTATAATTTTAAATCACAAGCTCTATTAGGTAAGAACAGCACAGCTTGGTCTATCATGATTCGTCACTAACTACTAAAAAGCATCGATTGCCTTATTCTTTATTTATTTAAATTGCATGCATAGAGCTGACTCTGCAGTTCAGTAGTAGGTAACTAACTATCTATAAAAGTCATTTTAACTTAATTTGTAAGCTGTCAATAATGAACGTCGATAGGCTTCGTTACATCATTACAACTGTTATTCGAAACGACATTTAGTACACATAAAAATTATTTTAAATGAAATGGAATATACTTTGTGCCAAAGCGTAATTTCTTTAATATTATATGATGGTGAAAAACATATAAAATCTATGTCAATTTACATGATAAACTAATAGTTTTATTTTATGTATTGAAGACAATTACTGCATCGTTATCTTTTAAAAAGGATAAAAAAGAAAGACGTGTTAAATACTATAGAATAGGAATTTGCATGCTCTTAAATCATAGATTTCTATAAATCTGCTTCGCTCAAAGAGCTGTTTTCTCCTAATTCTTTTCCTCTCAATCATCATGCGCAGCATTTCTTACTTTAGAATTGTTTGTAGAAAAGCAAATCTTTTACTTTAAATATTGACTTTTAAAGAACCATACAGAATTATATATAATAAATGATATATATTATATGAACGTATACAGGCATTAGTCTTTGTATTCACATGGACCAATTTTATTTCATAATCACCTATATTGGGTACCTCTATCCAATTATATTAGTCAACACTATTCGTAGGTATTGCTTAATATTTGTAATAATAATAAAAAGGTAACCATACCAACAGAAACAGCTGATCTTGGATTAAAAACATTCTTTTTAGTAGCACGTGAAGAAACTTTTATCTTTACTTGCTTTGTAGATTCAGTGAGGTACTAAAAAAAAGAGTTTTCCCTTGATATAAGCTCGTGTTAATAACAATTCATAAAATCAACTTTTAGAATAATAGCTATGTTATTGCAAATAAATATCAAAGAAATAGAAGCATGCTCCACTAGCATCGTCAATAAACCTAAATAAAAATCATACCATAGACTCGAAACTAAACAATCAAAGGCAGAAAGCATGGTGGAAGGGGGCGTATAAAGTTCATGGCAAGAGATTTTAAATAAGAAAAGTAGACTTGTGTTTTACCCTATAAAAAATGTAAAGACAATTATATAATATGAGAAGCGGTAAATCAAAAGACATTAGATGAGAAAATATGGATTAAAAGTTGCATGTGGCCAAACCAATGGTTAGATTTGAATGGTATACTGTATTGATTCTGATTAATACACTGACACATAGTAAAGAAGGAATAAAGATGTACGTATTGCTTTAAAATTGTTGAAGGATGTCAAGAATCAATTGAATTCTTCAAATTTTTCTGAAGCAAAGATATTCATGGTGCTATTCATATCATTGAACTCAGTTTCAAGAAAGAAATTATTAAAGGACATTGATCATCATATTTTACAAAAGAAAAAGCTACCGTTGACAATATTTTCCGAGTCTTTGTCTATATATCACAAATTTATTTTACAAAGCTGCTTATCTACAGCTCATGCATAAAAAAAGTATTTTTTGGCATCAGCCCCAAATAGTAACACAAAAAAACTGGATTTTCATATGAAAAAAAAATAAACGCAAAAAAAAAGAGTACTCATTGATTATTCCACCAGTTTTCTGCTTAAAAATTATTATTAAAAAGTAAGGTTGAATACTTGTCAAAAGATAGCTTAGAGGTACATTGTTATAATCGATTTAGAAAACTTTTTTATTTTATGTCCTGAACAATAGGGGTAGGTTAAAACTTTTCCGTATGACATTTGTTACACACGGAATTCGGAATAGATCTACCCCCTATTTTTTTTAAAAAAAATTAAAATAACGTTTACTTTTATAGCAAAAGCAAAAAAAAGAAAGGGAAAGAGTTTTTTAATATGAAATACAACCTGAGTACAAAGAAAGTATTTTTTTTAATCAAAGGAATGAATTTAATAAAAAAGGGAGGCTGTAGGCCTTTAAATCCTACGTACCTTTTATGCAGAAAACTGTTGTACAAATAAAAAATAAGCAGGCAACTACCTTGTCTATTAATATATAAAGCTCATTTAGAAGTATAAAAAACTATTATTTAAAGATTTAAATGAGAGGACCAAGTATATAAAAAAGATTAATAGCTACAATCAAGCAAATAACTTTTTTTTTGCATTTGTTTATTTATTAGTCTAGAATGGCTTTGTCCTTTTATTTAACATCTTTTTATGGATAAATAAGTTTTTAAAGTTTTAGAAATCTAAGAAAAAAAAAGAGGAGAATGACTCATCAAGAATGTGAAAAAAAAATATTTAAAGAATTCTTTTTGCCAAAACTTTTTTCTTTCTTTCTTCATCAAATAATCACTCTTCTCTAAAACTGATGGCCTAAATATTTTATCTTTTCAAATCTAAACTTGGCTCTTATGGACTTTTGTCAAAAACTTCTCTTCTTAAACAAATGCTTTGCTGCTTTTTTTGTGTTTCAAACATGCTTCTCTCTCTCTCTCTCTCTTTGACCTCTTAAAACCTCTTATCTACTATCAAGTTTGTCTTTAATCAATGTTAAACTTCATGGCCTACATAATACATCTATTCTTTGTCTCTTCATATGGCCTCAGTTAATATCAAATGTTGGTGCGCTCTCTTTTGTTTATCTTTCTATGGTCCTTTTTGGTTTCATTCAACGCTAAACGCGTCATTCCATTGATTTCGATGGTTAAAAAGAAATCATATCTTGGCTACATAAAATGGTAAAATTATTTTTTACACAATTATTTTATTAACATTTTTTGAAATAGCTTACTTTGCCTGTCTTTGTTCGCCTTGGTCAAGATTCCTTCTTTGCCGCCCCTTTGGCTAAAAAGTAATGTTCATAATAGAATTATCCTTTTTATTAACTTTTATTCTAGTTCAATAGTTATTCTCTTCTGTGTCAATGCAAATGGCTCCTTTTAAGGCTGCTTCTGTAGTTGCTTCTATGTCTGTATGGTCCACTTGGTAGCAATCCTTTCTTGTAAAAGCTCTCTTTTGGTGGTCTCTTTATTATCTTTGTAATCGCTTCTCTTTCTATCTCTTTATGACCTCTTTGCTATGCTTCTAAAATCTGTGGCAGGATGGGACGATGATCTGCTGGAACTTGTAAGCTCTAAGGAGGAATGCGAACTCAAGTAAAAGTAATACCCGCTCTGTTCATCCTAGTGCTAGACAGATGATGTCTTGACATCTGAAGCTACAACAAGCGAAGTAACAGACCCGGTCACGCTTTGCTTGAGAGAGGGTGATCCCTAGAAATAGGGTATATCCTTCGCAGAACATTCCAGACATAGACTTAGAACCTGACAGTGAACGGAACGCCCTTCGGGGTACCACTCATATCCTATAGACTTGAAAAAGTGTTGATAAGAGTAATTCAAGGGTGATTCTTTATTATTTAAAAAAAATATTAATTTTTAAAAAAAAACAAACAAAAAACAAAACAAAACTGTACTTTCGAAAGAAACTATTTACAAGAAGGTTGCTACTCATCCATGGTTTATTATTTATAAAATTTCAATATCAATAAATTTTCGTTTTTCTCTGTTGACGACTTCCATGTAAATCTTTATTCCAAATAACAATACTTTTAAATAAATGCAAACATTCCTATAGTATTTTCAAAAATCTATTATCATACAGATGTAATAAACAAAAGAAAGTATCTCTTCTTGTATTATAATTCCAATAACAAATGATTACTATGATATCTGTTTGATGTTGCTTAATAATAGTTAGATAGTAATAACTGTAGACTGCACAAAATGAGCATGTATGAAATTGAATGCTTCCAAATATCGTAGATTGTGTAAGCAAACAAAAAGAGGAAGAAGTCTCTATGAAAGTATGAGATATTGAGCTTTTAACTTTACTCATGACCAAATTTATTGGTAATATCTTAGAGATCTAATAATGGTAAAAAAAAAAAAGGGCTTATTAATTATGTTTATCAAGTATTATATAAGTAAGGATGTTCTAAATCAAAAACGAGGAAATCGGGCTGCTTCAATCCTGCCTTTGACACAAAACATCTTTTCAAAGTAAGTAAGTCAATCTGCAATCAAATTTGAAACATTTAAATATTATTATATTATGCGATGTATGATCTTAATTCATAAGGCTTTTTTCAAAAAAATATTCTTTTATAATCATTATGAAAAAACAGCAAAGTTTTATACCACAAGCAAAAGCTATACTATTTCAAGTTTCTGAAAAAAACCTAACCATTTAACTTAATGCCGCATCCCGATATACTTTAAACATGGTTTATATTCAATTTAAAGAATCAGAATAGTGAATGCGTTGCAAAGATTTATTACAGTCTTTTCTCTATCATTCGGTTGCAACCAATTCTGCTCCTTTAACTCAATACAAGTTGTTTTAATATAGCTCCTGATGCAATGAGACATAAATGAAAAATAGATCTACTTAAATAATTATAAACGGTCCACTTGCATAACCAGGAACAGGTCTTTATTCATGCTAGATCTACAGCTATAATTAATTAAAGTATCTTGAAAAGGATTTAACTGAATCTTCATGAAAATGATATAAATACCAGATACAATCATATTAAATAAAAATATAACTTTTTTAAATCTCGTTGAATTTTATAGTCTTTTTTATTCTTACGAGATAACACATACGAGTTAAAACAAATACCCATTTTTCCCACTCTGATAAACAGCACAAAAAAGTTGTTAGTCGTAGTTACTTCAGAATGGTGTATTTGTATTACTTACTAGTCAGAACAAAGCTCGCTTGACACCCTTAACACTTCTTCCGACGTTAGTGGATGATGAGAGATACAGTTGCTGCTGCCACTCTGATTATGGGGGCTAGGAACAGATTGGGTACTCGATAACAGGTAACTAAGTTGCTCTGACAGACTGTGTTTCTGCGCATTCAAATAATAGTATATATCCGCAGCACAAATTATCTTTTGGCTTGTGGCCTCAGTTGCGCTGCATGCTGTATCATTCATGTTAAGCAGCATACGTTCCTGTCTCTCTATTAATAGTCTTTACTGATCTCTAGCTGCTCTGTCTTCCCAGCATTTGTGATAGACGTGCGATAAATCATTGCTTCCGTTTCTTTTCTATAAACAAAAGTTAAGTTTAAATCACTTGTTACATAGATTACGTACTAAGACTGAATTTGCTTTTTGCTTCAGCTGCAGCGCTTTTCACTTTATTGGACTGTTTCTCATTTAGCAAGAAGTTCAGCAAGTTGGAATAGTATGTGTTTGTTTCTGCTTCATTGAGATTTTAGTAGTCAGCAAATGAAAAGCACTTAAGTGCCTGAGACGAGTTTAATGACCTTTGTACAATGACACCAAATAAATTTTCGGAAATAAAATTTTGAAAAAATATGGCATGTAAGTTCAAGACTAATTAATACATGTGAATCTAAGCTTAGAATTTCAAATTTTGAGAAAAGAAAGGTTCATGTGCTTGTTGTAAAAATACATCCATAAAATAATTTTCAATATTCTGTTGTGCCGCTTTTGGTTTTAATAATTGCTTCACATCGCCTCCTCATGCTTCGAACTAATCAGTCGGCAAACTCATCGTCCAGTCTTGCCCATTCTTCTTGTAGAGCCACCTTCAATTGCTGTAGGTTTTTGATCGACGATCTTTTTCTCTCAATTAGCCTTTTAAGAGCATTTCAAACATGCTTTATGAGGTTCAAATCAGGACTTTGAGCAGGTCAGCACTCAAAACTCCTAATTTAGTGGGTTTCCTTCCATCATCGAGCATAACCATCTGTATGACAGGAAGCACCATCCTCTTGGAGGATAAAATCTCTCTCCTGATACATTGTGACATTTGTAAACCAAGGGTGAAACCTGTTGGCCAAAATATTGATGTCTGTTTCTTGGTCTACAGAACCAGTATCAATAATTTCTAAAGGTCCGAAACCTCCTCCCCAAAAACATCCCAAACCATAGTACCATCACCACCCCCCACTTGACTGTAGATATTATATTTCTTTCATTGTAACGCTCTCCTTCCTTCCCGAGTACTCTTTTACCGCGTTTACTGCCTTTTGTACAAAAGCGCAATTCATCAGACCAAACAACGTTTCTCTATTGATCTTTGGTCCAATTGATGTGTTCCTTCGCCCAGTGAAGCCTACTTTTGCGGTGTCTTGTAGTCAATGTAAGCCTGTGAGCTGCTCTGTACGGTTTGAAGTCAAGTCGAACTACGTACGAGCGAGGAGTTTCTATACAAACAAAAATATCCAGTTTTGCTAACTTCGTATTGGTTTCTTTATAAAAGGCAAAAGAATCCTCTCTGTTTATCCTCTTCAAGTGCCTTTCAGTTCTTTCATCTATTTTCAATGGACGATCTGTATGCTTATGAGGCAAAGAGCTGCCATAGTTATCAATCTTGGTTTTTATATCTTGCACTGTAGACTTGTTCAATCTAACAAGTTTTGCAATCTTTCTAATCGTGTGATGTGTTCTAGAGGATAAAAAACACCACATGCTTTACTTTTTTTACTTCATCTTCAGATATAATTAAAGGCCGTGTGCAGTTTATAGAGACAACTTTACTTTGTTATGAGATTTAATAAATTTCTTTGTCCGAAAATTAATTTGGTGTCATTGTATATGAAAAATAAAGCGTGGCTCTGAGAGCATTTACCACATTTTCAGCCTTTGCTTCGGCAACATTTTGAATGATCACAAAAGAGTTTGAATGCACTAAAATATCCTTGATTGGTCAGATAGAAATTTTGAATTTTAAACGCAAATCAATGCTCTTCGTAGCGGCTTATCGATTAACAAATAAGGAAATCAAGTCTTTATTTTCTTTACCTTGTTTGTCCCTGAATTTTCTTTTCTTTTTTCTCAACCTTCATTTCCACTCATTACAAAAAAAAGGAGTAAATAAAAAAAAAAACTCTCTTTTTTTTTCTGTATATTCTTTCATTCTACATGTCGACTAAAGCAACATTGAAAATAAACCAACTTATTCAAGTAAATACCGAAAAGCTTTCAATATTTGTATATATTAATACTATTATTAGGAAAGACAGTTTTATTGGTGGTTAGGGCATGTCTGTGTTGTATTGAATGGATTAATATATTTTAGTTCTGTATTATCATTCTACTTGAATCCAATTTACTACAAAAGAGCTTATATTGGTGTACTTTTATCTTACGCTATTGTTATATATAATTCAATTGAAGTAAATGCTATTATTTTGTTTATGTGTTTTACTTAACTTCTTCTAGGCTCAAAAGAGCATTGGTATAAATCTATTATGTGATGAAAACGTTCATTATTTTGTTATTGCTTTCTATTGGTTTTCTATTCCTCCTATTACAGGTAAAATACAAAATTACACATTTTAACTATGATTAACATTTGGTAGTGACATTGATACCATTTTTCATATTCTCACTATTTCATACAACAAGTTACATAGCAACTGATATCATTCCACTATTTATACCCAAAATAGAAAAAGGTTCACTCATTGAGAAGCTAAACAATCAAATAAAATATGTGACAGAAAACTTTCATACAACGGTCATGCAATTTGTAGCCTATATCGAAGTCACTGTCATTCCTTGCAGACTCATCATTGGTATTATTTTGTAAGTGATAAATAAATGAGCTTAAGATAAAATGTTAATCATGTGTATAGGTTTCATACCTCAGTACTCTCTATCATTGTGTTTGTTCATTTCTTACGCTTAAGATATTATCTTTGTCGCTATTCAAAAGATGCTGTTCAAAATGTTACTTACTATCTTGATCACTGGTTACTTTCATCATCATCCAATCACAATACAACATGGGCTATTATTTCAAATCTTTACATCAACTTGAAGCGAATTATGGCTCGTTATGGCAGTTCTCACATTAAATAAATAAAAATCTTGAGCCCCCGCACAAATTCTTTTTTTTTTTAAAAAAGCATTCGAAAATGTTCATTTTACAATCAATATCTAAAGGGGCCCGTCGTGGTGCTATTCAAAGATGTTATTCGACTAGTTCAAGCAAAGACACGTTTTATTATCGTTATGGAACTCCACTTGTGAAATGTGTTGTTTTAGCTTCAACAACAAATATTGCCTGGCAATTACTTTGGCAACATTATGAATTTCAAGAATATAGACTCGAATCAAGCAAGACAATACAAACACTTGAAAACAGAATAAAAGAATTGGAACAACAACATAGTTCTTAAAAATTTTATATACGCTTATTCTTCAGTGTTTCTTTCAAACATCTTTCTGAAAAGACTTGACGGGCAAAAGTATAAGCAAGAATGGTCTTTTCTTTTCTTTTTTTTTAGTTGTGGTATGTATTTGCAGCAACAAAAGTTATAATCTGAAGCTCAAGCCTGTATTTTTAAGAGTAATCAGTTTGACAACAAACTTGGATGTAGCTTGATAATGTGAATTTTGTGATAATAAAAGTACTAGCATGCTTGATAGGAGACTGTTCCTTGTGATTTCAATGTAAATAATACGAACAGCACGAGAAGCAGAGGGATAATGGTACTATCTACAGGTATTATTCTTTAGCTGGAAAGATTTAAAGAAGAATTGAACACAGTAATTCATGATAATGGCTGAAACTAAATTAATATTCATCGTTTTCACAGGATATAATATTTATAAGCCAAACATAACAGTATTACATAACTGAGCTTGTAGACTTTATATATTATTGTCAGTAAAAGTATGTAAGGCAATTGATAAATCAAAAACATTATGGTTCTTTCCAATAAAATATCTAACCAGTCGGTCAACGCAGTCACGCAGCGACAAAAAAAAAGTTATTCACTATAAAGTATGGAGAGCAGGACGTTCTCCAGGTAGTGTCCTCCTGGACATGACCGATAGATCTGAAGCGCCCGTGCAGCTTATGGCCTTAATTTCAAAACAATTTCAATCATGAATCGCGGCTGCAACTACCAAAGAAGGCAGTCGAAAAATTGCTGAAATCAATCTTGATCCCTTTGATCCAGCTATTGATCAAATTCTTAAAGACGGCATCACCTGAAGAAAATAGGTTGGGCCAGCAAGAAAAAATTTGGGCCGATCAAAAAAAATTGGGACAGCAATATTGAAAATGGGATAATTTTTGAAAACGGGTCAGTGCTTCAAAAATGGAACAACCAAGAAACAGGACAAGGATATTTATAAGGGAGCCTTTTTGTCTGGTAAACTTTTATTGGTAGATTTTGTCAGATAAGCTTTTTTTTTCGCAAAAAGAAGGTTGCACTTAGTTTTTCTCAACTTGTCCGCGAAGAGTATAATGATCTGAATGTAAAGAAGTATACTGATAGGATAAGGATGATGGAGGATATTCAGCTTTGTTATTGTGAAAATCCATATGAGCCAAAACTTATTTGTAACACCCGTGTGTTTGGAGCTCCAAATTTATACAAGCTTTACAAGTCGAGAGAAGATTTGGAAGAAAAATGTGAAGAAGAGGAAGAAGACGGTATGAATAAGAATATCAAATTTGGTGGGTCAGAGAGTAATTTGGTAGCTGAAATTCTCATTAACAACAGAATAGAAAACGAAGCACAAATTGTAGACTTTATAAACTATGTCTATCGTCCAAATTCGGAACACTGTACAGCCTCTCCTTTCAAGCTAGCAAGTGTTTTTGATAAAACTGTTTTGGGCGTACTTTGGAAATACACAGAGCGTTTCAATAAGACTACGGCTTTGGGGTTCAATCAATGGTTGAGGAAACAAAACATCGACTTCTTAAACCAGGACCCTGAGCGAAAAATATTAAAGAGTCAAGAATCTGAAACAGTAAAGATAAGAGTCAGGACTTTGAGCGTGTTAGACAATCAATTTTATGGTAAGCTTGAAAACGGTATTATAGGACAAGATAACGTGCTGATTCCAGTTTTATAGATGAGGTTGCAAATAACATTGTCAGTACAATTCCCAGACATCATGCATACATTAAGCAACTCAAAGATGATGATTACGAAGTCATTGGATATTGCAGAAAGTCGAAGAAAGCAAATGAAAATCGGGCTTTACTACAAAGAATGATAAACATACTGTATCAAAGATCGCTTGTTCAAAATGTCTTCGTCTCTCCCAGTAGCAGTGTTAAGCAAGCTTTAAGTAAACGAGATTTATTTGATCAAGATGTTCTATCCAGCCTAAGCCTTTCATTGAATAAATATCTACTAATTTTAACTACAAATCAAGTGAAATGTTACGAGAACCAAAACACTATATAGTTAAGCGCTATGAATTAAACCTAGCAGCATATTTTTCTCTTATTATGTTTTATTCATATTTGACCGACAATTTGTTTTTGCATTAACCGACAAACTAAATCTTGCCTTTTGACAGTTATATTTGTTTAAACTTTATCTTTATTTAACGTCAGTTATATTTTAATTAACCGACAACCGTTTTTTTTATAACCGCCAATTATATCTTTTTGTAACCAACAATATCCACCAGCCGGCTCATACATAAAAAAAAAAAAAAAAAAATATCCACCAGCCGGACTGTACTGCTCCTTGGGACACCATAGTTTTTTGTCCGGCAGTTCAATAAACTCCGGGCACCAGCGACACTGTATTTTTCCTTTGGGACAATATATGAGCAATTCTTTTTTTTTTTTTTTTTTTTTTTAATCTATCATAAGCTCATTTCGCTTCTGATCAACTTGACAACAGAGGGGAGCCAGGACCAATATATAATTTCTAAAATATTTAGGGAAAATAGCCAGATAATTATTTGTCTGAGAGTTATTGGGGTATTAGATGTATTAACAAGTAGGCTTTGAATAAAAAAATATTCGCTTCTACTTTACATGCCTTTTGAAAAGTGTCTAATAATGTTTTTGAAATGATCCCCAAATTTTTTAACGCGACTCTTTTCAAAGCTTGCAATGATCTCTAAATAAAACTTAAAATTGTCTAATAAAATTTTTCAATCGTCTCGAATATGGTTTAAAGCATATGTCTTTCTGTTTAATAAAACATCTGTCTTTTTCTGGTATTTTCTGAGTTCATAAAATAAGCTTTTAAATTACAAAAAAAAAAAAAGATAAAAAATCTCAAAGCCGCCTCTTTTCTTATTTTTGGCTTCTCCCCTCCTATTTCTATATATTAAACAAGAAAGAGAGAGTGTGTGATGGGAAATACTAATTCAACTTCATCTGTCTACTCAGCTCCTAATGGACATCATTCTATTCGATCCTTTCGTACCAAGAAAAAATTGAGAAGTTTTGGATCAAGTCTGACACTAGATAAACTTGAACTATCTTCTCAAAAAGCTAATGCTTGGAAAAAACAATTTGGAGAAAAAATATTAGATATTAGTAAACCAACAAAGTTTGAACATGGTATTCATGTTGAATATGACGATGGCAGTGGAAAGTTTATGGTAAAATAAGATAATTATGTTATAAAAAGAAGGGGTAATAACTTGAATATTAGGGACTACCTGATGTTTGGCAAGAAAGTTTTCCTAGTAGTGATGTATTAGATACAACTTTTATTCATCCAAGTCTTGTACCTCAATGTAAATTATATATTAAATATTCAGCTAGCAAATACTTATTCATAAAGTAGCATCGCATGATTCTTGTATAGGACAACCTTATAATGTAAAACATCATATTCACGTAGAATTAGATCCAAACGGTATGGGATTTAAAGGTCTACCAAAAGCATGGAGTGAGACTCTTTCAAAGCGTGCAGATGATGCTTACTCTGACTTGGATGGATCGACAATGACAAGTTCAAGGAAATCTTCTGTGAAACAACATGACATGGACGATATCGCAGATAATCCAATGACTAACCCAGAGTCTATCTATACTGATTTTGCGCTTATTGCTGAAGGAGAATCTGGTCCAATGTTTGTTGCGAAACATGTGGCAACAGATCGAACTGTAAATATCAATATGCCCATATATGTCTATCCCTTATTAACCCAGGTTGTGGTGTAGGTAGCTATTAAGAAAATCTCAAAAAGTGCTTCACTCAAGTTGAGCAAAATAAGAAATGAGTTGATAACAATGAAAATGAGCAGGCATCCCAATGTAGTTGAATTCATCACAAGCTATGTTACAAAAGATGAAATTTGGGTAAGCATTATAAATAACGTTTAGATGTACGTGCTTATGTGGAGTGTATAGGTTGTTATGGAATACATGGATGTTGCACTATCAGATATACTTTCAATAGAAATCGATTGTGATGGAAACCAAATAAGATTAGAAGAATGCGTTATTGCTCGTATTACAAGAGACATTTTAAGAGCCTTGACGCGTATTCATAAATTGAATCGCATTCATCGTGACATTCGAAGTGATAATATCTTGTTGAACAGCAGAGGAGAGGTCAAGCTAAGTAAGCACATTGCGTAATTAAAAAGAAAAAGTAAAATTAACGCTAGAGTAGCTGATTTTGGTCAATGTGCTCAATTGACAAAGCTACAGCCTAAAAGAAATTCAATTGTTGGAACACCTTATTGGATGGCACCAGAGCTTATCAAAGGACAATATTATGATGATAAAGTAGATATATGGAGCTTAGGTATTCTTCTTGTTGAAATGGCACAAAATAATCCGCCTTATGTTGAACTTCCACCACTCAAGGTGAGCACAATACAGATGCTGGCTAATGTTTATTAATCATCCGTAGGCACTTTATTTAATTGCATCGAATGGAATACCTCCACTTCAAGAACCTGAGCGTTGGTCAGATGAGTTTAAAGATTTCTTACAACTATGTATTACATTGGATCCAGCACAAAGACCTGATGCCAATACACTCTTAAGAGTAAGTTTTCAACATTATCACTATGCAAAATAATAACAATAATAATGATAGCATCCATTTATACTTTCATTTGCTGGAACAACCGAAGACATGGTTCAATTAATCGAAAAAGCAAAAATGATTGAACAGACACTTTTAGTCTAATCTATTTATTTACACACACTTATATATAATAACTAATAACAATAATAATGTATGTTATATACCCTCTTATACAAAATCATAAAGATATTTATCTACTTCAAATCGAACATTCTTTGCTATTGATCTTATAAATTCAAAGTTTACGTTACATTTATATTTTACTCCATCCAACTTGTCCATCGCTGTTGTTCTCACTAACAATCGAAGCGTTGTCAAACTTGTAATCTACTATAATAATTAGCGTATCATTACCATAAGCGTCTATTTATCTGTGTACCTGAAGCTGTATGTCAATTGTATCTTCAAGTGGTTCATCTAGAATGCTATAAAAAATAGCTAGCATACGTTCTACAGGAAAAGCCTTGGGTCCCAATAACTGTTGTCGCATCTTGCCGCCCGACTTATCTACCGCACCCTTTCGCGTTCCACCGCCCCTCTTTTTCTTTCTCTCCTCTGTTGATTTTGCAAAATAACGTACATCAAATCGTGGTGGATTATAAGAAGCCAAATAGGATGCAATCAGTAAAAACTTGGTATAATATGGCAACTCAAATTCAGCTTTTCCTGCTCTGTTCCTTGTTGCCGTCCCTTCATCTGTTTCCTGTGACCATTCACTACTCGAGATCTCGCGTAAGTACAGCTTTTCTGTGGCATCTGCAAAGTATGGTTGTGCCAGTTTGACCAATTTGTTTGTCTCGGCTGGTTGAGCAATACCTTCCTTAAGCGGCTTAATGTAAACTGGAAATAAAAGTGCTGCAAAGTATCGAAGCTCATTCAGATCTTTACAATTATGACAAAAGATGGAATAAATGATTTCTGCAAACCCTGAATAAAATTCATTCGTCAACTCGACCTGTTCCTCATCGTCTGTTTGAATCACGGAAGGTTTAAAATCAAATTGTAATATCTTGAGTGTATCTTCTTTAGAATATTCTGAAAATTTGATAAGTAAAGGTTCGACTGCTCCTCCTTTGACTCTAAACTTTTCGAATGGAATATTGGATATTAAAATAACACAAATATCTCTTTCCGTCTAGCAATATTTTTTAATAAAAAATAGGCACGCATTACTATTATTATTATTATTATTTTTACTTACTAGTTCGGATAATCGAAGTAAAGAAGATAATATATTGTTTGGTATATCTCTCAAACGTTCGCCTCTATCCAACATCTACCATTGTTTATTAACATCAATGCTAAGCTATATAAAATACCCTTTACCAAAAAAGCCGGTTGCTTATCTCCTATTCCACTTTCACGTATGGCTCTTATGAATTGTTGCACTGTGTCTATTCTTTGATATGAGGTATAGCTGTTGTTATAATTAGGTTCATGTCCGCAAAATCCATCGATCGCGTGTTGAAATAAAAGACGTGGTGTAAAGCTCTCTACACAATTCACAAATGAGACTGAGCTTCCTTGGCGATCGTTCAATATTCTTTTCAAGACAGCTGTTTTTCCTGTAGATGGTGGACCATAAATAAAGATACTTTGTGGTTTCGACGGCTATGTAGAACAATAAAAGAATTTAATTTTTGTTGATTGCACAACTCGAGTTTATTACAGATTCAAATAATTGGCTTAAAAAGTGAATTTGTTCACTTCTTCCAGGAAAACTTTCGCAAAGCTGACACATTTCTAAAAGAAATAGAAAATCATTTTGATGTGCGTTTTTTTAGTACTGACCGGAATAAAACAAGTCACACCGGAGAGACAAAGGGAGAGGAGCCTTAAACACGCCAAGCATGTTTCGATATTCCCCTCTCCCTCTCTATTAATAAGGTAAAAATGCAAACCAACAGCCAGAATCCATCCATCCTCATCTGTTTGATATAGTTTTTACTATGCAAATCTTTGTAAAGACTTTGACTGGAAAGACCATCACCTTGGAGGTCGAGAGGTAATATATAAACGGAGGGATGAGATGACCACATGTAAATAATACAATTCTTCAATAGTTCCGACACCATTGACAATGTCAAGCAAAAGATTCAAGACAAGGAAGGTAATGCACGCACAATAGAAGAGAAGGAGCAGTGATAATTGACTTTTGGTAGGTATTCCTCCTGACCAACAACGTCTTATCTTTGCTGGTAAGCAATTGGAAGATGGTCGTACTTTGAGCGACTACAACATTCAAAAGGAATCCACTCTTCACTTGGTTCTCCGTCTTCGTGGTGGTATCATCGAACCTTCTCTTAAGGCTTTGGCCTCCAAGTACAACTGTGAAAAGATGATTTGCCGCAAGTGTTATGCTCGTCTTCCTCCCCGTGCCACCAACTG